>OY728151.1:1469402775-1470652775 GCA_963277665.1 Viscum album
TGAATGAAAATAGTAACAACTAGACATCATGTTCTTTGGAACATGATAACTCTACTATCAAGAATGTTCACAAGTTATTTTAAAACTACATGTAGATAGCCAGTTTATGTAGGCAAACTTATTTTTATGATGAGAGATATAAATTATTCATGGGTTTGTATAATTTCAGGCCCCACCCACCACTGTTGGTCTAAATCCTTCCACAAAAATTTGGTGATAATTTTAATTAATGAATAAATAGTCCTTATCCTCAAATGATTGTTTTGATTACATGATACAAATTTATCAATATTTCTCCAATTAAACAAATTACATTCAAATTAATAACCATATTTGAAAATTGTATCTGGTTTACGAAGGAATAATATAAATCATAAAAGAAAAATTATATAAAACAATTGAATCATTAATAACAATGAGTAAATAGGTATTCATGTTAAACATATCAAAGGGGTTGTATATACGACACATAAAAGTGAATATGTGCATATATAAAAATATAACTAAATGAAATGTAAATAGAGATACAATTCCATACAATGATAATGAATTGGAGTGAGAATTAATCAATGGATATATTATATGTATCAACTTTAAATAAATATATAAAATTTCTAAATAAAACACATCATAATCAAAATCTATCATATTTATATTTTTAGAATATTAAAGGAAAAATAAATAAGTAACATAAACAAATTACAAGAATTTGAGTAATGAAATTTGTTACGGCATGGTAACTTTCACTTAAAATCCCATTTAATGAAATAATTAAAATTAAAACATATAATAGAATTATTTATTAATGAATAATTATATTAAAAGAAAAATGGGTAGTATACACATCGTAGAAATGAAACTATGTGAAAAAAATTACAATATGCCTCAAAAGAGAGAAATTGAGATTAATTCTCTTACTATGAGTCTGAGACATCACATACATTCTTTATCATCATAAATATTAATTTTTTTTATTTTTTACTTTAATAAAAAAACATTTTCATTTTTATTATTCCATTTATTTAACTTATTGACATGATATATAGATTTACTTAATCAATTAAATGTATATCATAATTTTTGATGATATTTGACTTATCTGTAATAAATTGCATTGGTAGGTTGACTAATATTCTATGAGATATGAATTTCTACATATATAGAATAATATTATTAAATAATTATAATATTTATAATAAAAGTATACTTTTAAGATCAATCTTGATTTTTTTGACAAATTACCTACTTTATGATCATATAAACAATATGATGCACATAAGGAAGAGTGACATTTCCAATTTTCAATGATCATTATGGAAAAAATGTAAGTAATATTTTATCTTTAATGAGTTATATTAATATCATAAATACCATATTTTTTCTTTAAATATCATTATATATATAACCAATTTTGTTTGTTGGTGAAAATATGGTCACATTGCTTGGTGAAGGCGGTAGTCCAGACATACATGAATGAAGATATCATCATTTAGTGAGTAAAAAAGATTGAAATAAAATGATATATTATATTCTCAGATAAACAAATATGATATTAATGTAATATTTATTTCATTTATATCACAAATATTCACTAAATTTATCCTTATTTACTTCTTTATAATGAAATAGTCAAAAATGAATAACAATGCTTCGGGAGGTGGTAGTCGATTGTACAGTCATGTTCCATTATCTTATCCCATGTATAATGGAAATTAAAAAAAATGTATGTATAATATAATGACTGTAGATGTCACACCCAGTTTTTTTCTTTATTATTTTCATGTTTTGGTTTTTATCTAGTTAACTGAAAATCCTGATCCTTTTATTGTGAGTTCTATGAGATTAAATTTCATTTTTGAACATCCATATATGTCTAATCACCATAATTTGGATTCCCTATTTCTTGTTAAGAGTTTTTTGTAGAGAGGGTGGTTAATTCACGACTTGCGCCAAAATTGAGCCCATTTCTAGTTAAAAACCAAATTTGATTCTTTTATAACTACTTTTTTTATAAAAAATTCACCCATTATACTTCATTATTTTCCGCCACTGATATATTCAAACCACCATGTTTATTTTGACCCCTTCATAATTCATAATCATGGTGAATGAGGGTTACTTATTTTGGTATTGGGGCAACCCTTGGGCCCATTACCAGTTTTGAAAAAATAATTGTTTCTTTTATATAAATTTCAATTTTTAATATATTTCTATGCTTCCACCACCCACACGAAACCAATATAAATATACTAACAACCATTATCTATTTTACCTCATTAGAGCTCATATCGGTTCCGGATTACAGCGAATGTTCTCATGTTACCCCTAATCATCCAAAATTGAGCATGTATATTTTTTCCTTCATAAATAATTCAATTCGTACTCTTTTGGATACTAATTTTATTTCCCTGGTTCATCCGGACATTAAGAATCTCTACTAGAAGATTCAAGCCATTACCATTTTTCCAAGGGTGCAGATCTAATGTAATACGACAAGTTTTCTAGTTGAAAAGGTGAGATTCCTTATCCTTTTTCCTCCATCTTCATCCTCCTTTCATTTTTTCTAGGTTTTATAATCTACCCAAGTCTTGATAGACCTATGGTTCTATTATCCCATTATTTTTTATTTGGTTTTTGTTCATTTGGGGCTTGTCGTCAAAGGTTTAGGGTTTGTAAACCCTCAAATTGTTATTTTGTTTGTGTGTTACCATTACGCCAATGATTTGCGGTAGGATATCTCTTGCACCAGTCATTATCATTTATGTTTCATCATTATCACTCTGTTATAACCTTATTTATATGATATTTTCAACTGTGTAATCTTGTATTTAAAGGTTGTGTAAGAAAATTATGTTTTATGACTTATTTTGTTAAAAATATAGTTGTTTTGGTATAAATGTGAACCCCTCTTGTTTGATAAAGTATTCCATGAAATATCCCACATGTTTTATTGTATTTTGAATATTATTCAGTATCATGAATAACTTTATGGCATGAAAATGTTATTTTAACCCTTTTTATGTGATTCGCATTAATTTTTTTTGTTAAAAAGTTCATGTCATGTGTTCATTAAATTGTCCGGTTAGATTTTATGTGTCTAGTGAAATTTAAAATGTTTTGTTTGAATTTATAAATACATTGGAAGTATGTAAAAAAATTATTTTGGGATCCTTTTATATATTTTAAAATTTTATTTGGTTTTACAAAAAAATGGATTTTGGTTTCCAACATGTTTTGGCCTAATTTGCTGAAAAATGGAATGTTTCACATTCTAATGAAAATGGTTGTGTTTTGAATATGTAACCTGAGTGTTTTAAAGGATTTATGAATGTGTTTTGATGCTTTAAATGGTGTTTATATTACTCCTTAATAAAATTAATATGAATAACTCTATCAAATTTTAGTTTTGAGAAAATGTTTGAAGGTTCATTTGGCCTTTCCTAAAAATGATGAATGAGTGTTTTACAAGTATATACAATGTTGTGTCAATTGGGATTGTTTTTTGATCCATTTAATGATTTTATTTAATTTTTTAGGACTTATAAATATTTTTGGGTATGGTTTTTCTGTTTTTATAATTAAAAGAGTGTTTTAGAATGAGTTTTATGTGTGAAACCCCAATACACTTTTTGAAATTGATTAAAGAAAATTTTCAATGGATTATTTATTCATGAAAGAAATGTGGAGAATGTTTGTGGGATGTTTGTGAGTTTATTGTATGGGAATGGAATTTTTATGTGAAATTTTTATTTGATAATATGTATAACATTATTGAGAACTAAAAGAAAATCTCAGGTATCCTGGTGTGCGGACATGTACTAATATGCTAGTTATCCTGTGGGATTTGGCCCCTATTTCACATAGCATGTTTTACAATGACAGCACTTACTAAACGATGATGATGACGATTTTTGGGGGACAACTAGGTTATGTGTATGCTCCATACTAATGGATCGTCTACACAAGAATGGATATTTATTATGGTTATTTACACTGATATACGGGGTACCTGGGGCTCACAACTAACTAGATCCTAGGTGTCTTCCCATGACTTGAGCTCATTGGATATTTTGTAACACCATTGGAATACGGTGTGTTGGGTTGGTAAATTCAGTAGTTTGTGTGATTTATTTAAAAGTGTAACTTCTTTAATGTATCCCTCTTGAAAACTATTTTCATTTTAATATTTCATCTCGTTGAAAATTTTAACTGGCATTTTTATTTATAAAACATGCAAGTTTTTGTCTGCTATTGTTTTTATAGAATGGAACCTCATTTTAAAAACATACCTTTATATTTTTATTTTAAACATGAAATTGATGGTTCTATTAGTTTAATGTATGTGCATTGGCAATATTATATCAGGATAACCTGCTGAGTTTTAATACACATGCCTATAGTCTTCTTCTCTTTTTCTACATTTTGGAGGTTTCATCTTGAGATTGAACACCATGGGCAACGTGCAATCATTTTGTTGGAGAGTGACCAGTGTGGTAACATGGATTTATTTGGTTATCGGGTTTGATCAGTTTAGTTATTGGTTTAGTTGTACTTTTAGTTTCTTGTACAAATAATGTTCATTTCAATTTTTATATTAAAGTATTTTTTGATGTCTATATCTTTACACTGTTTGATTGATTGTTTATATATGGGAGAAGTCATTCCATTTTGTAATCTATTGATGCCTTGGGTGATTGTCACCATCCGAGGAGGATCAAGAATGCCTCTTGGGACTTGTCACAGGTTGGCCTGGGTGTCTAGTTTAGGGTCGACTCAGTCTTGTTTATGACAAAATGGTATCAGAAGAGGTCGACTCTTAGCAGACCATTTTTTAGAGTTCCCTAGTTATTTGGGTTATTCCAAGGTAGATGGTGTAGGATTTATAGAGACTTGAGGGGTAAGTATGGGAAAAGATTCACGAACTCATTCAAATTCTAATCCTCGATTTTCCTTGGGAAGTCTGTTTTATTAGTGTCTTTTTTCTTGTTGATTTTTTGGTTTTGAGAGATGACAAGGGGAGTCTGACCAATGTCTTTCATGATCTCAAAGGGCCTGGAAAGACATATGGATCTAGGGAATAGTCCTAAGAAGTCTCTCTATGATGGTGTTTTGTTTGACATATGGCTTCCAACCATATGGTCATATCACCCAATGATAGTAGTTCCCTTTTTTGGTCTATTAAACCTTTCTTGAATTCATAATTTTTTTTTTGAAAATCCTTGTTTGAGAATTTTAAAAATTACATTAAAAGGAGTAGTTAAATTTTGAAATGTGGAATAGGGGTTTTCATAAATTAAATATAATAATGGTTTTGGAATGTGTTTTGTTTGTGAAACAAGGTTTTGGGAGGAAGTGGAAATGATATAATGGGATTGGATTATCCCTAATGTTAACTTGTGGTTTGATCAAATAAAATTCTTCGAAATTGTGAATCATTATAAGGTGATTCTGAATATTTTTTTTAAATGGGGTGTTTTGGGATGTTGAAAAGTGTTTTAATCTGATAAATTGGTTTTGGACGTTTGGTGTTGAGTGGATGGTATTTTTTGGATAGCGGTTTTGGCCATTGGGGTTTTCAGATTATGAAAAGTGACCTTGATGAACTTTTTTTAAAAATAACAAATGGATATTTAAAATAGAATGGCTGTATTTTTAAGTTCAATTAAATGAAATAGGTTATTTTTTTAATAAAATGGTTCATGATGAAGCATGTATTGTCTTGTGAAATCTGAATATGGTTTTTGATTCGGTGGATAATTTGCCTTTGGAAGGTACGTGGTTATTTTTTTAATGATGATGTTTTTTATTTGCATTCAGTGTTTTCATGGGTTCCCACATGGAAGGTTTTTGGGATATATTGATGAATAGTTGTTATGGCATGGTATTTGAGTTACCATGGTGGCACGTAAAGGTCATGTGAGTGAGACCAGATGAAACACCACTGGTGAATGTGAAAATCCACCAATTTAGTTTTTCATTCAAAAGTGTATTTTATCTGAAAAATTGTGGTGTTTGTTTCGAAATGACGTTTATGTCGATGGTTTATCCTATGTCTTATATGTTTTTTCTATTCAATATTCTTCCTTATGAAATATAATTCATACTCTTAGGGAATCTTGAAATTGGATCATGTTGGTGGATCAATTTTAGGATAATGTTTCATGGGATTCTTAAGATGTGTTTGATGTTGTGATGTGGCCACATATAGTTTTATGTTTGTAGGATTTCCAATTTATTAACCTAAGGAATAATTATTATCTTTCACAATCTAGATCCACCTCCTCAGATAATTCCTCGTCGAGTTAGTTGAAATAGGGAGTTGTTTGGGATAGATTTAAAGTGCATCTTGGTTGTGATAATTCTTTTGGACATAGCATTTTTGTTTGGTGATGTTGATGTGTTTTGATGTATTCCTTGTCAATTCCACTACTTATTCGGAGTGAGATATAATTTTGATATTTATATAAGAGTTCCTATTTAGATGATGGTGTTTTGTTGAGAATGTGAATTTTTTATTTTGATTAGTGAGACCCTTTGCACCTAACTGTGATGCAACAGATGCTTCATGATTCTGGGCTCCAGCCATAGGCCTCAGAATGATGCTTTTCACACAGTCAGAAAATCTACTGTGGTGTGGGGAGCATGACCAGGCTTCTTCCTCCACCATTTTAGTATGGTAGTCTCTATGTATCAATTGTTGTTCCTCATTAATGTTAACTTCCCTTTGTCAAAAACTACGTAGTGGACTTTCCTGTCACACAATGTCTATGGTTATGCCTTCATGGATGTGGGTTTCCATTCAATGTCCATGTGTGGACCACCTTTGTAAATCAAGTGCAGTCTTGGTGTTACCTATTCATAGGTGGATAATATTGGGTATCTTCTTTTTTTATTTTGTGGTTTAAGATAAATAATTATTTGGGTTCCTTCCCTCCCCTCCCTGAGTGGTGAGGATCTAGATCCGGGTAGAAAGGGTTGGCCCAGTTCTTGTCCCCTCCGTTAGTGAGTGGGTGGCTTAATTTCTCATGTCATGACCCTCTTAGTGTGGGATTGTAGGTTTTTGTGGGAGATTGTTGGTGGGAATGTGTGGGTGAGACCCTATTATTGTTCATGTTGAATTCTTTTTTTGTTCATTTCTTGTTGGTCTCTAATAGTGGGGAGACCCACTACATGTCTCAATGATCTTTCCTTTAAGGATTTTTCATACGGTAGTATTGATTTAATGGTGGGGATCCAATTACAAACTCACCCAAATACATGGTATTTCATGAGTGGGAAATGGATTGGGTTATTGTATAGTTTGTTGGGAGAAGGCCCAACAATCTGGATATTGGCTTGGTTGTGGAGGTGGTGGGTGGACATTTCCGTTGATTTTCACAAAGTGGTTGTCAGTTATTGTATTTTTTGTCAAAGAGGATTAAGTTATTCTTATGGAAAATGATATTTCCCTATATATATAGGTTTCATCATGTTGATAAGGAATCCTTAGTTATTTTTCATGCAGCATTAATTTATTAATTCTTTCTCGGGGAGGAAAGCTTTAATAGTGGGGAGAATTGTCACACCCAATTTTTTTTCTTTTATTTTCATGTCATGGTTTTTATCCAGTTCATTGAAAATCATAATCTATTTATTGTGTGTTTTATGAGATTAGTTTTGAGTTTTTAACTTCCATATATGTCTAATCACTATAATATGGCTTCCCTATTTGTTTTTTATGAGTTTTTTATAGAGAGGGTGGTTACTTCATGATTTGGGGCAAATGTGAGCCCATTTCCAGTTTGAAAAACCAAATTTGTTCCATTTATTAAACCTTTTTTTAACACTTTACACCAATTACACTTCATAATTTTCCTTCACTGATATATTAAAACCACCATGTCTATTTTTACCCCTTCATAATTCATAATCATGGTGAATTGGGGTTACTTATTTAGGTATTGGGCCAGCCCATGGGCCCATTTCGGGTTTTAAAACAAATTACTTCATTCTTATATATATAATTAAAATTTTAATGTATTTCGGTGATTCAAACTCCCTCTAGAGTCCAATATCCATATATTCACCCCCATTATCTAATTTACCTCTTTGGAGCTCCCATGGGTCGCATATTAGGGCGAAGGCTCTCATGTTACCACAAATAGTCCAAAATTGAGAAGGTACATTGTATCATTCATAAATCATTCAATTCCTATTATTTTGGATACTAAATATTCATTCCCTAGTTCTTCTTGACAAAAGGAACCTCTCCAATAAGTTTCATGACATTCCCTTTTCTCTAATGGTGCAGATCTAATGGAATGCGATGAGGTTTCTAGTTGAAATGGTGAGATTCCTTCTCCTATGTCCTCCATCTTCTTCCTCCATTCATTAGTTCTTGTTTTTTTAATCTCCCATAGTCTAATAGAGCCAGGGTGCTATTATGTCATTATTTTTATGGGTTTTTAGTTCTTTAGGGTTGTTTGTTATAGGTTTTGGGTTTGTAAACTCTCGGATGGTGATTATCGGTGTGTGTTTCCCTTACACCAAGGATTTGAGGTAGGATATCCCTTGCACAAGCCTTTATCATTTAATTTTCATCATTATAATTATGTTATAAACTTTTTTATATGATATTTTCTAATGGGAAATCATGGTTTTAATGGTTCTGTGGGAAAACTATGTTTTATGACTTATTTTGGTAAAAATATAGTTGTTTTGGTATAATTGTGCAGCACTCTTGTTTAATAAATTATTCCATCAGCATTCACGCATTTTTAAGGTATTTTGAATATGTATTGGTATCTTTAATAACATTATGTAATGAAAATGGTATTTTATACCATTTTAAGTGATTAGTAAAAAACGTTTTTTAACAAGTGCATTCCATGTGTTCGGTAAATCGCCCGGGTGGATTTTATGTGTCTAGTTCAATTTAAAAAGGAATTTTTGGATATATAAATACATTGGAAGCATGTAAAAAAATATTTTTCAATACTTTTATTTCTTTCCATTTTTGTTTTGGTTTTACAAACAAAATGTAATTTGTTAACAACATGTTTTGACATAAGTGGCCGAAAAAAGGCTCATTTCACATTCTTATGAAAATTGTTGTGTTCTGAATATGTAACCTGAGTGTTTTAAGGGATTAATTAATTTTTTTAGATGATATAAATAGTGTTCATACACATCATTGAAAAAATTTAAATGCAAAAATTTATCAAATGTTAGTTTTTAAAAAATGTTTTATGGCTCGTTTGGCCTTTCTTAAATACGAGGAATGAGTGTTTTACCTGTATATTCCATATTATGTCAATTGGGAATGTTTTATGGTCCATGAAATGATTTTATTAAATTTTTTTAGGGCTGAGAAATATGTTTGGGTATGGTTTTGTTCTGTGTTTAAATTTAAAATTGTTTTTTAGAAATATTTTTATGCGCAAATCCCCAATACAATCCTTGATATTATTTAACAGTAATTTTCAATGGTTTGTTGATTCGTGAAAGAAATGAGAAAAATGTTTGTGGTATGTTTGTGTGTTTATGGGTTGGGATGTGAATTTTTATGTGAAAAGTGTATTTGATAATACGTGTAACATTATTTAGCACAAAGGGAATCCCAGGTATCTAGGTGGGCGGACGTGTACTAGTATGCTAGTGATCCTGTGGGGTTTGGCACTTGTTTAACGTATCAAGTTTTACGATGAAAACACTAAGTAAAAAATTATGATGATGATGTTGGGGGACCAATAGGTTTTGGGTATTCTCCCTACTAGTGGATCTTTTTCACGAGAACAGATATTTATTATGGTTACATACACTGAGATACGAGGTAACATGGGCTCACAACTAAGTAGTGCCTAGGAGTGTTCCCATGACTTGTGCTCATTGGTTATTTTTAACTCACCATCAGTATAAGGTGTTTTTGGTTGGTAAATTTAGTTTTGTGTGTGATTTATTTAAAAGTGGAAATTCTTTACAGTATCCCTCTTGAAAACTATTTACATTTTGAAGTTTCATCTCTTTGAAAATTGTATCAATCATTTTTGTTTATAAAAAATGCATGTTTTTGTCTGGTAATTTTTTATAGCATGGGACCTAATTTAGAATACATACATTTATATTTGTATTTTAAACATTAAATTTATGTTTCTTTTATTTTAATGTATGTTCATAAGGAATAGAATATCGGGCTAACCTACTATGTTTTAATACCCATGCCTATTGTCTTCTTCTATTTGTAGCCCTTTTTCATGATTCATATTGAGTTCAACCACCTTGGGCGACATGGGAACATTTTTTTGGAGGGAGACCAGTGGGGTATCATGGAGTTAGTTAGTTATCAGGTTTGTTATCTTGGGCTTTTGATTTAGTTTTACTTTTAGTTTCTTGTAAAAATAAAGTTCAGTTAAATATTTTTTTAAAAGTATTTTGGGATGTCAATTTATTTCTGATGCTTGTTTTATTTTTTACATATGGGAGAAATCATTCCCTTTTTTAATCTATTGATTCCCTTGGTGTTGGTCACTATCCCGGGAGGATCGAGAACGGATCTCAGGACTGGTCGCGGTTGGCCTGGGTGACTAGTTTAGGGTCAACTCAGGCTGGTTCATGATAGTAGTGGTTTATATTTTTGTATAAATATCATATACATAATTTTTATATATTATTATAATCAACAGTTTGTAGTGTTTATGGAAAACATGTCACATCAGTTTATAAGGTGGTAGTCCACCTAACAGAGGATCAATGTTATTGTTTCCCATTTTAATTAAGAGAAGAATGATATAAGTCATTAACATAACAAAATTAATTCTAATTATATGTGTTATAATTCTGTTATAATATAATTACAAATTTAAAATGTTTTATTGATATTGAATAAAAAATTTAACAAAAACACATTGTTGGGAATTTTACCTCTACCCAAACGACCTCTTTATGATTATTCATAAATTATTCCATCAATGAATTTATATACAAACCAAGGATTCTAAGAAGAGGTTATTAATTTTATAATATAATTTGGTATTAATTTTCAAAAAAATGGATTACTGCTGTGTATAAGAGAGATGAGAGGGGGGCCTTTTCTTGTGTGAGGTGAGTGGCACAGTTGTAATTTTTTGAAATGAAAAAGGAGTACCCCTATTTTTAACATTATATAAGGGTATAAAAAGGATTATATAATAAATATACATTATATTGTCTAAATATATCCATAAATAATATTTTTGACATGTTTATGGTCCATTTAAACACTTCTCTTTTCTGTTTAACACCATGGATAACCCATTTTTACCTAAAATCCAATTTTTAGTTTTTAATATTTTCAATGTAATTTATGGATAAGAAATAAGTTTAAGTTATTAGATGACATAATTTATTCCGAATAAAATTATGGAATCTATTTTTTTCAAATTCAATTCATTGAAGTGGTAAAATGATGTTTAAAATTATAACTGAATATGCAATGAAAAAGAGGGTTGGGAAAGATAAAATTCTCTAATGTAATAATGATTTAATATCTTGATTCAATAATAAATTCAGTATACTAACCTAATACAGTTGAATTTATATATTATTTAACAAATTTAACATTTAAATCATTTTTATATTTAATTTAAACCTTTTAATTATTTAATTTAATTGAGTGTTTTCAATAAAAACTAGTACATTCACTATTCATAGAAAAATTAGACATTTCATAGTAATTCAAAAAATTAATCCTAAGACAATTATGAAAGAATGATTTAAAAAATGGAGATCAATTTATACAATAAATTTCCAAAATGTGGTAAAAATTAATTATCGATTATGTGAGAAAAGTACGACTAAATTGTCTTTTATAAGAAATAATTTTTTCATAAAACATTTCCTTTTAATTTCAATGAATCTTATTTTATTTATGATGAATAGATAATAATTATTTTAATAATTTAGTTACTATTATTGTTATGATCAAACATTATGGCTAGGTTATAATAATCTTGTCTAAAAAAATAACATACTTTTTTGTAATCCCCATGTTGCATGCATCACATGTTATCAAATAGATTGAATTTATTTAAAGGGAAATAAATCTAAATTCTAGGGGTGTTATGTGATCCCTATGATGGTATGATAAAGAATATAGATAGGGACTCAATTCAATCAATATTTTCAAATTATAAATATGTAAATCACCTCACACATGATGCTCAATGAAAGGCATAAACTAGGAAACAAAAATCTACCAACATGGAAATGATGTAACACTACCCATAAATCACACCCAAGTCACTCTATCCATGCCATAGACCTATGCTATCCTTGAAGATGAACCAAAATAACTACTTCAAACACTGGACCATCCAAAATTCTATCTTAATGTATACCATG
Organism: Viscum album; assembly: GCA_963277665.1. Lineage (NCBI taxonomy): Eukaryota > Viridiplantae > Streptophyta > Magnoliopsida > Santalales > Viscaceae > Viscum > Viscum album. The sequence continues at coordinate 1,469,415,133 of OY728151.1, forward strand.
AGATGAGATCTACTCAATATCAACACCGAAAGCCTCTTGTTAATAATAGTAGATTGGCACAAATATGCACTTGTTTCTATGTGAACTGAACCAACCAAGATATATTTACCAACAACCACAACATGCTTGATCGACTATATTCCAATCCAAATCAACAACATGTAACATATTTAATCCCAAATTAGTCATAAGACAACACTACAACACATTCACTACCCCACTCTAACACCTAATGTGAGGATTACACCAATGACTTCTTATAGGATAAATTATTGTCCACTACAACCCTGATGTAGTGAATCACATCAAATTTTATTATTCTAGAAACCAGTATGGATCATAAACATCAGATAAGTCTCTCTTAGAGGGTATTTTATTTTCTCCAATTATTTTAGGTAAATGGGGTTTGGGAAAGCTATAAGAAGGAGATGGTAGAATGTGGATAAATCTACTCTACTTTGTGGGACTATTGTTGAAATTTTTCTTAGGATTATTTTATATAATATAAATTTCATTTATGTGATAAATATTATTCCATTTTTCTCTAAAGAATTCATTTTTTCATCATTCATTCTATTAATATAATCACTTAACTCCATTATAGTGGAGTGTTTAATAAAGTGAATGATCCAACAGATGTATCATTGTGCTATGAAGATAATTTAATTTTATTTCTTTATCATTTTCAATTTTTTGAAGGAGTTGTGGATTTTTTGGATAATTTTGAAGAGAATTATTTCATTACCTTGTAACATCTATATTGACCCAAGATTATCATACATGGATATAAAATATTATTATGTGATTATTCATTTCATTACAAAAACACACACCTTAGGTTCATAATAGTGTAGTGTCGTTCGAAATGTCGATAACATTTTTCTAATACATTGAAATATCTTCAACTATTTCATAGTATTCATTGATATACTCTATATAAATATTTTATTCATACCTTGGGGAATTGAAAGATAAATAATTATGAGATCATATACTATGGATGGGTAAAAATGGAAATACATAAACCCAAAATGAACATAAGTGTTTGAGAATGTGAGAATAATATATGAAAACTAGATCGTAAATATAAAATATCAGTATCATGAGTCATGCCATCAATATTTTATATTCCTAATACATTAATCATAATGAAGTAAAAAAATTCAGGAGAGTATAACATTGGTATAAGACAAATAATTATTGTAAATATATAAGCACAGGACATCATTTTCATAGTAGTAAAGGTTTAGATCCAAAAAATATCAAGAAATTAAATTAGTGGATACACCTCCTGGGGGACACACCAAAATCCCAGATGGAATCCAATTCCTCATAGTGGAATGGTTTTACTCCCAAAACCATAAATATAGTCAAGGTTCACTCTTAATACCATAATATTGGAAAAATTCCCTTACCGAACAATGTATACCCACTAGTCCAGTCAAGTTTTTGTCATGAGATTTTAATTTTTACCCAATGACTTGGGAGGAGATATAGTTCCATCCCATATTTTGTTATAATTCAATTTCCACCATTTTTATTACATAACCACCAAATTTTTTTATAACATAATGAAAATAACATAATGAAAATACCACATAGGTGTGAAAAATTATCAAAACCAATTCCCCATTTCAAATCCCATGAAATGTAATGGGATACATAAAAAATTCACAATAACATGGCTGATGGAAAATAGACATGTTTCATATTCATTTCATCATTTCATTATAGTATAACCCACTGAAAGGGGAAGAATTAATAAACATTTTATCAATATACAACCTATGAAGAAAAAGTAGTTTCATAAACAACTTATCATCTTAAAAATCACCATTCATAGAATAAATAAAAATTGTATCCTATGTCCATAATTTTTTTTAAAAAAATATAATTGAAAATATACATTTAAAATTATAAATATATAAATAAAATCAATTAAACCATTTGTTTATGAAAATAATCATTTTTCATTTAAAACACTTTTTAAAACAATTTCAAAATATATTTTTATAGTGAAATAATTTACATAAAATCGTAAAATTTCTAAAATATTAAACAAATTTATTTTCATTTAAAATATATTTTGAAAAATATAATCATGTATTGAATTATTTTGATGGTTAGTATAGTAAAAACACTATTTATGTTATTCTTGTTAAAAACACAAATTATTTTCACATTTTCGGTAACACCCAAATTGGAAATATTTAAATAATGATATAATGATTACATTCAAAAAAAATTAAAATGTAAAACATGTGAAATAATATGCCCAATAATTAATTTTAAAAATATAAAACGTATTTTGGAAAACATTCTTTTAGAAAAAATGGTTTTAGAAAAAAAAAATATATATATAGAAAACATAATTTTTATTAAAAATGTTGTCACTAGATGATTGGTTCAAGATCTCAATGAATATTTAACTAATAAATAATTTATTTTTGTCCTATGTGTAACTATTCTATATTCTATAGGGTTGATTTAATAGTATAATTCTTGATGATACCTCCTTCAACCCTCATTCAACCATCATTAGAATCATCAAGGATGTGTATATGTTAACTCCTTATTAAGTGGACATTACAATAATTACTTATATAAATTATCGATCAATATATTTTTGATTATTTTATGTAATACCCTCTCCCCTTGGTTAAATTTTATTTTATTTTAAACTCACATTTAGTTAGATGGTTTAGATGTAATTTTTATGGAGCTCCTAGAGGTAGTCCTAGACATACATGCTTTGGGGCAATTTGTAGATATCATAATGAAGATTTCATGATATTGATTTATAGACCCTATGTTATTTATAGTTCTTTATATGTTGATATGATTTGTTTGATCAAATAATTTTTTATATATATACAAATAATATGGATTAATTTATGGTTCGATTGTGATTCAATGTCGGTATTGTGGTCTATTGGATCTGGTAAAACGAATATAACCTATAAATTGGTTTAAAGATGAATAAAATTTATACAAAATATCTCCCCAATGAATTAATCATCAACTATTTTTATATAAATATATCTCTCTTTATGATGGACTTTCCAACAAAGGGGTGAGTGGTGATTCCAAGATCATTTCTGAAACCCTCATTGTTGAGTTAAAACCACTATTTCATAGATACAAATGTAAAATTCAATCTTTACACTTATGTGTAAATAAATAAAGAAAAATTATGTGAAAACATTTATTCTCATTGAACAAAAATAGGATATGTATATTTATTATTTTATAGATAGATGTGTCAAAATATAATATAATTGAAAACATAATAGTAAAAAATCCATATAATTGATGAGATTATGACGTAAAATATATTCCACTTTGTTAACATTGTTACATAAGACACGTGAAGGAATAACATAAAATGAAATAAAAAATATCATTATGATATATAAATTCATAAAATTACATTTCAAATGATATGTATATACACCTCCAAAACGAATATTGGTGGTTAACATAACATCTGTCTTAAAGAAGGCAAGTTGAGACCAAAATCCCTTACCATTATTATAAAATTTGAACGGTAAACCTAGTGAATGATTGATCGAAAAATGGATATGTGAAAAAAAAAATATTAAGTATAATAATCATAAAATAAATTCATTATATATATATATATATCACATAAAAAATAGGTTGTGAATATGGCATGAGTCACACAAAAGGGAAAAGAGAGGCATAAATCACATACAGTTTGAATTGACATCATACATACTCATTCGAGCTACATATATAGTAAATATATATTTATTATACATATATTTCATATCATCACATACATATATCATACCATATATTAGTTACATAGGTCCTTTAATTACCTACTTATTAACAATTACATGTTAAAGTAATGTTTCAGGTTATAACTAGTTTATTTTTCATATATGGTATGAATGGTTATTGTTGGTCTTGATAAATTAATCATGGTTTCAGTAATCTCAATAATAATATTAATTACATAATATTCATATTTATACAAATATTAGTCTTTTAATACCAATCATGAAATGTAGTTTTTATAAATTTATTTTGTTATAGTCATGGAGATGTTAGATTGTACATACGTATGCGTAACGATTATATTTTTCCATGACCATTATAGGAAATACTAAATTAAAAAATCACCCTCAAATAATGATAATAATATCATAAAAATCAAATTAATTATTTAAATAAATGTATAAATTTCATCAATGTTTTTTGGAGATTAAATGTGTGTCACATCACTTTCTAATGGTGGTAGTCCACCTTTACAATAATGACACTATAATCATTCACTTAGTGAAAAGATAAGAAAGAAAATACTATATTATATTTTAAGAGTGATAAATATATAATAATAATACTAATTATTTCATATATGTCATACATATTACTTAAAAATATCATAATTATATTCTATGTAAATCGTAAGTGAAATATAATAAAATCTCTTCACAAGGTGGTAGTCTTTCGTACAATCAAATGACATTATAGTATCCTATATCGAATAAAAATTATTTGGGTATATATAATATAATGTCTTTTGAGATATATAAATTTTATAAATATAGTATATATGTTCCATATATCAACCATCATAACCAACAATGTGTGGTGGCAGTTTAATAATAAATGACATTTGTTCATGTGGTTGTAGTCCACCGTCCACACGAATGATGATTTTATAACCTATTTTTTGAAAAGGGATATTGTTATAGTACATTAGCATAAGATAAAAAAATTAAAATATATGGAATATACAATGGTTTTTATATCATAACATAATAAAGAAATTAAAGTCGATTGATGATGAAAAAAACACTCATTGTGGAACGTTACTTCTTTTTTAGGTATCCTCCATAGGTTTGAACCAAAATTCATCCTAAGTTGAATTTTTTCCATATATTAAATTATAGGAAGATATGGTGGAATTTTTTTACTAAATTGTGTTTTAATTATCTAATGAAAAATGTTTTCATGGTGTGAATAAGAGAGGAGGAGGGGAGGGATTCTATAATTGGATGAGCAACACACATTTAATTTTTTTTAAATAAATATTTCCACCCACATTGATCAAGATACAGGGATCCCATAATAGAATATTCATGACACTAAGAAGTTATATTATATAAATATTTACATAAATTAGTTTGGTACATGTTATAGGTTTTTTAACACTAATATGTAATATTTAACCCCCAAAGAAAACCCATTTTACCTTAACAACGATAATTAATTGTTAATATTTTCACTATTTTATTAGGTCTAAAATTTTTGTTCAAATTATTAAATAATAAAAATTAAGATTATTACAAATAGGGAATATATTTTTCAAAATTATATTCACAACAGAAAAAAATTTAAATTCATTATTAATACTCATACGTGATGAGAAAGCTAGGTTTAAAAGTGAAAATGATAAAAGGTTTACAAAATTTTTATATCGCTATTAAATATAAAAATTATTATAATGACATAAATTTTATAATTGGATGTATAATTTAGCAGATTTTACTTTTAATACACTCTAAAAAAAGATTTATATTTTTAAATAAAAAAAAATAGATTTCAATTAAAATTTTGTATATTTCAATATTAATCAATAAAATATTATTTTCCAAAATAATGAAAAAAATAACCCTATGATGATTTTGATATTAAAATTTAAGAAATAAAATTTAATTTTTCAAATAATTTTTCCTAAAATAGTACAATTAGGCTTGAAAATAAGGATGTGAAAATTGAAAACATTTTTTTTAAAAAAATAAAGTTCTATGTGTAAAATTTGATTTATTTTCAAATCATGTATAGAAAATAGAGAATATGAATGTTAAAAATATGATTGTATATTTATTAAATACATTTACTTAAAAATATTCACCAAAATTTATTTGATATAATTTATTGATGTAAAATTTGTGTTTTAATTTAAAAATATTATTGTTTTCAAAAAATTATTTTCTTTATTCTCAAATGGTTTTTTCATTTATAATTAATTTCTTACTGAAAAAATCATTATATTTAAACATGTAAACCATATATTTTAATAATATTATTAATCATATTCTTACTTTCTATTCATTGATATAGCTCATAATTATCAGATAAAAAAATAATATTTTAATAGTATGTCACATTTCGTTTAAACTCAATAGTGTGGGTAATTTAATATAAACTCAGTATTGTGTCTAATAGAAGACAAACATTGTTTTACATGTAGTATAAGCTAAACTCATTGTTTCTTATGACACAATCCGAACTATTTTTTCCATGTAACACAAGCTATAATCACTATTTTAGGTAATAAAAAGTATAGAACAGAATAGATTTATTTGAAAAAAATAATTTCACAATATCTCATGGTGTAACATTCTACACACTAATAATAATTACTCCCTCAAAATATATCACATTATTAAAAAAAATTATGATTTTTATGCCTCATTATGTCCATGGGGTCCCATGTAGCTTCCGTGAGTTAGTGGTTTCACCACAAAACATTGACCAAGTGAGTGGTATTGTTTCATAGATCATTCTATAATAAATCTAAAATCTAACTAGTAATTACTCAAAAGAAATTTCATCATATAATTGTATGACCTCTGAGTGTAGTTTATTATAAGGATCATTTATTTACTTCCTTATGAGTTATATATGAACCACACCATAAACTTGATAAAGGTTTAGTGGTAGTAACAAATAATTAATTGTTTTCCCAATATGATTATTTATTTTAATGGGATATATATATATATATATGTATTAGTTTTCTCTCCTTCCTTATCTGATGAAATTCATTGAAATAACTTCCCACAATCTTTAAATTCTTGATCAAATCTGCAATTATTAGAAAAAACAATATGCTATCATTTTCTGTGACATACATGTTACTAAATGGATATGAACATCACTATCATCTCATCCCCAAGATCATGTCCCAATTGAAATATTATCATTCTAGTTCATATAAATGGATTTATAAAGAGACATATAAAATATTTAATGAAATATACCTTTAAGAGAAATCCACTATAGGAAGGTGTGATCCCAAACTCATTTTACATGCATTGAAAATTATCTTTACGTATCCTATGGGACATGAATTTTTCTTGAAGGGATGAAAATAAACTATGTTAAATGAAATTACTAATGAAATAAAAAAACATTGAGGTATTCTCCACATCTCTATTAGATACAATTTAATGTGGTACTCCACACAACCATACCACATTATTAATTTATATCCTATAAAACAAATACCAAGATAACTATTCTATGATATAGATAATGTGTGATGAAGTTGAATGATTATCAAATATAACCATTGTAGAATTATTACCTTTATATATTATAGGGATTCTGATGATAAACCATGCTGTGATGTCTTCCTATTTCTTTTTTATTATGGATAATGATGGTATAATACATCTAGACCTGTGTTTCTTTGCCATTATTTTTATCATTACTCATCACAAATACTCAGTAATGACTCTATTTATGTTTCATTTTCAGAATTAATCTTCCATATATGAAAGTGGTATGGGATATTACCTTATTTTCCTTCTACTGTGAGTTAAATCCCCACGACCTTTCTAGATGCCACATGTTATCATCCCACTTACAAGTTATAATTTTTTGTGAAAGTATATTAATAAAAATGTTCTGAAATTTCAATAAACCATATTTACCATAACATCAAATATAAGGTAAATCATATGTAATTTCAATAACTTCAATCATATATACAATAAAAACGAATTCATTGTCAAAACATACGGGTTTTATTAATATAAATTTCTAATATAATACCCTTAATCATGATAATGTCATTTTATGTAAAACTTCATGATGTGTTTATAAGAATTTGAACTTATAATCAACCTCAAACAGAAACAGACATGATAGAATCCAAAACTATTTATTTAATCATACGTGGAGGCATATATGATTCAATAATAACATAAAACATAGACATTTCATGATTATTAAAACTAAAATAACATTGTGAAAATACATATGCAATGTAATACTTCAATCCCAATTCATAAATATCTTAATCCATTAAATTTATTTATTGAAAAGGAATAGTTCCTCCCATGTTCTATATGGTCATTCTTTTGTTATGGAATCGAGTTGGATTATGCTCCTATACCAAACATATAATCAATTAAACACTAAGAAATGTATTCAATCTATTCCTTTCTTTTCCACATAGATATCATCTTCCCCTTTAATTGAGATATTCTTATATGTTCTTATTCTCACATTCATTACATTTACTAATATAAATATTCATTCTTCCTTCTTCATTACCACACAAACATTAATAAAAGTTCATATTCAACTAATTTGATGCTTTAGGAATCTTATCTATGTTCACATTGTTATCCAAATATCATGAAAAATGATTATGAATAACAACAATATAAATATCATATATCATCATCGAATTTCGTTTCACAATTTAATTGAATCTTCAATCAAATTTATTTTACACCATATTATCTATGGTTCAATCCACTAGATAAAACCATAAACCGTAGTGTGAGTAAAACTATTCGTAATACGAGATGATCATGAAAATCACTTATATAATGTCAATATCTAAAAAAAATTAATTTTAATCTATGATACATTATTTATATCCAAATTCGTTTTTTAATAATCTATTTAAATCCATCATTATGGATCATAAATAGATTTTTTTATTTCCAAATATTATCCCCCAAAAATGTCATCCACGATGAGTATCGATGCATATTGTTGTGTACTAGGTGATGTTTTTTCTAGCTCAATGCACCTTTTTCATAGATATTACCCCTATGTATATTTGTACCAAATCTAAATCCACTTGTAGTATCTGAACATGGATGTAATTTCTTGGAAACCACATTCTCTTTTCATTACCAAAATTCTAGGACATATTCCTAAACGTTGACCCATCCTTAGACTTATCCTTAGAGACATTCATTGACATATCCTTAGAAATAACACAAGGGATTTCCCTAATGTATTATCATCCTAATTTATAAATTTTATATAAAAATTTAATATTAAGATTACTATAGTGACCCAGACTTATCATACATGGATATCACACGTTTTTAGGGGAATATCCATTATATTGAAAAAACACACACTTGAGGACTAAAATATTTAAGGGACTTTGGAATCATGGAACACAATTTCTAAAATGCTGAATGATATTCAATTTTTCACAAAAATGTCATCAAATTTAGTACAAATAATAGACATATCATACAATAAACAATTAATCATAATCTGGGTAGTGGAAAATTAAGAATCTATGGGCTCATATATTTGTTAATGGTAATCAAGGAAAATATGTTAACATAATATGAGAATAATAGGACAATAATGGTGTAATAATATATGAAAATTAAACCCTTCCTATAAAATATCAAAATCTTGAGGCATGAAATAAATATGAAAAATTATAAGACATGAATAACATAGAAATCAACAAAAATGTGTCATGAGATCATAAATTTAGCATAATATACATAATTTTGGCATAATGGTATGCATATAAAATCATTTTGTTGGTAGTCAAGGAATATTTCCAAACATATTAGGAATTACATGGATAGTTACACCTCCAGGGTGGGACACACCACCATCCCAAGTGGTATCCCATTTATCATAGTGAAATGATTTCACTCAAAAATCCATCTTTGTAGATAAGACTCACTCTCATGTCTACCATTGTGGAAAAATTCAATTAGTGAAATGAGTTAACTCCCCATTCAAACCCAATTTATATCCAAAAATATAAATATATATAAAATAAATTAGAGGGATATAAGACCCCAAAACCAGTAGCCAAGCGCTGGTGTATGTTTTATTATAATTTCATAGATACAAGATATCACATCAAAAATGATCGATCTATTTAGTAGTCTTGAAGTACATAAATCAACCATTATTACATTAGTAATGATAAATATTACATAACAAAATTAAATAAACTTTATCTTGGAATGTATTCAGATATTTCATATCCACAACCTGGGTATGGAGAACAAATAAAAGGGTGAGATCAAACACTAATTAAGGGTTATATGAAACAAAAATAATGATAGTAAATTAAATAAGGCATAGATATTATGGATATGTAAATAATCTGAAATAAACATTTCATTAATAAATAGTGAATGAAAATTAATCCATAGATTTTTCCATAGTGAAAATATGCTAGAAAATAATAAGTAAATACTGAATGAAAGAGACTATTAATTTTTTGAAATCATGTATCTGGAAGAAAGACCATTATATCATGAAAACATTTTATGTCTGTGTAAAAACCAATCTGATTATTCTTAGAAACAAACATTAAGGGTTTGTCAACAACCATTTTGTCTCATGAGAACTGATGATTCATCACAGAACTATATATAAATGTTCCCCACATATCACTATATGTCCAAATTAATATACATATATGGATTCAATTCAACAACATTAAATGAAACATCCTATTGTGAAAATGTAATATGGATAAGACAATAATTGCATCCATGTTACAGGAAATATGGATATATGTTAAAATAAAAAATGAATGTTGATTATAAATAAAATGGAAGTATATAAACAGACAGAAAATTAATATGTGGTTAATATGTCATAGATGATGATAAAATACTTCCAACTAAAATGAAAAACAACTGAAATGTGCTCTTAAGAATTTGTATAAAAGAGCCTCTTTAGTGCTATTTATTAGAAATATTAAAGTGACTTAATAATTGAAAAAGGATTAATTGTTTTCCTAAAACTATAAATTAATTAAGATAGTTTATCAAGAAAAAATTATGATTTTAGAAAAATAATATTGGATTAAAATAGTTTATGGTGTATACATTAAAATGGGTATAAAATAAGAAAGTTCACTTAAATCGAGATTGCTTATCAGAAATAATTTAAAAGGGAACCTCATAATAAATGAATTTCTCCATAAATGAAGTAATTATTGATCTAGGGAAATTATTTTGGGAAAAATAATTTACTAGTAAACAAGAAGTATTAATTGTTATATTGGTATAAAGAGAGATAAATAGTAACACGATGAAAAAATTGACATTTTGGGAAAATTTAGTACCTTATGTCTAAAAGTGTTTTTTACTTTCTATAATTATCCTAGATAATGAAATTATATACATTATTAATTTAAATAAAAACCAAATACATATTTATTAGATTTATAATATTTTTATTATGTTAATTTATGGCCCTTTGGATGAGTCATAAGATTCATTTTTGTTGTCGGGCTGTGTACGTTTCATTGGTTTTCATGATTGGTTCACTTTTGTACATGTATGGATGTTCATGTAAAAATGGCTTTAATTCAAAAAATTTGAAATTATATGTTATTAATGAACATATTCAATATTATATGGTCTAATTAATCATTATTTTTTATATATGAGAATAAATAATTAGATAATCCTTTAATGATGAATGTTACATTATTTTGGTGAATTGTTTATTGTCACAAACTTATTTTGTTTTGTTAATTAATAATATATTTATATATTAAATTCATCAAAAAAATTATATGACATGGAATATATATAATAAAATTTTATTTAAAAATAATATTTGTTTTATGATCACCCATAATGGTGGTAATGGATGATGAAAATGAATTGTCCACGATGGCGGTTAATCGGCATATCAAGGATGATATTTTCATTTTTAGAGAAAAAGGGAGAGGAGAAGATACTTCATGCTTTATTTTCCATTAAAATAATAATATTCATTTTTATATAAGATACTCGATTTATCAATGGTGTTTTTATATATTAGTTGATGAGAGTATACAAAAATGAAATTGAAAAGATAATAAATAAAACAAAAGATGATTTTAGCTCTAGAATTATTCTCCTTGAGAATATGATTTGGGAAAATGGATTTCATATTTGGTTCAGAAAAAAACATTTTAGAAGTGGGAAAGAGACCTAGAAATCGTATTGGGTATAAATTTTATAGTTATTAAATTTTTAAGAGGTGCGTTGAGATATTTTGTTTAGCGGTGGTTATTATAGTGGTGGAGTGTCCGGTTTTCTAATTATTTTATTAATTAGTTTATCATTTTCTCTCATGAAAATAAATAGTAACTATTCCATGAATATATATATTAAATATTGAATGAAATTTCATTATTATAGTTCATACATCATTCATGACTCATTGAATAGTGATATTTACTTATAATGTATATAAACCGTTAATTTCTATATTTTATTATTCACAAAAAATTCAATTATTTTAGAAAAATACAAAAAATTAACCCTAATTTTTTATGTGTATTATTTGATAAAGAACTCAAATTTATTACAATAATTTTATAGATATGATAAATTTAATTTTTAATTACAATCATCATTTATATTGAAAATTACAATTATAAATTTATAAATGATTTTACTAAAGTTCGCAAAATTAATTAAGGTGTCATTAAACTATATTATAATCATAAGGGAAAAGAAAATTTAATTTTTAAAAAAGTTTTATTTAATAAAATACATTTTAAATCATTATTTTAATTATAATATTTTAAAAAAAATTATTAAAAATTATCAACATTTAATTAATTTGTTATAAAATACTTATTTACAAATACTACAATATAATTATATCATATTAACATTTATAAGATTATTTTTTTTAATTTCATTGATGAGGTTACTATTTTAATTGTCAGATTAATATTCGTAATGGTCACATAAATATTCCAATGATAAACATACTATTTAACAATTTATAATTGTTCATTTAATATCGGTGTTGTGTGTAGAAAGATCTATTTATTTAATAAGATATAAAATAGAAAAATATTGTGATGTTATAAGGGAGATAAAGGTCCCCACATCTTTTTTATAACATTTCCACCATCATTAATTATAATTTTACCACAATCCTTTGTTATAATATAACCAACATCACATTTTGAAAACCCTACGTATGTGTTGCATAAGATCATATATAATGCACCACAACCTAACATATTAAATTTAATGGGATTAATAAACATTTAATCATATCATATTCTATGTAAAAGAGATAGGTTTCATAATAATTTCATCATTTCATCATAAAATTACCCATTTAACGCAATGGGTAATTTGAAACTTTTATCGTGGTATGCCCCATGGAGGAGGAACAAGATTTATAGACATATTTTTATCATAAAATTAAACAATTATGATAAATAATAAATAACATATCCTTTATTTATATCGACTGAAAAGAATAAGTTCCATCAAAGGAAATAATCTTATATGGAGAATGATTTTGAAAGATAAATATCATGAAACATTTCATAAGGATGATAAATTTTCTTTCAAAATAATTTTGTAAAACTAAAAATTGGAAAACAAATTAAAATAAGTTTCATTGAATAAATAATTGAGTACTTATAAAGTTACATTTAATTATCATTTATACAATTTCATAAGAAAAATAGACTTTACACTATGAAAAACACTTTTTAAAACAAATTTAAAATCAATTTTTGACTTTGAAATAATATAGGAAAAATATAAATTTTCCCAAATTGTTATGTAAATAATCTTATTTGAAATGAAATTTGAATATTTTTATGTGAATCATGAATTATATTCACAATTCTGACTGTGTGAAATAATTTACTTGTTAAGCATTTTATAAAAATTCCTTTCTCATTTTTGGTAAAAGGAAAATTGGCATTGTATCGAAAACATCATGCAGATTCCTTTCAAAAAAATTGTAAATAGTAAAACATGGGTAAAAATTTCTAAAAAATATATTTGAATATCTCTAAAAACATGTTCGAAATTGTTTTCATAAAAACATTGTTTTTTAGGAAAAATGTTTTTTCCACCAAAAATATGATTTTTTAAAAAAACATCTTTTTGAACTCTTGATAATGTAAAGAGAAGAAAATGAAGGGAAAAAGTTTATTCTATTGAAAAAATAATATAAAAATAAAATTCACATGTTTCTTCAGACATTGTTCAAAAAATTAATTCATCTAAAACATATTCATATATAATCATTATAAATGATGATATTGTATCCTAAAACAATTACCACGTTGGTATAATAGAAATGTAATCCCCATGAAGGAATAACATAAAATATAACATAAAATATCATGATGATTAAAAATTAATGATATTCCACTTCAAAGTGTTTTTATATACACATTAAAAATAGTATAGGTTCATAACACAACAAAATTATGAAGGAATGAAAAATTGAGACAAAATGCATTAATGATTTGGTATCATTTTTACTCTAAACCAAATGAAAGAGTGATACTATAATTTTTATGAAACACAAAATAATGGTCATAAATATAATCATAAAACACATTAATTTTCAGTAGATACACAATATAAAAAATAGGTTTCGAATGTGACCTATGTCTCATACAAGTAAAAAGTTAGACGAAAATCCCCTATCATAAGCCTCATCTTACCGAATACTCATTCCAAAACCCAATTTGATAAAGATAAAAATATTAAACATCAAATAAATAACTTCACACACATATTCCATACCATATATTATTTACTGAATCATTTTATTTCCAATTTAAAAACAGTATCAAGTTATATTCACTTTTTGGTTAATAATTTCTTTTTTCGTATATTTATTTATTTGTTATTTTCATTCCTCCTACATTAATTGTGGATCCATAAAAATTGATTATTGTAAAAATAATAATAATTAAATTTATATCATATTAATACCTAAATTATACATTTAATAGAAATCATGAAATACAGTTTTGATAAATGAATAATGTTGTAGTCATGAAGATGGTAGGTCGCACATCCTCACGAGTAATGTTTCAATTTTTTCAATCATCATTATTGAAATGAGGTAAGTAATATATTATCTTTAAATAACTATAATAATATTATGACTAAAATATTAATAATTTAAATGTATCGATACATATCATCCATGTGGTGTGGTGATGAAAAGGGAGTAACATCACTTCATGAATGTGGTAGACAACACATTCACAATTGACATTATCATATTTTATTTAGTGAAATGGTTTTAAATAAAATGGTATTATATTTTTTTATATGGATAAATAAGTTAATAATATAATAGTTATTTCATCATATAACATATATTAATTAATATTATCTTTATTATATTACATGTGAAGTGTTTGTGAAAACAAATCACATCACTTCATGAGGCCGTAGTCTACCATACAGATTAATGATATTATCGTATCCTAAATAGAATGGAAATTAAAAAAATGTTTACATGATATAATGAAATCATAAGTATTATAATTTTATAAATTTAATATATATACTTTATATCCATCAACATACCTAATTATGATATGTTTTAACAGAACAAACAATGACATTTGTTCTTAAGATTATAGTCCACCATACACAGAAATGATGATTTTATTACCCATTTAATGGAAGTTGATGTGGTTTTCGGTCATTAATTTAACATAACAGAATCCAAATATGTGTAATATACAAGGGTTATTATATCATTATGGTACAATAATAATAAAATGATCTATATGAATAAATGAAAAAAAAATTCCCACTTATTAAAGTTACCTCCTCTTCAGGTATCCTCTTTAGGTTCTCTTTAAAATAATTCTGTGGATGGATTTATATTTAAAATAATGTATCTAAGATGAGAGGAGGGATGGTGGAAAATTATTTGGGAAAGTTTTGTATTGAAATACATACCTTTATTACAAATTAATTCATTATTTATTACATAAAGGTACACACAATACAACACAAATGGTCGACAATTTTATTTTCTTTGTGTAATTATGTAAAATACATAAAAACATAAAATAGGGTGTACATATACATTATTTTAAATATCTTTAACATGTTCATTATATTATATATTACTAAAATTTTATATAGAATAAGATGGGTATATACATAATAAATGGGGTTTCTATAAAACCCAGTAAGGGGATAATAAAATCAATGGTATTACATGTTAGTGAATAGGTATATCATTGAGACATAGATTGGTTGATAATAGTATACATAAAAAATGAGGAATGATATTGAATGATACATGATAAAAATGTATAAATGTGGAAACAAATTTAGGCATTACCACATTATCATAAGTCCTTGTTAACTATAAACAAAACACAACATAATGTGGTTAGGATAACCTCACGTGCACCATACATGGAGTCACATGTGACTAAAATATTACCCAATGCATTGTAACACTAAATGGGTTCACCCATAAAAATCATTTCATTTATATTCATAAGTGTTTCAAATTGATCATATAATATAATAACATATTTCATCACATTTAATCTCATGATAAGGGAGTTTTTATTACATACATGTCATTCCCCAGTAAAACATGTACAATTTCCAAATGGTGAACACCCTTTACAAGAAATGGTATGGGTATTCACTACACACTAGTTTGGAATGAAAAATAACGGGGAAAGTTAGGCAGCATAATGTGCGTGGATTAATATTCATAGGATGCTTTAATGATATTGAAATTGGTCTCTAGTAATTTATAAATCCTAATGGTGTTTGACAAGGATATGTAAGAACATATCTTGACACTAGTAACTATTGAAAAAGGCATAAGATAATGAGGATCCTTGAATAAAGACATGGTGGGGAAGATCACTTACCTTTAAAGTGTGATTCACAAAACATGGGAGGTGCTCCATGAGAGATGGGAGGCACCTGGGTTGGACTTTAGAGAAGTAATGGTAGAGTAATGACATTTTATAGAGTTTTTAGTGAAGAATAATGGGTAATTGTGTATCATTATATAGAAATGTTATGGGGAATTCTTTATTATTTCCCAAATTTAGTTTTTGGATTCTATATAAAAATATTTTCAAAAGATAAATACTTTTCATGGTTTTTCAAAACAATTTCTAACAATGTTTTTTGATGTTAATTATTTAATATGGACAAGGATTTATGTTATTAAAAAATTAACCATATTTATGTGAAAGTGAGCCGTGTCCTTAATGAAATTATTTTAAAATCATAAAATACATTCTCAGTTTTGGTGGATTTATAATGGATTTGTATAATTAATAAAATATACTCAAAATTGATTAATTTAATGGGTAAAAATATATTTGGTCATTGATAACCTTAATATAATTTATAAACTAACATTTGGTACATTATTATGTTCTAAATAACACTTTATTTATTCCAAAATTAATTTTTACCCAAAAATTCTGATTGATCTTAAAATTATAAAAAATTTACCATTTTATAATTTTGATGTTTTTATTCCAAAAATATTATTTTTAATCCATTTAATATTATAAATATTTTAATATTTACATTTAAAATAGTAATTGGTATTTATAGTGAAATGATTGGCCTTTTGAAAAAATTGTTTCTAAAACCTTATAAAAATTATAATTGAATTTTTGAATTTATATTATAGACACTAGTTGATATATATTTTTCAAAAACAATATTCAATTAAAACATCACTAATTTCAAAAATTCATTAATTTTTTAACTAGAATGTCCTGAATGAAACAATATATTGCCCAAAAATATATTTTCTATTTTATGAAATAAAAATCAAAATAATTTATCATGTTAAAAAAATTAAAAGAAAATATATCCATTATTATATTGAAAATGAAATATAATATTCCTATTAATAGAGCCTTGATAAAAACCATTTTATTACACTAGATAATGCATTATGTGTAAGGTGAAATGTGGTGGGACTTTCATGGGTAGTTCGACATACATGTTTGGGGTCATGATATTGATGAGATTGAACTTCTCCCATAAAATATTTCACTAATTTTTTAGTATTTGGATATTAGTATGTGTTTGGTCAGGGGAAATTCCCAATTATGGTTTTCAAATGGAAGCTCTAATAAATGGTCTTTATAGGGTATGATCATATTGCTTATGGCCACAAATTCAATTTTAAATTTCAACTAGATTTATCAATAACCATTATTTATTCTAATATTTTGATTGCCGATCAAAATGAATATTATCAATGGTTATAATTCTTAACCATATTTTAAATCGAATATGATATAATAAAACAAAGGAAGTTCATGAAATTTCTATAACCATTATATATAATATGATATTCCATTAAATTATCAATGTACTTTTATTTTTAATATTTTAGGTTGTTTTATGTTGGATAATATAAACTGGTTTGATTGTTTGAATAGAAGTGGAGAAGGGATATTATTTGATAATGTTTGTGAGTGCCGCACTTGTAATTATTAAAAGAAAGAAATCTACCCACATTATTTTCTTGTTACAAGACTCTAATAATTCAAATATATTGATACTAGAAGTGGTAAGGTTGAAATATGTCCATCCAATGGGTGATTGACAAGTTTTGGGTTATTATAACCCTTTTTATTCTTTGATTATCCCCCATTTTTACCCATTTTTTCATTATACATGATATTTAATTTTTAGGGATGTCACTATTTTTTTGATCAAAAAATTAATTTTACCAAATTAAATAATATCAATTCTTCTGATTTCAAATATGGAATCAATTTTTTAAATTCAAATCACTTAATTTCCAATTTTTACCTTTAAATTTATCTAATATACCGAAGGAGAAAACATAGTTTTAAATAAAAAATAATCAAATGTTTATAAATCATTTATATCAAATTTCAACATTCAATTGATTCCAATGACCGGAACTAATTTAATATATTCATAGTCAAAATAATTTTCAATTGAATCATATTTTACATATAATTTCTCTTTATAAAAAAATTAAATGAAAATGAACTTTTAAATTAAAATTTTATATTTTTAGCTATTCATCAAATGAGAATGTTTTCAAAAAAATACCTAAAATTCATCCTAATCAAATTTTAAAATTGATATTTCAAAAATGAAATTTATTTTTTCAAAAAGAAAATTCATAAAGTGGTAGAAAATAATTTTAAGATAAGTATGTTATGTTGAAAAAATTGTTATTCCAAAAATTCAATTTTAAGTGTAAAATTATACTTATTGTTATATGTTGTCTAGAAAACATCATTATATGGAAGATAAAATATTGATTTCAAATATAATATAACACTTTATTTAATATTATTAAACTAAAATTATTATTTTATATTTATTTTGGTTAAATTAATTTATCTTCATGAAAATAGTTTTTTAGAATATTATTTCCTTTATTTTCAAAAGATTTTTTTTTCATTTTAAATTTATTGTCCGCGAAATAAGTCATTACATATACTTTTTTAGACCGTATATTTTTGCAATGAAGTTAATCTATTTCATACCCACCATTATAATAGATAGGTGATTACTATCATATTAAATAATAATATTTTAATAGAATGTCAATTTTCATTTAAACTAAATTTTTCATGTAATGAAAGATAATATCGCTATATTTTGTAATGAAATCTAAACAAAATGTTGCTTGTAACCTAATATAAACTCATTATAATGTGTAACACTAGTCAAACTCAATGTTATATGTATCACAAGATAAAATTAGTGTTCTGTGTAATGAGAAATATAGAAAATATTAAATGTATTTGGAAACAAATCACAAAATCATTGGGTGTTATAATATCCAAACCATCATTCCAATATCGACCAAATCACTTATCATGACTTCCCTCAATTCACATTACATATGATTTTAGACCTGTGTATTAAGGGATGAATGTGGTAAGACTGGGAACAAGTAAATGGTGGTGGAGTTTCTATAGTCATACATGTTTATCACTTTACACCATAGATTAGGTGAGACTTGGTGTTCTTTTCAAATTTCTAAAAGTGAACTAAGCATTACGGATTAAGTTGCTTTTATCAATAAATGTTATTATGTGAATTATAAATAGGTCATATGAAATCATTATAAAAATATAAGGATTTCTATTTCTCAATCTAAGGAATAACCCAATTTCCACACCTATTAGTAATTTTCAAAATTACATTAATTTTCCATGAACACAAAAAAAACCAAACACCCCCATCCATTTAGTTCATTATTATAAATAAAGAATGAAAATTTTAAAAAACTATTGGGATTATTGAAGAAATATACCTAAAAAACCATGAGAATAAACCCCTTCAGACCACTAAACTTCATTTTAGGATGACTTAGTTTGATATAACTAAGGATTGTAAAATCTATGTGATAATGTTATCCTCATTTTGGTTGAGATATGACACTAATTCATTTATCTCAATCACATTGTATGTAATTTAGTATTTCAAAAATGATTATTGAAAATTTGTAAAATTTGATGTTGATTCACACTCGTTAGAAGAAATTGTTCCATATTTTTCCGAAAAAAGTAAGGTGGTTTTAATGATTATTAGTGACTGAGATTTTATAGATCTTAAATAATAAATAAATGAAAATTTCAGACATATTATTTTAGTGATTTATTAAAATAACAAAAGTACATTAAACTATTTTTTTAATTGTTTTCTATAGTGAATAGTTTGGGGAAAAATTTGAGCTTTAAATTAAATAACTCATACTTCAAACAGATAAAGAATATGTCTAAGAGGGTAAAATACAAATTCAGTACCACCCATTAGTGAGCCCATGAGATGGATTCAAATAGTCCTTATAACTTCAAACTCATACATTTGATGGTGATATTGTTGTGTTGAATATGACCCATTTTTATTTATTTGAAATATATCTTAAAATTAATTTTACATGTTTTATACACAATTGATAAAATGTAATGAGATACAACCTATAATAGGGAATGAAAGAAACTATAGAATAATATGGTGAAATATAAGAGAATATTATACTTCCTACAATCGTAGAAAAGTAAAAAGTATAGAGAAACATTCATGACCCGTCCCTTGGGGCCCATGCCATGACTACACCAATCCTACCTTCCATAGGCCAGGGGCTGGCGACTAGCACTAGAAAGGCATATCCCAAAAACTGGGAGGTCATTGCCTCAATAAACTGTAAACTCACACAACAAATCACACAACATTATACGAGCACAAAGAAATAATTATAGTAAAAAGTGTGTGTATAGTAAGTAAAGGGGCCAGAATACAAGCTCAACTGAAATGTACAAGTAAACCCGAAAACAGCTCTTGTGAACACCCGCCAAGGATCCTACCTAAAGGGTAGAAACTGCACTCGAATAGTCATCTACATGGTACACCTCATTAAGGTCCAACTCTGAATAGACTCCAGTCCCAGTACCTTCATCCTCGATCAATACTGTATGTCGTCTATATAAGACATAACAACATGTGGGTGTAGCCCGTGCAGAGGGTGATTATAACAATACTCACTAGGAACCCTGAGAACCCCAGAGGTCTCTCAAAATCCACAAAGGATAAACCCAAAAGTAATACTGTAATAACAAAGTATGAAAACATCAGTCTACCCTATATATATATATATATATTCCCATACATGTACCTAAGTTATCAAGTATACCCATCTTATCGATGAGGAGACATAAACACAAACTCTATAACTGAAAGCTCAACTATTACACGAAGGAAATAATACCTTGAAGGTAACACCTCTAGGGTATGTTCCACATAGGTAAATACACACATAAAAATACCACAAAGGTTTCACCATGATTGTATGTAACATAATGGTAACACCAAAAAGAATAATACCACAAAGGTAAGTACCATAATGGTAAAGAATCATCTCACACCAGGTATAACATACGTACGGAAGTATAGATGATTATTTGTACTTCTAGATCTTCTTAATTCATCAATAAACTCTGGTGTTGACCCAAAAATCATCGAATATTACCCACACAGGATCTGAAGATAACCCACATAGGATCTGGGGATGACCCACACAGGATCAGTATGTGCTGATCCAAATAGGATCACAAATCCCTGACCCACACAGGATCGGTATGTGTTGACCCACATAGGATCTCTCATCACTGACACACACCATATTGGTGTGCGCTGACCCACATAGGATCTCTTAGCATTGACCCACATAGGACTTGATGATTACCTAAAGAGGATTCTATGATTCTTCAATTACAGAGATCTGCAAGGTTCCCACACTAAGCATGCTTGATTATGGGAGGTTCCACTCTTCAATCAATCAGTCGATACATAAACTACCACAATGTCCCATGAAGAAGCATCTTAATGGGTCTTATCATCAAAAGTGACCCACCACTATTGACGGCGCCTCATTTGGATGCCTGGTCTGTAAGTTATTAGCGCTTACGTTATGAGGGCCTGGTTGCATTCGGCTTTGATCCAACCCAGGTGTAATCCAACTTTATCCAACACTCGATTGTATTTTACCTAATGGACCTCCTCGATCCAAGGATTTTGGTGCCATAGACGGTTCGTCAAATTGATGCCTAGTTCTCATGTTACGGTCAAAAAGGCGTTTCTTGGTCCAGATGGGCTCGGATCCGGTCTAACCCGGTTCTTCCCGACTTTGGCCTCAATGGGATCAACTCTATAGGAATTTTTTTGTCCAATATCCCTGTTCCATGGTATGGCCTGACCTATTAATGTGGTGGCCTGGCCTAACCTGCTGGGGCGGCCAGGCCCGCTAAGATGAACTAAAATTCATACCTTCATATCCTATGTCCTAAGAACTAATATCTAATGAAATAATCCATTGAGACTAAAAGGACTCCTAAAATCAAATATTAGGATCCTTGATTTAAATAAATAAATAAGGGATATGAATGTGGATAGATTAATACTAAAAGAATTAAAATTGGATGGGTCTAGAAACATTCATTGTGTGGCTTAAGGATTTATTCTGTGAATATTTGGGTGAGAAACATATATTGAAATCAAAATTTCCGTTCTTAAAAAAAATTATTATTTACTTTAATATAGTTCTCATACACATCCAAAAAAGTTATCTCGCCACGAATAACCACTCACATCGAGAAATAAATTCCATATCAAAATAGTTGCTTCTTCTCTCCTCCCACATATGAACATAACTAGTGATGTAGCCAAACAATTAGAAAAATATTAATTAAAAGTATTAAAAAAGGACATAACGTAAACCAAGGGTGTCAAATTAAATATACCAATTAGATTTTGACCCCTTTATAAATAGTTATCAGTTTCCTCTTTGAATAGATCATTCCATTACTCTATTATAAACAAATATCATTCTCAAGTATCTTCTTGAATCAAACCATGCTTCCATATCACACATAATAAATAAAAAAATTCCTCTCAGTATTTTCTCCTCTATATTTATTATCCCAATTAATCCATGTAAAATGTCACATCATGTTCATGAGTAAAATGATCTTAGGTAATCTCTTGAATAATATCCAACTAGTTAATTTTAAAGATGAGAAATGTATAAGACAATATAGACAACCCTGAATCTATGTGTTATATCTTGTCAATATGAAATTTTGTTGAAACATGGAAAAACCTCCAATGCCCCCATATATCGAGGATAATGTTTTTCATACTATCCCACAGATCTGTGACATAATAATGGTGAAACATTTAGTAAATCATGTACTCCTAAAAAAATTGAAAATGTGTAATGATAATGATATTTAAATGATTATTTTATCATAGGGATAAATCCATCCACTTCTAGATCATCTAAAAACATTTTAGCTTCATGGATAACAAATGTCCAAATTAGTGAACTTTTTCCAATTTTCAACCAATAAAATTTTCGGGGAAAAGGATGATCATACATTTACTCAAATAGATGTCTATGTATCATGTCCTAATAAATTTTATTATTTGAGGTCATGAGAAATGAAATTTATCCTTCTCATAATATACAAAAATCTATGGCATAAGCTCTCATCATATAATCAAATGTCAAAATTCAATTTTCCGACATCCAATCCATGTGGGATTGATATTTCATAATCATATCCATATTGGTTCTAGGATCCTATTACAAAGTGTTAAAAAACATAAATGTAAATCATGGATATCTATCTATAAAAATAGATAATGGTACTACATTCAACATACTCACTTCCTGAATATAAAACATCTCTAGAGCCTCTACCATGATGAAATCTGTAATTCAGAGAATGTTTTATGACTTTTTGAGTAGAAAAATAATCACCCAATTAGAATCATGATTATGGGGAGTCCATGGTAGACCTATGAAAATTTACATGTAAATTTGATGAAATATAAAAATACAAACTTGAATTCATTTCAACATACCTACGAGATGTTAAAATTAATCCTCGATCCGTTGGAAGGCGAGGAATTTCATAACAAAGTCATAATATTTATTTTCATAATATACTACTATAAATGGGATTTCATTTACTTTTATGCTTCATGAATACCCAGGTGAATATCCCATTTTTAATATTGATATGCCAAATGAATTTATTCCATGAAAGGATATGGAACCACAATTAATTTATAAAAATGAATAACTAATATTGTGTTCTATGTCCAATAATCTATGATCACACCACAATTTAGGTTTGACATAAGGTTGATGTAATAAGGATTTGATCACTGACAATCTTTAACTAAATATATCTTATCTGGAATGAGAGAGACTAAAAATAAAACATTATTTTCCATATTTTCATCATAGTCCAAATTCATGTCAACATTAATGCATGCCAACTACCATTATTCAAAATATTATCTGTAAATTCCATTATATGAATTTCTAATCAAACCAAAAGCCATTAAATTTCATTTCACAAGATTATACACCCTGTTCAAGTCATAAATGTGGATATCTTCCATCAAATTTCATTAATTAAAGTTCTAGTCTTTTTGAGAGAATTTATATTTTAATATTTTATCATATATGAAGATAGTGAAAATTTACCAGAAGAGATAGTGTCACCATTTGTTTATGGAATGGACAATTATAGTCAATTACCACGCATGTATCAGAAAATTATTTTCGTGTTTAAGTCATAATCTAGATCTATAGGCGACATCATGATCTCTAGGTATAATAACACAATCCAATACTAAGCTAGATATATCATTAAAAACAAAATAGGCTTGTTATGTTTCTGGAAAGATAAGGATATGATCTTTAGTGACCCGATTATTAATATCCTTTAAGGATTTGAAATAATTTTTTCTCTAATGGAATGTAAATCCCATTTTAAAAAAAATTAGTAATGAGAGATTTAATCTCAGATAGATAACAAAAAAATTTATCAAAATATCCAATTAATCTTAAATATCTTCATATATTGAAGAAATTCATTTCTTTTTACCCTTAAATAACTTTTTATATCTTTTCAATGTCATCCTTTTCCTTATTTAGAAATGAA
The DNA here is from genome assembly GCA_963277665.1 of Viscum album. Lineage (NCBI taxonomy): Eukaryota > Viridiplantae > Streptophyta > Magnoliopsida > Santalales > Viscaceae > Viscum > Viscum album. The sequence continues at coordinate 1,469,440,433 of OY728151.1, forward strand.
ATTCCTGATAAATCAATATCATATATCCAAAATTTAGGCTTAAAAAATTTATATTTATGTCGATAATCATTCAATTTTCTTATAACAAACTACAAGTTCACCAAATGGTCATTTCTTCTTTGAGTGTAAACCCAAATATCATAAAATATTTCATGAAAAAATAGTCAAAATACCTATAGAATAGAATATTCATCAATTTCATGAAAACTACATGTGAATTTATTAGACCAATGGGAAAAAATAAGCATTCATAATGGTAGTATAGACTTCAAAATTAGGTCTTTGGAAGAGAAACTTTTCATACATTGAGATGTTTGTACCCTTATTAGATATTAATTTCAGATAATCACTTGGATCCCTTAAACATATCAAATTGATCATCGATTCATGGAAGATTGGGTTTATTGTTGAACGTAGATTGACAAAATTTATTATATCCAAAAAAAATGATGTGAACTATCATCCTACATCATGAATCTGAACCAATATTCCCATGGTTATTTACTTGTTCTATTTCATCCTATTCTCTTGAATTATTTTTTATTGACCATTACATCAAAAAATAAATGGGATATATTTTATATGACATAATCAAAATAAGTCATATTCCCAGAAGTCGATTGATACAATATTTTATTTATCATTCCAGGGGTATACAATAGAAATCATTTGATAATACATATGGTAATTCGTCATATATTACTGGAATATTCATATTTTCATTTTCATCTATTATCCCACAGTCAACACCAGCAGCAAAATTACAATGTTTCCATCTACAACAACTAAATTTATATGTATTCTATAATTTATTACCCAATTAAATTTGAATAAATGAATAGCTCTATTCGGGGATGTGAATGTTAATTTGTTGGTTGTTGAAATTAATATAATCATTTAATGATATCAACGAATCCATTCAAAATACTAAATAAAAAATATCCATATCTAAGAAAGTAATATCCTTGAGAAACTCTGCCAAATTAATTGTAACGATATGTTGGACACTTGAATACTCTAGATTTCCATTGATTAAGTGGTGTATTGATTCCCATGGTGTGATGCGTCATTTAAAAAAGAAAGACTAATAATTTAAACAAATTAAATGAAGGAAAAAAATTTTATACATCAGCATCTAGAAAGACATTAATATGGTTTAATTAAATAATAATAATAACTCATACAGTCAAGGGAAATTTTTTCTCAATCTAAATATCCTGATGAAATATACATAATTTTTAATCCAATTATATTAAATAGTCATTCTTCCTTGTTTTTGTTTCAACTAGAAATACACATTGTTCCTCGAGTCATCTGAGATATTCTGATTCAGTGGGTGATTACTATTAAGGTGAGGTCATCCCAATTGATTATGGAAGATATGATACTAGTTTTATCCATATCATACCAGTGAATTAATAGATCTAGAAAATTATTTCAGGAGTTATAATATTATTTCAATAGTTTTGATAGTATATTATAGGTTAATGCACTCATTCTTCTCACATTGAAGTGATCCACACTAAATGAAACCAATTTAATTTCTGTGATGTAGTGCAGAAGATATTGATCATGTGAACAGATTCGCAGATCACTATTTCATTGATAATAGCTTCAATTTTGTTTGATTCAATGCATTGTAGTTCCTACAAACACTTGAATGGATGAAGGCATCCCCTCCAATAGGGTTGGTTTCAATATATCTCTATCAAACTAGTACCATGTTTACCATTTCTATATAGTATAAAATATTGGAGAATACTACCTTTGAGTAAATATTTGTCCACAGACCAACCTCAAAGATGAATTAATTTATTATTTTTCTAGTAGATACCTCCTATGATAACTTAACTATGTGAATGAATTGATAAGCATATTTATTCACTAACAAACATCATTTTTTAGTTGGAAAATTTCTATCAGTAATTCCATTTAGAAGGTGTGTGATAAAAAAATTTATTGAAAATCTACTAAATCCCATCCAAATTAATACATTGGCAATGATTTTCTAAAATAGTTAAATCCCATCACTAGAATGTACATAAATAGCTTGAAATTATACTCAAATGGATTCTGAGGGATGGAAGAGATTTTTTTCATCTAACATATCCATATGTATTCTTACTTAGCTATAGAATCACTCTAAAATGTCGATGGATTTGTTATCTAAAATTTATAAGAGTGATTCAAATGATGTGGTTCCTTATCACAAGGTCCCTCTACTATATTGTGGAATAATTGTACAATAAACTACACTAGTTATCCTTTAATGTGTTGTTTTGGAGGAACCATATTCTCTGATTCACACCCTTGTTTGATTCTTATTCTCATGACTAGTGGAATTATAATATTCTAACCATATAAAAAATTTAAATTTATTATTTTATTGCATCATTTTTAAGTGTAATATAAAACTATCAAATTCATAAAACCTCCATACCCAAAATTAAATATTCATGTGACAATTTAAACCTAGTGGGAAGTCTTTTTACAAAATCTTGATACTGAATGATCATTAGCTATACCCATGATAATGAAAAGAAGACACACCTAACAATGTTATAGAAAACCTTTTGTAACCATAACACTATATTAACTTGATTTTTAGTATTAAAGTACAAGATACAACTTTTATACTATATATTTCATGTTTGAAAACATATTATCTCATTTATACCCTTCCAACAGACCGAAAGAATATACCATTTGTAAAAACATGACCATAACCATTGAACTGGAAATAATAAAGGTTAATCAAAACATCATAGAAATTATCTTTATTTATACTGCTGAAAATAAATTTCAAGGGTTGAAGAGGAATAAGCAATTAAGTTTCATCCATTTTACAAACACTAAACATGCTCATAAATCCAAATGAAAACCCAAAACAACAATATAAATGACTACTGAATCAAAGAAAAACTCATGTTATGAAAGAAATTAATCATAGTAACAAAAAAAATTAGAACAACTAAGATTCTAAAATAAGGAAAGGCTCAACCGTCATGTTGGAAGTGCTCCAAAATCCAATACATTTCATACTCAAAATCTCCAACTCGGGACATCTATGAACACAACATCAAGAGGATCTACTAGATAAATGTGAAATAATAAAAATTTTATATCATATAAAAAAAATATACACAAACACCAAGCTTTATCATCAGTGGGTGATTAATTATACCAAACACGAAAAATCCAAGACTTCCCTCATATTCCACTAAAACAATAATCATGTACACTGTTAGTTTTATAAAATTGAATGAGGCATGTAAAAATAGTTTTCCGAATTAATATTTCTATAAAAAATAACCACGAGTCTTTTAATACCACTTGGAGTACATAATTCATGTTCCTACACACAAAGAAAATAATTCATTTCATATAATTATCTCTATACACATGGATGGTGACTTGTCCTTTGAAAATCCACCACTTGGAGATATTTCAGACCATAACATTATTCTAGAAATGAGCTACATCTCCATACAAATAACATCATGTTCATGGAAAATATGAACACATGTTATATAAAAGATAAATCAATGTTTTCACTTAGATAATAAATTTTTTATTTTTTGGGAAAAACAATAAATCATTTTAATTAACACAATATGGGTATCAGCAAAAAAACAAACACTTCAAGATCAACTAGTAAGAATAATTTTTTTATGGATTAAATATTTTTTTATCATTTAAATGAATATGTAATTAATTTATAAACAAGGGATTCACTTCATTTTATATGAAATTGTTAATGAGAGAATTCAACTACTTCAAAGTGATCCACATTCTAGAAGAATATCACAACGACCAATGTAGAATTGGGTTCCTTCTTACTTTACATTAATTAATTCCAAAAGGTCCCTATAATCATATCTCATCAATCATAGATCTAGGTTTTTGAAATCCTAATCTAGTGTTATCTTAAATGGAAAAAAAGAAAAATTATAACAAGAAGAAAAACTGAGACATACCTTCAATTCATATGTCCTATGCACTAATATCAAATGAAATTATCATTCAAGTTGATGAGATTTTAAAAACCCTTCCTAGCATGGAATCAAGGATAAAGAAGGGAGATAAATGGGGAATGGAATGAAAAAATACATTAAAACAGGATTGTTTTGGAAACATCCAAGGTGTGATATAGGCATCTATATTTTGAATATTTGGGTGATCGTCATATTCTAATATTTTAATCACCTCACTTAAAAGGCTGAATTTGAATTTATTCCTTTGAATGAATGTATTGACACTACATAGAAATTATAAATATTATGAATAACCATTCCCATCCTGAATAAAATATTATAGACAAATTTTTTATTCATCTCTCTTATCTACTCCAAACATAGTTGATAATCCAACCCAACAATCTAGAAACTAAAAAAGTAATAGAATAAAATAGGGATAAACCTCAAACTAGGGGTCTCATGGGAACCATGATTGGGGGAGGTAGTACCAGATGGATATTTTTTTATCTATTTCAATCAATTTTATATATTAATGTTGATTCATTTTCATAAAATATAAGAGAACTCTTTTTTTGATAACTATGATAAGCAGTTTTTTTTTTCTTTTTGTGTGGTTTTTAAACATTCATTGAGATGAATGAAATAGTTAAATCACAATTTCCCTCCAAGATGAAATTGAGGAACGTGATTATATTATTGGTTCTTAAATACTAAATGACATGTTATTTTTAGTTTTATTACTTATGATATTATATTCAATCATTTTTTAAACTAAAAATTGATGTCTAAATACACAAATTACTGACCAATATTTAAATTCAAATCCTATTTGGCTCTTGAATTTTTTTTACATAATATTTAGGATAGCCTCGCTTCATGAGAGAATATGTGATCTTTTTTTATGAAATAAAATATTCATTTATTGTCAATTAAATATTTATATTTCATGAAATAATCTCAACATGACTATGGAATTCAATTGGCATGCCCCTCATATTTCATAGAGACAAACCCTTAACATTGGCACTTATTAAGACCATGGGTAACCATGAAAGAACATATATGTTTATTCCACATTACAATTCTAATTATCACATAAAAACCATCACAGTAAAATTATTTTTCATGATTAAATCTAGAATAAGTGTTAGGGGTTTCTAAGAATCATTACATTTTATAAGGAATGTGATAAGTGTTTGTCTTTATTAATGGTTCTCTGAACGAAGAAATTGTGATTGATACAACTATATATATTGAATTTCTTTTTTATTCATCACATTATACTAAAAATTTCTACAAGAAATAAAAAAAGTTATTATATTTAATAATCATTATTTTAATTTTTTTTCATGACTGTAATCTAGAATTGGGGTCGAATTACAATTAATTTTACATAATAAACAAACCATTAACCTTTAAAAAGAAAAAATCAAAATAAATAAACAATAATAATAATAAAACATAATTATAATCATGGTTGATTGATATATCATATTATTTTGTAAGACACATTGCCTGAAAAATAAATGAATTGAGGGGGGTCTAGGCTTCCAATTATAAATAGAATTGAGTGTGAGACCATAATTGTTTAAATTAAAATCAAGAATTCTTTTTAAGATTAAATCTAGTATATTTCAATTAAATTATTTTTTTAAACACATTCCTTCCAACCATAAGAACTATAAAATATTTTCAATACATAAAAATTTATTGCATTTTACTTTTTCATAGTGTGGATAATGTATATTGTTCAAATGTGTATGGTAAATATTCATTTTTCATGAAAGAATATAGATTAATATAATATAATTACCTTCAGTGAAGAGAGACAATGAAATTCATGTGTGGTAAGTCATGAAATGTTTTTGAAATGGATATTGAATATCAGACTTCATTTGTATAGTATAATCTCATGCCTTTGAAATTAAATAACTTTTTTAAGCTTTATGAATTTTTTAGTGGAAATAACCAATATTGTACTCAATGTTTTTCTTGGAAGTGAAACTTTTATATGGGTATTTCTTTTCATATTTATTTATTTAATTTGAAAAAAAAATTAATTGATCTATATTATATTCTTGAAATCTATTTTCATTAGATATATTTTGACTCACATTGGATGGATTTTGGTTCTCTCATTAAATACATAATTATTTCCAGTTATTGATCTTAAAATTTAAATTCCCTTTAAATCAATGACTTATGATTTAGAAAAAAAATATTAAATAACATTCATGATTATGATGGAATATTTTCATTGTTTTATTAAATTAATGAACGAGAAAAATTATTAGATGTTATCGATGATTTGTCATATATTCTGAGTATATACTTTGGGATATTTTCAAATTGTTCTTATAGATGTAATTAATCTGAATATCTACAAGTCTAAAAAGTCTATTGGTTTGTAATTGAACTTATTATAAATTAATTTGGTGAGATAATTTCGCAAAAATAAAATATTCTATGAAATAGAGAGTGATAGTGTGTCACCTTTTCATGATTTTAAATTATAAATCATTAATTTTATCCCCTTTATTTCATTTAATATATGTATTTTTTGAATATTTGGACTTATGGTGTGATTTTATGATTTTTTTTAAATATATATTTATGTATAATTATAATGGTTAGAATAGTTTCCTATATTTTTACCAATGATGTGAAGGAAAATCAATTCAAGACACCACATTCTGCATTCATCACCCACCTAAGACCATCAAATCACATCCATATAAATCATCCAACAACACCAAATAATCCCCAAATGATTTTCAAAGTAAATAAAATTCATGTCACATCCTCTCGGGAATAAATAGGAAATCTCAATAGGAATCTCCAAAAATAAACTCCTTTATATCCAATCCAAATCATACTCAATCCACTGAATCAAATGTATCTAGCCACTCATCATTGTCTTGAGAAGTGACAGTGGTGTTATTAGCCTATTGTTACACCCTAAAGACACAAAATACTAGAAATATATGCCAATGTCTAATAAAACGTTTTCTTATTATTTTACCTTTAAATATATAGAAATCATTCACAACTAAACAATATACATACAATCCAATAATATGATTCATGAGAATAAGTAATGAAATCCATGGAACAAGCCAAATTAGACAAAAATATCATTATGAAAATATAAATAAGTGAATATAATAAGAAAAAAAAGAATAACATGACCATATCCATTATACAGACCATATTAGAATCCACATGACTAGATACAAACACTAAATCAAACTACAAATCCCATGTTAACAATATTCATAATTGGAGAAATATAATACGTTTTCTTTTCTTGGGTCCTAATAAATGACATCAAAAAATACACCAATGTTTCTAAGAATGGGTGAGTATAAAATAAGTATCATTTCCAAAAAAATTACATCACTCAAAACACTAAGGCAACTACTGGATATCACATTTTATATAAATTAGTGATTTATTATCCAAAATGGTTTATATCAAAACCATAAAATAATTCTATGGAAATTAATAGAAACCATGGGAATAATTTCCCATTATTTTTCATACCGTTTATAGGATTCCACACACACATAAACAATAATTTCACGTGATAGTCCCATAGTCATTTTTGGTCTTTCATCGATCCACCAATTCATTACAAGGTGACTAATATATATGTTCCCCAATGGCATTGTCCCCTTCACCAGGGTAATGAAAAAAGTGTACTCAATCCAACCACATATTCAAAATTCCTTGTTGAGCCATTATAAAGATAAAAAATCATTCTTAATAAAATCATCAGACAAATTAGGTGCTTCAAAAAATATCATAATTTTAAAATGTTTATTTTGAAATTATAACCAAACTCAGTATTTCAAAAAACATCCATTTTACCATAATTCTAATTCTGTAAAAAAAAATTCATTCATTCATGAATCACACATAGTTAACAAAAATTTCAAGAAGTATTTTTATTCAAAATTATGACTTCATTGTGTAGAATGGTGGAGATGAGATAGAATATTCATAAATCTATGTAGATGGAAAATATTCAGCATGACACTTAGATATTCCAGATCTTATCTACATATAACTTTACTTCCCTTGATCTAAGAATATCTCATAAATATTAAATACATAATACATAGATGTATCCATAATATAATTGATATATGGATCTGCATAATATACAAAGACTGAATCAAGTAATAAAAATTATGGAAGAGAGTGAAATAACATATTGATGATTTTTAATCCTCATATCACGTGGATGATCATTAAGTAACTTATGGATTGAATGTAATATTCTCTCTAGTTTAGTATGGAAGTGGAGTTTTATATCCTATTTGATTAGGTGACTATTGAGGAATTCAGTATTTAAGTTTTATTAAAACAATTAATTCCAGGTTGTTAACTATATTTCTCACAATTAGGTTGCACATTTTATCAAATTGTGCAAGTCGTACTAGAAAATCGAAGAAGTATAATAGTTTTGGAAGCAAGGGTTTGAAAACAAAAAATCATCCATGAAATGATTCTATCGTAAGGACACTTCGAAAAAAGAATTCTCACATGTTTTAGGTGCAATTTTAGGTAATTCATTCACCAACCATGATTTTACCTCTGTTTCACATTACACGATTTCCCCTAGAAAACCACATTGTTTGGATTTACTATTATCATATCCAATGACTCCAAAAAATGTTTCTATTTTTTATAGAGGTTATGAGTTGATTATAAATACAATTTTCTAACTATAAAACTCTATAAAATCATCCAATACATTCCCAAATTTCCGCCATCCTTCAAAAAATTAACAAAATAATTATGTAGGATCAAAATAATTTTAATAAAAGAGAATAAATTGATAACATGACTAATAAATTCTCCCAACCATTGGTCCCTACATCATTGGAATATAGAAAACTAGATTGTTCTTAGAAATTTTACTGAAGCGACTCTACCATTTTCTTCTCACACAAATATGTCTATTCTTAAATATGACCATACTAAATTAAAATGCATACTATACAGAGGATTTTACCATGTGATGTATTTTGTTAATTTTCCAAAATCATTACATGAATAGGAATAAACAAATATTCTAGTTGAATAGAAACATGGTATATTCAAATTATTTGGTTAGTATCTTGATGAAACATTTTCAAATTGAGATAAATAAAATATATTAGGTATCAAGCTTAATCATAGAGGTAGAGTGAACCAATAAGCTACATCAACATCCCATTAAAGTATAACATGTGGAAAAATGTACCAAGGATAAAATATTCCATACATACCAAAACAATGATTCATTTTTATTTGAGTGATTATAAAAAAAAGATAAGCTACCTCAAATGATAGAAACTTATAACGGAGATCAACGTAGGATTACTGATGACTCTAACCCATTCACATTCTCATTCTAAATTACTGAATCTGCTTATATGTTTCATAAACATGGCTAGGAATGATGTGTGGATTCAAACATATTTCCACACAGTGAAATGAATATTGAAAAATAAAGGTCATCCAATACTTCTAATCGATCAATATGTATCAATGTAAGGCAAATGCAATTCTATGGGAACTCCTCTAATGGTATATTGTCTTCCAATTGACCTATAAAATCCTTCACACAATCCCTAATCCTATACTCTATGTGTTTAGATATACCATTCATATTTTCCATCTATTGGAGGATTATATGTTGTTCTTGCTGTTAATTGGTTTCCAAGGGCTTCCTTATATGAATTCCAAAAACAAGATGTTAACCTCAGGTCACAATCAGATACAATTGAAATTATATCACCGTATATCATTAAATTTTCCAAAATATATATTTTTGGAATGATATTCCACCGTATTGGTTTTAATAATAGGTTAGATGTGAGATGGCCTCATGAGCCAACCCCCAAACAACCATAAGAAATCATATTCCTAAAAAATTCATAGTGTACCTACTAAAAAATCCATAGTAATTTGTTACCATTTCAGTATTCATATTGGTAGTTTGTAAAACATGTTAGGTGGTTGTGGTTACTATTCCTTAACTTTATTATGAGTGAGGTATATCATATAAAACTCTCCCGGATTTATCATTATGTTAGACCACTAAATCTGTGCTCCTAATGCTTTATATAGATTATGTATTCCCTGATAAAAACCCCTTATTGTCTGGCTATAGAATTTAAGAATTTGTTTTTGATATTCTAGTGGAACCACTATATGATAACTATAAGAAATCATATATCTAACATCCTGCTTTCATCCCCCAATTGTCTCCCCGCAATGAGTTTTGAACATATAGTAATACTTATGGGATCAGATATTTGATCCTCTCTCGCATGCTCCACTAAATCAAGAGTAAAAGAAACTAATATAATGATACAATTTCACATTTCTGAGTACACTCTGGATTAATATTTTCAATGAATGAAAATATCTTACATTTAATTAAAGTATCATTATCTAGTTCATTATATGGCTTCCTACATAATTCATCAACCATGCAGTTCACATTAACTAGTGTATAAATCAAATTGTTCTCAATAATTTTATGATACTCTATATTTATTCATTTTCATATATTGAAATTCCTTCATAAGATTTTTGTAGACTCATATGATATTTAGATATCATAAATTACACACACAAAATGACAATGATGTGACATCTTGAATGCATGGATTACAACAACTAATTACAAATCATGGGTTGATTAGTTTTTCTAATTCAGACAATACTAATATGATTTGTATGAAACAAATTTATTTCCCTAAATTATAATATACCCCACCCTATTTCATAATGTATCATAATAGACCACATCACTCTCTCCAAATCTCTAAAAATTATACATTATTGTATATGTATGGAAAACTGTAATCTCTTATATGTATTTACGGAATTCATCATTCTATTGGAAATTAATTTCATCCTTTATCAAGGATATAATCAATAAGGAAATAGGTAAAAAATACCAAACAAAGTATTTGATGTAACTCACTAGCCCAATGAACCTTCTCATTTCAAAGACATTAATCACTTGTTTCCAATAGAAAATAACTTATATATGTTCAAGATCAATATAAAATTCTTTTTTAGAGAGTACATAACCCTGAAAACAAACATAATATATCCAAAAATCTCACTTCTGTGGATTTTCTTAAAAGTGATGTTCCCACATGGAAATCAACAATATAATCAAATGTTCTTGTTTATCTGATTTATCACTAAATTATAGAATAATGTCATAAAAAAAACCACATTAAAATAATCAAAACCCCTTTTAATGATCTGAATCATTAATTATTTGATCAATGTAGGATCATTCGTAAACCCAAAAATAATAATCACATACTAATAATTTAGATATCTTCTCTTAAACGATTATGTTGGGATATAATACTTCTAAAAGGGATATCAATTTAACTATAAATATAATTCAATATTAGAGATCCATTGGGATCCCTCAATTGAAGAAATACTTCATCAATTATTGGAAGAATATATCAATTCATTATCTTAACTTTGTTATCCTAACAATATTCTATAATAATCCTAAGAGTTAAATCCTTTTTCATTAGAAAAATAACATGTGAAATCCTTGGGACATGGTTGGTTATATAAAACCTTTGATTTAAAATTATTTTAAGTTAATAAATAAATTCCCTTAATTCATTCTTCTATATTCTATAAGATAGAAGAAAAATTGGATTATTCCTTATTTGGATATTAATCATAAACCCCGATTCTCATTTCGGTGTAAGTCTGATGAATTTATATGAAAGAACATCATTAAATTAGTCAACTATCATTTGAAAATATTTCTTACTAATATAATTCATTAATTCGAATGTAACAAATACTAAATGATAAGAAATAGTTCTGACAAATGGTATCATGGTTCCTTCCCCTCATTTTTATACAACATAATAACCATTAATAATATGTTTACACTATATGAACTTATGAATCTCAGTTTTCACGCATAACAGTTGCTGTGGGATTTGGATGTAATCAAACAAACCATTACCAAAATCAATTCAAATATGTCAATCTGAATGAGATATAACTCCCATATCAATTCCCCCCATAAATATTCATCATATATGATGCAGCATAAAATATTGAATGTCATATTTTCCTTGGGAAATTATCAATTTATAATTTAATTAAACATCTCCATATAGAACCCCATAATATAAAAAACTTGATAATAAATATGGGAGTGGTGTTCAATCATATTAAGAAAATCCTTTATAATGGTACAATTCACAAGAATCATACCTTTTTTATTAATGGACGATGTTAACCAACTGGGATGACTTACTCTACACCATACAATTTTTTACCTATGGTCCCTAGATATTTATTACCTAGTTATTATTTCCTTTGTTGAAGATTCATGGTGTTCTTGTATTAACCATAACATGATTGGTTACGAAGGAGTGGGTTATTCTGAAAGGAATGCCACATAAAGTAATATTATGTCTCAAAAACATTTGATTCATTTCCATTACCAGATCGTGGAGTACTGTGAAAATAATTCTATAGATGTCCCATCTGGTTTTAATTGTGACATGATCTTGGTGGTGTTTTAAAATCCCACAATATATGATCATGTGAACCATACTAATACATCATATCATATATTTCTTTAGGGTGGGAAATTAACTGATCCCATGGTCTGATTCTTATAATATCCACCAATTTTGATGTAGGTGTAACTTTTCTTCTTATACACATCATTAGACATCCCACTTGTTCATAGGGTTATAAATACACATCCTCTATACAGATTGCAAAAAAATCATTTTATACCATTATGTACTAATTCAACATCTCTATATAATTCATAACAGAAAGGAAAGTAATATTCAATTATGTTTTCATTCATTTCCCTAACACAAAAATGGGTTCCTTCAAGGAAGAACTTGAATCTAATTTTGATAAAAAAATATCTAACATTATTAACATTTCCACATACTCTATCACAAATATATTCTCTTACATTATGACGAATAAATTCATTGATCTAAATATATGATGTGTGTTAGCATATTAATTTTTATTGAGAAAATATTCAAAGTAATATCATGTGATTTCATGGCCCTTATTATCCTGTACTACTAAAACCCACAATTGACATTTTAGATCATTCAGCATGTACATTTCCATCTTAACATTCAGATCTACTAGTGTTCCATGGAAATTGAAGATTCAATTCATCCAATTCATCCATAACTATGATTTATTAGGTTCCAAACCCCCACCGCCCAATGAAGGGTGGATTATACTTTTGAAACTAGACTAGATTATCCACCAATCAAGGATTATCTTTTTAATTTCCTCTATCCATGTTTCAGAAATATTGAATTGTACTTTGGACCAACCATGGTTTACATTCATCATAAGTGAAACCACATTTTCAACTACCTCTTTAGGTGGATTACTATTACATATACTAGGATCAATTTAATAATGACGATATAACATCACTTAGTCCACATTCACTTGCAATTGAAGTCTTAGAACATTTCAAATCACCATATAAAACATGAATTATCAATTTAATTTTTCAAAATCCATCAATTTTTAATATTAATATAAATTTTTTAAACCATAAAATTCTAAATGAATAACTGAATCCTATTGGGATGTCTTGATTCAAATGTGTGATATGAGACACTCATCAGTTCAACCCACAACTGTGAGTGAAAATATACATAGATTTGTCTTAAAAAACATTTTTACCCCATCTACCATGATAATTTGATGTTAGACATTAAAATTTTAGATAATTATTTTTATGCTATACATTTCTGGTTATAAGAAACAAATATCCTTCATACCATCCCATGAAAATAGATGGATTGAAAAATAATTATACTATTTCCAACTAAAGGTCCAAATTTTTGATATTGTTTTTAATATCCTTCTTTTAAACATTTGATTGAGAAGTGATAGTGGTGTTACTTGCCTTTAGCGATATCTCAAAGTCACTAATGTCTATAAATTAATGCAAATGGTTTTGAAGAACATTAGTGATGATTTATCCACTATAGTTAAAGATACATGTCAATATTAAACAATAATCATCCAATATAATATATGATGTATTATTATAAGTAATAAAAACCAGGGTAGAACCAAAATCAGACATAAATATCATAGTCAAAATATAAATAAAATAACTAATAAAAATGGTAAAACAATGGAAAATAAATCAATAGGCACCATAACTAACTCCATCAGACTATCTAGATTATCTAACACCAACATCCAAAAAAATGATAGCATTTTATTTTTTGAGTCTCGATAAATGAAATATACCATCACATTAAATTTCCCATGATTTGAGTGTGTAGAAATTCAGTTGGATTACCCCAAATACTTCTAACATATTCCACATGGAAAAGGAATAGTTATCACATTTAATCTAAAATAGTTTTGAACAGGCTAAAATAGTTTATAATAAAACCATAAATAATCTCCATGGGAAATAATAAATAAATCATGTGAATAATATCACTTTATTTGGAATACCAATTTTCGTGTTTCCACTCACATGCACAAACACACACCCATTCATATGATGTGACAGTTCCATACTGATGAGTTGTATCTCATCAACTAACCATGTTATCACAAGGTTAGTAATATCCAATTTCCCTAAAGGTACATGCCATTTCATTAGGAGCACTCCTATAAATAAACTCATGCCATCAATTTATTCCAAATTCAATCTATAAACATTTCAAATATAAAAATATTTAATTAAATAAAAACATCATACAAAAAGAACATAATGAAAAAATATTATAATTTTAAATAACTAATTTGAATAATGAAATCAAAGAGGGTAGTTAAAAAACCATCATTTTACCCCTAATTCCTATCAATAAACAAAAAAAGTTTTCCCCTCAATATTTACATATGTCTTCATAATAATTTTAATATAATTATTTCATAAAAAAATCATCAAGTTCATGAATGGTGAAGTTGTTATAATATCCACCTACCTTACAAAGTATGTTGAAAAAGAATAATTAAAATTTTATATTCAAGATATGGTTTCCCTATATCTTCCCATCACATGATGAAATAAGATCTCTTTAAGATTCATATCACAAAACTTAGATATATCCATAAAAAATTTGATCATTGGATCTTTGAAGAGTATAATAAATGGTCTAGGATGAAAAATGAAGATTTATAGACGACATAGACTTATTCATGATTAAATATCTTTAACACACATTAATTCTACTAAATTTAACTTCTAGATTGAATTGAATTATCAAATAATCATATGGAGGGAGAGACGTTTGAGATCATATATTCCTATTATTCTAATTAAGATATTAGGAAATAAATTGTAATAATACTAGAAATTGATGTGTTCCAACTATACTTCACATTTTTAAGAAATATAATTTGTCAAATTTTGTGCCAACCAAGCACAAGCTCCTAGAAATGATAATTAGTCACATGGTTTCGACCATATGGTTTGATAAAATATGCACCTGCCATGAGATGCCACTATCTCAAGGACACCCCTTACATGTTCATCTCACATGGTTCGAAAAACCTTCCACCAACCATGTTTTCCCCTCTGTTTATATTGGTTTGGGTTCCCTTGGGCACAAACATAAAACATCCAAATAATATGAAAATCGTGGCCTGACCCTATGACTCCAATAACCAAATAATTATGAATGCTAAAAAAAATAAAATTTCTTGAATCCAATGGTGTTATTGAGAATGAAATACCTCAATCCCCCACTACATGTAATCCTATAATGAGATTAAACCAATAATAAGCCTAAATTGACCAAAATCCTTAACAAAACACATGTAATATCCACCAAAATTGACTGTAGGACTCCATATCAAATGAGAACACTTTAATATATTGTTCCTTTATAATGGATTTCATGCTGCAATGATCAAAGATACTATTAGATATCCTCATTGTAGTGCTCAAGGAACATTTGAAGATGATTTGACAAAGCTGGAGGGCTCCATGATTTCAATATGGATGATGACCAATAATATTTTGGGGAATCCATGATTGACAATGATTCAGGAACATATGAGGAAATTGAAGACAACTTAATTAGAATATGTAAAGTACAAAACTAAATTTATGATTGATTTATAATATCGATTTAAGATATTAGGAAAACCAAAGCTAAATTAGTGGAATCATCGATGACGATATGTGTATGGAGAGTAATAGCAGTCGATCTAAATGAATATGAATAATTTCATTATATTGCTATGTGTACCTATGTTTGTTCCCCATGATGGCCAATGTGCCAATAGGGGGTATTGATACCATCATGATTCTCAAATTTTAAGGATAGAAATAAGCATACAAATTATCTCTAATAAAATTCCTATACTAGAAAATGAAAATCTAATAACATTAATTAGATAACTCACTACTCTTACATTTGTTCCATGATGCACCATATACACCATAAAACCATGAAATATTGTCCTGGACTAGCTTGAATATTGTCTTGGGTGGGGGGAATTTAGATATAAAATTTTACACTGTCTTTTTTAGAACTCCCTTTCAGTTATTTACAACATTTATAAAGAGGAATATAAATAAAAAAATAAAGAAACATAGATTATTTTATAGTGGTTCGGGGTAAAATTATCCAATATTCTACCACATCAACACTATCTCTATGATCATGGTGAGTCCACTAAAATTGGTCTTTTTAATAGTTGTCTTACATTAGTGCAAGAAGACAGCAACTAATACAAATAGTTAGATAGAGATTTTATTCGGAACCTATTACTTAACCTAAAAACATATTATATCCACAAATAGTATAAGGTGTTATTAATTATACAAGAGGAAATAAATATAGAAAATAATATTTAGTTCATACAGATGGTTTTTTACATGAAACTGATTGAAAAAAATCCTCCAAGTAGTTTTTTAGATACATTAGAGTATCTTATGAAATAAAATATGTATTAAATGAATGTTTCATGCCTGTATATTATATATAGAGTTATATAGAACTTATTTTTAGAGAATATAGTTTTTTATAACATAGTGGAGAAGATGAGGCATGTTTTTTTGATAGTATAGATTCCAATTATGCTTTTTTCCCTCTATATATATTTGATTTTTCATTATCTTATATATCGTCATATAAAAATCATTATTCGGGATTTATAATTTTATCCTATATAGATACAAAAAAACTTTTTTCAATGATATTTCCACACTTTTCATGATGCAAATCCTAGAATCCTAAATGTGATGGATATTGTTCAATTATTGTTTTTTTAGAGACTTCCACCAGTCCTCATTTACAAAGATCATACCCTAAATAATCAAAAATAACACTTATGTTTTATCATAATACATCCATTTTAATAAATAACTCAAATTTTAGTATTGTGTACGCAAAACATATACTCGGAAAAGTCTAAATCTACACAGGTGACATTTCATAGATAAAATGACCATTATTCCAAGTACTATATATTAAATATTTTCAAATGACTGATTTTGTGTATGAAAATATTCCCATGGATCGAAATAATCTATGTATATGTTTTTCTATATCTAAATGAGGCACATATTAAATAAAATATCATGTATTTGATTTTTACGCAACTAAAATCCTCACATTGTTGATTGAGTGTATCAGATGTCATTAGGTATACGAAATGTTCATAGGTAGATTCATCCTTACTATGTTCATCAGGTAGTTGATTCTATATTATAAATTTCACCAAGTAGGTGGTTCTATGTAGTCAAACCATCTATTTATGTGAAATATATGTCGGATATGTGTATCAACCAAGTGAATTTCATATATCTGATTTTACTAAATATCTGATTTCAAATAGGTAGTTTTTTTACAAGTACATGAATTCATTTCTATAGGATCTTAGGTAATCTATTTTCACAAAGACAAAAAATTCAATTTTTTTAACATTCTTCAAAATTGATAAAAGGATTATATTTTAATGGTTATATGTTAATAGATTAAAAATATAATTTAAACCTGTTAACACACATAAAAGTTGATTTATTAAAAACATAAAAATGGGTTCTTGTGAGAATACATACATGGAATACTATATATATTATAATGACATTAATGATCCAACAATATCCCAATTTTTTATTATCACAATAAAAGAAATAAAATCATAATTATTATAAATGGGTCTTAATAAATAATCAATTGGAATTATAAATAAATAAGGATTCATAATTTTTTCTATATCAACTGTCCTTTTTTCATATCAAAAATGATGATAAGATAATGTTTACAACGCATTATATTTGGAACACATGTTAAACAAACTATAAGAACATTGTATGGAAGGTAAATTTTATAATTATTATTAAATGATTGAGAAGAAAATAATATAACAAACTATAATTTCATTAAATACAAATGGTCATTTAAAATAAATAATCTGGAACCCACTCAACTCAATAATGTAAAATATGATCGAAAGAAATTTTGGGCTGAGGTTTAGGTTTCTTGAAATAAGGATAACCAAATGAGGTTGAATCATATTCGATGGGATGATGAAATATTTCTTGGAACACATAATCAATAGAAGAACGTTCCTATCAAAATATGGTTCAAACATTACCATGGTCCTTAAATGTGTTACTAATATTTTCTCATAAATCTTGCTAGAAAAAATGAAAGAATAATTTTTTGGTGAGGTAAAAAATGTGAGGAAATTCATTCGAAACAGGAGTAGAAGACAAAACAAGAACTAAATTGTAATCTAAAATCCAATTCACTTGTTGATAAAAAATAGTACGATCAAGAAAAATTACCATCTTTTGTTATGAACTGAATAACTGATCCATTAATGTGTGATTAATAGATACATTACCTTTATGATAGAACATAGTATCTATACACATATCAATTATCTTGATGATATACTCTTTACAGAATTGAGGAATAATATTGAATCCATACAAATTTTTTTAATACTATAATTTCATAGGATTGGTTTATCAAAATAATGATATTTTCTATCTACTCATCATAAAATTTCTACGAAGTGATTATAGAATGATAGACTCAAACCATTTAATCATCAAGATCATTCATGTCGAAATCTTCTTTAGGAAAATGAAAAACAATGGCAATATTATCCTAGGAATAAGGTGATAAAATAGTTAGATCAATTTTCATATTTACGGGGATAGCCACCTCATAGGTAACACATGGAAATCAGTAGTTGTGGTCTCATATTCTCTTTTGATATTTATTAATACAACATTAGAATTATTAGGCCTAATAGAATCATGTTTCTCTTCCACTCTAGATGATTCATCTATGACAAGTTATGAATTTATTTCAATTGTGGGAATAATAATATATTCACTATAAAACTCCTCATAGTGGGTTCTACATCCCATATAACATCGGGTCTAGATGACCCACACAATGTAGGTAGAAGAGGGTTTTCAATTAGACCATATTCTCATTCATTTCCAACATCTCAAATATTATTAGAGGATGAGTTACAAGAATATTTGATGGTTTTTAGAATATTGATTTTCATAGTATTGATTTCTTGAAACACAATAGCTTTACCTTCATATAACTCATCATTTTTCATTTTATGAAATTCAGAGACAATCCTACTAATTGTATTATAACTCAACTTACCCTCTACATGACATCATTTATTCAAGAGGTGAATCAAGGGTCTTGGAATTCTTAATATTTATCATTCGGGAAATTTTAATGTATTATCATAGCATGCATGTTTTTATTCTCAAACACTCCATCCCATTAAAGAATACTAGTTTTAATGAACATCCACATGACTTTCCTTTATTCCTCTAGTTACATAACTGCATTATTTAGAACTCAATGTAGTCCCTATCATTGATGTGATATTCTCAATGGATCCATTGTCATTAGTAAATATCATGGTTTTTCTAAAATGTTAGCTTCCATCCTAATAGAATTATAGAATATCTATAACATTATGAGATGATATAGATAAGTGATTCCTATTATCCTTCAAAAAAGCTTTATCACATTTTTTCACACATTAAAAACATTCATTTTCATTAAACTTGCATACTAATTAATAATAAACAATAAAATTTCCTTTTTATAAAAATCACACTCCAAACCTCAAAATCATAACACTTTATTCAACACCTTCTCTATATATTTAACCAAAAATAACTGATTGTTTTAGTTGTAAAAACTAAACTCTAAGAGTTAGAAGCATTGGATTTATTTTAGGGTCCTAATGAACCTTACTCAATCCATTTTTACTTTCCAATACTTTGGTAAAGGACGATATGAAATAAGGCTCTGAAAGAACCACTGAATAGATGAAGATATTAGGCGGAGAGAGCACACATATAATGGAACTTGATGGAGAAAAATACATTATGTTCAGGTATAGGTGTGTAAGTTTTTTTATTTATTTTGTCCATAGATCCACAAAATAAAATAAAATGTAATAATATGCCTTAAATATCCAAATTGTATAACAACATTCATGATATTAAAATAAAAATATATTAATTATTATTACATAAGACAATTTTATACTAAATATTTAAAATACATACATAAATACATAGTAAAAAATATTAATTCATCAATATATTTTTATTATAACATAATATACATATATAATATTTCATTAAAATTCTTATAAAATTATTACCCTTTTAATAAAATTGAATTAATTAGATGAATGATTATTACTGAATGATATCTATTAATTTTTTTCAGTAGAAATAAAATCAAGAGAAATACATCATTTTGAGTCTGACCTATCAATAAATGATTCCTAAAATCATTATGTATTTTTATTTATTATTTTATTATATTTTTAAAATTTCTCATCGAACTAGTGTTATCATATTTAATTATTTCTTTATTAAAATTCAATCCAAAGTCTATAAAAGTGTGTTCCGTCCATAACACATCATCAAAAAAACTACTCGTAACTATGTCTTAATCTTCTACAGTAGAAAATCCCACATATTGGATTTTTACTAGACCAACAAACCCTAGATTTTATATAAAATTGAAATGTTATTTATATTATTTTTTATATATTCTATATGATATAAAATAAAATTTTTAATATGAAAGTAAATTAAAACACTAGTTTGTTTTAGAAAAATTGTATAATGAGAAATTGTGTGATTCTAATACCATAAAATTATTTTTGAAGCATTCAATTTATATTATTTGGAAATTTTATGTGTTATTAAATATAGGAATATTACGAACATAATATATTTGAAACTAGTATTCAATTATATCTATCTTATAATAATTCCCCAATATAATTTGTCGTCAGATGATTTCCCCACATCATCAAAGCCCAGATTTATATTTGATCTAATTGGATATTTGTACCTAACAAGAATTGATTACATATCACATAATTATATAAAATATTTTTTTTATTTAAGGCATTCCCAATGTCCTATTGATAAATATTATGTCCATGAAATATTTTTAACTCACCCATCATGCTCGTTTTAGATTCTTTTTTCATGAGATTTAAAAAATAATTACACATTTTTTGATTGTTTAAACCAATAATTAAATCATAATAATATATTTAAACAAGTCAAATATCCTTCGAAGAAGGTTTTATTAAAATATCAGGATCTGCAAAAAATATAGAAAATAAATTTTACAAATTTAATGAACATAAACATTCATACCATGATCAAGTTATAAATTTAAGACCTTAAAGATCATTAGTAATTTTGATAACTGAATTTATAAAAGGAGTATTTTGATAACTAGTTTTTTGTTCAACATAAAATAACTACACAAAAATACAACTAAGGGAATAATTTTACATTCAAGAAAAAAATATCGCATTGAGATGTATAGGATCGAGGAATCCTAACAGCTTCTAATCATACCACTGATGAAAATGTTTCTTCACAATCATTACATTCATATATATTGAAACCATTTGAAAAAATAATAGCCTTATTTCTAAAGATCACATCATAATCATACTATTTATTTATAAATAAACACATAGTTCCTATAAAAAGTTAATGAGAGGTTCTATCATCTAATTCAGAAACCTTATTCTATTTGAACTTGTTTACCAATTTTTTCAAGATAATATAGAACATTAATATTTAATGAATTCAAAAAAAAATATAATTTTGAGAATGGTGGCAAGATAACTCATATATATTTACTACATTTATTCTAGTTCTTACCCATTCATATAAGACTATTGTTTATGTCTTAAATGAGTCATAATTTATTGTTTTGGTATATTTAATAAAAAAAATTCAGGTTCACTGTTATCTATCTATTGTGGATTATTTTATCTCAAAATAAGGTTCATAAGCATAACACTTTTTATGGATAAAAATTATGCGAAGTCTCAGTTTTTTTCAAAATAATTAGTTAGTTCCACATCATGATTCATTATTTGATCAAAATTATGAATTTCATCAAATTTTACATGATTTGATTCTTCAACAATTGATAATTTTTTTATTAAAAAACTATAATATTTAGAAGGTATAGATTAACCCTGAAATATTCATTTATCAACAATTTGATCAAATATAACAAGATTATCAATAGTTTTAATAATATAAAAATTTCTTCTAAAAATATTAGGTATCCAACTATTGGTTTTCTATTATTTCATAGATCATAGTGATTCCTCTTTAAAATTAGACTAATCTAAAATATTTTAAAGGAATAACATTTTGGGTTAACAGATTGATCCAAAAAATGACTTGGTAAGCTACATTAACTTAATATAGTACTATAAATATCGTTTAATGTCATATTTCTCCTTTTAGTAACAAAATTCTATATAGGTTTAATAAGGGTAGATAATGAATATTTGATACCATGTCTTGCAATAATTGAATTAAACTCGTGTTTTTCAGATTATCCGTCACGGTCACTTATTAAAAAATAATTTTGGTATCTTTTTCATTTTTAACTAGAATGAAGAAACAAATAAATATAAAACATGATTCACTTGTATGTATCAAAATAAATACCAATGAAAATATAAAAAAATAATCCACTAGAATATAAAGAAAATTTTAACCTCATAATATATTTGTTATATATGGTACAAAAAATCTAGGTGGAACTTTTTCTAGTTTCTAGAAGTATAAACCTATTTAGTTGACTTAAATGATGAATTTTTATATCCTACCAATTAGATCCACTTATCCAAGATTGTTTTTATCTATTTTAAGTAATAGAAAATATAAAATCTTATTTAGTTTAGATAAATTCCTCATGGAATAATCATTAAAATTTCAAGGTCATCTATTAAAAATCAAGGATACATTTACATAAGCATTCAAATAGTCAACATTTTTTCTACTCGACATGATATGATTTAATGTGTAGTCATATTTTGTTTTTGGTGACATAAATTTAAAGGACTTATCTTTGAAGATATAGAAACAGTTATTAGAAATGTATACAAGATAACCATCATAAAAAAGTTGATAAATACTTAATTGGTTGTACTTTACACTTTTAATATAAAGATATATATTGATGATAACTGAATTTGTATTTCCAACTGAACAAACTCAAATAAGATTTCCTTTAGAAATTTCATCAAATGATAAAAGACTCTATCAATCTTGGATATTGTGTGAATGTTTAAAAAATATATACTCATATTTCCTCATCATGCACTATCTATCTACCTCTTAACATTAGTACATTTATATTTGTTTACCTATAAAATAGGTTAAACACGAAAAAATTTTGGTACCCATATGCTCTTGGGTCTAGTAATTTGAACAAAAAAGTAGTTTAGAATCGATATATTCTTATGTAATCAAGAAATTCCAAAATTAACTTTTGACATATTCATTATAATAATGTAGTGTCATTAACAGCCGTTATAGTATTCTTATAATGACTATATTTGAACCCATGTAAATTATAGTAATTTTGGGGTTCTGATTGAATCTGGAGAAGATAGTTTTTAGTGTGTTTTTAAAAATTATGTTTTTGGTTCAATTTTTAATGAAACAATATGTAAATATTGTTAGTTTAAAAATAAATCAAGGATTAAATGGTCGAAACATGGATTATTCCCTAATTCACATATTGATTTATTATTCATTTAGTTTCTAATAACCCTCTCATCAATTGAATAAAACTGATTACATGCATTAGGAATTTTTTATTCATATTAAGAAGTAATATGTTCAATGTATTTCATAACATTTCCTAACCTGTTACTTGAATATAACTATTTACCCATGGATTACCACCATAATAATCATTCACCTGAAGTCGACTTTATTCAAGGGGATTGTGAAAAAATCCTAAAACAAGTAGAATCGCATTAAAGTTGCAATCATAAGAAACCTATACAGAAAATAAAACACATTAAATCTTACAGATCATTTAGTGATATAATTATAATAATATAATTCATCAATTAGATATGTGAAGAAATTCCCATTACCTAAACAATACATTGTCTAATGTTCAATAACAATAATTTAAAAAAAATACACACAAGAAAACAATAGACATGACTAGATGTGATTGTGAGCTCCCATTACAGATCATGTTATCCCCATTATAATGTTTTCATCTACCAAGGTTTTTGTGAGGGGGGGGGGGGGCTTGTTTCTTCATTGAATTTGTCAGTTTATATAGGGAGAATACATAATTAAAACGTAATGGTTGATAAATTCCTTGAAGGAAGGGTATAAATGAATATGTAATGCAATAATACTCTTCCATGATACATCATAATATCCATTTTAAAGGTGGAGTGATCAAGTGCATCAAATTATTGGGTAAATGAAAATGGAATTTGGTTTTTAGTTTTTGTCCTTATCAATTTTTGAATTTTATTGGAGGAATTATTTTACATTTGAGAGGTCATTTCGACCAAAATCAAGAATTTGGACTCTTCAACAATTAGATGATAAATGAAATCCATTTCATTATTAGTGGAATTGCATCTTCCCTGTATAATATATATTCTTTATTATCTCACTATTGATTCCTAAACCTAACAGAATTTCTATTTAATGGTAAAGGGAGCATACATGTTTGATGCTACTCTTTTTTTTCATTAAGTCAACAAGGGTTCTAGTTCCTTCGTACCAATTATATCGTACACTAGGAATAAATATCCTTTGAAATATAGTGGACTCCCAAATCATCCTCATAGGTTGTATGGTAAGTGTAGCTTCACTACTTCAATGTGTTGATGGATGTAACCCTGAGTCGATGAAGAGATAAAATTGTAATGGAGTACTACCATAATTCTTCTAGTATAGAGGATTCACTCTATCATCATCTCATATCAATGTGTGGTAGAAGAAGTTCTAATGAGCATAGTGGATACCACCAGGTTTGTGCTTATTTTGGTTGTAGATATTGGAGAAGAACCCTTCCCCTAGATCGCCTACAAGACTTATTGAAGAGGCATATTTGTTTCCATGGAATTGGAGAATTGGGTTTGGTAATGATAACATAAAAGGTAGAGGGATAGAAGGATATATGGGTAAATATTATGTTAATAATGAATACAATGAAGTTCACAATCATTGTACATATTTTGAGTTTGCAATCCAAAGGAAGGTATCATGGTAGGTATGCCTGCCCATACAATAATGTCATATTAAATGAACTTTGATTTTGTGGAGATATGTTTTTAGCATTGTGGAACTTTTCAGTACACAGACATCTGATTTCAATCAATTTAGGTAGAATAAACATGATATTGTGCTGATTTAAAGTGTGAAGGTGACCGTGAGTAGTGCATTCTAGTCGGTTGAAGGAATGGTCACCATTACTACTATGTGATAGGATACTTATATAGGGAAAAATATAGTTAACACCTGTAGTAATCATAATGACTTTGAATTTCATCATCCCTTCTAGAAATTGGCTCTTTCCATCGTCTAATAGTTCACATGTGTTCATAGTGTGGTATCAAAGTACACCCTAAAATAAAATAATTTACATAAGCATGACTACAAAATTAAAATCATAATGTGTACATATCAATAAATAGCATATTTAAATCCATTTTATAATTAAATTATAACCTCAATAAGTCAATATAAACTACTATACACCTAGTTAATATACTATTATATGGGTGTTATTAATGAATAAATAAAAGAAATAATGAAATTCCCAACTCACATCACTCTCCCACAACTAGAATATTGCAGTCCTGAGAAATATAATCATAGAATTCCAACATGATCAAATATAAAAACATATAAATATTATCCTACATAAATTTAATTCTATTATCCACTATTGAAACAAAATAGAAACTCATCCAATTTTAGAAATACCATTATTCATATAAAAATCAGGCCACAACATCACTTTAATTCAATCAATGTTTCTATTGCGGAGATAATCAATTCCAATTCCAGTGGAATAAAAATTTTAAAAAAACCCTATATTTTTCCTACTTTTTTATGTTCCCTGAAACTAAATCATAAGTTACAAAATTATTAAGAAAACATAATTTAATGTGGTATAATTCAATTTCCCCACTTTCTATTGGATCAATATTCCCATCATATAAAAGGACTAATTTTTTATATGGTCATTTGAATTTATTTTATGTAGGAAAAATATTGTGCTATGAACATTGTTTAACACGTATTTATATGACTTTATTTTATTATTGAAATGAACATATGCACCTTGTCTCATAGAACAATTATGGGTTTCCAACTACCCACTATTATGCCACATTCAATGAACTTATATCATTTTCATTTTAGTGGCATCCCAAAAGAATTTTTCTCATAAAGCATTAGTTTCACAAGTTCATGTTTAAAATATCAGTGATGTATAGTTATAAAATTTATTCCACCAAAATAATTTCACTCAAATTCCATCTCCATGTTATAAATTTGAAATTATATAAAAGTAGTGATGGATATTACTTAGAAATCAGTTAAATTATTATTGTTTTAGAACCCATGAATACCTCACTCTAGAAATATATTTTTGAACTGGGAAGGGAATAAATTAGGATAAAGAAATAGGTAGAAATAAAAATTAAAAACTGTATGAAATATTATTGAACATAACTGTATTTTAAAGAGAAGGGATTTTATTTATTTATAGATTGCAATTTCTCTCTTCCCCGTGATTGGCTCTAACATTGTTCCCCCTAAACACTTGTATTCATCATTTTAATGATGATAGTTTAAAATAAAAAAAATATTGAACCAAATAAAAGAAAGGGACAACTAAGAAGTACTTATTTTTCTGTAGTAGGGAGTAGTTTTGACTCTTCCATATGTTCATTATGAAATTACTCCTCATACATCATTATTTTTGACCATTTACCATGAATTGTGGGTTTAAACCATCATATTTAGTCTAAACTACACCAAATGGAAATTTATTGGATAATATATATGATCCAGACAACAAATAGAAAATCATTCCTATAAAAATTTTCTTCCTTGAAATTAATATATGTACTTTTTTCCAAATGAAAATTTATTTTATGTATAAATTTTTCTTTGGATGACTTTTTTATACTTTTAAAATATAATTTTTTCATATGCATCTCTATTAAACTCATCCAAATCCATTAATTTCTGTTTCATTTGTTCTCTAGGATTACTAAACAATAGAGTTACTTTTTTGATATCCCAATAGGACTTGTGTTATATCATAAGAGGGATTTGACAACACATAACATAAATAATATGGAAAGGAGACATAATGAATGGGGTCTTGTTGGCCGCTATGTATGAACATTTTACATCACCTATATTCTGATCCTAGTCCTTGTGGGTGGGTTTTGTTGTATTCTTGATCAAATATGAAAAAAAAATTGTAGTCAAGATGAATAGCTACTTTAATTCCAAAGAGAGAAGAATGACATTTTTTAAAACAAACATAATCTACAAAAATTCATTCTTTATTACAGTGAACTTTATCATGACTATGTAAAGGGTTTTTAAAATGTATATTATCACTCATATGATCTTATCAATACATTGGGAAAATATGAATCCTAAATTTATATTAAAATCAAAAAATATAATCTAAAATAAAGACACAAATTTTGTTGGAATACGATTGGGGTATTGGTTGAACAACCATTTAATTTTAAAAATTCTTTCATATATTAATTGTCATAAAAATTATATTATATTATTATGTATGTTAGTTAGGGGGGGTAAAAACATTTTATAGCCATTAATATAACTTCTTTAAATCCACCACACCAAAAAAATAATCAATTGTTTTTTATATTGATGTGATATTGTGGAATAAAAATGAAATCCACATCACATATATCCACGACAATTATTTCATATAAAATCAGTGGAATAAAAATATTCCATTATATTCCATAAAAATAGAATTATCAAAATAAAAAATCATTTGTTTCTCAATATATCTTCATAAAATAGTTATTTCACTCTCATGATAATTATGATGTAAAATTAAACACATTGAAAATACATCAGGTAATACCTCAAGAAACAATCAATATAGTTTGATAATTTTATTACCATACAATGATGAATTCTACCTAGTAATTGTAGAGTCCAAAATATAGCCTTTATTAGGTAAATATATCCACGGGACATTTGAAATTGGTCTTGTCTTGGATGAATGGATCCATGGTTAATTGAAAATAATATGAAAATTCCTCAAAGAAAAAAGATTTCATTTCCAATTAAGTATTTCTAGTATTTGGTATACAAAGAGTAAGGGGAAAAGGTCCTTTCTAGTAACATTATTAAATCATTTGTAGTAAATAAAAACACTCCATCTATTTTGGATATTAAGGGGTACTAATTCATTTTCTTCAATTTTCACTGTTGTGTATCCAATTTTCATAGGAACAATTTGAATGGGGCTTGCCCATTGGGAATATTTGTTGGGATAAATTATTTCATATTATCAGAGTCTCTCTAAATCCTTTTTTATAACCTAATTTAGTGATGGGTTAAGGCTTCTCTGGGGTTGTCTTATTATCTTGGATTGTTCTTCAAACAAAATTCAGATCATCTAGATGGTTGGGATTATACATAAAATACCATCTAATGTTTATAATATTTATCTAACATTCTTTTTAGGATATTTGGGGTTTGATCTGATGATCTAGTACTACGTTGTTGGAAATTATCACTAGTAGTTTCTTATCCTTTTTAAAAAAATCATATTTTAAATTTAATGGAAGAAACATTAGTTCTAATTTGGGGAAATTTCAAGTGATGTTCCCATTTCAATATTCTTTATATTATCCACCTCCACATGTAATTGTTTTTTATTATTTCTCCATGGTGCGTACATCCTTCTGTTTGGGGATGAAAGGCGATGTTTTGTTGCACCGTATTCCCGCATTGCAAAGGCGTGTGACATCCAACGCTTATTCAGGGTTGTTTTCATCTTGGTCGAAAGAGAAAGATGGGATGTCGGTTCGTCCATCCACATAATCCTCCTCAGATCTCATCACGTAGTTCAGGTCTCCCTTATAAAATTAAAACTGTTTTCTTGAAACTCTTCCCAGTTCCATATCTCCATGGATGCCCGTTAATTATGCTGCTCCCGTCATGACATTACAAGGGTTTTATTCAGGGCAGCAACCATCGGTTAGGAGAGTAGTCACATTGGGCATCACTGGAATGTATGGATGCTGGAACACTGGCACATCTGTTTTTGGTCCCTTATTATAGGGATTCTCGAGGGGGTGGAATACCGAGACATAAAACATCGAATGTGGGGAATTATAGGCCATAGGCATGTCTCTCGGGATTACCTCAGCATCCCATGATTAACACAGGGTATGCCACTAGTTGAACATACATCAGAGATGAATCAGAAAAATAAAAACACTAACTAGAGTGGATCAAAATGGTTCGACCCCTAGAGTGTATACTGATGCCGAGGGGTGAGCTGTCGTGATCCCATCAGGATGTGGTGGCTCGGGTAAAAATCATGATGGATGGTGGATGATCGAATGGAGTGAATGATGAATGGGATGGGACCGTCGTGAGGATGTTGGTGATGTCGTGATTGAGCCTCGAAGAGACTTCCTATGTATCCCTGTGGCATGGAATCAAAGTCCACGTAGTTTATGATGCTTCTAACAAATTACCTCTGGTTAAGGTGACAATGACTTATCGCTAATTGGGGAAAAATGGCTTACCGCTAGATGGGTCACAAAGGCTTACCGCTGGATGGTTCACAACGACATACCACTGAATTGGGGTTTATCCGCATGGAATAATCCTACATAACCTTATGTGGAGACAGTGATCAAACCCATGTAGCTCATATGGGATGGGGATCGGTGAGCTAACATGAAGGACTACCTGGGGCCTAGATGGATTTTGGGCTTGAACCTCAGGAGTTTTCCTACGTATTTTACCTTATAAAGGATCAAAGATGTCATAGTTCGGAATAGTGGTCAATGGATTACCACTGACTAGGGAACAATGCCTTACCGCTGACCAAGGTCCATAATTTAACAACAAGAAAAACAGGGTTGATCTAATGTGATGTGGTTAGGTTCGAAAGGTTTTTGGGATTGAGCCTCTGGTATGCCTCCTGCATAACATTCCTTGGAAAGGATCCAAGTCCCCGTAGATTGGAAAGGGGCATGGAACAGACATGAAGATGGTCAAAACCAATGGTTTTTGGGATTGAACCTCTCGAAGGCTTCCTACGTACCTTGCCTTGGCAAGGATCAAAGTCCACATAGATCGAGAAGGGGGAATGGTGCTCCAACGTGAAGGTGGTCGGGACCAATGGTTGTTGGGAATGAACCTCTGGGAGGCTTCCTATGTACCTTTCCTTACCATGTATCAATGTACAAGTAGTTCGGGGTGGGGGCTTGGTGCACCGATGTGATGGTGGTTGAGACCAACAGTTGTTAGGGTTGAACCTGTGGTAGGCTTCCTACATTAATTTCATTAGCAATGATCAATGTCCACATTTTTCGAGTGGTGTGGGTATTATTTTCTATGATGACCCAGTGAGGGTGTCATGGTTGATGCCAACTCTAATCCCACGTGAGTCATACTTGGTGTGAGAAACAAGAGGCAGCAGAGACCTGATGATCACATCACAAGAGGAGAGTTCGTGGGAACTGGAATGGGGCTTACACATGGTTAGTGTCCCAAAGAGGAAATAGGGGATTATATGAGGTCTGTAGCCCAGGGATATGGATATTGAGACATACTCTAGGATGGTGGCCCAATGGTGACAAAGCCCAACGGGAGATGGACTTGGCACGGATGAGAGGAGGGCCCCGATTCCCATCACGTCCTTCGTTGTCCTTTGAAATTGAATAATAAAAGTGGAGTAAGGGTACTAACTCATTCATAAAAAGGATTGGGGATAGCACCAAGGTGGTTGACTTTCCCCTTGGATAGGCGCCACTCCAGCAAAGAGGATCTCCTTCCATGTGAAGAATATTTCAATCCTGTTGAGACGAGGGGATGTACAAAATGTCCATAGTGGGGAACCCCTCATAGAATTCTTGGGTTTTGGTCATAGTTTAATGTCATGTGCTAAGGACGATGTCACTTGCTAGTTTAATTTCCTATATATCGTATGAGGTGGGTTCACTCGGCACAACTAGGACTAACATAATCGGAACCCTTTAAACCATGGTGAAGATAAGGGACCAGCAACGCCATGACAGGGGGATGTCGAGAGGTGACCCCATTGGGGGTCCACATTGTTGTGGATATGCCAAGAATCAATATCCATTAGTGTGACTATCCAAAGAAGTATTAGATGAATCAATTCAACAAGAAGTGAAACCCAAGGGTCTTTGAAGTTACATCATGAAAACATAATGGGTTGCATCAAAAAAAGAGTTGCAGGGAAAAGGAGTTCATAGGTAGAAGCCTTGTAGAGCTTCGGTTCTCCATGTAATTACGGGGCTTCGTGAATGTTATACTTCGAGAAGTGAAGTGTCCTAGACTAGGCATAGAGTGTTGGAGCATATAGGAGGTGCTTCACGAAGTGGAAAGGCATTCGTGGAGCATTGCCTCACGAAGAAAATGGGCCTCACAAAGAAAGGTGTCGTGTTGCAATGCGCTTCTCTAAGAACAGTGCCCCTACCATAGCATGTGGGCCACATGTGCATAGAGGGTGTTTCACGAAGCATAAATGCAACATGACGACCCGAGTACCTGTGGGGATCCCCTTCCTTCACAAAGGCTTGTGGGCTTTGTGAAAGGAATCCCTCTCAAAAGAGGTGTTAATACAATGTAATTGGGGAGTAACTTCAAAATGAAAATGTAACTTGAGAAGAACATTGTTTGGAGAGTAGAAAGTGCTTCATGATTTGAGAGTGGATAAGGTCAATGTTCGAATGATCCATTATTTGGACTTCCGGGGAGCCCCGTATTTATAGGCAAGAGGCACCACGAAGAAGAGCTTGAACGGTGCAGAGATTGATTTTTCTCCACAGCGGGCTCACAAACATCAAATCGGCTCGCATAGAATCCCACCTCCTTGTACCATGTTCATCTCGTGAACGTCAAATCCGCTCATAGAGCATCGATACACCTTTCTCTTCAGAGGCTGCGAATGTCAAATTGGATGTCAGAGCATCCCGTCTCCTTTCTCCGATGCCGCCATTATACAATGGGGCTCCACAAAAAGTCTTTATGAGGACACTTCAGAGAATTTCATCTTTTACATTTTCTTCCCAGTTTTTTGGCGCTAACAAATTCCCTCCTCAAACATGGAGATGAGGAGAAATCAAGGGTCAATGTTTGAGGGCCAATCGCCAAAATCCCTCTGTCATTCGAGAAGCTATCTCATGAAGGGGGCTCACAAAGCGGGAATGTGACAGGCCGGGTCGGCGCAACATGAAGCTCGTCGAGTTTTAGATGCACTATGTTGCTCTTAGTGTCATCACTTTTAAATAGTGGAGCATACCTCTCTTTTTTCCTTTCTCTCATTTGATATTTTAGCTCTTACAGCTCTCGATTTGTGAATCACCGTGTACACCATGATTTCTCTCCACGGATCGGCCCATCTTATTTATAGCGCATAATGAGTCTTTGACATGGTGACATAGTGCTTTCAGACTTGTCGTTGGAAGGATGGGGTAGGGCTCCAGGAACAATATTCACGAATAAGCTCCATGAATGGGCTTCGCGAACCTAACTCAATGATTAACCAAACACAAAATTGAATGGCTCATCATGAGGTTTCCAAGGGTGGTCCTCATGGACACCTACTAAAGGGGGAGATGGCGAATAGAAGGGCCTAGGGGAGTTAATTCAGTGCCACTCTCACCATGGTTCATTGGTGGCATTACTATCCGAGAGTCAGAGGAATTACCCATTATGTAAGAGGATGCCTTTGTATGACTTTGGGCTGAGGGATCTCATCTACATTCTTGAAGCAAGTATGGATGATCAAAATTACTGGTTTAGGAGTACGCCATGTCAGTGCCAATGGTTCAGGGCAGCTGACGGCCATGACCGTGAGGACTTCACACCGGTCATCACTGACTACCTGTTAAATCACCTAAAAAATGTTGACAGGACGAAATTACAGCTGGAGATATCTCCCCCTCTATAATAGACAATCATGAAGGTAGCATTGAGGAACCTTTTTATGGGGTGGTCCAAGGAGTGGGACATATGCTATGGAGGTGACATCACATATGACTGATCCTAGGCCCACTAGGTAGGAGCCTCGTGTGAGGAGTTTTGGGCGGAGTTGAGAAGAGTGGGCTTGTATGAGGCGGCTTGGGCCTCCCAATTCCACATCTATCAACTAAAACAACTGATGACATAATTTTTGAGCAGATGGTTGTCGAGGACAAACACATTCTTTTTACACCACGGGGAGGCCTGCATTATTATATTGGATGTGCCCCTAATTTTGGGGTTCTCAATAATGGTGGCGATGTACAATGAATTCCTCCTTTTGGCCATATTGGAGGATCGAGGGAAGATGTCACCACTAGTGAGGGCATAAATGGAGCTGCAGATGGGGGAGGACAAGGAAGTAATGAGGGATGTCCACTTCAGATGGTGGTTCATGAAGTTCATACACTTCCTGAAAGACATGAAATTTCTAGTGAGGCCTCGAACATTCCCATAGGGGGGCCCAGTGGGGCAAGGAGCACTCTTACTGGCGACTCATGGAAGACAGCTAGTGGAAGATATTGGGATTCAGCGTTAGCACTAAGCAGTAGCCAATATTCAGGATGGCGGCATTCATCATGGCCCTAACTTGAGGTTGGATCCTTCTGGTGTGGGATACTAACTTAGGTGTGCGACCAAGAACATTCATCATGGCGTCTATGATTGTGACATGAGGGCGAGTCAACCTAGACATTTTGATGCTTTCCAAACTATACAAAATGTTGTGGAATGTTAGTGAATAGAAGAGGCCATAGAGGATACAGGGGCCATCCCACATCATGTATGGGTGTATAGTGGCTCATATTAAAGGGGGTTTATGAATACCTAAACCCCGTCTCCTATTCGGAATCGAACATTCATCCATCCATCCTGAATGTTGCGGGGATCAGTTCGGCCATGCTGACTACATCGTTGGATCTGAACTGGGTGTGGAAGGTTGAGGAATTCAACTTTCACCCATTTATATTGACAACGAGTGCTCTTTGCGATGATGACCAAGGAACGGATGAGCACCGTTCCTTTCTCATAGCCATACAAGGTGGAGTTCTAGTGCTATGAGTTGACAATGAGCCTATCTGCAAGTCGTACACTCCGCATAGATTTTCATGGATGTTTCAAAGTTTGCAGCGACGGACTTCGCATGTTTATTTAATGGTGAACTACAAGGAGAACCCATTCATGATGAGGCAAATGTGTCTCATCATTGCGTGGGGGTACAGGAATATGTGGAACGAGCTACCTCCGCCAACCGTTATCTTTGAGCTGGTAAAGGAGTATTCCCAAAGCTATGAGGCGGCCAACATAGTGGAAATTATGAAGTATCCAATCGTTCATGTTGGTTATGGTGAGCCACCTCAAACTCAAGGCCATGGTCAGATGAAGGAAAGGAAATCTTGTGTTGGCGGGGTTGCGTTGATGGTATGGCCCAGACCGGTTGAGGGAGAGGCAGTGGCAGCAGACCCGGTGGTCCCAGAAGAATAGGTTTATCCTAAGTAGAGGCCACCAAGAGGATTCTGTAGGATATCTACTTAGGATCCGGGTAAGCGGTTGTGCCATATTGATATGACAGAGAATGTTGTATTCTACGAGGCCTGGGACATCTGGGAAGTTAACTGGAAATTCCTCGATATGTCTGAGATGTGACAACACAAGAACCGTTTCGGGATGGATTTGTTGGGGATAAGC
Source organism: Viscum album (assembly GCA_963277665.1). Classification (NCBI taxonomy): domain Eukaryota; kingdom Viridiplantae; phylum Streptophyta; class Magnoliopsida; order Santalales; family Viscaceae; genus Viscum; species Viscum album. The sequence continues at coordinate 1,469,475,749 of OY728151.1, forward strand.
CTCATCGTTGTCAGCTTAGTAGTGTCGCAGGAGGAGTCAGGGCAATACCTAGAAGAGCTGGGGGACTTTGTACATCCTTGGGGTTCCCTGTGTCCAATTACTGGTCGTTTTAAGGTGCTCATGTATCGTACGGTCCCTCAACTGCTATTGGGCATTGACATGTGGGAACTTTTCCCTCTATCATAATAATCGAAAGAATATTCATGGGGGATGAGGCTCGAAGAGGGATCCCACTGGGGGTGGGCGAAGTGGAGGATCAAGACTTGGACCTTGTACATTTAGCAGATTCCCATGAGGTAAAATCCTAAGCGCCTTCCTCATAATCTATTCCCAAGTTTTACTGGACTCTTTACTGATACATGAATTGTGAAGGGGGACCCCATACACAGAACCTCATCTAGTCCAATAGTGGCAGACACTATTCCATCGGGATCTACAACTATGGTTGGACCAATTTTTACATCCTGCAGAACCAGGACACCCGAGGTGGCTCCTATAGAGCTTCCTGACCTCCCAACAATATACGGAGGGCCACACATCAGGGTCTCGATGGCATATACCAAAAAAAGAGACTCATAATTCGATGATGGTGAGTTTCCTTTGGTGAGGTTGGTATGCAGAGTAATGATGGTGATCATGGAGACTGATATCCAGACTGATTGAACTGCGGCACTCCCGGTCACTAGTGGGATCATCAGTGAGGCAGAGCCTAAAATCCTTGAGGTGGGATCTAATGACAAGGACCGATCAGATATCCTAGGCCCGACTAGTCCCGACCAAACACGAGGTGTGGACCTTGTTGATGAGTTCCTAGGGCCATTACCTACATATGAGCCTACCAATCATGCCAACTAGGACGTGAAGACCTCTGATGAATAGGACAGAAAAATAGTCTATCACCGATTGTGGAAGTTGACCATGCGCTTCATCGTTGACACCCCCCAAGCACTAGGGCTGGATGAGATGCATAAAAATCAATAGAAACTACGAGAACTGTGTGCTGGGGGAGTGGATGCCCAACATCCTAACATGCTCGTCCAATATCTTATGGAGGAGAAGATTTGGGAGTATAACAGAGGCATTGGAATGGGCTGGTAGAAGAGGAATGTGGTGAACATCAAGATGCTCTAGGAGGCTGAAAATGATGTTCAGCGGTTGTAGAGTCTGGACGACAAGAACTCAACCTCCCTCAATGAATAATCTGAGCTGATATTGTGACTGAAGGCCAAGATGGTAGATAATGAAGCGGGAAAGAAGCAATCCTCCGATGATATGAATGTCATCAGGACCTGTTTGAAGTGGACTCGGGTTGTGGCTGATGAGCATCTCCTCATTTGTGAAGAGGAAAAGCGGGATCTGAACAGGCGGCATCAAATCCTGGATGCCACAAGCTAGAGGGTGGCAGAGCTACAACGCTCTTTTAACGGGGTCCACCCCTCCATGGTAGGGGTCGACCCTCAGGTGTTGTAATGACTATAGCCTTTGAACGTACATTCATGCATTGATTATTTTACATCTACTGCATACATGAGTTTCATTATTTGTGTTGGTTTATTTCATTACTATGAAATTCATGGAGCATCCATCGATAATTCCCAAATTCCACGTGGGTTGGGACCTCTGTGAGAAATAAGGGATGGCCACCTAATTACATTAATCAAACATGGGAGCACAAAAAAAGCTTTAGGTATCTCGGGGTTTGAATAGCTGTTCTATATCCCCGGTAAGGGGAGAGGCTCGACTAGAAGAGGAATAAATTAGAATAATCAAATTGGTGTTTTTCTTAATTTGCGCTAGTGCACGAATGGGGTAATGAAACAGGAATTGGAAATCAATCCGAACATAAGGGAGTAGAAAGGGTGAATCCCAATAACACAAATTCAGAACACTGTGGGGGTGGCAAGACAACAAAGGATAACTTATGACCATGTCAGAACCACATTATCCATTTTGAATTAGCCTGAAACGGGGATAACGAACAAGGGCTGACCACTGACCATGTTCGAAACACAGGGCCTGACTCAGAATGTCATCCATTGGTCTTCCAGAACATTAACACATGATAGTATGTGAGCCATACACCGAGCATCAATACTGTTTGTGGGTCCATTTAGATGTCATAGAGGACGAGGGTCCAAAGGAAGGGAACACAAAGCATGGAGTAAGGAGTGGTGGTTTATTCAAATTGAATCAGACACTCTTGAAATTATGCCACCATGGTGGAAACAAATTAGGTCGTTGTATTGGTCTAATAAATGATCATTCAAACTTCTAGCCAAGACCTCTCTCATGAGGAATCTGTCACGTCGTAACATTGTCATGGAGAATCCCAAACATTTTCTGGGTAAATCTGCAATCACATGGTTCCCTGAAAGAGTTCGGGGCAAGGGGTCGGAAAAGAGGGCGAATAGGGAATCAGTTTCCTGGGGCTGGACAAGAGGCAAATTGTCTGGGAGTCTCTACGTATCCCATAAGGATGAGAATCAATCCAAACATAGTTCTAGAGCATATTGTAGTCAGAGATAAATGCTAGTAGGGGGAATCCTCTCTAGCTGGGAAACTAACGCATCATGTGACTACCACAAGAAATCCTGGATTTATTCAGGGTAGAACTGCAATTTAATGTCATGCATTGAGGTTATAGGGACCAGTTTAGTTTAATGTTATACAGTAAGACAATGAGTGATAGGGGAGATCCCAAAAGGGGAGTACAAGGTGCAGAAGCTATAAAATCGACATGAATTAGGACATAATGAGTCCACAAGACACCATGTATCCCTATAAGACATGTTTTTAGGTCATGGGACTGAAGTTTAATGTTAGGGAGGCCCCAAGAAGATCCATAGATTGGAATGGAATGTAGGAGACACATAGTGAGGTAATAATGAAACCCGATGTTAATGAGGACCTGGGGTAAAGATTACAATGTTTTCCTTGGGGAGGTGTTATGGTCAAGGGAACAAAAATGATAGTTGGTCTGGGCCTGAGGCAAAGTGCATGGCCATTACTTCGTATCTCATGCGAATGAGAATCAATTCATAGGTAGTTCTAGATGCGGAATAGTATGGTACTAGTGCCATAGATAAGAAGGTTGTGAGGGTCTGGCCATCACACCAAAAGAAGTGGCATTTGATGGGTTTTTATTGTCCTTTAGGGTAAATGAATGATGTTTTATTGTGAAGATATGGACCTTGATTAGAATGTCCAAGAATTTCCACAAGAATAAATCCATATAGAGACATTGAAAAATGGTTTGGTGGATTACCAATACCAAACATGATGTGCACTTTAGTGAGGGCTCCATGATGCAATGTTGTTTTTCGTCATGCGGCCAGGACGATAATGTCGCGGTTTAATTTCATACGATGGGACCAGTCCATGCACATTTAACATCGTACAAGATAGACACAATAGTTTAATGTTATGTGGGACAAGGAATATACAGAAGAGATGAGGATCAAGAGGGAATGTGTACAGTGCGGTAAAGCATACACGACATGAATGAGGACATGGTCAACACCATGCACAATTCCAAGAAAGAATCATCTGGGAGATTGGCCTGTAAAAGATTAGATGATAAAGGACATGAGAAGCTATCTCTCAGTCGAGCTGGACCCGAAGACAAGATGCTCTGGTGCTCCTACGTATCCCATGATAATGGGAATCATGTTGTACGTAGTTCTTGAAGTTTACTTTTAATGTCATGTTGGAAAAAATATATTTTAATCTCATGCCTGATAGAAGTTATGAGAGACTAACCCCTAAAAGGGGAAATATGTGGTGAAACTATTGCAAACCTGATGTGAATGAAGGAAGAATCCCATGCATGCCATAACACACATCGGTATAATAGTTGGGGCCTAAAAGGAAGAATAGAAGAGATAAATTAGTGGAACTAAGATGTTCCCAAAGAGAATTCGTTTGGCATTCCAAAGTATCCCATGGGGACTAGAATCAAGATGTATGTAGTTTTGAATAGAGATTTTAGTTTAGTGTCTTTAGAGCTCGGACCAGAGTTACGCGAAACTCTTCCAAAAAAGCACAGACCTTGATCTAATCCCTAAGCCCACATGAGTCGAGCTCGGTGTGGGAAACAAAGTCAGAAGAGGTATTGGAAACTCTTATAATGTATGTAAGGGAGAAATTAGTGCTTATCCCCAATGAATTCCTTACCACAATTGTTTCCTCCTATCGAGAAATTGTGCACTGAGAGATTGTACCTAGAGTGTCAAAATTTGACATTAGACATGATGAGGTGAAAATGATGTGAATCATGCAGCCAATATTTTGGGCATAATGGTGTTGGTGTGACGATGGAGAATAACTGTTGACCATGTTCGAAACACAATATCCATATCGTGTGACCTGTAATGGGAACAAAAAATGAGTGTCATCTGCTGACCATATTCGTAGTGCTGGACTTATATCAATTTGTTTTTCAAAATCCGTTACAACGTTGAACTGTAGTGGTAAGAGGGCCCTTGGTCCGAGCATCAATGCCATTTGTGGGTCCCTTTGGATGTGAAAGAAGACGAAATCCCAAAAAAAGTGACCACGAATCCTGGAAGGTGGGTAGAAACACGTCAAGGTAAAATATGACACTCCAAGTGCTGAACCAGAGTACACTTGGGCACATTGGTAAATCCCCGTAGAGGGTTATGGGGATCAACATTAGAGAAGCCAATTTGAAAAGATGCTTATAGAACAAAGAGACGAAGAACACTCAAGAGAAAGAGGTCAATGGAATGGTTGTAACAACCCCGATTTCAATGAAGATGAGGCCCACATCACACCATATAACCCTCTCATGGAAGAATACAGGCCAATGGGGCCTAAATAACAGGTAGATTTCTTCGAGATGGGTCTCATCCAACAGAAGAAATGTCGGGGTGTTCCTACGTATCCCACGAGGATTGGAATCAAGCCACACATAGTTCTTGAAGTCCATTCAGTTTAATGTCGTGCGGTGAGGATGTAAATGAGGGAAAGATACACCAGCGCGAGCTGTGTATGACATGATAAGTAACCGGATGTGAATGAGGAAATAATCCCATACCACACCGTACAATCCCAAATGAGAACTTTCGGAGAGGGTACGAAAGGGTCGAGGGACCTGAGGTCGGGCGTCCCGGCCAATTGTAGCCATTTGACCTCTTATGCAGTTACTACCTCCTCACAACTCCTAAGCCCACGTGAGAAGTTCATGGTGTGGGGAATAAGGATATGGACTTGGCTTTTCCCATTATATAATTTTTTATAGCTAGAAACACTTGATGGAGTCAACTGGTCGAAGATATAACGGGGCATAATGAACCACTACACATAATATTTTGGACATATGGGTGTGGTGAAAATGACAATGGATAGCTACTAACCATGTTTGAAACACATTTTCCTTATCGCGTGACCTGAAATGGGAACAAAAAAGGAGCATCGACTGCAAACCATGTTTTCAATGCTGGAATTGTATCAATTATATGTTTCAAAATCCTCATGGACGTTGGCCTGTAGTCGTAGGAAGGCCCTTGTGCCAAGAAACCATGCCAGTCGGGGGTCCTTTTGGATGTGAAATATAATGGAGTTCCAATCAATGGAGTGGGTTAATCATATATGTGCCCATGCATTTTAACGTCCAACAAGGCGGTGAAAGTGTTGGAAATCTCTGGGGCGTGGGATGTAATGCATGAGCGAGATGATCTAGACATGAATTGGGGAAAAATAATGTACCATACCAAGTGTCATGATCCTAGGGGAGATTTTGAGGTTCGTGCTGGGCCAACAGATGAAATTTTTGGGCATTCCAACATAGCCCATGAGGATGGGAATCAAGTCGTGCATAGTTCTTGAACGCCATGTTGTTTAACATCATGCGGTGAGAACATGGGATACTAGAAGAACAAGGAGGGAGAGTAGGGTGAGATCATCATAATCCTGACATTAGCAAGTCCAAAGGAGCATTCACAACAATGTGTTAGGATCCTCCAAGTAGTCTAACCCCATGAGAGTGATAGTCAAAGGAATGTGTTTGGGGGCTAGACACAAGATGAAATGTCTGAGAATTCCTATGTATCGCATGCTGATGGAAATCAATCCATACGTAGTTATAAGTGTCCGGTTTAATGTCATGAAGGACGAGGCAGTTTAGGGTAATACAAGTCCAAGTGCATTTTATGGTTGTGCAAGACAAAGTGCAGTTTAAGGGAATGCAAGACCAAGTGCAGTTTAAGGTAGTGCAAGACAAAACAATTTAAGGTCAGGTCGGACCAAGTGTCATTTAATGTCATGCAAGACCATGTGTAGTTTGTGGTAGTGCAACACCTCACAGTTTATGGTCATTTCGGACTCAGTGCAGTTTAAGGTCATTTATGACCAAGTGAAGTTTAATGTCATCCAAGACCGAATAGTTTAAGGTCATGTAGGACCCTGTGCAGTTTAAGGTAGTGAAATACCAAGTGCAGTTTAAAGTCATGAAAGACTAAACTGTTTAAGGTCATGTCGGACCCAGTGCAGTTTATGGTCATGCATGATGAAGTGTAGTTTAAGGTTGTGCAAGACCAAACAGTTTAAGGTCATGTATGGCCTACTGTCTTAGGAAATGTATTTCTTGAGAAACATGGAATTTGTGGGAGGAGATATACACTCACCATTCATTGTTATCAGTGAGTACACACCCTTACAATAAACCTTGACAACAATGATAGGTCATTCCAATATGGGTTCCAACATGGGTGGTTTCCTTCCGGTTATCAGTCGTGTCATGAGGTCCAATAAAAAATCACCTTGGAGGAATGTGCAGAGGAAAACATTATGGTTTAAGGCTCTAGATAAATTATTTTGACGCCTTTACAAATTGTGACGGGCACGAATCCTATTCATATCAAGTGCTTCCAATTCAGCCAGATGGATTTCAGCTGCCTTATCTAGCGCCTGCTAGACATAGAACACTTTGAGTAATGAAGGAAACTAAATCTATATGGGAAGGAAGGCCTCATTTCCATACTCCAATGAATATGGGGTCACTTGGGTAGAATTACGAGTTATTTTCTGATAGTCCCAAAGGGCATTGGAGATCTTTTCTGGACAACTCTTCTTGTTCTGACCAACCATTTTCGGAAAAATGATAGAGAGTGTCTTGTTGAATGACACGAAAAGTCCATTTTTTGTTCTTGGTAGCAGGAGGTATGGTTAGAACAGATGTTGTACTTGACATACAATTTCACCATCCCAGCTGCTCAAAAGCAGGTGTCGTTATCAGTGAGGACATCGTGAGTGACTCCAAATCGGTAGATGATATTGGAGCTCATGAAGTCGACTACGGAATGGGCATGACCTCCTTGAGCAGAGCCGCTTCTGCCCATATGGAAAAGAAATATGTAGTGATCAGGATGAACCGATACTGGTGAGCTGTCGGAAGTGGATACAGTCCAACAATATCATGTCCCATGATTGCAAAGTGCCAAGAGTAATTGGTAGTGTGGAGAGGCATCCATGTCCAATGCACAATTTTGAAATGGATTTGGAATGTGTGGAACCTCATAGAAAACGCTATGAAATCAAGGATCATGGAGGGAAACAAATACCCCAGTCTTCAGATCAGATGAGACAACTTCATACCAGTCTGGTGGGCACTACAGGAACTAGCATGAACCTCCTACATGTCTTGAGAAATCTCCACTACTGGGATTTAACGGAGGATAAAACCATCAAACATGTGCTTGTAGATGATTTTTTCAAGTGTAAGACCACTTTTGAAGGTATATTGTAACACGTGGTGTCAGATTTTCTCTCCCTCAGCCCGATCTATTGGGATATTACCGTATTGGAGGTATTAAACCAAGGGTATCCTCCAATCAGGAGTCACATTTATCACTGCATATGGGGGACCTAGGGGTCCTGATGTGGATATGTCAGCGGTAATGTGGCTTACCTGTAGGCTATCATCGTCACCCAGAGCAACCTGAGCTATGACTCTTTAGAGTGCCACATTGATAATCATATCATCCTTCTCAGGCTCTACAAGTGACACAACTAGGCTAGCTTGGGTGTTAGCCTGACCATTCAGAGATCGAGGGACATGAGTAACTTCCAGCCAGGATGGGAACTGGACCATTAACTATAGTGTGTGCTCCATAAATGGTAGGAGCTCTGGATTTCTAATAAAATAGTCACTATTGATCAGCTTAATGACTAGTTTTTAATCCCCTTTCACATGAAAAAGAGACACATCGATCTCATGGTGTATCTCTAGGCGAGTGATGAGAGCCTGATACTCTGCCTCATTGTTGTTGCAGCCTTTAGATAGTAGGAATGAGTGTGAAAAAATGGATTGTTATAGGCTAATAAAGATGCTACCTAGGTCTACTCTATCGAATCTGGGATCCTTGAGCCTCCTTCCAATCAGGATTTTAGAGGCTCCATCGAAGTTCTTTTCCCAACATGGGATGACATGATCTACAGAGAGGATTGCCTCATCGGCCCAATCCCGGTCAAGAGACTAGTTTGTTGGGGTTTGATGGGCAATGAGGAAGTATGGAAATGTTTGTCCCTTGATAGCCTTCAGAGGAATGAACAATTTGTCAAACTGCTAGAGGATCACTACCCAGGGAGCTAGTTAGCTGGTTAACATGGGGCAGTTCAATATGTACTTCATTAGTTCTACCCTTGAAAATAGTTGTACCTTTTAGAGCTATAGGTAATGTAGAAATTTTTTTACTACGAATACCAGCATGTGGAAACTCTTCTAGATAGAGGATTATCTAGTCTCTGTATCAATGAGCATGTAGTTGAGGTAGTAACGGATGTTCTCCATCCCCTCATTCTTTTTCTGGGTGAGAAGGGCACTGAGACATCCGTCCAGGGCAGTCACATAATGGGCCAGTGGCCATTCGGCCATAGGTGGAATCAAGACCGGAGGCTAGATAAGATACTACTTAATCTCCACAAATAATATCTGTCACTCTTAATCCCACTCATTGAGTGAACCCTTCTTCATTAGCCAAGAAAAGGGCTCACACATACCTTCCATATTTGCAATGAATCGTCGTATGTAGGCTAAGTAGCCTTGGAAACCATGGAGTTCCCAAATATTGCTTAGGGGAGACATCTAGCTAATGGCATTGATATTCTATTTGTTGATCTCGATGCCCTAGTATCTAATAACAATGCTGAGAAATTTTCCAGAGGTGACTCTGATAGTACACTTTAATGGGTTCTTCATCAGGTCATGGGAACGGAGGAAGACAATGACATTCTCAAGGTCTTTGAGATGGTCCTAGTGCTAGAAATATTTGACCACCATATCATCCACATATTATTACACCAATTTCCCAAGGATTGGACAAAATATATTGTGCATGGATCATTGATAGTTGGTAACTGTAATCATCAGAATGAAGGGAATAACTTGGTAACAAAAAGTACATTGTGGAGCCTAGAAAGTTGTAGACTCCTCAACCTTGGGTGCCATTCAGATTATATTATATCTAAAGTACCCATCCCTAAAGGAAAGGACATGGAACCCATCCATGGAGTCGATCAGCAAATCCGTCACCAGAATGGGAAAATCATCCATCGGGCACTGACGGTTGAGATATCAGAAGTTAATGTAACCCATTATCTATCAGTTCTTCCTCCTGAGTCACACAATGTTGGTAATCCATTTGGTGTACTGGACATCCTTTACAAAATTGGCTTTGATGAGCTTATCAACTTTGGACTAAACCATGGCACCGTGAAAAGGGTGCATTTTCCTAAGAAGCTTCTTGACCCCGCGATTATTTGTTGGGAGACAGAGGCAGTGGAATTCTACCTAAGGAAATTGTCCTAGAATCTCATCATAACTCTAGGCGAATACATCACGATGTAGATTAATGAAGTCTATGTACCGTTATTTCTCCTTGGGGGCATGGAATCAATGATTGACGTCGGTCTTGGGTCTTCCACACCATCGAGTTCCACCTATACCAATTAAAAAACTATGGTCGAGACACCCTCTTTAATGGAGGGGGGATAATCATCTAAATACTCTTCCTCACATGTGGAGGGATCCCAAATCGTAGGATCATATTCCAAGTCGACATTCACCAATGGAGGCTGGTACCAGCCTGAGCGGAAGTGGACATCATATCGGGTGACTCATGTGCTACTGAAATCATAGCAATGAAGGCTTTCGATCTGATCTCATCTTGTCTTCGTCCCAAGGGGCCACACTTGATGATTTCAAAGAAATATTTGAGTGTCATATTGAGTTGGTTTATTCCATCTTGGAGAAACATGCAAGTATAATGTACATCTGTTTCCCTGGGGTGGACGTCTCAATAACTTATGGGAGTAGGGGGTTCCGGGATCATCGATGCCTGACCTGTATAAGAATATGAGGTGATCTCCCGACATCGATTATACTTGGGAATGTAGTTTCCCATTATACCAGTGACAACAAAACATTTCCCCATGTCAGGGGTTGTGGCCTTCAATCGGTGTATTGGGAAGACATAGGTGTCTTCTAAGATCACCCACGGCTCAGTTGTAACCTCATCTGGTCAGCATCACTGGCCTAAATCTATTTTTTTACTGTTGAAATAGTCGGTATCTAGATAGTGGGATTCATAAGAGGAAAAGGGGGATGCTTCAGCTTGGATCATGCCTAAACAACCATTGGGGAAGTATTTGAGGAATTTGTGATATGAAGACGAAACCACTGCATGCATGTGAAGCCATGGTCTACCCATAAATGCATTGTACGCAGTGTCTTGAGAGACAACTATGAATTTAGTGCTGGAAAATAGGCCACTGAACTAGGTCTTCAAATATATCATGTGGACCGACATTTTTTGTCCTGTCATATCCTTGGATTTTCAGGTCATAGGGACTTATGTCATCCTCAAATGACCCCAGTAACTGCAATGCCCATGTTGGAATAAGGTTGATCCCGGATATTGTGTCAACAAGGCAACGACAAACATCGACACTGATGAACTAGCCGGTGATATACATTGGGCGAATGTGCCCCTGTAAAGGAGAACCTTCATCTTTTCCGAAGAATGAAATAATGGTCTGACATTCATCATTCTCTACTGCATCGACGTGAAAGGCCTCTGTAGCTGCTACCACTGTCTCAAACTGGAGGGGGCTCCTTAATTCCTCGATGAGGGCTTCCCGCATGACTGTTGATAGGTGAAGAGCCTCATGGATGGAAGGCCTCTTGAGGATGTTGAAATATGTTTGAGAACATCATAATTCTGTGCTTGGCATGATCTTCATCTCATAGAAGTTTTCTCTATAATCGGAGTTGTGGCAGGCCCTTCCATCTAGACCGGAAGCAGACTGGTGCTCTGAATGTCCCACTGCTCACTAGTCGAAGCATGTGGAGTGACTACCGGATGGATGCCAGCTGACCATGTCCGATCCTTGGTGGAGTGTGGCCGGTCACAGCATGATCGAGGTGACTCTGCTCAGTGCAGTAGCACAAACGGCGGTGGAGGCAGACCTGATGACACTAGATGAGGAGGCTATGCTTTGCACTGGGCCTGCTGTCTAGTTTCAATGGCATGCACGTACTGGTTGAAAGTACCAATTCATGTGCCTCAATGACCCATATAGTCATGGCTCCACTGACGCTAGCGTCGACTGGGGATGTTGGGAGGATCCTTCTGAAACTCCTCATTGTCCGGAATTATATAGGGCTTTACCATCTCTGCTGTATAAATCGAGGCATACCCTTGACTGTCACTTGAATAATCCTCAACTACTGGATGAATTCTCGTTGAATGAGTAGGTCTGATTTCTTCTATTCATAAGTGGGGGACTTGGAGCCTTATTTTGGCAGGGAACTGGAGGAGCCTACCGAGAAGGCAAAGCCTGATTGTCCTGCCTAGGTAGTGGTTTCACATTGCATGGGGGGCACACTCCGATTTGGTGGTGGAGATAGGTAGGCTGGAGGTTGTGCCTGTGGTGGAGGGCCTCTACGTGGCTATGGAGGAAGATCTGCTGGTAGTAATTCCAATTGTCTGGTATCCTCTATTTGGGCCACTGCGGTAGGCTCGGCTCTGGCGGCCCTCCTCCCGGGTATTACAGGAGACAACATACATGCCTAGGTGGCCTGTTGTAGGGATTCTTCAAGGTTATGAGCCTTATCAGAGATGTCTAGGAATCCTCTAGTGTAGTTATGGGTGCTCATAGAAGGAACCAGTTCTGTCTTAACATTTCCCACACACATCGTTTGTAGTTTCTCCTGAGATAGTGGCATGTCCTGGGATTATGTGTTCCCTTTCCACGAGGTGAAAATTTATGCAAAACACTCATTAGGCCTCTATTTTCACATGAAGATGTATGGATACTTGCCTTCTGTGTGGTGAAGCTTAACTGGTATAAAACATTCCTAAGGAGGTCTTTCCAGCCAACTATTGACCCTATGGGGAGCTAGATGTACCAGACGAATGCAGGACCATCCAACATCTGTACAAAACACAAGAGTTTGGCCACCTCTTGTGGTGCCGGAGTTACCAACATGGGTCCACACATTGATGAAAATTGGTCCAAATGCCACGACGGGTCACCCGTCCCATTAAATGGGGAGAAGGTGGGATTTCCAAAACCCAGTGGTGCTGGCATATCATCTACCCATGCCGGATATGGCTTGCCATTAGGTGGGAGAGCCACCTATCACGTTTCCAAATCCATGAGGCAGGTGATGAGTACCACCATCGGATCATCTAGGTGGGGGTCCCTATCTTGATGAGGATCCGCAAAAAACTAGTGCATTGGTGTGTTCCTCAAAATGACAATCAGGCCTTGTGGCTCATGGAGCGGCTGGTAGGGTGGCCTGATGAGTATTTGGGGAAACCTGAGCTCGATCTTGAGGGTTATCACGCTGTTCAGAAGGATTTGGTGATATGTACCACTCCCTCTTGTCAATAGTAATAGACTCTACCCTGTCTACATTGGTAGGATATGTATGGTCAACTGGAGGCAAATCACTAGGGGAGAGTTGTGTCTATCCATGCTATTATGGTCACGGGTCGCTATAATTTTGTTGTTGTTCCGCAGCGTGTTCATCCAGGAGGTCGTTGAACTACTTATTCTGGTTGGAAAGTTATTGAGGCAATGTGGCCTTTTCAGGGTCTTCCTCTCTCTTCTGTACTAAGGCGGATAGGTTGGAGTGTTTGGTAGATCCGAGGTTCTCTTAAACCTTACCGAGATTCCAGTAGAGAATTAATGCCTCAGTGGGTGTGGGGAGACCCAGAAGATTTTTCTGATGTTGGTTAACTCTTCCCAATGGGTCCAATAGTGGTGGCATTCCCTCTGGGGGTAGGTCTCCATCAGGAAGATCCAGATCATTATTCCCATCCAATTGGTCGGCCATGTTGATCATGACTCTTCCTCAGGGAATGTCCTCAATATCGCATACAGAGTCAGGCTGCTATCAGATAGGATAAAAGAGGAGGGCAGTGTACTACCCCCATCCACAGATCATCACATGGGTGAAGCCTCCTTGATAGTCTTATGGAGTAAATTGAAACTCTAAACGCAATACTATTGGAGGGCCCTACGGAGGCCTGGTCACATAGGGCGTTGGGCCTTGGGGAGTGTGAAAAGATCAATCAAGCGACATTTCTCACCGATGTCATTGACATGAGTTTAGCTCTTGGGATAAACCAATCACTGATGATAAAGGAAATAGTACTTTTCCCAGAAGGTTTGATGGAAACAATCAAACTCCACAGCGGTGAGGGATTCGGGGACACTGAAATTTGGTGCTGCAACGGGCCAAAACATCTATGGGAAGTGGTCCAATGAGAGCATATCCCATGATCTCCATGGCTCTGATTTAGGTTCTGAGCCATTATTGCGCCACTCGGCGATGAGGGTGGATGATTAAGTGGCAATAGTTCTGTGGAAGACCGCTGGGATGGCAGGAGGACTAGTGTGGAGTATGGAGAACTGGATGACAAGCTGCCAAATCATAGGCTATCCTATGAAGAGTGTAGTGACCTAGATTCCACGTCGCTATAAGATGGGTTGACGACATGAGTTTCTTGACTGACATTAGTAGCAGCTGGCGATGGGCTATGTCGGGTCTCTTCCGCCATTGATCCCCAAAAAAATTCTATGTGGTCTCTAGTCATGGTAGAGGGATCTTCTGGTGATAATGGTGGCAACAGTGTGGTTGGACTCTAGGGAAACTCCATATTATCGTCCCCATGGACGTATTTATATAGGGAGTTAGGGATCCTTTGGACCTTATATTCCGGGAGTACGAACCTAATTCACATTGTTCCTATCCGCTCCCAAGACTCAGAGGACCTAGAAGAGGGATATAGCGCTAATTCATACTTTGCTTGAAAATCTGATAAGCGAACTAGTTTGATATCTTTCTAGACCTTCCTAGAATTCCTTTTATAGTGACGAAGACCCACCTTTCGGCCCCTGGATGGCTCTTCGGGATAGGGTAGGTTAGTGACATGAGGAGGTCCTTCGGCCTTACTGGTACTGGGACAGAGATGATATCCGCCTGAGTGGGAAGAGGTGTGAGGGGCACCAGGACACATATCAAAGGGAACATGGGGAGGAACATAGTGGGTAATGCTGGAATGGGTAAAACCTCCACTGGAGCTAGTTGGTCCACGGGGAGGATGTCAATGCTTTTTCCGTCTAGAGACATCAATATGAGGAGGGTCTATATACTGGATGTGCCAAAATGGGTAGGGCCTCCATGCTGGGCGCTGGGGATGTGAAGTTGAACTTTACTCCATTGATTTCTAGGGCAAGGAGGACCTTCTCCAGCTTCTATGAGAACATGGGAAGGGCCCCTAGGATAGACATTGATCGGATGTGCAACGTCCCCACACTAGCGGTCTGTGGCCAGAGGAATGACTCCATACCCGGTGTAGTGAGCACGGAAGAGACATACCTACTGGTCATTATCATCATGTGGAGGACCCTCATTAGGATTGAAAGTGGCTTGGGGTGGAACACCATGCCAAGCCTAGAAGTGGGAAAGACCTTCTTCCCCCATGTTAGCGGTATGGGGTGGACCTCTGAACGAGGGGGTGTTGCTGCGGGTTAGTCCCCAATGGCCACTGCCTATGTCGGTGACCGAGAGAGTTGACCTAGCATACCCATGGGGTGGTTGGGGCCTCGATCTAGGTCAGGAGTACAAATACCCTGGCTCAGCGTACACATGGAGCTAGTGATATGTATCGGAAGTGGATCCGGGCATATTAACTAATCATGTTGATGTCCCTTGGTTTGAGTCCTCTAATGCTTGCGCCCGATGCGGGAATTGGGTCAGACAGACCGGAACCTGTGATGTAGGTATGTGGCTTTCCTCATCCTCTTCTAGTAAGACTTGGTGGTGGAGCTGACGCGGCCTGGAGGGATCCCTCATTGGGAGCCCATGTAATGGGATCCTGGCCGGGCTGACTTGGACATCACCTACCTCTTCAGCGTAGGGAAGGGAGTCGTCAAGACATATTGGAGAAAGGCTCTCGAAATAGTAATACGTTGGTGTGGGGAGCAGCGACTTCCTACATAGCCCTTGGTTGTATCATTGATGATAAAGTGCATATGCATCATGGTCCAGGTGGGCCATATATCGAATCAGGATAACTCTCTCATCCTCATACTGGCATACGAGGTCATTGATCAACCATTGTTTGATTAATTCTTGATGGTGAGATGGGCCGCGAGCATCAAGCGGTCATGGCCATTGAGACCGTCGCCAAAGAGGTTGAACCGTGCTGGACTGCCACATTGAAATATCCTCTACCCCTGCGTCAGAGGGCAGGTGGTGATCGAGTTCCAGGTGCAACAGCTTGGTTCCTGAAAAGAAGTGAGATTTACCCATTAGTAATGAATGAAAAAAGAATTGAGGACCAGTGCTCTAGTGTCATTCCATCTTCAATGACCAGTAAGAGGGATACAAACTAAATACGTCGCATGATGGGATTCCAAACATTTTAACTTCCCCAAATTCTGATGAGTTTCACCCCAGGCCCACTATTTTCTTGGTAAGACCTAGCACCGAATAGCTGGATCCGGTGACATGCTAATCTACCGATTCCTCAAATGCTACTATATTTTTCATTGAGGAGAAGATATTCACGTCATGTTCACCATTTCTGTTTCTGATTCTTTTGCAAGGGCATGTGTGGCAGACTATTTGTGGACGAAAGGCGCTATTTGGTTGCCCCGTATTCCCTCTTTCCAATGGCGGGGGACATCCGTCGCTTATTCTAGGACGTTTTCTCCATTACCAAAACAGGATGACAGGATGTCGGTTCTTCCTTCCACAGAATCCTCCTCAAAACATGTCACCTAGTCCAGGTCTCCCTTATGAATATATGATTTTGTTCGTGAAACTCATCTAAGCACCATATCTTCAAGGACACCGGTTAATTATGCCGCTCCTGTCAGGAAATTCCAAGGGGTCAAGTCAGGGTAGCAACCTTCGGTCGAGGGAGTAGTCACATTGGGAATCACTATTGTGTTTGGACACTAGAACACTGACACATATATCTTTGGAACCTTATTATAGGGCTTCTCAATGGTGTGGAAGCCCGAGTCATCCCACGTTGAATGCATTGATTTATATTCCATTGGCATGTCTCTAAGGGTTTCCTCAACTTCTCATGTTTAACACAGGGTACACCACAGGATTAACATCATGAAGAGATAAATCGAACTGATTGGAACAATGTCTAGAGTGGATCAAATGGGTAAAACCCCTAGTGGGTACACCGATTCTAAGTGGGTAAGCTGGCATGATCGCACCGAGATGTGGTGGCCCTGATAAGAATCGGGATGGATGACAGATGATTGAATGGAGTGGATGGTGAATAAGATGGAACAGTCATGAGGACGGTAGTGTTTTGTGCTTGATCTCGGAAGAGACTTCCTACGTATCCCTGTGACATGGAATCAAAGACCACATATTTCATGATGGTTTAAATTTTTTACCACTGGTTAAGGTGAAAATGACTTACTGCTGATTGGGGAACACAAGGCCTTACCGCTAGATGGGTCACAACAGCTTACCGATGGATTGGTCACAACGACATTCCACTGGATGGGGATTGATCCTCATGGAAGATTTCTACGTACCCGACCTATTATACAGAGATCAAACCCATGTAGTACATATGGGATGAGGTTTGGTGAAGTAACATTAAGAAGGACATGTGGGCCAGATGGGTGGTGGGCTTGAACCTCTGTAGGTTTCCTATATACATTTCCTTAGCAAGGATCAATGTCCTTGTAGTTCGGAATAGAGCACAGCAACTTACCACTGATTGGGGAAAAGCAACTTACCGCTGACCAAAGTCCAAATCATAACTTTATACAGGACATGGTTGAACCATCGTGATGTGTTCAGGTTCAATAGGTTTTTGGTCTTTATCTTCTGGGAGGACTCCTACATACCTTGACTTGGCAAGGTTCAATGTCCCCGTAGTTTGGAATGGTGCATGGAACCGACTGGAAGATGGTCAGAAAAAATGGTTGTTGGGATTGAACCTCTAGGAGGCTTCCTACGTTCCCTGGCTTGGAAAGGATCAATGTCCATGTAGTTCGGGATGTGGGATTGGTGTGCTGACATTAAGGAGGTCAGGACCAATGTGTGTTGGGCTTGTTCCTCTAGGAGGATTCCTACATACTTTACATTTTCAAGGATCAAATTCTATGTTTTATTAGGGATTGGGGCTTGGTGCAATTATGTGAAGGTGTTCGAGACCTATAGTTGTTGGTTTTGATCCTCTAGGAGGCTTCTTATATACCATTACATAGCAAGTATCAAAGTCCATGTAGTTTGGTTGGTGTGGGGATTATGCTCTAAGAAGGCCCAGAGAGGGTTTCAGGGTTGGTTCTTAATCTATGCTCATGAGATCCATACTCCATGTGAGAAACAAGAGGCAGAAGATACCTGACGATCATGTCCCAAAAGGTGTATCTGTGGTAACTGGAATGGGCCTTACATATGGTTAACAGCCCAAAGAGGAAACATGGGCTTATGTGTGGTTTTCAGCCCAGAGAGATGGAGATTGGGACTAACTCCAGGATAGAGGCCTAATGGTGACCAATCCATACTGGTGAGGGACTTGGCACAGAAGAGATGAGGGTCTCGTTTCCCATCTCATCCTTAGTTGGCCTTTGTCACCCATGAAAAAAGGAAGATTAAGGGTAATACCTCTTAAAAGAAAGGCTAGGGGCTTACACTGAGGCAGTTTCCCTTCCCCATGGACAGACGCCACTACAAAAAAAAAGGATATCATTCAATGTGATGAAGATTTCACTCCCTTTGAGATGAGCGGATGTGCATAATTCCCAAGGTGTGGAACCCCACATAGAATTAATGGGGTTATGTCATAGTTTAAATTCATATGCTGAGGATGATGGCGCTTGGTAGTTTAACATCATGTAGCTCGGACGAAGTGGGTTCACTCTGCACCCCTAGGACTTACATAACCGACACCCTTTATGCCTTGTTGAAGAGAAGGGACCGGTAATGCTATGACTAGGGGATGTTGAGAGGTGATCCCATTGGGGGTCCATGTTAGCATGGCTATGCAATGAGGCGATAACCATTGATGTGCCTATGTGAAGAAGCATGAGGCGAAGCAACGCAACAGGAAGCGCCGACCAAGGGACTTTGAAGATACTTCTTGAAAACCTAAACGGTTCATGGGAAAACGAGTTGTAGGGAAAAAGGAGTTCATATGTAGATGACTTATAGAGCTTTGGTGCTCCATGTAATGAAGGGGCTTTATGAAGGTGTATTCTTCTTGAAGTGAAGTGGCCTAGCCTCAATATATAGAGTTGGTGCATATAGGAGGTTCTTAATTAAATGGAAAGGCATTCGCGGAGAATTTCCTTGCAAATTAAAGGTGCCTCGTGATGTAATGTGCTTCACAAAGCATAGTGACTCGGCCTTAGCATGTGGGTCACGTGTTCATGGAGGGTGTTTTGTTAATCACAAATGCTCTCTGACGACCTAATTCCCCATGGGGGTCCTCTTCCTTTGCGAAGGCCTGTGGGTTTCGCGAAACGCATCCATCTTAGAAGTCGGGTTAAAACCACGGAAATTGGGAGTCCCTTCTCAATGAATAAGTACTGTGAAAATCTCATGGTTCACAGATCAGAATGTGCTTCGTGATTTGAGTTTGGAGAAGGAGAATGGTCAGACGATCAGTCCTTTGGGATTGCAGGGAGCACTATATTTATAGGAAAGAGGCACTGTGATGCAGAGCACCCTCATCGTAATGATATATTTTGGACAGTGTTGGGCTTGGAAACATCAAATCAGCTCATGGAGCATCCTGCCTCCTTGCTATGCAGTGGCTCACGAACATCAAATCAGCTCGAAGAGCATCCCCCCTCCTTGCTCTATGGTGAACATAGGCCATGGTGCTCTGCAAAAGGACTTCACGATGCAGCCCCGGAGATGTTCCACTTGTTCATCTTTATCCCAGTTTTGGGCACCAACAATAATATAGAAATTTTAATATCAAATTTTAGTAACTCGTTAAAATAATTTTCATCAATCTCATTAAATTAATAAACCATTGAAATGAACTCTATATTTATTTCACTTATAAAAATAGATTTCTAAAAATAATTTTTGTGTTTAATATCCTGTCATAATCTAAGTACAAAATCCAACATCTCAATTTCCACCCTAAAATTTAAGTAATTATCACAATGTTTTAATATGAACAAATAATATTCATTATTTGGATGTCATAGTGAATATATAAGGCTGAAATCAACAATTTCCTCATCAAATTTCTTTTGAAATTTTAGCTTTATTGTCATTTAGGATTCTTTTAGTAGTCATTGGAAAAGGGTATTCCAAGAATAATGTGAGCATTATCATTATCTTTTACTTATTCCATGTTAAAATATATATGTTAGATGGGAATGGGTATCTTTGTATATTTTTCAAGACATCCTCATGGAAACCACATTGATATGTAGTGGCTGTGATGTCAATTTGTATAACTGCACAAGTGGATTTATGTTCTCCCATATGAAAAGAAGAATGTTTTGAATAAGGAATTACATTAATTGAAGATCCTCTGGAATATAGTTCATTGGAAAATTGATATCACCAATAGTGGAAGGAATAGAAAAATACCTATATCATTAAATTTTTGGTTAATTTGAGGGATGAAAAGAGAAGAAATATTTTAAAAAAGTAAAACAACTTCATTCCCTTTAATATCCTTATACTTATGCACATGTAACTAATAAAGGTTTACGTACATTTAATCTATTCAATAGATTCCATCATAGAGATACTGATTTTTAATTTTTTTAAAAATAGAGTATCTCTCTTAGAGGATATTTTTCTTTAGTTTCCCTTTGTTGTTACATTCTTATAGGTAAGGGAGGTGAGGGTTCCTTTGGATCCTATATGGATTTTAATTTATACTTTGATGGTTCATTCCCTACCCCATCCTCATATTATTTCTCTAAGTTATTTTTTTTCTATTGATTAATTCTTCTAGTTTCAATTTCCTTTGGTAATCCTTCCCTATATTCTATTTGATTTACAAATTTAAATTTAAATGAAAAGACATTTCCAATATGGTTTGTAATTTTTTGAGAAATAATGTTTTCAGATTCTTGTTTATCATTTTATTCAAGGTGTCCATGAGTTGTCATAATTATCCTCTAAATTTACTTAATTATTAATCATGACTTATGAGGGGGGTGCCCTTAATATTTTGAAATTCTATTACCCATATTAGCATTTATTTCATTTATGGTTATTTTTTCATTCTTTTTAAGTTATACATTATTATAAATTTCGTTACTAAAATAGATGTAATAGAGGAGGTTGTTGATAATCTGGTTGAAATGTTGGTCTTTTAGTCTCCTGGCTCCCAACTCTATATTTTTTAGGTGGAAATTATCTAAATCCATTGATTCTATACTGTTGATTCTGGAATTCCATCAAGAAAATGGCATCACAACATTAATTTTCTTGAATGTTAAGAAATATATCAATAAAGAGATATTTATAATAACATTGTTGGCAGACCCTAGGGGGTGTGGTGGATGATTATTCAAGTACATTGTTCACATCTAATTGTTACACAATATAATTTAGTTCATAACATTTATTTTATAATAGGGGTGAGTTGGATATTTTTACCTCATATAATTCTCTAATTAATGTTATTATCCAAAACTATTGGGAATTATTTGAGATCTTTTCAGTGAATTATCATACCTCAGATTGTGAATTATCAATAAAAGATCCTCCTATGGAATAATTGTGTAGGTTCTAGACATTACCCATCACTCCATTGTTAAAAAATACCAAGAGGTGATGTCACTCATTTGGATGATGTGGGAATTATGTGGTTAATTTCTTGAAAAATTCCCCAAATTCATGAAGAGTTTCTCTAGTTACCTGTTAGAACATTTTAATTTCCTTCTGAAGTTTATCACTTCTTGAAGGGGGGAATAATTTCTAGGGGAGCATATCCTGTAGCTACACCCATGAGTTGACTTCCCTAGGATATGCAATGTACATACCCTCCTCATCTTCTCATTCACGTGAGAGTGGGAAAGGCTTCTAGATTTTTTTATCCTTAGTGACTCATCTTGTTCTAAAACCCTTAAAAACATCTTTAAATTCCCATAAATCAATTTTTTGTTCTTCACCAGATACCCCATTAAACATAAATAATGTCCAAAAAATTACAATTTTTAGTTCATAGCCTTGTTGATCATTTAATTATAATAATTAGTTTTATGTATTGAAATTTGGTTCATTTATTTAAATCATATTCTAATTCACTTTGGCTAAATTGCCTCTATTTAATCACATTCAGTTGTATCTTTTGAGGGATATTAAACTAATGGTGGAGAGTCAGCCAATGGAATGGTGAAAAAATAAATTTCCCCTTGTTCTATGTTTACAAATGTTATGAGTCTTTCCAACACAGCTCTCTCAACATTTGGATCAAAACTAGTGAGTTTGGAAGAATATGATCTAGTTATTTGAGATATTTTTTAACAAAAAACATTAATCAAAACACTAACTTCCCCAAAAATGGAACTAGGATTGATGAAACCTATCATAGAGAATTAGAGAAAACAATATTTTAACCCAATTATAATTGAGTAAAATTACTACTCGTATTGTATTTAGAGAAGACATTATTGTGTATCTGTTTGAATCTTGTATTATGGGTTCACATTTTAAATATACATGATGTGAGTATTGTTTTTTATAACCAATTATTGAAGAAGTGGTATAACCTTTTATTATTCCCTCATTCACTATTTTAATCATTATTTATTTCGTTTCTAACCACCCTCTCATCAATTTAATCTGAAATATTACACAAACCATGAATTTTTTGTTCAGATTAAGAAATAAGATGGTCTTTATATTTCCAACCCATCCCTAACAAGGTAGTTTGATATATCCATTTACTATTCAATTTTCCCCACAATCTAATATCAAATATTGTCAACATAATTTTAGTGGCTTCTGTTAAATTCCTAAAAGAAGAATAAGAATATTAAATCTAAAATCATAGGAATCCTATGTTGAAAAAACAATTAAATTATACAAATGAGGTAGTGATAGAATTAAAATAAAATAACTAATCAATACGACATGTGAATAAATTCTCATTGGATGAACCGAAAAGGGTCTAATGATCAATTAATAGAGTTTTACCAAAAAAAATAAAATAAAACAAGAGTCATGGATGATGGTGATTCTGATCTCCCTTTCAAATGATCGTTACTATACATATATACTACTTGAGTCCCAAGGGATACGTGAGGGGGTAATATGATTCATTATTGAATTATGGAATGGTTGGAAGAAGTAGGATTACATTATGCTCTATTGATGGCTTGTATCTAGAGGGAAGGGTCTGGCTAAATTTTGTAAGGAATGCTTGATCATCAAATATCTAGACCAACATCCCATATAATGTTGGGGTGAACCCATTCTTCATATTAGTGTGTAAAGATAAATTTCCTCGTTTATAAATTGTGGTTCTTGCTCTTTTGTATAGTGACTGGGTAAAATTATTTTACCAATGAGACATCATTTCTATCATACACTTGAAATTAGATTCTTTTATCATTATATGGAGAAGGAAATTTGTTTCTTTTATAATAGCACTATATCATCCTAGCAGAATAACTTTTCATGCTTACCTCACTCTTGAAGCCTACACACTTCAGTAATTCGATATATTGGTGGAGGTAACTTCATATTTTTATGCTAATTTATTGTTTCCATTAGCTGTTGATGGCGGTCTGGTCCATTGTTTTATGGAAATGGTGTCATAAGAGATCAACAACCTCTATGATATGTTGGAATTCAATAGATCCTTCAAAGGTTGTATGGGAAGGTATTGTTCACTCGTAGAAAAAATGGGTGGATCTTACGAGGGGTCAGTGTAGAGCACAAATTGGAGCTGAGTAGCCCCATGATTCCTATGGTGTGGTGGATGAACTCCTACATAATCTCATATATATGGGTGGAATCAGAAGGTGGAATCGACACGGTAAATGTTTCCCTATTTTTTCTCATGGTGTTGGAATATTTTAGAGTAGAACAGATCTTATGGATCACCATCAGGTCTTAGTAATGTGGTTATGTCATTTTAGTGGAATTAAGGAATTTTGCAATTTAATAGAATCTTAGAACATAGAGTAATGGCATAGTCGGTGGGAAAATCCTGAGGTAAGTATTATTTCCATTAATTTCATGGTATGTGTGTTTACCATTAGTAGGTGGGTGAAAAAGAAGGGATCATGATAGCTATTCCTACCACGAGTATAGTGGCATGTTAAATGAATTTGGTTTTTATGGTTAGTTTTTTTATCTTTGTGGAATTTTTTAGTAGATAGTTAACTGATAGAACTCATGATAGGTTGAATTACCATGATAATATGTTTCAAAAAGGCTATAAGGCCATCGTGAGTATTGATTCATGATCAGCTGAAGTAATTGTCACCATCCCAACCATGTGACATCGGGTTTATGAATGCATTCATTTTTTCAATGTTTGTAGTAAGCATGGTGACCGTGGACATCATGGTCACTCATAAAATATGTAAATTTTTCACCTGAATTATTTATCATGTTTTATATCATTTTTAATTATATTGAACCATAAAAAGAAATAATTTCCTTATGTCTAACTACACAATTTTAGTGAAAATATGTTCATGTTAGTAAACATCATATTTAAATAAAATATTTAATTAAATTATAATATCATCATGTCAATAGAAACTACTATCAATCTGGAAACAAAACCAAAATTTGTGTTTTTTATAGAATAAAATGATAAAAATATTTAAAATTCTATTTCACCTCAATATGATTGACACTATAAAATTTTGGATTTTTATTACTAAATGTATTTTTAAAACTTTTATCTCTCCTCAATGAAATCAGGTGACATTAGATATCATTTTGTTCTTAGAAAAATTGTAGATATTTTTTTTTATATAGTTTAGGTTTGTGACTATAGTTTCTTATACAAAATATTACCATATTTTATAAATATTACCAAAACCTTTATCTAGATAACATTCTACCTTATTATAGACATTAATATTATTTTCAAGAGATTAATTTTATCAACAAGAAAAAAATAAGAGAAATTTTTTTACCTTATATTAATTTTAAATATGAAATTTATTTATTCAATATATATTTTTCTGTCATTGAATTATCATAATATTTTATAATAATTTTATGCATCCTCTTTAAGATTACATTTTCCTCTGACAAGATATTCTACTTAATATTTAATTCTTCTAAATAACAATATCTAGTTACGAATTCATATTTATGCTCAGAAGAATGAAAATATTTTACCTTTGGTTTTTATGCCATAGATAACATGTCATCATTTTCATTTGTGATTTTATCTTTATGTTCAAATGTTGTCTTGTCAATATAGTATTCTGAAGAAATAATAATATAATTCATACATAATTTTATGCCTTTCCATTTAAACATATAATTTATTTTTAATTTATATTTATAATTCTTCTTATGTTGATTCTAAGAGAAGTCTAGATTGATGTATCCAATATTTATACAATTATTAAATCTAACCTAATATAAATTTTCATCAAATTTTTTTATTTAATGAAGGGATTCCTGAAACAAATTCTTTCCTTATAAAATCGGTTGATGGTCATAGCTAGCTAAAAAAATTCACCAACTAAATTATATATATTATTTTTTTATTGACTTTATGGGTTATATAGTGATAATCAATTTTTGATATTTTTTCATCTTTTTATGTGGGAACATACAAAGAAGTACTTTCCATATCAAATAACATATTATCACTAGATTTACTATCCATTTCGTCGTCCATTATAGCTCCCTATATGATAATATTACTAATGAGTTCCTTTATTGTTATATCTATTATAGGATTTTAATGTCTTATAATATCTGATATAACATTATATATTTATGGAATTAACCTAAGTACTTTAAGATCTTCATATTGTTCTTTAAATGGTGTTATAATATATGAAACACTGTTTATTATTTTTTTATGTCATCTATTAATTTGTGTGATAAGTTCTCTCAATATCATTCCAAATGTCTCATTAATAAACATGGTCGAATTTTATCAAAATTTAATAACATTTACAATTACCTCATAATCTACTAATTTAGATTCCCACATCATAGGAGACATACAAAATAGAGATATTTAATTCATCTGGACCTATTACAAATATACCATAACTCTTGTATTTAGAGGTTAAATCATATTCATATTCATTATCTACAAACCATAAATCAATTCTACTAGTAGGAAACTTATAATTCTTAATCAATTTTAAATATATGTATACAATTAGGTTCTTGAGATATATAAATAATTTGGTCTTCCAGTAATAATAGTTTTATACATTGAAAATTGGTTCTCTTATTATGTACATCTCTTCTTTAATGTCTTAAATTATTGATGTAGAGAAATTAAATTATAAATTCACTAAACTAATACTGAGAACTCCATGTATCTACATTGATATGAAATAATGTCACAAATTATCAGGGATAATTAATCAAAAGGGGGTGAATTGAGTTATAAAATTAGAATCCCACATTTTGATAACTGATAATGATGTATTAGAAACTTTTATATAGTATATGATAAGTAAGAAAAGTAAATAAACAAATGATATTTTATTATTTTTGAGGGCACAAAAAACCCCATGTTTACTTAGTTGACACTCTCTTTAATAGATTGGTAATTTTACAATAATCATTCCTTTCAGTAGGGACTTCCCAATATTAGTGCATGAAGCCGTCACTTAGTATAAATTTATAGAGAGGGATTTTACTGGTCTCATGTTGTGGGACATACAATAAATATTCAACAACACTCATTATTTGGAGTGTTCACATAAAAAGGTTAGATGAATTATAGGAACTAAAATTCATATTATGTTAATATATTCAAGAATTAATTTTAAAAATATATTTATATCAAGATCAAAAATTGATTATTCATATTAGATTGAGAAAGATCCTATGAAAACAAAATATGTTTCTTTTATTCAAAAGACCTTCAGATATTAAAAAGACAACTTCTTTTTTTGGAGGACATAGATTATTGAAAATCATGGAAGAATAAAGTGTATAATTTTATGAGTGCTTGATTTCTATGAATTCATAATTTCTCTGTATCAATTTTATTTTTCTTCACCTTA
The DNA here is from genome assembly GCA_963277665.1 of Viscum album. NCBI lineage: Eukaryota > Viridiplantae > Streptophyta > Magnoliopsida > Santalales > Viscaceae > Viscum > Viscum album. The sequence goes on from OY728151.1 coordinate 1,469,502,476, forward strand.
GATATCATCATATGAAAATCATCTTTTGATGTTCAAATTTTAATACTTTTTCGAAATGAAAATCATTGTGGAATAATATTTCCTAACATTTCTAAAACAATGAATGGATGAATAAATAAGAATTTTTTTTAGATTATTAAAATTTCATGATATTTAGAGTAGTCCTATAAACTGTATTTACACTACTCTTATTCTATATCATGTAATCCAACACATTTTTTACCAAAACAACATCAATGGTAGTATATACCTTTAGTTGTAGCATCACATATTAAAAAAAACTATATGTAGCCAAGATAAATTTACCAAAACATATGTACATGAAATATCCATATACCCAAGTACTAATTATGCTATCTGTCTAAGTAACCAATTTTTCATATCTAAATATATCCATATATCGAAATCCTATATGTGACTATTCAGTGATATCAAAAAAAACTATGCATACAAAAACATCACATAACTTGTTTAATATTACTAAAATCTTCACATATCTAGTTAATCATATCCTAAATCAATAAATTGCATAATATTCAATGGAAGATTCATCATAACTAAATTCGTCAAATTTCTGATTCAGTGAACATGATCTGACAACGTAAATGAATTCACATAAAAACCTTCTGTTTTGGAAAAATTTCATAGATTAAGTAATAATTTACGGGAATTCATATTGAATATTTTCATGTACCACTGATTTAATGTAGGTTGTACTTTCATATACATGTAAAAATATGTATACACTTTTGTATGTGATATTCACATTACCAAAAATTTCCATATAAGGTATGTTTTCCAGAAGTGAGAAAAAATAAATTAATTTTATATTTTACTTCATATAATAAAAACAATTAATTTCCGTTAACAGATATAAAAATTATATTTATTCGAACTATTGGACAAGGATTTTGTGAGCATAAAAACATGAAATATGTGATATTTTTTAACAACATTAGTAGTCCTTAGTTACATCCTTGTAGATGAAACCAAAAACATATTTCACATAGTAGACCAGCTTGATTCTTACAACATTTTGGCCACCAGATGAGGTCTTATTGAGCCCCACACCATGATACTCTTTATAATTTAGTCAACATTTAACCAAATTCCATTTTAATTCATTAGCGCAGAAGCACTAAAGAAATTTAGACTATCAAATAGAAAAATCATACTCTTCTATATTTCAATCCAGAAAAACCCACTTGAATGATGGTAAGACATTCTAATTACCAATACAACTTCTATAAAATATGTACTAATTCCCTCCAATAACTCAAGTGATTCTTTTATCAGTGACTCCGTAGAGTAGAAATTGTCTTTCAGTGTAGTCAAGAAGCATTGAACGACATCACCTCTGATTATTTTTGAAAAATGAATGGATTTATATCCTTTGATGATTCTATTAATATATTAATTTTATTCTATCAATTTTATTATGTGAATGTGTTTGAGACAATCTATAATAATTTTATGGATGAATGGATGAACATTTTATTCTCTTTTTTCAGGATATTATTAACTCTTTTATAATACATTTAATTATTAATATAATATATTTTTCTTGAGTGAGACACTAATATCATCATATCTTCTAATTATGATAATTACCATCCTCCATGATATCAATGTAATCTATAATGTCCATGATAATGGTGTTTTGTCTTTTGGAAAAATATTGATAGAGGTATCATGGTGCTCATGAGTCTCTTCTATTTTAATCCTTTGTGTTTTTTAATTTGGTTGTTTAGGGTGTTGTATTTTCTCGAGAATTCTGAATATAATTCTGAAATTCCATTGGAAACTATTATAACCTCATTCTAATATCAACTAAATAAATTCCCCACCATTATCCCTATCTATATTTTAAACAATTTTAGTTTTTTGGATCTATGAAAAAATGTTTTATGATTGGGAATGGGAGAGAAGTGGTTTTTTATTTATGGATTTGGAATGTCCACACATAACATTGTGGCAGAGGTAAGATGTGGTGTTTTTAGTATATTTGTCAAATTGAAAAAAAAAACGTGAAATTTAATTTTATATTGGTGATCTATGAATTCTATTGAGTGGAATATCAACAGGTCCTAAAAATCAATTCTGACAATTAAGGACTCATGTTTTCTAACCAATGACTAGATGATTTTCCACATATCAACTTCTTTTATTTTTTATAAGGTATCTTATTTATCATGAAATTACAATAAAAAACAACAGATTCATCCATTAATTTTAATTTTTAAATATTATAAAAATATAAATATAATATGTGAATAATATTTGTAGTAAATTGAAGAAAAAACTCATTGTTAAGGACCCTGGTCAATCTACTAGACTATATTCTAGGTTAATAATGTTTACATTAATAGTAGGCCAAGGTATCCATGTTAACATAGATCTAGAAATTATATGTATTATTTTTTAAACCATAAATTGAATGAATAATATTTTATCATATTTAAAATTTGACTAATGTTATAACATAATATTTATTGGACCCAAAATGGGATGTGTAATTTTTTGGACATTTATAAAATTAGGAATGTGGTGTGGTGTAATATATTTTAACAACTAGGATGAAGATTTATAATATTATGGATGTTGTGAAAAAATTTAAGAGTTCACTACATAAATAACATTTCACCACTACGTGTAATGATATATTTTTTATTTAAAAGGATCTATAAAATACATAATATTATGGTGTTTTCCAATTTTAGAGAAGATCATGTGTAAGATAAATTATTAAGGAGGAATTTGATATATTGTTTTTAAACATTATTCATTATGGGTGAGGAAAATACATAAGATATTATTCTATAGTGTTCACCATGTGTATCATTTTTGGAATTTATCAAAATATAATTTTGGAACAGCCTCATCATGTGATAATTAGTAATTCCAGTTGGAACATTTAATAAAAAATTCATAAAAGGGAAAAGGGAATAAACTAAAAGTAAAACAAATTTCTATATTTTTGAAAAATCTGTAATAGGTTCAAAAATTAATACATGTGGTGTTCATCAGAAAGAAGAATTAAGAGATAGTGAACACAGGATGGAATTGAATAATGAATAAAATGTGATATTCCACCAGATGAAATCTACACCCTCAAGTAAGACATGTGGATTCCATCAAAGGAATATAGTATTGTAGTATATCTCTATGATAATTTCTAAGAGAATAGATAATATTTAATCAGTACTTATAAATACTTTTCACATCCCCGTATTGTATATGAGTTTTTACCTTTGTAATATTAAATTATTTATTGATTTAGGTTTCACAAATTCATGAAATGTTGATATAATTCAGTGTTCTATTATTTGTTTTTTATACTCTTCTCCCGATATATTTATGTTTTTCAACTCATGTGACTTATCATTGATCTCATACTTCAAGATTAAAAATAACAAACCCATAGTGGGTGGTTAAAGGGAAGTAAAAATTATCCTTATTAAATTTATATAATTCAATTACTATGTTTGATTAACTTATTCTGGTGTGATGGTGAAGGTGAGAGGTTATTATGGTTACAATCACTACATTCTACATCATTACTACTATATCACATAAGTAAATTATCTTCAAAGTTTCTCTTTAATCGAATCCCAATTTATAAAATTTATTTTTTTTGGTTTGAGAGGATGAATGGTCTTATGTTATGGGTAGTTGTGTGAGTAGGTTTTCATACATCATTTAGCATTGTCCTTTCCTACACACTAAAGTGAATGAATAGATTTTTGATCCATGTGAGGTTCCATTGTAATATTGGTATTCTCAATCACAATAAAATAATGGAGGATATGTATATAAATGGTATTGAGTCAAAATGTTGGATTAGGTAATTTAGAACAAATGTAAATATTGATATGGCCCATTTTAATTCAAAATGGGACCATATAACTTTTATACTAACATTGGTGTTTTTTTTTCATTCAATTTTTCATTTTAGAAAATTAATAACCAAATATCATTCACTTTTTCTAATTAAAAGAGAAATAAATAAATAAAATGTTAGTTAAATTCAAGAATAATTTGTGTGCAAGGTCTTGCTCATTAGGATGAAAACCTAGGGTCAATTTTTTGTTGAATATATGGTATTTTATATTCAAAATTCACATCCCCCTATAGTGATGTTCTTTTTATCTTAAAATATTCAATTTGGTTTCATGTACTTTGATCATTCCTAGAAATCTTAATTCGTTATTATATCTAGTTGGGTAGTTGTCTCATCTTCAATGAATTTTAATTCATCGTCATTTTCAATAAAAAATTATTATCACTAACAATCCTAATGATTTCTACTATAAATTTTAGGTTCTTGTGTACCCTCTCCATTTATAAAAATTGTCTCATCGTCTATATTAGGTATAATTCTTGTTTCTGGGTTTTGAAATTCTCATTTTTCTTCTTTAATCCCACTAACACCATAATTTATATATTCATTCTCTTAGAATATACATTTTTCGGACGTAAATAATTATGGATCTAATGGATGTTTGAAATAATATTCCATAGTCTCCATAAGATAACCATGAAATAAGAATTTTTTAATTTTAGTTTTAGGCTTTCTAGGAAACAAATGTCACATGTTTTATTCATATCCCAAAAATACACATAAATGACATGATGTTATGTTTTTAGTCCATATATCAAATCATATATTTATAACTATTTTAGGTAGTGAAACAATAAGTGAGAATGTATAATGTTATACGGAATACACGTAGAATTATATAGGAAGGCCACACTAGCTCATTATTGGATGTACCATCTCTATTAATGTATGATTACATTCTCAGATAAACTATAACATTATTGAGTTTATGAATGGGGGAGTTATGAAAAGTTTATATACTCTCTCAAATGATCAGTATATTCCTAGATAAAGTATTCACCGCCTCAATATTATTAATGGTTCTTAATACATTTACAATTGATTTTGTACTTCAATTTTGAACTCCTTGAACTTCTCCAAGGATCCAAACTTATGACTCATAAGAAACACATAAAAATACATACTAAAATTATTAGTATAGGTTATAAAGAGCCTAGTCCCAATAATTTCTTGAGTACTCAATCGTCCACAAATATCACAATGTATATGATCCAAAAGTTCACTAGCTCTCTCAAAACGTCCACTAAATGTTGTTTTTTATATTTTTGTTTCTAACAATTAATATTCACAATTATCTAAATATCCATAACCAAATGACCCCAAAAATCTATATCTATAGAGTCATTTGGAAAAATTATCCTTTATATATCCATGATTATAATAGAAAATGTATTTGTTGTTAGAACCAACCATTAACTTCTTATCTAGGATATTATATATTTTATTATCCTTATCTAGAATATACAAACAATTCACTATATTCCCAGTTGCATAAAAAATGACACTCGTGTATGTTTAATAAATATTATTTTTAATAATGAATAAAAATTTTATCTATTCCCACCTCATATAAAAATTAAATCCATATATACTTATGAATCATATTAATAGTTTTATAATTACAAAACCAATCCAATAGCATGAACCACCGAGAAACTAACCAAAAATCACGGTTATCTAGCCACTATTTTGAAAGTAATGGTCACTAGTTTTATAAGGTCACAATTCATTTAAATCATGATTATTATTCTAATACACAGACATAATTTTTGATACCATTATAGCAGGTGGTTATGGTTGAGGTATAGTCATTGTTTTGGAAAATCAATAATGAATTATGGATCTATGGTCATGAGTTTCTATGACTACGATAATAGTTCATATAATAGCTATGGGTTTAGAAAATCCTGATCATTATCCATATTTTTAAAAATATATTTCGATATTGGTAATGATATAAAAAATTAAATATTTTTTATTTAATATATATATTTATTGAATAAATACCAATATTAAAATTCAATAAATTATTTATCCTATTGGTTAAGATGTTACTATAATAGTAAATTATTTCATGGTCAAATACCCATTTCATATTTTTTCATTATTATTAAACACCAATAACCGTGGTTTTAAAACTGTAGAAATAGGTAAATAACTTTGACTATATTCATGTCTGCTCATGGTTTGAAAGCTATTCCTATAGGTTTTATTATATATTAGTAGTTTTTAAACCATGAGTATATAGTACACGACAAAGATCAAATTTTCAAATAGATTATTTTGTAATCCAATGTTCTAATTCCCACCATAGTGTTATTTAATGGGAAATTGTAAATTTTTTAGATTTCAGTAAAAAAAATTCGTCATTGAAAAAATGGCAATATTTATGAATTTTAATTATTTTTTACTTTTTTATATATTTCAAAAAAAATTATAAGCACTAATTAAAATTTTGATATTCAATTTTTGTGGCTTCAAAAAATATTGGGATTAATTTTATTCAAGGTGACTCAAATCAAAATCTATCATCTTGAGGCCCAAACAGGAGTAATAATCCATGCCTAGGACTCTATGGATAAAGTGTATTACATATGAAGATGGGAATATATATCACAAAGGGAAAACCTAGTTGAGAGGAAATTATTCAAGGAGATTGGGAAGAATAAAAGTAACATGTTATTTAACAATGAAAAACTGGATTCTAGCTTCTTAAAATTCATGAATTCATTTGTACATGGAGCATTGGAATTCAAAAATTCAACAAGATTGAATAATTTTTAGAGTCAAATATTAATAACTACTTTATACAGTGGTAGATCAAGATGAAATTTTGAGATTACATGATAAATACATTGAAAAAACATTAAAAAACGTCCATTTTAAAATTATATCATTTTTGACTTTTAACAAGTGGAATCTTTTTAATGGAAAAACTGGAGCAAAAAAATTTCATCACCCCTCTTTATAAAATTGTATCTCCCCCACATTTCATGAAGTTTGAATCTTGGTATAAACTTTTTTGGAAAAATTTACTAGATTATATATTGTTTTACTTGATCAAATAGTAGTATAATTTTAATATATTATTTCTTATTGATTTCATTTATTTTATTTTATGTATTCTCCCTCCATCCTCCCATATCAACAACACTAAAAATGGAGAACTAACATTGGTGTTTTTCTAAGGGATGTAATTATGGTTTGATTAAGTCTTATTGTGATTCATTTTCATTATATATATTAATTTTTTTTGAATTTAATTGATTTTATACATATTATGGAGATCAATCATCCCATTTTCTATATCATCGTGTTCTTTTTACCATTTATAATTCATCATTACCTTCAATAATTGTGTGGTGAATATGGTGGATCATATATGGACCCTTTAGTATCTTACATTATTATTAAATAATTTTAAAGGCGAAAAACATAAAAAAGGTAAATATCATACTTCATGATGAGAAAGTCACCAACTATGTTGATATTTATAGTAACGTGGATATAGATTTTTTCAAGAACCCTTTGGTTGAGCTAACTAACATGCAAGAGTGGTGGGTTGATTCTAGTGATAATGATAATAGGTTTTCGTAGTGTATTCGAAGGTTGATTGGGGAAGGAGATAATAAAATTATGTAGGCATTTCTGGTTAACGAGGAAATGAAGGGATCTATTCTTAACATGAAATAGGATATTGAACCAGGATTGGATGGCGTCTTGGGTTATTTTAATGTGGATGTTTGGGAGAACAATTGGATTCATGTGAATGAAGCAGTGAGGGATTTTTTCATGAACCATCACCCGGGGCCCATTTCGTGACTACCCTAAGTCCGCCTTCCATAGGCTTGGGGATGGCAACTAGCACAAAAAGGAATATTTTCTAAAACCGGGATGGAATTGACATTATTTTTTGTAAACACACACAACCAAGCACACAACAAGATAAAAACAATAGTAAACTGTATAGTAAAAAGAGTTTGTAAAAATGATAAAGGGTCCAGAATACAATACAAACTGGAAAGCACAAGAAAACTGAAAAGTATAAGTAAGTTGAAACAACTCCTATGAACCCTTGCCAAGGATCATAACAGAGGGGTATATACAGCTCTCTAACGTCTGTCTCTATGGTACGCCTCGTCTAATGTCCACCTATGAGCTAACTCAAGTCCTGGTACCCTTTTCCTCAGTTAGCATTGTCTATTGTCTGAACCAAACACAACAGGGTGCGGGCATGGCCCGTACAGGGGTGATTATAACGATACTCAGTAGGGACCCCGAGACCCCTGAAGGTCTCTCAATATCCACAATGGATAAACTACAAACATGGAAACAATAGTAAACCCTACTAAGTTATGTGCCCATTCATATACATAGGTTATCAAGTATTCCCATCTCATTCCTGAGTAAACACAAGGCCCTTCTTATTAGCTCAACGATCAACTGTTCCATGAAGGAATAAATACAATCAGGGTACACAACAATGGATAGTACCACAAAGGTAACACCCCATAGAATAATAACTCAATTGTATCACCATGACAAAAAGTACCACACAGGTATGCCACACAGAAGAATACCAAAAATGTATCACCACGATGGAATGTAAAACACAAGTACGCCACATAGAAGAATACCAAAATGGAATCACCACGAAGGTAAGTACCACACCGGAACGCCACACAGAAGAATACCACAAAGGTATCACCACGAAAGAAAGTACCACACATGTATGCCACATATAATAATACAAAAAAGTATAACCACAAAGGTATGTACCACACTAGTATTCCACACAGAAGAATACCACAAAGGAATCTCCATGAAGGAAATTACCACACTGGTACACCACACAGAAGAATTCCCCATAGTTTTCACCATGAAGGAATGTTCCGAAAAGGTACACAACATAGAAGAATACCACAATGTATCACCATGAACGTAAGGTATCTTCTCACACTAGGTATATCTTTTGTACGGTAGTAATTATTATCAATTTAAACTACTAAATCATCTTAATTTATTAAGAGGCTGATCCTCATAGGATCCTATATCATGAGACCCACATATAATCCTAAATCTTCTGACCCACATAAGATCCTAGTACATCATTAGATCCACATAGGATCCTAGTACATCATCACACCCACATAGGATCATAGTATATCTTCAGACCCACATAGTATCCTTATACATCATCAGACCCACATAGGATCCTAGTACATCATCAGACCCACACAGGATCCTAGTACATCAAACCCACGAAGGATCCTAGAGTAGTCTTGTATGGATTCCTAGAGAGGATACATGTGGGAACCTCAATCACTGACCCAAAAAGGATCCCAAAGTGCAGACCCACATATGATATCTTTCTCATGTAAAATCCAGCTACAGGGTTCCCGCAGTAAGCTCGCTTGATTCCTGGAGGGTCCACTCCTCAAGCCACTGGTCGATACTCCATATTCCACGAATTCGCCAGAAAATTTTTCCCAGAGGTCCACCACGAAAAATGGGTCTAAACGCAGTTGACATTGCATCAATCAGTTGCTCGGTCTGCATGTTATTGGACATTTAGTCTCGAGGGCCCAGTTGGATTCTTGTTTGATCCAACTCGGAGATACCCCAAAATTATCCAAATCTCAATTGAGGTATACCAAAAGGATCGCCTCGATCCAATAATCTGGCACCACATACAATTCATCAAACGGATGCCTAATGCTCAATATATTGCTGAATGAGCGAAAATCGGTCGAAGTTGGTATAGGACCGGCCCGACCCAGCCATGGTCGACCCGACCCAGCCAGCTGACACTGTGTGGCGGCCCACTAGGCTCAAGGTGTAGTTGCCCGCAGTGTGGGGCATCCCGCGGTGAGGGGCCCGTGGTGCGTCGTCCCACAGTAGAGAAGCATGCCTCTCCTCCACACAATGTTGTCACACGCCTCATCATCTCATATGGACGGTGTCGAGAAGGCCGCACGTCGCCTCGCCGCAGCAGCTCAAGTCTGCGACTCTTCTCCATTGGGCAGTGCAGACACGCGCCACCGCTCATTTTCACTGCAAGCCGGAGTGCCTGCCGCCGCCCTAGCTCCGCTGCGATCGACGGGTCATGACCCTTCTTTGGCGGCATGGTCGTGCTGCCGCCTTCATCGCGGCTAATTGTTGTGTCTGCCGCCATTCCAGGGCCCCACCTATGTCGACCACCGTTTTCCTCTTTCGCGAAGAACAATTCATGAACCATGATGCTTTGTGGAGATGTTGGTAAATGTTTGTTTGGCCCGCACCCTCTGTGTTAGGGTTGTAGCAAGTGGCTCAATAAATCATGAATCACGAAGAACTTTAGGAACAGGTAACAGGGTATTCAAAACAACAAACCATATAAGATACCCAACAAGATCCTCCTTGAAAGATGAAATAATCAAAGGTCAATCTGTTAGTTAGTTGACCCATGTTCATCGTATAAATTCAATAATGGGGAAGAGGAAATCAAAAATGCACAAATGAAATAACCCCTATATCATGTTCATTAGAGAGCGTCCACATTTGAGGAAGTGTTGATGTTCTTCATCCCCCACAACTTGCCTTTAACGATGTCACTCATTCGTCGATCTCTGGTTCAGGGTTTCATTATCTCTTGTCACCACTCACTGGTACTAGCTCCGTCCTCCAAGTGTTTGGCATCACGGAACATTGTTATCACTTTGTTGCTTAGCGAAGCAGTGCCGACTCCTCTCCCTAAAATCCAAATAAATTAGATCAAGGAATGGTGTTCATCATTCATGGGATTAATGGAGGCCCGTTAGTTAGGAACCTTCCTAATTCCACAATGGATTTGTTACCTAGAATTGAAAGGTAAATCCATTAATTGTCTTGACATATCAACTGTCCGACCTTTCAACTCATCTGTTGGAGGAAAAGAATAAAAAAATTGTAATGTTATTTTATTTATCCTATTAAAATTTCCAAAAACTAATATTTTCTCCAAAACTACTGTGGTTGAAGTGAAGGTATTCTTATGATAATATCGTCACAACGAGTTCAACTGTGTCCTTATATTTCAATTCTTATCACCGGTTCAAAAGTTATGAAATGCTGCTTGCACATTTACTGAACGTACCTGAACAATATTTGGAAAATTAATAACTGTCCCCCTTGACCCGCCCTAGTCGAGGATAGGATCTTCCAACCTGATTAATTCCCCAATGAACTCAACAGTACTCTCAGATTTCAAATCGGAATTACCATTTAAATGTAATTGGTTTTACAAAAAAATAATTGTCACTTAATTATTTTATTTCAGGAAAGAAACGAACATTCACTGGTGGCCTATGTCGACTAATATTATTATCTTCATAAAGAGAGTATACACTCACATGTTCAGCGGGAGTCTCGTATTTTTAATTCATGTTACTATTAGTGACTTATATGCATTTGAAGAATAAAATAATTTATTTAATTATTTTATTCACAATTAATCCATTTTTGTGTTTTCTCACAAGATGCTCATGCCGACTAAACATAAGTCATGTCAAAAGTAAACCCACCATCCTGAACGCAACATTGCTCTCATATTTCTAATCCGAGTTAACTTTTAAGATTTATTCCACTTTTTCAGAAAAAATACTTATGAGAGCTTATTAAAACATATCGAAACATCGACGGATCATTCCGGGCACTCTGGACCTCGAAATCGCGAACTATAAGATTTTGTAATCTCGAAATAATTCCATATAATAAAAAATTAAAAATAAAGTTCATATTTTCTGGGATATTACATTCTCCCCACCTTAGGGATTTACATCCCAGAAAGCTACTACAAAGGCAATACAACCAAAAGAGGGTACTGGGAACAAATCTAGGCCTCCTACTCCCGTGTGGTCTCCTAGAGTTCTCAGGCTGCCAGCATACGCCCACCAAAGGTATCTACTTCCCATGAAGGACCCGCTCCTGTCTATCCTCATTCCCCACTGGAACATCCAAAAACATCGCCCCATCGATGATGACCTTCTTGCTGTGGTCGATGAAGTGAGATGGGTCATGCACGTATCATTTTAGCTGAGATCCGTGGAAAACGTTGTGCACCCGGTGCAACTGAGGTGAAAGATATAAGTAGTAAGCCAAATCACTATCTATAATGAGGAACTGACAGGGTGCGATGAACCTCAGAGATAACTTTCCGCCCTGACCAAATATCTGAAAACCTCTTCAAGGTGAGACCTGTAGGAATATGTGGTCCCCCTCATTGAAATCCATGTGTTTCTATTTCTTGTCAATATAAAACTTTTTCCAACTTTGGCAAGTCTTCACTTGCTAACAAGTGATACAACATGATACCAACTCTGCCACTGATTTCTTTAACTCTAGCCACCAGTACTGATACTGGAGGTCCTGGTAAACCTTCACCACACCAGGATGAACTGCCAATGGGGACATATAGAACCCCCTCAACACATCCTCCCAGAGCACCACCGTTACCATTGTACATCCTTTTAAGAGGACGTCGTGCTCCCCGCCTTTAGAAAATCCATCATGTGTCTGCCCTGAGGATATCTGAGCACGTCGAGCCTCATAGCCAATGTCCCCATGTTTCACTACCCCGACTCGCTAGAGGAGTGGTGGAGTGACTATAATAGGCTGAAGATAAGATTCTCCATTTCAATTCACATATGATATGCACAAAGTGGCAACCAGATCTATCCCCTCACTTAGCAGTTGTAGGAAAAACCTCCTACTGAGTGCATCTGTTACCAATTTCCCCTTCCTAGATGTATATAATATCTAAAAGTCATAGTCCTGGAGGAACTCTAGACACTCTTTTGGGAACTAAAAACTAAAAACTCCTACTGCTATAAGGGTAATGTTGTCCGACTCAAGAGTGATCGGCTGCACCCTCCTAATCATGATTGTATCCTGTGTTTCCTAGGTTTCCTTTTTCGCCGACTAAAGAAAACCACTTCCCAATATTGTAGATAGTCCACAACATTTCTTCCAAATGTAGTCAATCTGAGTATGAGCTGTGGATGTCCATTACATACCCAAACTAACGTCGTAAGGCCTTGACTCTACCACCCAGAGGTTCCAACCGAATCTCTCGCCTCAGGGGTCAGATCAAACTATCAGCATAAGTGTGATTATTAAGTCTCCTCCCAAAAGTATCTCCAGATGTGAGTGCCAAGTCAATGGATTAACCAGAAACTATAGGTCTTGAACTTGATTCGTGGAAAAATAGAATGATTGGTACATGTTTCTATTTATATTGTAGCATGTAGTAGACACATACCATACCTCAAATCATTTCAAGAGCAATTGGGTCACACTATTTGACTATATGAAGCTACTCTCATCACATGTCCTATAGCTTCCTAAGCCTCGTGGAATCCAAAAAATGGGGGTGGTTGTAACATGTCAAAAAATACACCACCTCATGCTGAACACCTAGCTCTGCTTCTATGTCTGCTGTAATTTAGATTCATCTTTACATAACACTTCTTCTTCCTGATTCATTTTGCATGCCCAACTCTATGAGTCTTGTTCAAGTTTCCTTCTTTCCCACAACTAACCTTCATTGGATATATCCGACCATCCAAAGAACATTCCACCATAAAGTTACTCTCTATAACCCCAACATAAGTCAGATTGCATAAAAATAGTGCTAGATCAGATGTCCTTAAACACACTGCGCTAGAATGTCTGATCCCTAAAGCAATGATCGTATTGATTTCATCGAGTACCATGATTGATCGGTATGCCACGATTAATTCTCAGCTACTAAAATGTCATCCTCCAGATACTATAGTAGCTCAATATAACTCTATGCCACCTCCTCATGCCAATCCTCAGCCTCCTATGAGTCAGTCTTGCCTCAGAACCTGAGGGGTATCTGATGTTGAATCACGTGCAAGGCTCTAAGCCAATATGTGTCATCCACCGGTACTGGCAGCTGTAATTGTTGACCAATGTGTAGTGATATAGCCGAAACACTACCCGATGGTACTATCTCGGGTAATGGTCCATGTCCCAAAGCCTCGTCACTATGCCTACCATCCAAATGGTCAATCACTGAAAAACTAGTAGCTAAGATCACCATCTTCTTTATTGGTGTCTTAACTTGGTGGAAAACTCTAGCAACTACCTCCATCCATCCCTCAGTTGTTTGGGAATCATTCTCACCTAAAAAACTCAAAGGCCTCTACCACTAGAACTCATACAACATGCTCAATAGAGGTGCTCTATCTTCCAGTGTAGGTAGAGGTAACTGCGTCCCAATGGGTGGTGGTACTGTCGGTACACCACCCGAAGGTGACAACATAGTAAGAGGGCCTTGCAACAGAGCCTCATCGCTCGATGGCCATCATCGTGTACAATCTTGGGAATCATTGATGGTTGTCTACACAATAGCATCATGATATGGAACAGGTGCACAATAGTCATTTAGTTATACATGGTGATATGACTCATTGAAATCAAAAAGAAAAATTTTCAAAAACACATGCAATTAGGGTATTCACGCGCTGAGTCAGAAATCAGAATTCATGGTCATAGTGTATAGATATGTCGGCCGCCGCACCAACACTGTATTCCCCAAACTGAAAACCACACTCATAAAATTTAACACTATTGCCACACAAAAATGATCAGAGTCCCAGTTCTACAGTAGAACCGACTCCACTTATACTAATTTATCATGACACATCCCCTGGGTCTCGTGTCATGACTACCCCAAGCCCACCTTCCATAGGCTAGGGGCCAGCGACTAGCACCAAAAGGCGTATTCCCTAAAATCTGCAAGGCATTGCCTTTATTTCTTGTAAACACACACAACCAAGCCCACAGAAAGATACAAACACAATAAAACTGTAAAGTAAAAAGAGTGTGTAAAAAAAGAAATGGTGGATAGAATAAACATCCCAATTGGAAATTACATGAAAACTAAAAAGTACAAGTAAAATTAAACAGCTCCTGTGAACTCCTGCCAAGGATCCTAACTGAAGGGTCGGTAAAGCTCTTTAATGACCGCCTCTATGGTATGCCTTGTCTAATGTCCACCTCTGAGCTACCTCTGGTCCTGGTACTCTAATCCTCAGTCAACGTTGTTCGTTGTCTTCACCAAACACAACAAGGTCCATGCATAGCCCGTGCAGGGGTGAGTATAACGATACTCAGTAGGGACCCTGAGACCCCCAAAGGTCTCTCAAAATCCACATAAGACAAACTAATAACATGGAAACAACAGTCAACCCTACTTATGTATATCCCCATACATATACCTAGGTTATCAAGTATACCCATCTCATTAGTGAGGAAACACAAGGTCCATCTTATTAGCTCAAAAATCAACTATTTTAAAAAGGAAAGAATACCATGAAGGTAACACCACACAGGTAAGTACCATAAAGGTAAAAAAACACAGAAGAATACCACAGAGGTATCACCAAAAAAGAAAGTACCACACAGGTAGGTCACATAGAAGAATACCAACAAGGTATCACCATGAAGGAAAGTACCACACTGTTATGCCACACAGAAGAATACCCCAATGGTATCACCATGAAGTTAAGAACCACATAGGTATGCCACATAGAAGAATAACACAATGTTATCACCATTAAGGAAATTACCACACAGGTACGCCACATAGAAGAATACCACAAAGGTAATTATCACACATGTACGCCACACAGAAGAATACCACAATGGTATTACCATGAAGGAAAGTACCACATAGGTACGCCGCACAAAAGAATACCACAAAGGATTCACCATGATGGAATGTTCTACAAAGGTACACAACACAAAATAGTAGCACAATGTATAACCATGAACGGAAGGACTCGTCTCACACTAGGTATTACTCAGGTATGGTAGTAAAGATGATTTGATGTAACTACTGAATCATATTATTTTGTTAAGAGGAAGACCCACGTAGTATCCTAAACAATCAGACCGATGTTGGATACTAAATCATCATACCCACATTGGATCCTAGTAAATCTTCAGACCCACACATGATCCTAGTACATCATCAGACCCAAAGAGGATCCTAGTATATCGTCATACCCACACTGGATCATTGTACCTCAACAGTCCCACACATAAACCTCATACAACAGAACCAAAAAGGATCGTAGAGTAGTCCTACATGTATTCATAGTGCGGATCCATGTGGGACCCTCAATCATAGACCCACGAATGATCATAAAGCACAGACCCACATAGGATCCCTTTCTCATGTTACGGCCAACGACAGGGTTCATGCACAAAGATCGATTGATTCTGGGAGTGTATGCTCCTCAAGACACGGGTTGATACTCCAACTACCATGAATTGAAATTAAGATGTATACAAAAGGTTCTCCATAAAAAAGTGGTCTCAACGCATCCTACAGTGCGACAATCAGACGCTCAGTCTACATGTTATTGGCCTCTTAGTCCTGAGGGCCCAGTTGGATTCAAGTTCGATCCAACCTATCCATACACCAGCAATATCCAAATCATAGTTGGGGTATACCAAAAGGACCATCCCAATCCAAGGATTTTGGAACCATAGACATTTCATCAATCGGACGCCCTAAGCTCATGTTATGGCCAAAAGAGTGAAAATGGGTCGAAGTTGGTCTGGGTCCGGTCCATCCAAGCCTTGGTCGACCCTACCTGGTTCGGGTTTAGCTGGCCCCCTGGGTCCGGCCCCGCACGCCTGTGCGGTGCGGTGGCCCGATGGGCTCATGGTGTAGTGTTCAGTGGTGCCTGGAGGCCCGTGGTGTGGCGGTCTATGGTGCAGCGACCAGCCTCTCCTCGACGAGTTGCGATCGCGCACCGCACCATCTTCGGTGGTCGGTGTTGAGCCAGCCATGACACGCCTCTCCATCACAGATCTTCTCCATCAGGCGGCGTGGATGCATGCCGCCAGCCCTTCGTGCAGCCTACCAGACTGTCGAACTCCGCCCTCACTCTGCCGTGGCCGACGAGCCACAGCTCTTCTCCGACGGCGCGGTCGCAACACCGCCTTCATTACCGCCGACTATGTGGCCAACCACTATTCACCAGCCCCACCGATGTCAGTCTCCATCCTCCTCCATCTTGAAGAATGAATCAAGAAAAACAATGATTTGTGAAGAGGTTGGGCCATGTAATTTTGGCCCACACCCTCCATGTTAGGGCGGTATCAAGTGGCTCAATTATTCTGGAATCACGAAGAACTTCAAGAACAAGTAAGGGGGAATTCAAAACAAAAAACCTTATAAGATACCCTGCAACTTCCTCCCGCATAGACGAATGAATCGTGGGTCATCCCGTTAGTCGTTTGACCCGTGTTATTTGAATAAATTCATGAATGCGGAAGAGGAAATCAAATAATCACAAACAAAATAACCCCTACCACAAGTTCGTTGGAGTGCTTCCATGTTTGAGGAACTGTCGGCTTTCATCATCCCCCGCAACTAGCATCCAATGAAATCACACATTTTTCGATCTCGGGTTTGTGGTTTCGATGTCGATCGTCACCTTCAACTGGTACATGATCCATCTTCCAAGGGTTTGGTGTCACTGCAGATTGTCAGGACTTCAATTTTTGGAAAAGTAGTGCAATCACCTCTCTCCAAAGTCCATATAAATAGAAAATGATAAGGGTTTTCAACGTTCATGTGATTAATGGAGGCCCATTAATTAAAAAACATCCTAATTCCCCAATGGTGTAGTTACATAGAATTTAAAGGTTAATCCATTTATTGGAATGAAACATTGATGGTCCAACCTAAATGCTTGTCCGTTGTAGGAATAGAATAAAAATAAAATAATAATGTTGTTTTATTTATTCTATTAAAAGTTCCAACAACTAACTTTTTCTCCGGACCTACTTCGGTTGATTTAATGGTCTCCTTAAGAAAATATTAGTGTTGTGAGTTCAATGGTGTCCTCAGACTTCAATTATGAGCATGATTCAAAAGTTACAAAATGTCTCTTCTGCATTTAGTGAACGTACCTGATAAAATTTTGGAAAATTAATAACAGTCACCCTTGACCCATGTCGGTCAAGGATAAGCTTAGCATAAGGGAAACATTCCCCAAAAAACACTATGTACTCTCAGATTTCCAATCCAAGTTACTGTATAAATGTTATAGATTTTACAATAAAATTATTGCCACTTAATTATTTTATTTATGGCCAAAAACTAAATTTTACAGGTGGCTCGCACCGAATAATGTGAGTATCTACCTAAAGAGACTATAACCTCATGAGTTCATTGATGGTCTCATATTTTCAATATGAGTAACTCTTTGTGAGTTATATGTATTTAAAAAATAAAATAATTTATTTAATTATTTTATTCACAATTATGACTTTTGGGTTTTCTCACAGGTGGCTCAAACCGACAAAACATAAGACGCATCTTGGGTAAACCAACCATCTTGAACACAATGGAGCCTTTATATTTCTTATTGGAGTTACTGTTTAAGAGTTATTACTCTTTTTCTGGAAAACTACTTACACGCACAAATTAAAACTTAATCAAACATAGAAATATCATTCTGGGAAATCCAGGCCTCAGAATCGCGCGCCGTAAGATTTTTATTACTCAAAATAATTCCATATAATAAAAAATAATAATTATACGAATGTTTTTAGAAATTGCAGATTTCTTAAAAGGGGGTCCCTTTTGAGGGATATCTATGCCTCATGAGTGGTTTTATTTTCAAAAGTTAAGAATCCTGATTCTATTAGTCTATTCCACACTTTATTTCAATGAAATTTTATGTATAAAATAATTTTAAAAATCATAAACAAGTTACATGAAATATTTATTCCAAGGGTTTTGACTGTAGAACAATACGGGTTTAGTCTTGATAGGGGAATTAAATGAGAGTTGGGTATTTCCAAGGAAATGGTGGAAGACATAAACAAAATTACGTCGTGATAAAATATCATTATAATAGAGTACTGGATAGGAAATATGATTGAATTAATTTGGGAAACATTCTAAATATTTGGAGTAGCTTTGGGTTAAGGTGATGGGTTTGTGATTTTGTTTCCAGGTGAATCGCCTCTCGGTGGTTTTCAGTTTCTTTCATAGGTAAAAATATCAGTTTCTTCATAATGACAAAAGATGTATTAAAGGGTTATCCTATTTCTCCGAAACATTTTATCGTGGTATTAGATGCACTCTAGAGGAATATGAAGCAACCCATTAATGAGGTGTCCATTATTCATTATTAGAATAGGGATGCAGATACCATCATCTTCCATTTGAAGTTTTCTGATGATATGCTAATTTTCATGACTAGAAATAAATTATCTATTAACAGATGGAATAATATGATGGGAGTATATAGAAAAAATGGGGTCACCGGGTGAACTCGGACAAGAGAAATGTCTATATCTCAAATAAATGTGCTTCTAGCCGGGCCATGGACATAGAAAGTTAATTGGGTATGAATGAGAATAATGTCCCTTTGTTGTATTTGGGGCCATACATTTCTAATAGTAGAATAGAGAATAGTATATTCTATGAGTTTATCAGGGAAATTATTGGCCTTATTTTCAACTAGAAAAAATTTTCTTATCCTTATTGGTTTTATCTTGCTGATAAATAATGTGTTGTCCTCCATGATGATGCATGTGATATTTTTCCTCAAATCTAGGAATGGTACAACAGAACAAATTAAAAAAATATTTTATAAGATAATTTGGGATTCTAATGGTACATGTAAATGTCATTAGGAGTGTTAGGAATGAATGGATAATTTAGTGGAAGAAGGGGCAGCTGGTCTTCGTGATATTTTAGTTATGATAAAGTCAATACAAGATAAAATCACATGAGAAATCATTGAAGGAAATACCATTTGGCTAAAATTTATGTAAAACTGTTATGTGGAGGGATGGAATGAGTGATCCTCTAGTATAAAGAGGTCTTCTCTGTTTTAATGACACATGTTTGGTCTTTTGGAAATTCTGGAAGATCGTGTTCACAATGTGGTGGGTTATGGTGAGATTAGCTACCAGAGGGACAATTGGAGTGGTAAACAATTTTCCTTCCAAGGATTTCACACTCTGGATATGATGATCACAGAACCCTCAAGCTATCCATTGTTTATCAAATTGAATCTTGCTGTGAAACAACAAGTGATATTGGATATTATGATGATATCTAAAGAACCTAATAGATGTGTCCAGTCCTTTTAAAAAATAAGGATCCTCAATGGAATGGAGGTTATCTAATTCCTACATGCCAGATCTAGAACTATTATATGGTATTCAACTCTATGGTTTAGGTGGATTCTGGTGAAGATAAATTTCAATATATGGTGCTTTTTGGAACATAGCACTACCGATGGAGAAGAACATTAAGAATAAGGGGATTTTTCTAGAATGTCAATGGTTGGGTTTTTACTGGCCATTCCATGTTTCATGTTGGAACCTCTTAATCAAATGTGACATTGAGATCATTATATAGACAAGCATGGATAACCGTACATAATTTTTGGAGGTTTGGAATTAATTAAATAGTTACTATCCATATGTTTCATAGGAATAGAATCATATGGAAAGAGTTATAGGCCCAAGCATGTTGTTGTTTGTTGAAATATTGGCCATTTGGAAGGTACATAATAAAGCAAGTGAAGTTAAATCATATTCATGAGCCTTTATTCGAGTAACGGTGTGATCACTGGTGGCTGAGATATGGGTTTCCACTCTCGAGGGTGCACTTACCATTTCCTCGCAATGATTATTCCAATCATGGGTTCTTTTGTTCAAATCATCATAAGAAATAGTAGGTTCCATGGATTTGTTATGGCCAACAAGAAATTGGGTTGAAAATTAAATTTTATGGGTCTTGTGTAGTAGGATCCATGAGAGGAGGGGATTGGTTAGGTATTATAGATGATCGGTTTTCTTGGGATTCATCTCATACTATGGAAAATCTAATTCTCATTAAACGGAGGTAAAAGTGATGCTTAGTGGTCTCTAGTTGTGTAAGGTAAACAAAATAGGTCTTAAAGAAGTGGAAAATGACTCTATTGTTCTTGTTAGAATGATAAATAGAAAGGAGATGACCCCATGGGATTTTCTTATCTAATTTGGTAGGTTATGGGACTTTTAGATCATTTAACAAGGTTTGGGAACACTTGTAGAGAAGGAAACGTTGCAACCAATTCCTTAGCCACGAAATCTGGTCCATATGATACCTTTAGATTAATTTTTTGTATATGCCCATAGAAAATGGAATGTAACCTATTTTTTATGGGAGATGAATTGTTCCTATATCATTATTGTTTTCCTTGACTACTATCCCCTTAATTTTAAAAATAAAAATTATAACATTCAACTAGAAAACCTTCTTTGTAGTCTATATCTTCTCCTTAGTACAAGTAATCACATTAGGATATACATCAATAAAGGGGCGAGATAAAATCCCATAATGAGGATTGATTATAACATGAATCCCCATAAAATGGTGTGAGAATAATCATCATCTTAACATTACCATCATAACACCTTCATTTTAACCATGATATGAAGCAATAGACAAAGGCATGAAATGTGGCAATGTATAAAAATGAAACAACATGTCTTAGTGTTCATCCCCAAACATAATTGTGAATAAAGATAGCATCATGTTCATGAATATTTCACTTTTTCCCATGATATGAATCATTTTTCCCAATTAATTGGAGTGTTATATAATTTTGAGTGCACATACCACATCATAACATTTATTATGTTCTATATAAATCTAGGAGAACCTATTAAATAATAACATTTACATTATCATGAATTCCACATAGAACGTATATCAATACTGAACATAAAATAACCCATTGATATAAGTTGATTTATTTTCATAAATATTTCATTCATGAATGGTATTTTGGAACAATAACGTTTTTTTGTTGGAACCATCAACACTAGGTGAAGAAGAAACAATATCAAGATAAGTGAAAGTGGTGTTTTTTAGAAATGTTATTTTGAAAAACATTGTGTTTTTTATAATATCTTGTAGATTTTTTTAATATCCCATTAATTATATGATATATATGAAGAAATTTTATTTAATAAATATTTATGGTTTATCCTTACTAAAAAATTGTGTTATAGAGAGGAAACCCCATGGAAATGGATTTGGGTTAGAGATTTCCTCTCACATTATGTCTGAATGATTCATAAATTTAATATCATATATAATAACATTATATTAATCAATTAAAAATAATTAATAGGTTATAAGTTAATTTTATTATTTATAGTTCTAATATGTTCATTTATATTCTTGTTTATGAGATATATATTGTATTTCATCATTCAGGAGTGTTCGTTTTCATATTTTTCATGATCAGTTCACTTGTATACATGAATGATAGATGGTGAAAAATGTGGATAAATAACTAGAATTGTTATTATATGTTATTAGTGATATTATAGATCATTAAATGATCTTATAAATAATTTTTTATATTTTATGAAGATGATTCATTAGATAAAAGTTAATGATGATCATATTAGTTTAATTTTATTAGTTTTTCGATCACAACAAACTTTTTTTGTTTCATCATTTAGTAATATATATATATATATGATATATTCATAACATAAATATGGCTATAACATAAAATTTAAAATATCATTCAACCATTTTGATGTTTTTATTAATATCCTTGAAGTAATTAAAAGAATATGAAAACACATCATCCACGATGTTGGGAAGTTGACTCACCACATGTGATGACTTCGTTTTTAGAATAAAAGTTATATGGGGAGGATTTTAATGATGGATATTACATTAAAATGGTATAATTTTATAACATTAATTGTAATGGTGTTATAAATCCATTTGTATTACTGTAGGTGAGGATTGAATAAGAAAAGAAAATAACATTAAAAAAATTAAATGAAAGGGAATGTGGTTTTTACCATTCAATTATCCTCCTAGAGAACATCCTTAGGGCACCTAGGTTTGGTCTTTTATTGATTCCATTACCTCATGGATGCGGGGAGGGGGATTGGGAGGATAATTGGACAACAGTTTGACAATATACAATTCTTGAGATGTGTAAGTGGGAGAGGAGGCGAGGGGATGTATTTATAGTCGAGGAGAGGAGTGCTTTCTCATTGTCTTTGTAATTAGTTTTTTTATATTCCCTATATAATTGAAATAGATATTATTCCATGAAAAAAATATAATAACTAGAACAAGGGAGTTCCCTACAATAGCGTTTTCCTTGGTCATGACTCATGTAATAGTGTATTTAATTTATATTGTACATATTCTATAAATTTTTGAATTTTACAATTCACCAAAAAATCATTTATTTCAGAAAAATTACATAGCATTAACCATAACTATTTTTTGTTGTGAATAATTCCAAAATGAGAAAACTATTAACAAAATAATTTTATAAAGATTAAATGTTCAAATTTTAATTAAAATCACTATTTAATTGAATAAGACTACAGATAAAATTATAACTAATTTTATGACACTTTGAAAAGTAATTAATGTATCATAAAATTAAATTATAATTATAATATATAAAAATATATCATTATGAATACAATTTATGAAAATAGATTTTATTTTTAATTATTATATTATTCATTAAATTATAATTAAATATTTACAACTTACAAAAATTCCAAAAATTAATTAATACTTGTTAAAATATTTATTTTTATATATTATGATATAAATATCTCACAATGTCACATAAAAGATGCCATGATTTTATTTAAACTTTTACTGTGTGAGTTTATGATTATATTGGTTATATTTCTTTTCATAAGGGTCACATTACAATTCAATGGCATGGTCCTGGGGACTGTCTTCATCATTCCTACATAGGTTATTTTTCACAGTTCAATCACATTGTAAGAAGGATTCACCAAAAATGAAGCAGTGTATCATGCTACGACAACTGGTCTTGAGTTTGATCCTTGGATTGATGTTCCCCACCTTCTTGTCAAACGATACATTGAGTAATTCATCCTCATGATCAATAGGGACTACATCGTCTTGATGCTTGATCACATGAAAATTCTTAGGAATGATCACCATATAATGGATCAGTTCTCTTAAAAAAAATACGTGACTCATATTCACCAATAATAGAATGATTGAGATAATTACTTAGTTTGTCTAGCCTCATCTCTCCAAGATCCTAACCACGATGATCTATTTTATCATGTCGTGCATCGATGATTAATCCCCCATATCGGTTCATACAATAATGATGCCCAGAAGGTAACTCACCTTAAAACTGGTGCATCAATTTCATGGCCTTCAAATCACCCTGTAGTTGAAGAAACATCCAAT
The DNA here is from genome assembly GCA_963277665.1 of Viscum album. Lineage (NCBI taxonomy): Eukaryota > Viridiplantae > Streptophyta > Magnoliopsida > Santalales > Viscaceae > Viscum > Viscum album. The sequence continues at coordinate 1,469,526,676 of OY728151.1, forward strand.
TTGATAAATCGTTTCATTGAGTATCTCCAGCATGGAAATATCCCATTATAAAAAGACAAACATTATTGAATATATCACCATGCTGTTCAATTCACCCTACAAAGAGCTCCATGCATGGTTAAACTCTCTCTAGATATGGGTTAGATTAGATCCTCCTACATTGTAAATAAGGGTAAAAGAATCCCAAATTTATACATGAACACCATTCCATGTCCTGTGGTGATCAATGGGTAGGGAAGAAGCTCTCCCACCAAATTTGATGTTTGGGATTCTTTTGTCCCACCATGGACCCTGAATGTGTCATGTTCACCAAGAGGTTCAATGCATGTTAGATCCATATCCATTTTGTGCAATGACCACTGTATCCCATCCACGGGACTATGTAATCTTGACCTTTTTTCGTATGGGTAAATAATGTCATGGGATCACATAAACTAGTCACTTCTCTCTAGTGCCAGTTCATTTTGACCAAGACATATATCTATTCCATGTAGGTTGAAGCGATTCTGATTATATAAGATAAGGCTTGGCCTAATTTTTTAAAACATGAGCTCCAATATCATCCAATGATTTGGGGTCCCTCATGCCTATCCCACCAACTACAGCACCAAAATTCATGCATTTGGGCTGATGAAATTTTACACCAAATGTGGTGTCTGGTCTAACCAAACTTCTTGATACCATGCACATGAAAATGGGATGATTGAAGCATTCAAAAAGACCCTCTCCGAATATTTGAAAAATATTGTCAGTCATAATTAGAGAATATGGTTAGAAAAATACCCATACTCACTCAGGGATAATCAGATGATGGATCATAATTCCACCATGGGGACTCCATATTCCCTTGTGTATGGAACATGGGAATTTCAATACATTTGGATTTAGTGTCCATCACTCTTCAAAGATGTCTAAGATCAATAGACATCATGAGAAGTAGCAGTTGTCCATATGGATGAACTAGAATCCCACGATTATAATTGACATTAGGCCTCACATAATCTTGACAGGAACTATAAAAAGATAGCTAGATCATTCAACGAAATATTTTTTCTCTACTTCTTCCACCAAGTTAACATGGCCTTAGCTCTATGGATGCAAATGAATCCTAGGATAAAACCACTAAAGTTGTGCCTAAATGGGATGGACCATATGTTTTTGATAAGGATTATCACAATAGTTTGAAATCATTGATCACCAAGGATTATGAGAGAATCCATCCGACCACTAATTTCATGTTTCTTATATAGTTAATTATATTCCCCCGACATCCTACATGATGTTAAACTATTATGAATTTTGCTGGATGTTAAACTAATACTTCCTCATCCATGATGTTAAATTGTATAATAAATCATACATGATTTTAAACTACACAATGGAACATTGGGAATGACCTAAAAATTAAAATTCCTCATTTTCCTTCAGGACATTAAACCATATTTGACATCCTTAATTCATGAAGTTAAACTGAAATGATCTTCATGAACTATGTTTTGCATCATTCTCATCATTATGGGATATGTAGCGACACCTATGAGGCACATCATCAGTACCATACATAAAAACTTGTGAACATCCTCCATAATCCTTTATTACATTTAATAGCACACGAGCCTCCTCAGGATCATGCAATGCATGGGGTTAACTTTTTCCTTATTCACATTTTCTTATTCCATCTGGGTATCTATATCTTTCTATGGGTTGAGATGTTTCTTTCACATATATCCTAACCACATGACATTAAAATATATGGATCCTCTAGAACTAACTGTTTCATTATTCCCATACTTTTGATATACGTAGTAATGCCCGAGCATTTTTCCTTTGGGAATAGAAATAGAATTAGAAAACCATTTGGTCCTTTGGTCTAAGTTCCATTTTGGAATATTCTATGTCGCTTCCAGGAGTCTTTTTCCTAAAATCACATCTGCTTTCTTCATATTACCACACAACATATTTGTTCTTTTGAAACTGCATCCTTTTGTCCGAGATCTATAACCATAAACTAAGGTCTTCATTGTCCTTTTTCTATGATGATAAATTATGTAACAACCTTATTCTTCATCATATGAGATTAATATACATGAAATTGCATGTCCAAAACTAATTAAATTAATTTTTGTACATTTTACCCATAATGATGTTTCCAATAGAACATGAACCATTGGTCTTTATTCACATATTATTTCCCCAACTATGATTGTATATATCTCAAGGATCTCCCCTTTTTTATCATGTAGTAATCATGACATTAAACTATGTGATAATTCTTCATAGTAATGTTCCATCTGATGTTTGGTCTCATTGGACCTCATTCATGTCATTTTTCATCATGGTGCCCCATTACACATCTCTGCTTCGGGATCACATTCAGTGATCCAAACTCAAAGACCTTAAATCGTGATTGTTGGTGTCCTTTTCACATGCAAATAAACAATTTAACAACAATTATATTCTTTTTTGAGAGTTTATTACCCCTACATCAACACTGGAAATCCTCTATACCATATTCTATAACTAAGTGTTTCTTTATTCCCATCCCCATGGGATACATAGATAAGATTGAAAGATTTTCTTTAATCCCAACCAAATAATTAAATTAATTTTCCGCCATTTTTTCCTTTCATACATGGAATACTCCTTGGAATGTTGAGGTGTATTTTGAGCCTATTTTGTTTCATGATTTGATAGACACCCCGTGCATGTCCCTTTCCAGGATGCCTTTTTCCTTTATCTGGAACATTTAATGATAAACAACAGGAGCACTCAGGAACTATGTTTGTCTTTATTACCATTCTTATGGGATATGTTGTGGTGACCATTCATTTTTTATCTGGGCCTGGCCACATGATCACAAATCATTCAGTGCACTGGCCCAGTTTTCCCTTTGAGAATGTGTGATGAGGTGTGGATCATCTTGGTATGTTTTTAGAATTTCTGTATTTCACACTTCTTCTTTGGGATAAATCTATATATCCAATGTCCTTGATTCATGATAATAAAAGGAATAATATTTTTCATTGTAACCTAAATTTAAAAATCATGGATACATCCCAATAACATGATGTTAAACTTGATTTTAATGGTCCAAGAAGAACAAAAATAATCTATTAGAAACACTGGATTATCACATTTCCACAAATTTCATAGTCACTTGATGTAATGTTCTGTGTTTCCCCCCATACAACATCATTCTACGATGTATGAATACATCCTGCATAAAATACGTTAAATTGGTCACATATGGTCCAAAAAATATGACCTTATACTATTTGTAGTACAATGGTAATTTTTTACACTAGATTCTGTTGGGTTATACTATTTATATTCCATAATGTGCTGAGGCATGAGAAATTTTTTTTTGAGTACCATACAAGTATTTCTCCAAATTTCCTCCACATATTGATTCATTATTGGTACATATTTACACCATATTTCACTTCTAAAAGGACATCATAACATCGATGCTCTCATGCCATTATGGCTCACATCCCATCTTGGGAAAATATCCTAATGGATTTTTGTAAACAAGCATCGAGACATATAATTATTACTTTGAGAGAAATATATTCTATGTTACATTCCACACAGATGATTGATGATGTTTTGAAAATTGTGTTAAGAATATGTTCAATAGTTATCACACAAATCAGACACTCCCTTTCTTATATATGGACCATAGAAGGTTCAAATTTCATCCTTCCCTCTTCCTTATGATCTAATCAAACACTGATACCTCTATTTATTCTCATTATAGAACCTATGTTCATTGATTCAGAAAAATTATCATTATGCACTTCTACATGTGATAGAGAATGTTTAACATAACTCATTATTTCCCACATTGAACATAGTTCACATGGAATTATGACTCTTTCTAGTGTTTATCCAAAAGTGGAGTAGTTTTATAACCCCAATGGTGCAAACTCTATGCCCATAAACATTGACCACCATCATATTTATTCTCAAATGTGTGTGGAGAGGTGTGGATATTTTCTCTCCTCATTCAAATAAGATTTATTATGGTGCCACAGTTTATGTTTCTTCTGTGGGAGTGAAGCCCCTATATTCCAATCAATCTGACCTTAAACTAAGAAATTTAATAAAATTTTTGTAACACCCCGACCCTAGTTACCAAATGTCGGTGCATAATTATATAACATTGGCATGATCAGAAGGAAGTCATGTCTCGAAAGGCCGACCAGTTTATTATTATTGGAAATAAGATTCATACATAAGTTCAACTTTACAACATGAAGAGAAATACATCACAAATATATTTCGTTAGAAACATCCCAGCCTCCTAGATTATTCCTGCAGGTCACTCATAACTAACTTCTTCATATCCATGGAAAATGAAACATAAGAAAAGGGGTGAGCTCAAATGCTCAGTAAGAGTAAGTAATACAGCCGAAAATGAAATAAATATTAAGCATGGTAAATAATAGAAACCACATACCTTTAACAAAAATAAACATGAATACTTTTAAGGAAATTATATGATTTGAGTATATAATGAAATAATAAAACATAATGATGTGTACTCAACTAGTTTAATTACCACATGAACCATCAATATTATTTCCATAATGAGGGATTGTATAATGTTGGACATTCTGAAACATTTTTATAAGGCCTCGGTAAGACGTCTAAAAATGATTAAGGCCTCGGCCAAAACCATAACTCACATTGGGAAAGGGCCTCGACCAATTCCACATATAGTTGTCTCATGAGACCTACCTATGCATCGAGGAGCTATAGCGGCCTCCACCCATCACTTACTAATTCCAATACATTTCTCATATGAAAAGGTTTAAACATATCATAAACCTTCATTTTAAAACTAGCATACCAAATGTCAATACTTTAACCATAAACCATGAATGGTATAAAAATAGAACATCCAGAGTCAAACATATCACAAAACCTTCAATAAAATATGGAAGTTTTGTATCATAATAAATCAACATAAAATAAACATAAAATCCATCAAAGAATGTTGACATAGATGAAATCAAAACCCTTTTTAGAGAAATATCTTTTTCTATTTTGAAATCATTTATGAGACACATTATTATAAAATAAATCATTTACATTTAGAATATTATTATATTCTTGTAAGGGAAGATTCGATGAGTTTATAATAGTAGAAAATTGCCACACACACCGTATAAGTTAAAAAAGTCATTCTTAACTTAATTTTTGCGAAAATGTTAAAAAGGACATTTTTTGGAAAACGACGGAAATATTCCTTTATAAACATCTTATAAAAATTCAACAAGGGTATAAATGACTTTAAAACATATTCTATAAAATAGTAAGAATGTTTTGAAATAAATTTTTAAGAAACATGGATGTCGATGATAAAGAGGTCCCAGTAGATAATTACGTATAAACAATCTCAGATAATGAAGAGATTGTGAAATAAACCCTTACCCTTTACTTTTCATTGTTTTAGGGTAGTTTAAACTCATGTATAATGGTTAAATAATTGTTATTAAATTATAAAAGAATATTATACATTAAAATGATATCATATTTGATCTTTTAATATTTCTTTGTTAATAATTTCATAGTATTATCATCCTTTTTGGGGTTAACTTCATTTTCTTTTATATGTTTTGTTTCATAATCTGTGTTTGTTATGGATATGTTGTTTCATATCCCTATTGATATCCCATACATAAACATTATTTTTAATCATCAAATGAGAGTTAGACCTGCAAGGATACGATGGAGAATGAATCTCATCACGTTTGGGGAGACGGTAGTCCGTACATACGCACGGGCGACAATATCATTCTTTCGATATTAAAATAATATATAATTGGATGATATATGATATATACATAATCATTATCATGTTATATTTATTATGTAAGTGAATTAAACATCATTATTATACTCATCCAAATAATAATGTATTGAATAACAATTACACCATGACATGGAGACGGTAAGCCGTACATACACACATATGTTGGCATGTCATTAAAAGGATGGATAGAATACTGAATATGGTTGTACCATATTTATAGTGACATTAAATTATATATAATATACTGGATTTATTATTTTAAAATGAAATAACAAATAAAGAAGAAGTTGAATAAGAAAGGAACTAGAAAAAGGGTGGTGAAAACATTATCTCTTCTTCGGGTTCTCCCTTTTTATTTGATCAAAAGGGATACTTAGGATGGATTTCTGATCATTATAAGGCCTCTAGGTTGAATAGAGGGAATTTTAGAGAATATTTGGTAAGGGTTTGGTCGAGCCAAATGGGTTTGAAGGTGTGAAGAAATGGTAAGAAGTAGTGCCCTTTTACAAGGGGGAGGAGAGGCTCTTTAGGAAAAACATAAAGTATTAATTTATAATAAATTCATATTCAGTTTTGGATGGCACAAAAGTGGATTATTAAAATTATAATGTGGGTATGGGTCGATATCCTTTCAATAGATAGATTTTAGACAGGTTTGGGTCATTATATTAGCCATCTCTTTTAGTTTTAACTCTTAGTTAATTAGTTTGACATTTACCAAGTCACATTGTATTTTTATATTATATAGTTAATAAACTAAATATATACATCCAAGTGAGCACCAATTGGTCCATTAATGATACAAATATCATTATATAAGTCCTTTGGTAGAACTGTAGATTTTTAAGAATAGAATATCAGTTAATAATATAATATTTGTTTTAAAAACTCATTAATGACAATTTTGACAATATTTAATAATTGATTTTTGTAAAAGGCCTAAAAACTTTTTTAATTATAACTAAATTTATTTAACCAATCCTAACATGTAATATTAACCAATAAAATTCGTGGATGACATCAAATCACTAAAATTTTATTTATTTTAACTTTTATAATACCAATTATTTGATTCTATCATTAAAAAGGAAAATATTGCATCATCATTGTGTCATAAATAAATCTATTCATTAAATGTATAAAAATTATAAATAAAATACAAGTATGCAAGAAATCGTATTATCTTTCTAACGAATATTTATAGTAGAAATTATAACATATATAACCCTATGTAAAAATGGTTTTTCAAAAAGATATATGCTTGTGTCATTTTTGTATTTACTTTAACTTAATTAATATAAAGTCTCATTATCACTTACAAGTGGATCCATGGGGTCCCAAAATCGACCCAGATATGCCCATGGTCGGACATGTATCAACCAATAATGTTAGGACCCGTTTTAGGGTAATTTATTATTATTATAATATTTTTTTACCCTTATTTACTAGATTTACCCATTAACCATGGTAAATAAAATATTTTCCGAAGTAATTATTTATAATGTATAAAACAAATTACCTATTAACAAAATTTGGACCTCCTGATTCTATATATGGAATCCTTTTTTCTAAATTCAAAACACAAAAGTCATAGAGACTAATTTATAATTAATTCCCCTTGATAAAACAAAAATAGTGTTTTTAAGATATAATAACTATCAAAAGATTGACACTTGTTTATGTCCGCTTTAAATGTGAAATTATGTCCAATAACCAAAATTGTATTAAACTTTAAAATTATATTCTAAATATACTTTAAAACCACTCAAATTCATAATTTATTACTATTAATTATACTGATTAAAAATGTTTTTTTAATTAAAATTTTTTAATTTTCACTATTCACCAAAATATAAAAGTTATCTGAAAAGTAACTAAAATTTTACCCTAGGCTAATTTCGATATTCCGAATCCAAAAATGATGTCCATTTTGAGAGATAAATTTTTTAAAATTTCAATAAAGTGGGTATGACTATTCATAACAGCTACTTTGATTGGTCGTTGTGTGTTAAAATCTTGAAGTGACGTACAACACAAACTACTTTATTATTCAAAGAGAATCGTACCATGAAAGCTTGTGGTGTTACATTCTACTCTCCTTCAAATAATTTCATCCTCGAAATTTCATGAAAATTACTCTATAAAAAGACTCTGGTAGTTCTTCATCATAAGTTCCTCGGCTTCCGACATTGCCTCTTCCATTTTATGGTTTCTCCATAGAACATTTACCAGATAAGTCATCCAGTTTCTCAGCACTTTCTCTCTTATATCAGAATCATGACAAGATCTTCGCTATATGATATATTGTGTTCCAGTTCTACTTCCTAATAGGTGAGTACATGCGGTGGTTCATGCATGCATTTTCTCAACAACGATATGTGGAACAGATCATGAACTTTGGAGAGGCTTGGCGGCATTGTCAAACGGTAAGCAACATTCCTAATTTGTTTTAAAATTTCGAAAGGTCTGATGTACCTAGGATTCCATATTCCCTTCTTGTTGAAACGTATCACTCCCTCTCAGGGGGATATCTTCATGAAAACATGATCTCTTACCTGAAATTCCAAATCCTTCCTTCGATTTATGGCATAGCTCTTCAGCCTACATTGAGCTATTTTGATGTGGTTTTGGATTACCATTATCTTTTCCATTGTTTCCTCCACTAGTTCTGGGACTACAAGTTTTCTTTCACCAATGACATCCAAACAGGTTAATGTGTGACATCTCATTCTGTATAACGCTTCATATGGTGGCATCCGAATACATGAATATAAGCTATTGTTATAGGAAAATTCTACCCGAGATAAATATTGATCCCACATACCCTGAAAGTCAAGTAAAAATAATATCAACATGACTTCTATGGTTTGAATAGTCTGTTCTGATTGTCCATATCATTGAGGGTGGTATTCATTTCTCAAATTAAGATCATTATACACGGATTTCTGAAGACTTTTCCCGAATCTTGATGTAAAATGTGGATCACGATCAGAAAAAATTGATATGGGTACTCCATGAAGTCTCACAACTTCATTAATATATAGTCTTGTGATACATTCAAGTGGTAAATCTTCCCTTATAGCATGAAAATGGGCTGACAAGGTATGAAGATAAAAAATGACCCATATTGCATCATTTCTTCTAGGAGTTTTTGGTAGTCCCATGACAATGTCCCTCGTGATATTATCTCATTTCCACTCAGGTATGGGAAGAGGTTACATGACTCTTCCAGGCTGTTGCCTTACAGCTTTCACTTGTTGACAATAATACATCTTGACACTAAATCAGCAATATCCCTCTTCATGTTGTCCCCCCAAAAATTTTCCTTTAAATCTCTATACATTTTGGTGCTCCCAGGGTGTATAGAGAAATTTGAACTATGAGCATCATCCAACAATTCCCTTTTTAGATCAGGTATATCGGGAACACAAAGTCTCTTCCCAAATTTCAAAATTCTATCTTAATACACAAAGTCTCTCAATCTCCCATCATTCACAGCATTAATCATCTTGTGAAACACTTCATCATCGGTCTCAGATCTCTTTATCCTTTATAGTAAAGATGTTTTGTAAACCATTTCAAAAAGCATTGATGTTTCACCTTCCATGGTTATTACCTTGTCGATATTAACTAGATCCATGAAAATGGGATCCCTTTAAATTCTAATATTGTTCAAAACTCCATGATCTTTTATGCTAAAAGAATCGACTGCCTTATTTTCCTTACTCAGGTGGTGGTGTATCATGCAATCATAATCATTGAGTAATTAAATCCATCTAAATTGCCTCATGTTGAGTTCTTTTTCTGAGAAAATATACTTCAAACTCTTGGGATCAGTATAAATGTTTCATTTTTCACCATAGAGGTAGTGTATCCAAATTTTCAAAGCAAAGATAATAGCTTCTAACTCGAGATTATGAGTAGGTTAGTTTTGCTCATGAATTTTCACCTGTCGTGATAGGCAACAACCCTATCATTCTTCATAAGGAAAAAACCAAATCTTTTCTTCGATGCATCACTATAAATAACAAACCCTAATTTCCCCAATGGTAGAGTCAATATAAGAGCATTGACTAATATTCTCTTATTTTCATCAAAACATTATTCACACTATTTTTTCAAAACAAATTTAACCCCTTTACGTGTGAGCTTCGTTAATGGGTTAGCCAACTGAGCAAAATTCTGGACGAAACATTGATAATAACCTACTAAAACAATAAAACTGCATACCTTAGTTATACTCATCGGTGCATGCCATTCTTGGATTTCTCTTGTATTAGAAGGATCAACAAAGATTCCATCCTTTGAGACAATATGGCCAAGAAAAGAAATCTCCTGAATCCAGAATTCACACTTGTTAAACTTCCCATATAATTCATGTCTTCTTAGAGTCTTCAATATAATGTGCAAGTGATTTTCATGATCATTTTTTATTTTGGAGTATACCAAGATGTCATCAATAAATACAACTAAAAATTCATCAAGATATACCATGAAAACTCTGTTCATAAGATCCATTAAAATAGAGGGTGCATTAGTCATCCCAAAAGGAATTGTTGTAAACTCGTAATGCTCGATCCTGGTTCAAAATGATGTCTTCGGAATTTCATCCTTCTTCACACACAATTGATGGTATCCAGATCGAAGGTCAATCCTTGAAAAGTATAGAGCTTTATGTAGTTGTTCCAATTAATCATCAATGTGAGGTAGGGGATACTTGTTCTTTATTTTTATAACATTTGTCTATCTATAGTCAATGCACAACCTCATAGATCCATCATTCTTCTTGACAAAAAGGACATGGGCTCCCCATGGCGAAACAATAGGGCAAATAATTCCCTTATAACTCAATTCCTCTAGTTGTTTCTTTAGTTCAACTAATTCCACAATGGCCTTTCTATAAGGGGTCTTTGATATAGGCATTGAACCATGAATTAAATCAAAGGAACACTAAATTTCTCATTCTAAAGGATGCCTAGGTAAATCTTCCGGAAACACATCAAAATATTCTCTTACAATAGGTACATATTCTATTTGAACATTTCATTCCTCACCCATAGTTATTTCATTCTCTTCTCCCCAATAATTGTATTTAGTTGAGGTACTCGGGGTGGATCTAGGTAAGAATTAGTTGGTGATGATTCCGCTCTAATGATAAGGTGTTCCTTATCATCATCATCAAAAATAGTAACCTCTGAATTCATAAAATAAATTATTGCATCATTGTATGAATGCCAATCCATACTGAGGATTATATCAAATTCAATCAACGGTATGACGATGAGATCCACAGATAAAGAACATTTATGTGCTCTAATGTGGACGGATTCACAATACTTTTTTGCAATGATACTTCCCATAGGAGTTTTTACTGACAACTCCCTTGTTAAATCAAATTGGAAATATCTAATTTTCTTAGAAAACTGGGAAGATATGAAACAATGTGATGATCTATAATCAAATAATGCATTTTCTAAACTTTTGGAAACAATTAAATTACCTGCCACCACGTATTTCGGGGCTTCAACCTTTGCAGTAGTGATTGCATAATCTTGTCCTTGGTCCCTTGGCCTTTTCTAAGGTATGATTGCCTGATTCTTAGAACATTCATTTGTATAATGTCCCATATCCCTGTAATTGTAGCTTTGAACATTGGTAGAATCATTCATTCCTTTACAATCACCATCTAGATGGCCTTTCTTTCCACACTTGTAGCATTCTCCTTTTCCTTTTAGATAGGCACCAGGATGATTCCATCCATAATTATCACATGATGGAAATTAAATTCTTCCCTTCTTCCTTGTTTCTTTATTACCTTTCCTAGAGAGTTCATAAGATCTCTTCTTCTCTTGCTTTGATTTAAAGTCATAAGACTTATAGAATTCCTTTTCTGTCTTGATAGCACACGAGACAATATCTTCTTATGACAAGGAAGATTGTGGGAACAATTCGTGACAGAGAAATGCTTTTAACCCATCAACGAAATGATCAATCCTACTTCTTGGGATTCATATATAATCTGCTGCATACCTTGGTAACCTTTTAAAGTTATCCTCATACTTTGAGACATTCCCATCCTCCTTTTTCCTCAGACTCAGAAATTGCCTTTCCGTATCTGCTTGATGGTCACGGGGAAAGTATTTTTCTAAGAAGATCTCTTTTAACTCCCTCCATTCGATATTTTATACATAATCATCTTATTTTGTGATTTGAATGAATGACCACCATTGACCAGCATCTCCAGTGAGGAGGTAATCTGCAATGAAGACCATTTCCCTTTCACTACTCCCTAAGGAATGTGATATTTTCTGTAAATAATTTATCCATTGCTCAACTACTAAGTGATCTATATTCCCATTGAATGTTGGTGGTTGTTGCCTCATGAAGTGATCTAACATTGATCCTCCACGCTGTGGATCAGGGTGCTCCATACAGGTAAGGTTATTATTCATAACCTGAGTGAGTTGTCCCAGTATGGTGATTAGCTGATCAGCACCAGTTGTGTCACCAGCTCCACTATAATTATCTTGAGTAGGAGGGAAATCCCTACATGTAGTGTGTGCATTGATATGGTTTCCATTCCTTCCACTAGGCGACATTTCTAAACAATGGCATAAACTAGATCAGTTTATGAATCAAAATACATAATTCCATACTTGTAAAACACTTAACATAAATTGAACTATTAATGGATAAAATCCACAATAAAAAAAATTTCTTTGAGTATATATATACTCACAAACCCTTCATAATAGTTTCTAAAAAATGGTAATTATACTAAGAATATCCCCTGGGAGTGTCGTAACCAATAGTGCATTAAGGCCCATTATAGTGCACCGGTTCCAGTTCGAGTCTATCTCAAAGAAGTTTTTTCAGGTTTTACCCCAAGGTACATATATGCTAGAGCCGCCTCTACCTGCTCGTATCCAGATAGGGATGAATTTCTTGGAAAACTCACAAAATCTCTACAACATCAAAATTCTAGGAAGTTATTCTATATTAATCTTCAGAGTCTATCTTAGGGCTATATGCTCTAATCAGAATTTATCAAAATTTAGATTCCATGGTTTATACTAAACTTTATATGATACCAACTGTAACACCCCGAACCTAGTTACCCAGAGTCGGTGCATTATTACATAACATTATCATGATCACAAGGAAATCATGTCTCGAAAAAACGATCAGTTTAGTATTATTGGAAACAATATTCATACATAAGTAAAACTTTATAGCTTGAACAGAAATACAAACCAAATATATTTCATTAGAAAAATCCAATCCTCCTAGATAATTCTTTCGGGTCACTCATAAATAAATTCTTCATATCTTGGGAAAATGAATCATAAGAAAAGAGGCGAGCTCAAATGCACAGTAAGGGTAAGTAATACAGCAGAAAATGAAATAAATATTAAGTAAGATAAATAATTCAAACCACATGCCTTTACTAATAATAAACATGAATAATCTTATGGAATGAATATGAGTTGAGTAAATAATTCGAAAATAAAACAAAATCATGGGTATTATACTAGTATAATTACCACATGAACCATCAATATTATTTCCATAATGAGGTATTGTATAATGTTGTACATTCTGAATCATTTTGTCAATGCCTCGACCAAGACGTCTAAAAATTAATAACACCTCAGCAAAGACCATAAATAAACTTGGGAAAGGGCCTCGGCCAATTTCACGTCTAGTTGTCTCATGAGACCTACCGATGCGTCGAGGAGCTATAGCAGGCTCCACCCGTCACTTACTACGTCCAACACATTCATCATATAAAAAGGTTTAAATATATCATAATCATTTGTACTAAAACTAGCATATGAAATGTCAATATTTTAACCATAAACCATGAATGGTATAAAAATAGCACATCAATAGTAAAACATATCAGAAAACATTCAATACAATATGGATGATTTGTATCATAATAAATCAACTTCAAATAATCATAAAATCCATCAAAGGATGTTGACATAGATGAAATAAATACCCTTTTTAGAGAAATATCTCATTATATAGTGAAATAATTTAAGAGTTAAATAATTATAAAATAAAACATTTAATTTATGAATACTATTATAAGAATGTAAGGGAAGCTTCGAAAAGTTTATAACGGTAGAAAATATCCTCACCCGCTGTATAAGTTGAAAAATACATTCTTACCTTAATTTTGACGAAAAGTTTAAAAAGGAACTTGTTTGGAAAAATATGGAAAGATTCCTTTATAAAAATCTAACAAAAATTCAATAAGGTTATAAATGACATTAACCAATAGTCAATAAAATTGTAATAATTTTTTAAAATGCATTTTTAAGAAACATGGATGTGGATGATAAAGAGGTCCTAGTAGATAATTACGTATAAACAACCTCGGATAATGAACAGATTGTGAAATAAACCCTTAACATCTAATTTTACTAGGTTGAGGGTAGGTTAAAATCCTATATAATGGTTAAATAATTGTTATTAAATTATACAAGAATCATATATATTAATATGATATCATATATGATTTTTTATCATTTCTTTGTTAATAATATCTTATTATTATCGTCATTTCGGGTGTTAACTTACTCCTTATATTATTTATGTTTTGTTACATATGATGTGTTTGTTGTGGATAGGTTGTTTTAGATCTAGAATAATATTAAGTCCTTAAAAATTATTTTTAATCATCTAATGAGAATTAGACTTTCATTGATACAATGAGGAATGAATCTCATTGCGTTCGTGGAGACGGTATTCCGTACGTATGCACGAGTGACAGTATCATTAATTTGATATTAAAATAATATATAATTGAATGATATATCATATAAAAAATCATTATCATGTTATATTTTGTATTTACATGAATTACACATCATTATTATACCCATCCAAATAATAATGTATAGAATAAAAATTACACCATGACATGGAGACTGTAAGCCGTACATACACTCGTATGGTGACATGTCATTCAAAGGATGGATAGAATAATGAATATGGTTGTACCATATTTTTAATAAAATCATAGTATATAAATGATTCTGGTTTTATTATTTTATAAAGAAAATAACAAAGAAATAAGAAGTTGAAAAAGAACGGAACTTGAAAAAGGGTGGTGAAAACATTACCTCTTCTCCTGGTTCTTCCTTTTGATTTGATCTAAATGGATCCATAGGATGGATTTATGATCAAACTAAGGCCTCTATGTTGAAGTGAGTGATGTTGAGAGAATAATTGGGCTGGGGTTTGGTGAGCGAAATGGATTTTCAGGTGTGTAGAATTGGTTATAAGTGGTGTCCTTTTATAAGGGGGAGGAGGGGCTCATTAGGAAAAACCTAAAGTATTAATTTATAATAAATTTATATTCAGTTTTTAATGGATCCAAAGTGGATTATTCAAAGTATAAGGTGGTGATGGGTCGAAATCCTTTCAACCAATAAATTTTAGATCTGTTTGGGTCCTTATATTAACCTTATCTTGTAGTTTTAGCGCTTAGTTAATTAGTTTGAAATTTACCATGTAACATTGTATTTTTATATTATATAGTAAATAAACGTAATATAAACATCCAAGTGACCCCAAAGTGGTCCATTAATGATAAAAATATCATTATATAAGTCCATTGGATGAACCATAGATATTTAGGAATAGAATATCAATTAATAATATAATATTTTTTTTAAAAAGTCATTTGTGTCAATTAAGACAATGTTAAGTAATTGATTTTTGTTAAAGTATTAAAGAAATTATTAATTCTAAAAAAAATCATTTAATAAGTCATAACATGTAATACTTCTGAATAAAATTCGTTTATGTCATAAAAACATTCAAATTATATTTATTTTAACTACTATAATAGTAATTATTTGATTCTTTCATTAAAAATGAAAATATTGCATCATCATTGTGTCATAAATAAATTTATTTATTAAATATATAAAAATTATAAATAAAATACCATTATGTAGGAAATTGTTTTATATTTATAATTAATATTTTTAGTCGAATATATAACATATATAACCCAATGTAAAAATTATTTTTCTAAAAGATAAATGCTTGTGTCATATTTGAATTTACTTAACTTAATTAATATATTATGTCATTATCACTTACAAGTGGATCCATGAGGTCCCAAAATCTACCCAAATATTCTCATGGTCGGAAATGTATCAACCAATAGGGTTAGGACATGTTTTAGGGTAATTTATTTTTATTATAATATTATTTTTTACCCTTATTTACCGGATTTACCCTTTAACCATGGTAAATAAAATATATACCGAAGTAATTATTCAAAATGTCTAAAAATAAAAGTTACCAATTACACAATTTTGACCTCCTGATTCAAAATATGGAGTCCATTTTTCAAAATTCAAAACACAGAAGTGGATGCAATTAATTTAAAATTAATTCATGTTGTTAAAACCAAAAGTGTGTTTTTAAGAGACAATAACTATCAAAAGATTGACAGTTTTTATGTCTGATTTAAATGTGAAATTATGTACAATGACCAAATTTTTATGAAATGATAAAAATATATTCTAAATATAATTTAAAACCACTAAAATTCATAATTTATCACTATTAATTATTTTTATTAAAAAAGATGTTTTTATTTACCATTTACTAATTTTCACTATTCACCAAAATATAAAAGTTATCAAAAAAGTACCAAAATTTTACCCTAGGATAATTTTGATATTTGGAATCCAAAAATGAAGTCCATTGTTAGTGATAAAATTTATAAAATTTCAAAAAGTGGGTATTACTAATCATAATGGCTACTTTGATTGGTCGTGGTGTGTTAAAATCTCGAAGTTGCGTACAACACGCGCTACTGTATTATTCATAGAAAATAGTATCATGGAATATTGGGGTGTTACAACTTCTTTTATAAACATATGTTCAATGGTTGATGTTCTTGGTCCTTATTCATTTTTAGTTACCAGTATCGAGGCCTCACACGTCCCTTTTGGAACACTCTTTTCCATCATCCTCACCACATGACATTAAACTGCATGGAATTCATGAACTACATGTGAAATTATTCCCATCCACATGTGAGATGTAGTGACCCCCATATCATTGATCATGGATCCAGACACAAAAATATTGTATTGTTTCACATTGAATCAACATCTTTCTCACCATATAACTTTTAACTGCATCGAATTCATGAAAAATGGGTGGCTTTATTCCCATTCTTATGTGATACTAGTGAATCCCATGCATTTTTTGGTCCCAGTAACATGATTCTTAGATCCTTTATCCCTATGGCCTCCCTAATGGTCCTGGTTCTATGACCTTAAACTATATGAAAATTTTTATATAAAATATATGTGACATTTGAGATCTCATAGTTCATATTCATGTGAGATTGGTCATCTTATGTGTCACATGTGTTCACTTGGGATGAGTGTTCCTCCATATAGTCCAAGATGAATGACATTAAATCATACGTAATATTCCTCAGGAATTCATATGTTGTGCATGTAGGCCTCCTTATCCCCCATTCATGTTGGGATTGTTATTCCACCTCATTACATATATTCCTTTTGAAGTACCTTTCCATGGTCAAAAATCTATGACCCTGATGTAAGAGATGATGAAATGTATTTGTTATTGATATTTATTGTGTTGATTTCGGTCTTATTGGACATCATTCATGATGGTTTTATCAGAACTCAGCACCACACATAACCATTTGAGATACCATGAAAAATGGTTCATACTCTATGACCATAAACTAGACACTCATGTTCAATCACCATGACATAAAAAAATTCACATACCTATTTTGGGAAATGTTGTTTGGTAGTGACCTCTTTAGTCCTCATTCACATCATGCCTATCAAGATGATGTGTAGTATCTACCCCCTTTGAGATTCCCCTATGGTCTGTACACTATGACCTCAATCTAAGACCGTATTAAATTAAAAACATACCCTGATCATTTTTAGTATACCCCATAATAATTATGGGATGTTTTATGTTCCTCTCTAAAGTGGATTTCCTCCCACTGATTATGGTGTCCTACAATGTTGTGTTTAAATTACTATTTATGGCTTGATTCCAATCCTTATGGGATACGTAGTTATGCCTTGAAATTGAACATTAGGTCCAACCATTGGTTTATTATCCCTTTAATGTCATCTATCCTCATATGTGATCTATGTGTTTCCACCTTAAATTTTATGATGTCGTTGTGTGGTATGTATGTTTCACATAAGTCTTTTTGGCACTATTGTAGTTGGTTTTTATATTTTATTTCTATAGATTAGATCTGAGGACTAAATTCTATTATTTAGTCCACAAACAAGACATTAAACTACCTTCCATGGTTTGAACCTTATGACCATAATCTAAGAGCCTTGATTTGATATTTTCCTCTTGAAATGCCACATGTTCTTTCTTCCTGTCTACTCCCTAATACTAGTATGGTGGAAAAGACTCCTTGGATCACTCATGGTGGGTTTATTTCTTCGGTTTTGCATAAATATTCTAGAAATGGACATTTGTTATAGTCTGATCATCACGAAATTGAATGATTGTCCATGGTCCAAATATTATGATCATAGACTAAGAGCCTCAATAGATATTTTCTGCTTGACATATCACATCTGATTCCTTACATTATATTCCCCCTCAGGTGATATGAAACAATATTCATCTCATTCATGTTGGGTTTCTTTCCTCCCTAGAAAATGATTATGGTAGAACAAATATTACCATGGTCTGGGAAGTATTACCATAAACAATGCGAAACGTGCTTACCATATGATTTTGAATTATAAAACATGTCACTGTCATATTACGTTAAACATTGAGTCAATCCTGGTCATATGTTTATGGTAGAACAATCATTATGTTTTATTTCTATAGCTTCATTCATTGGTACTGTTATTCAAGTGGATTTATTGGATACAAATTTCCCCATTCTTATTATCTTATTTTATTTTTATTTTCCCCCTGTAATATTCACTACACTTATTGGATTATTTGATGATAACTGCTTCATTCATCGTTTTTGATAATAATTTCATTATAATGTTCACTCTGTTATGTATATAACATATGAATGGAAATACTGTTTTTGAATTTTTTTCGTGTCATTACGTTCTTTTTCCATATAAAATTTCACCCCCGATTGTTTTTTTAGAAACTCTGGAAAAAAGGTGATGGTTTTTTTCCTTCATTTCTTCCTCTAGTTCCCATGTCTCCACTTCATATTTATGGTTCCTCAATAGTAATTTGATTGGGTGTGTTGAATTGTCATATAGAACATTATCTCTTCGGTTTAACATCTTCATCGACTGCTGCTCATAGGAGATATCATTTTTCTATTGTACCACCACTAAATTCAGTACATGTGAGGGATATACTATGTACATAATCTAGAAGGATATATGGAATACATAATGTTCATGAGACATGGATGGTGTAATTTCCAGTCTATATTTCGTAACTCTGACATAGACAAAAAAAATTATGGTGTTCGTATATGTGGGACTTAGCATTACTTCCTTACTAAATATCATGAGCCCCTTTCATGGATATATATAGAGGTATAATTTTTCCAAATACTCAAACTCCGAGTCATATATATGATTATATTCATATCTATTTTGTTGACTTTGGGTTTCCCATATATGCTTCTTGATGGTATTAACCTTTTTTCCATTTCATAGACCATTTAATGTCCCAACTGCTTCTATTCACCATCTTTATCTCAATATGCAGGTGTTTTAAAAAAATTCCTATATAGGGATTCACTTAGAAAAAACTTTCTTATTGGGGGGAATATATTTTTTAAGGGAACTTGACTAGTAGAATATGTTAATCTGGTAATGATTTGAAGTCCAAAAACATTCTCTCAATATTTTTACCAGTGTCTGAATTGTTCAATTAGATTGTCCATCAATTTTTTGCTCACAAGTCATTCAAATGTTCAAATAAGTATGTAGAGCATGTTGGGAACATTTTTAGAACATGAAGTTAAATCTCAGATCACAATCAAATATAATCATTAATGGTACTCCATGTAGACTCACCATTTCTCTGATTTATATCCATTATTGATTGTTGAGTGAGAACTCCTCTCAAAATTCTATAACGTGAGTTATGTTTGTATGATTATGTACAATATCCCGTATAGAGTTATATCCTCTAGATATCTTCATATGTCTACTGATAATGCCCATGAAAATGTTTTCCCATTTCACTGTATGTATGGATAATGGCTTCATTATTCCAAAAGACTTTTTTCAATTCATACTTCACTTTCTTACATACTATACACTGTGTTGTACATTCAACAGCCTACTTATTCATCTTGACCCTCGGAAATTTCTCACAATTATATTGATACATCTTTTTTCTTTGACAGGGGATGGAGAATTTTGAGCTATGTACATCATTTTAAATACCTTTCTTTATCTAGTTATCAAATGGAACACATAGTCATGACCCAAATGTTACGACTCATTCCTCATAAATTTTTAACTCGGTGAATTTCTGATTTCTAATAGATTTACATTTTTTTCGAATTTATAAATCAGTTCTCTGGTAATCCAATGTTTTCTCTAAAAGTGATGGTTGAGAAATCATTTGTGAATGTAATAATAATACACCTTCATTTATGATTACCATGACCATCACATTCAGTTCTATGTTGATTGGATTGTTCAAAATTATCATTAATGATAATGTTACTAGACCTTTTCTAGATTGTGGATCTACCACATTATTTACATTACCAGGATCATACTATATTGAGCATTCATAATCATTTATAATATTTAACCAACTTCCCTGTTGTATATTATGATTCTTCTACATGAATATATATTTTTGTCCCTTTATATTTGTATATATCTCACACCTCTCCCCATAAATTTAATTAAAAAAAATATCAACTTAGAGATCATAGTCACCAACTCTAGATTATGTGTGGGATAGATTTTCATATTAAATTTTTATTACCTTGGAGAGTAAGCTATAACTTATGATTTACCTTAGTACAAAACCTAATAAATTTTTACGAAAACCTATATACCACATAGAGTTTCCCACATATAGATATTGTATGTATTGGTAAAATGATAAACCTCATATTCAACTCATTGATGTGATCATCACATTCACTGGTCTAGAAAGTCATTAGTCCCTTCTTATTTTTCATGCTTAGTGTTTCTAACAATAATGATATGTTATTTAGAAATCCTCGGTAATACCCAACTTGACTATGTAAACTACGAATGTATATTAAAAATGATGTCTTAGTCCACTCATCAATTCCCATTATTTCATAAGGGTCCATTAATATCCCTTTGATAGTGATAACATGACCCAATAATATTGATTCAACCATCCATAACTCACATTTAATATACATTCTATATAGTTTCTCCCTTCACAATGTCATTATCATGTTATTAAAATGATCCTAATGATCCAAGTTTCACTTGCAGTATATCAAAAGTTCATCCATATAACTACAAATAAAAAATTTCAGGTAATGTCTAATGAACCAACATATTAATTCCATGATAATTTATGGAAAATTGGTGAGTCTGAAGGGAATCACTATGAACGCATTGTGACCATACCTCATTTGAAAGTTAGTCTTACGAATAACTTCTTCCTCGCGTTTAATTAGAGATATCCTAACTGAAGGCATGCCTTAGTGAAATTTTTGGAAAAAAAATTTGAACAAACAATTCATCTATCCAATATTGGGGATACATGTACTTTATAAGTAATTTTTTTATCTCATGATAATAAATGAAGAGGTTCATTGATAATCATCATCACCATTTTTTATTATTATAAAATTATAAGTACCCTATGTTCGGGGTATCATAAAAAAGTTAGTTATGGGGGCCCAATATAATGAAGACCAAAAGAATCCCCAGGAAAATTATTCATCCCTTGTAAGGTAAAATATCATAAACTAGATAATCAAGTAATTTCCACACCTTGGGGGACATTCGATTCTAGATAATCAATATATTAATTACATTCACAGCATGTGTGAATTAACTCCATGTGGTTGTTTAAGAACATCTTTCTCTTAGGAATATAATAGGAAATAGTACACAAATTATCAAAAATTCCATGTATAGTGTGGAAAATGATTTTAGATTTAGTCTAAACCGCAACCAGCTCTATATTGTTTTCGATTAATCGTTAAAGACACGTAAGAATAACATTTATAGTCTCCATGAGGGAGTCTCATTAATCCAACATTCTTATTGATGAGGAGGATTTAATCACCCCCACACTGAACCATATGAGAATATATAACCACTAAATCGTTGCAATGGTCTAGAATTTAATACCTTACAAGATACATATCTCTCAACTTAACATATACAAGGATCTTTGCATGTTTTGAATGAATTCCTGATATCATTATCAAATAGTACTTTTATTGTTCATGAATGAATAACATGAATATCTTTAACCACTACATTTTCAGTATCCACCGCAACAATTGTGGTATAATATTCCCCACCTTACTACCATTTATGTTGTTTTTTCCTCTAAAAACCCTTGTCACAGGGAATTGGTTTTCATAAATCCATTTTTTCCTTTAAGTATAAACACTACACTATATGATGAATTTTTTTCTAAACATTATTTTATTAATCCACATTTTTGGGATTCATCCAATAATAAATATTTTGATTTCCCTCTCTTCTAGATTTGAAGCATATCCTTGTTCCCATAAAATATTTTTCAGGATACTTCTTCCAACACATTTGACATAAGGGATATTGTGTATTGATTCCCTAAAGGTATTTATCTCTTTTCCTCCCATATTAAACATAATTTTCCACTTTTTTATCTCTGATCCCATGAGACCACTTTGAGTCACCAATATCCATCTCCAACATTAGGGAACAATTGATTTCCTCTTTATAAATATCAATATATATATTACCTAATTATTTATTATACCCTTCCTTAATACACAAAAAATGAGATTTAACTTTCATTCAGTGTTCAGGAAAACGCTAGATGCATATCTCACAAGCACTGTATCTTTTTCATTGTATACTCCGATTATCTCATCTTCATTTTTCTTTTGTCAATGGAAATCCATCTCAATCATAAGATATAGGCTTTAAGTAGAATATTTTTTGAAAAATATTTTAATAAATACTTCACAATCCAAAGAGTCAATTTCGTCTTTAGAAATTGTATTTTTCATCACTACCCACCACTGATCATCTTCCACATAAAAATGATAGACCTCCAGTATGTCATTATCTTCTTCAGAACATTGATTGAAAGAACATATCCTCTCAATAGAGTTAATAACATTTTCTGTGATTATGATATCATAATATCCATAATATATATGAGGTCCTTGTCACATAAAGTATTTTATAGAAACATTTTCTTTCTAATGAGAGGGTGGGAGTTCCATACGATTCATGTAATTATTCATAAATTGAGCCAGTTGAGGTAGTAATGACATGATGTTTTGGGATTCATTTTCCATTAGGTTTGGCATATCCTTAGGTGAATCATCACATTTCATATCACATTAATTTTCATCATGGGTCCTCTAATTTCCTTCCATTAATTATGAAAAAGAAAAAAAATACAGATAGGGGCCTTGAAAACATATCTAGAGTAATTATAAATGGTAACAATTAACATGGAGGGAATAAACATATAAATGAAATGTTCATCGTCAGATTTGATTAAATATATTTCAATCATGGTTATCAATGGTGATAGAATTATCCATCAGGTTGTTACTAGATTTTTTATGTCATAGTCCCAAAATAATAACTAGACCATCCTTGAATTCCCAATATAAAGACCCTCCCATTTTACACATAATATTACATGATTTTAAGCATTATTATCCATCCAATAAAAACCAAGGATAATATAATGTAGTGAATTTAGAATACTAGTAAAATAATATTAAAAGCATTAAACTAAAATAAAACATCATTTTACAAATATTCCATTATTTTCTCCAAACTACCTTTCAGCTCATAAGTATACATAGGATAACCTATAGAATACATAAAAAAACAAATGAGCTAAAAAGTTAAGAAAGGGAAATATGATGGAAAAGAATAATAACACATCAGTCAAAGGCATAACTAGACAACATTAATGTAATTGATGATGAATAAAACTATGGAGGCATATCATACAGAACATGGAATCATATGATCATGGAAATATAGTAATGTGTTTGCAACACATAGCATAACATAATCATGATTCACAGATAACAACCATGATGGTATCACATTGTAGACAACATCCCATAATGGATTTTGATTACTCCCTAATACCATCATGGCGTCTGATGAGACTAAACAATAAAAAATTCATTGGATCACGATATGGTAACACCCTTAAAAAAAATTATGCATATTTCGTACACATAATTAATCAAAAATAATTAATAAACACACGGGTTTACCTTCGATATAAATGAGTATTTTAATCATGTCATAAGGAATAAAAAATGGTGGAATCATGATGCAATACATAAAAGAATATATTTAAATCATACTTAGAAATTTATATGAGAAACTAATCATATATATTGATAAATTGTGTCCAAATAAAGGGACAACTTGTAAAAATTGTATTTAAGAAGCATTATAAATGTGCCTCTTTAGTGTGGTTTAAGGAAAAAGATTAATGGGGATTTATAAAGAATAATGGTATAATTTTTTATCTAAAACCAAAAATTAACTAAGACAGTTTTTTATGATAAATATTATAATTTTTGAAAAATAATTTTTTCTTATAAAGTTTTATAGAGTGTACTCGATAATGGGTATGAAATTTGAAATTTCTCTTTAATCGGGATTTTTTATCTGGAGGAATTGCGATGGGGTCCTTTTAAAACATGTATTCCTCCATCATAGAATGGTGAATTGATCTAGATACATAATTTAGTATCATAAAAAAAAGTATTATATAATTATACATGAATAATAATGAAATATATTTTTCTAAAGTGATAGAATTGAATCCCAAAGGTAATTTAGAGTTTCAAAGATATCCCTTAACATATATAAGAACGTGTTATATAGTTTCAAATAATTTCATGAATAATAAAATTATATTTATTAATAATTTAATTCAAAACCAAATCAATATTTATTTTATTTATTATAATTTTACTATGTTCATTTATGGAAATTTAGAAGAGTTATAATTATTAATTATATCATTCTAGGAGTGATTGTTATAATGTTTTCATGGTCAGATTACATGTTTATAATTATAGATGTTATTTTAAAATGGGAATAATTATTTAAATTGAAATTATATTTTTAAATGACCACTCACATGTTTAAATGGTCCAATATATCATTTTTTCTACTATGAGGATGATTTTGTAGAAAAAAATTTAATTATAATGGTATAACTCATTTTTTGTTATTTTTAGACCATCACAAAGTAGATTAATTTTATTAAATATTATGTATTAATATTAGTTAAGAAACATGAATAAAGATAAAAAATAATTATTAAAATCTATTTTTACCACAATAACGGTTTCATGACCTACATTGTAGGTGCTAATGGGACATAAAAACTCATCGTCTATAAAGGCGGTGAATCAAAAAACATTGGACAATGTGTGTGGTTTTAAGCAAAAAAGAGAGAAGAGAATAGATTTGAGGATGGGTATTTAATTAACAAATTAAAATAAGATTATGTTAATGAAATTAAATTTATCATTATTCCTTGGATAGTGGAGGTGATGAGAGGATAACTAAATAAATTAAAAGAGAAGGATCGCGGATTTTACCTCTTGAATGTTTTCTCTTTATAACATCATTATAGAACTTTGGTTTGGAATTTTATTTGGACTATAAGTACTTTGAAATGTACAAGAGGCTTGGGAAGGTAATTTTGTAGATTATTTACATGCTAAAAGGATTATAATGTGTGAATATAAGGGGCGGTTTGGGGTGGAATTTATAGAGGGAGGATATCTGTGTCTTTATTATGATATTCATTACCATATTAGTTTGGATCAAGACAATCAGTAGTGTTTATTACTATGAATAAATATAGATAATGGTTTAGGATATTATTAAACAACTTGTTCCTAATTTATCTATACACCATCCATGATTAAAAAAATCATGTATTTGTTAAATAACGTAAATTACTGTATTTCACTATTCAAAAAAATTCAACTATTTTTCAAAATTCCAGAAAATTTACAACAAAAAATTTTAATTTTTATATTTAGAAAATTTAATCAATTTTATTTAAAGAAATTTCAAAATATGAGAAAATTTTATTTGTATGTTAAATCATAATTTATTCAAAAAACACATATTTTAATGTTGTGCTTGATTTTTTATCCATATGTGAATTTAAAATATGTCACAAACAATTATCTTATAATTATGATACAATATTATATTAATTTATGAATTTAAAATATATAAATTACAAAATTGTAAATAGAAAATTTCGTTGTTAAAAATTTTCAACACTAAATTTATCATTTTTAGAGCATTAACTTACCTATACCATGATAAATATATCATATTTTAATTTGTAAGATGCATACATTTATTTGTACGTCTATAGTTGACATTACAATTGTAACATCTAGATTACTATTTTTAATTTTTAGCAAATTATTCCAATTGTAGAGGTTCCTTAAGTTCTATAAATATCTCTTAATTAATTCATCATTCATTCTGTTTTATTTTCTCTTAAGAATACATTTATATACTTTGATCGTTAAAATTAATATCTTATTATTAAAATTTTATTTAATTTATACAAATTCGATCATGTTTCTGCATATTATCATTGATCTATAATATCTACATTTTCACATTCTTTTTATCTTATTTTCAATTTATTAGCCCAATGTAATATTTGGTATTTTTATTTGTTTACTCCTTGACTAATATATCATTCTATATTAATGAGGACTATTTTTTATATGTTTATCTACAAGATATATGATATATATTAAGTTAATTTCTATTCATAACAATTCAAGTTCATTAAATGGATGGTTTTCATCACCTCATTGGGATGAATTTTGATATTCCTTTTAAACAATGATATCAACCACATTGACCTCCTGATAATATTTTTCTTCTTTATTTATTCATAAATTAATTTTTTTTTACATTTCATCTATATATATATATATTAATTATTATATTACATTCATAATTCACAACCCAAATATTATATTAGTTATGTTTGTTTTATATTAGATAGACTATAATAGTGATAATAGGAAGAAAGTGGATGTGAGAAACCTCTTTATTATCAACCCTAGGTTATGCCACTATGTTACACTATTAAAAGGTTAATAAATTAATTGATTGGTGTTTCTTGAAAAGCCATTACCTATCAGTACTCGTGGTCATTGTTTTATAAAAAGTGTAACTATATACATATCCTAATAGATTCTATAGATATAGTTTCCAAAAACATGATGATATATAATCATTGTTGTTTTTTGATATATCTTCTATTTTGAACCATGGAAATAACCAATTCTAATAGTGTTCACATTTATTATAACTTACGTCCTCTAAAAAAATAATTTATTCTTCATTTTAAACACATTGATATACTTCAAATTTCATTAATTATATCATATTTTAAAGACTATGTTTATAAGTAAATATGTGTAATGATAAGACAATATCAAATACCTATGATTCCAGATTTCTGATACTTATTTATATAACGTTTATATATTTATGCTCAGAATGCTTCTCTTTGACAAAACCTTCCAACCATTGATACGAATTTAAAATCACATAAATTATCATACCTATGAGAAATATCAAAATTATTAACATAATTTATTTTTTAGTCTTTAACAAACACATATCTATTGTTGAGTATCACATTTTGTATCTTTCTATAATGTACTTTTAATGAAAATACTCTAGAAAAAATGATATCACAATATATCATTTCCTTTAGGGGGCTGAGAAACATATTTAACTATGTTTTTGGTAACATTATAATTTCTCCCATTACATAGATATTGTGTTAGGTCATCATGCCTATCATATAACACCTACCCACTAGACAGTGAAGTGAAAAAACATTTTCCAAAAATATAAAATGGAAAACAAAACTATATTCTATTGGTTTTATAATCTTATTAAGGATCCTAGAGATGAATAACATAATAATAATCAGGGACTATGGGAACCATGTCCTTTTAGGGTTACCCATACCATGTATGCATTACACAATATAATCAATGTGATTATCGCTTTTATCATTACCTAAATAGTTGGATAATTGACGTATTCAAATGTGTTTTCTTTATATGAAATTATAAACATAATATTTTAGGGATTGTCAATGGATCTCCATTTTCATGTGTGTATTATGTGTATTAAAAGCATCGAATTTACACCTCATTCAATATTTATAATATCATGTTTTTTTCATAAATATATACACGATTCTATATATTTTTTTGAATCCACATTCATTCCAATAAATTAATATTTCCAAACCATATTATCCTATTACTATTCAAACACCACATTGATTATGATAATAATAAAAAATGAAATAAAATTTATTTTCATATATTGAAATTCATAATATGTATATAGTTTATATAAATCATTCACTAAAATGATAATAATCATATGTAACAAAAAATCCTCATAGGAGTAACCGTTGAGGGATAGGTATCATACCACACTTATTTAGATAATATATAATTCACTAATATAGAATGGAGCCAATACAAAATTCCCTCTACCCAATGTTCATTACTAAATAGATATTTTTCAATGACTTTTGAATTTTGGGTTCATTACTTTCCAAAAAAAAATATTGAATCTTGGCCTTGGAGGATATGTTGTTTTAAGAATTAGGACATAAATCAAAATATAATGTTTTGTGGAATCTCAATGAGATTTTTTTGGATGGGGATAGTGGCCCATGAGTCCTTTCATGTTCTTTTGTGGATGTTATTGTTTTTTTGGTTTATCTTATCAGTGAGTTTTAATAATAGGAGGGGCCTCAATGTATGATTTCATTTAGAAATTATAATGTTACTAGTGGTCACAGAGGATACAATGAAATGTTCAAAGGTTATGTCTTGGTGATTTCATGAGGTGGTTTCCATGTGGTGTGACCCTTAGGTATTACACCACATAAGGGGTTTTCAGGGTTGTGACCAATATCACTTCGTTTGAAGTTTCACCACAACCCAGGGACCACACCATAGTGTGGTCCGGGTAGGAGAGGTTATGGATCATCCTATTGGGCCCACACCCTGAAGGGGTATATGAGTATTGTCTACTCAATTTTTATATATCAGTTATTCAATAAGCATGGTGAATTTTAATTTGAATTTCCCAATGATAAGGCATCACATATTTACCATCATAGTCACATCATGACCTGGTTCCTAGGTATTTATTTAGTTGGGGTGGACTAAAAATTTACCTCTCACTCCCATAGGATTTTTTTCAACCATGTTATGGGGAAGGGAAATTTTTTCTGGATACTTCCCCTCACATCATAATTTTTTTCTTCTTCATATAGGGATGATGTTTTGTCCTTTTATGGAATATTTAATTACTGTCTTCACCTATTCCATCATTTTTTGGTTCATCTTCATCATTCCATGTATTTAGTGTGATTGGGGCTACGGTTATGGTCACAATCATACCAAATCGTGGTCAAATGAACCTAATTTGATGAGGATTCTAATTAACTTAGCTAGAGGATGTCATAGGAGAAAAAACATGTATGATTTTGGGAGGATTATATGATATTATAAAGCACTTTTTTTGTTCAATATAAATCTTGGTGTTAATTGTATAAATAATTATAAATTTTTATAATTAGTTATTTCTATGTTATAGTATGATATAGTAATTTTTTTTCAACATCCTATTTTACAAGTCATGGATGGGATTGGAATATGTTTGGTATAGCATTTTGAGGATGGAAAATGTATGTTATTGTATAGTGGTTCCTATAATATAAATACATATGATTGTTTATACAGTATTTCCCACATCTATGCTTATTTCATGGGATTTGGTAGAGATATATTGATCAAGAGCATCCAAAATAATGAAATAGGATGGCATTGGGCATCGATACTTGAAAATCATTAATACATTAGTATCATTCATAGTAATTTTTTAACAAATGTATAACTAATATCGTGATTTAATGAAACAATTAAAATGGTATAATGTTCTGAGTATGCATTGATCATTTCAAGAAACCTTGAGAAATAGTTATATGATCCATGTTTCAATATATTATATCATAGCATGGTTTGTTTAAAATTTGTTTGAGGTCAATAGACTTAAGATATCACATATACGAAACCATTTCAATACATTAGAAGAAATATATTGAGAAAAATGAAGGGTCGCATAAAGTTGCTCTTCATTGTTAGACTAACATTCCCCACCATGATAACAAAAATGAGATATATCTAGGTCTTGTTAATTTCCACAGTGTAAACTTTGTTCACTGTAAGGATGAGGGGAGACTCCAAATGAGTCATCTCAAAAATTCTCTGAGATAACATTTTTTTCATTACATTAATATTTGAATCATGATATAATACAATTAATTTATTTCATTTATTATATTAGTTTTCATGATGGTATCAGGAACATATTTTTCTGATGTTTATTTAATTCACATTATAGAAATGAGCTCGACCATCACATTCCATGACCATTGGTTTATGTTTGATGTTCTATTCCATAAAGGGACATGAGATATCAAATTTTATTAAGAGAAGTATAAGGATAATTCATTCTTTTATTATCCACTAATGTTATATCACTCATGACTCACCTAATGTTTTTTACTTCATCACAAACATATCTCATCATGGATCTAGTAAATAAATATAAGTATGTGATTCAGGATATCTATTAATGATATTATTAAATTTTATGGATCAATGCACACATAAACTTATATAAACATCCAATTAAACATGGAGACATGGATTTCCTTTTAATAAGCGTGTCTTAATAACCTCTTATCATGTACATGCCAAGGGAAAAACATGACATTGTGACTCAATTTCTTACAATCCTATATCCCTAATAGTCTATACTGTTTCTGTATTGTTAGAAAATATCATCTATCCATTGAATAATATTTAGTAATAATTATGTGTCACCTATTTGTTCTAATAAAAGTGGGAAAATTCTATGACCTTTCAGCACGTCATATATTATATGGACATTATCACGCACTAGTATCAAGTTATAGAATAATTAATATGTGATTATAAAAACTATATGTAATAAAGTAATATAAAAATTTGTTCTAACACTCTAATGCAAACAGACATAAACATTTAATAGAGCCAACTGACAATAGAATCCAATCCACTAGTTCTCACAATATACTCATTCCTCTCTATAGATAAAGTTTTCATTAAGGGGTTTTCAGTGTTTTCCTTAGTGGATACTCTTCTCACTAAAACTTCACCTCATTGACAAAAGTCTCTCACATAGATGAAAATTCAGAATTGTGTGATTTTTTCCTTTAGTGTAACCTTTGATCCATACAGAGAGCCACAAATATAGTGCAATCAAAGTAAAATATTATAGGTTCATTAATATTTGGTAACACATCCTTCTCTTGGAAAAATTTGTTAATCCAAACATGTTCCTTGGATCCATTCTAGGTTTTTATATACTCAAAATCTGCAGTATAATTAGGGAATCAAAATGATGGCATTTAATACATCCATCTCCAAACTCCATCATTAATATAAAATATATATTGAGACTATGAATTCATATCATTTTTATATGTTTAAATCTAGAATATGTATAACCCCTGATGACTAGATATTCATATAAACTATACACCAAGAACAAATCATTATTTCCCATCATATAAATATGGATTATCTTAGATATAATATAATATTTTCACCTATATAATCTTGATATATTCCAACCATGATAAAATCATCAGAAACATAACTCCTTGTACCCAAAAATCCATACATGGCATATCCTATCACTGAAGTGTATGTGATCTTACACATTCTATATATTTCCTCTTATATCCAAGGTGACCATTTCTTGGATTGATGTATTATAGGTGACACTAGAAAAATTACATTATTGTATAGTTATATAATGAATGTCTTCAGTATTATGTCATTTTAGGTACACTAACATAGTCTATAAAACCTCATTGATCTATAATTGATGATATTTAACCCAAGACTATACGCTACATAAACAAAGTCTTTCAAATTGAATAACTAGCTCAACCATTCCATAACCACTTGTATGTCTGGTATATCAATTTCAATTAATAATATTTCCTAAAAGTATAATAATTTTGAAACAATCATACAACCAATAAACCATTTATAAAAACTTTTATTTTGGTCATTCTTAATAAACCTAATTTGTTTCTGACATTATCGAGATGAAATTTCCATTACTAATATATTTACATCATTCATTATATGGAACTTTTTAAATTTCATTCTTTTATGGTATTTCATGTTTTAACAAACCCTTCTAATTATGTCGCACACACACCCTCTTACAGGTTCCCATTAAGTAATGGGGTTTTTAAATCCATTTTTCAAATCTCATTGTCATTTTTGGTTAATATGGGAAAATCAATTCTAATGGATTTAAACATAGAAATGTGGGAAATGGTTTTTTTATAATCAATAAAATAAAATTTTATAAACCTTTTATCAAATATTAATTCTTTATAGGTATTAAATTTAACTTCCATTCCCATCATTCTCTTCAGTACCCATTTACACCCAATGTGTTTTACATCAACTAGTGGATCAGTCAAAACCCAAAATGGGTGTTGATACATTGAATCCATCTCAATGTTCATTGATTATTTGCACCTTGCATCTTTTGAGATATATATTTCCTCCATCTATGAGAGCATATAATTGTAGTCAAACAAAAATTATTCACCGTCATTAATAACTAAGAATTCACAGGTCTATTGTTCTCTTACTTCTCTAGCACTCCTGCATAGTAATACTATTTCATGAACTGAGTCTTCCATGGGGAAATGTAAAATATGTATCTATAACACCTGAGATTTTTATGAGAAATATTATGTTTTGATGTGATATACATCATCAAAGGAATATTTCACTACACACAACACTATCTTGGATTTCTTTATACGCAATCGCGACCTTCCTCGATAACTTTCATTGTATTCAATACCAAGTTTCACTAAACAACAATATGCAATTAAAATATTATTAAAACTTGCCGTTATAAATAGTAATACCCACTTTTTAAAAATTTATAAATTTTATATTTCGAAATGGACTTCATTTTTGGATTCATAATATCGAAATTAGCTTAGGGTAAATTATTGGTATTTTTCTGAAAACATTCAAATTTTGATGAATAGTTAAAACACTAGGTTTCTACTAAAAAACCAAATTTTAATTTTAATAATTATTTATTTAATTTAAATTTATTTTAGGTAAAAATTGATACATAATACCTATATATGTTCAAAGTAATTCATTAGAGTCATTTAATAAAAATTTTAGATATACAAAAATTTTATTGAACTTTTCACTATATTTTACCCACCTCCTAGGAGAATTTGTAAATATACATAAAACATAATTTTACCGCTTCTGTGAGTGGAATTTAGAAAAACCGAGAGACATGGTTAATATCAAGGAGTAAAATGTGGTTGAATATGATAAAAATAATTTTTGGTGAATAATATCTTTTTACTTTTTTTACCACGGTTAAAAGTAAATATGGTTATTAAGGGTAAAAAAGATATTATTATTACCCTAACACATGTACTAATTATATTGGATAAGATTAATTCTATCAAAAACAACCTTAGGAATATAATATGACCATTTTGGTTAACTTGGATTAGATTATGACATTTAATATTATTTTATTTAAAGAATAGTTAAAATTTTTAAAATAATGGTTTAATAACTAAAACATTTTAAATATAGTTTTAAAAAAAGAAAATTTCGACAATAATTAATAATTAGAAATATAAAAAGATTTCCAAAATAATGGTATTTTATTTATAATTTTTATACTTTAAATAATTTAATTTCGTGGTGACACAATGATGATGCAGTAATTACCTTAATAACGAAATATTAACATAATTGATATTATAAAAACCAAAATAAATGTAATTTGCAACTTTTTATGAATTAAAATATTTTTTTAGGTTAATATGAAAAATCATTATATATTTAAATAACTTTTTTATAACTAATACTGCTGTTATGAGTTTAACAAAAATCAATTACCAAATTGTGTCAAAATTGACATAAAAGAGTTTTTAAAACAAATATTATATTATTAATTGTTATTTTATTCCTAAAAATCTATGGTTCATTAAAATGACTTATATAAGGATATATATATTAATAATTTCCAAATTTTGGTTCTTTTGTATTGTTATAGTAATTTTATTAACCATATAGTGTAAGAAAACATGAAGACACGGTAAAAGTTAAATTATTTAACTTGGAGTTTAATCTAAATGATAAGGTTAAAATAGTAACCTAAACTTGTCTAAAATCTATTGGTTGAGAGTATTTAGACCCATCCCCACCTTATATTTGAAATAAATAAATATGTAGCTATTAAAAACTAAATATGACTTTATAATAAAAAATTATTTTAATTTTTTCCTAAGGTGCCCCTCTCCTCCCTTATAAAAGGGCACCTCCTACCTCTCCTTCTCACACCACATTGAGCCTCCATGCTCGGCCAAACCCTGCCAATTTCTCTTATCCACTTCCCTATAAACGTTATAGAGGTCCTCGTATTCTTTAAAAGATATATTTAGTGCCCTATGGAATGGTTAAGAATAGGCGCTTCAAAGAAGAGGTAATGTTTGTTACTGATTCATTCATCTTTATTTATTCTTCTACTTCTTCTTATTTAGTTGTTTCATTCTGTAGAAAAAACATCAGTATAAATCATATACTTATATGATATTATAAATATAAAACAACCATATTTCACCTTCAATCCATCCTACGGAATATGAAATCACCGCGCGTGCGTACGTACGAAATATCGTTCTCATGCCGCGGTGTAACCTGTTTTCCACCACCACCTTACATGGATGGGTATTATGGTGTAAATAAAAACTATATATGATTATTGAAAAGTTATATTGATTCTGAAATAGTATACATACACTTAAATAAAATTCCAGGATCATGGGAATGATATAATCGCTTGTGCGTACGTACAGCCTACCGTCTACACGATGTGATGCGACTCATTCTACATGATCTTCAATGCATAATGATTATATAAATGAATTTAATGAATAATATGATATTTATTACATTAATACCATTTTGTAAATGAGGTATCTATAACCTAAAAATAATAATATGAATTTATTCGACAAAACATGCATAAGAACAAAAAGAAATAAACACTCGAATAACAAGTAGCAATGAAATTTTACTAATAAGAATCTAAGAATATGACCATATATGATATCATAACAATGACTATGATTCTAGACTAATTCAATAACATTATTTAAATCATTATATAGT
Source organism: Viscum album (assembly GCA_963277665.1). Classification (NCBI taxonomy): domain Eukaryota; kingdom Viridiplantae; phylum Streptophyta; class Magnoliopsida; order Santalales; family Viscaceae; genus Viscum; species Viscum album. The sequence continues at coordinate 1,469,562,093 of OY728151.1, forward strand.
AGTTTATTACACGTAATAAACAAATTGGACCAAAGGTAAGGGAAAATCATACAATCTCGTTTTTATCCGAGATTATTTATACTTTCATATTTATTGGGGTGTATTTATCATCCATATCCATGTTTCTTAAATATGTAATATTATTTCCATCCACTTAAAATTTTTTAAATCCAATTTTACCCATTGGTGAGTTTTTAGTAAATGATATGAATGGAATCTTTTGTCAATTTTAGTACGAGGTACTTTTTGACTTTTCCGGCGAAAGTATGAGAAATTTTTTTTTATTAACTTATTCAGCCTGAATGGAATTTTAGAAAATTATTTATATGAAGACTACTTTACATGTTTTAATGATTATTTTTAATCAACTTATTTTAGTTTACAATTGTATGACATTTTACGAAAGGAAAAATGTTTTTGATGTAGAAAGGAAATTTTCCTCAAGAATGGAGTTCAAGCATTTTATCAAAATTATTTTCCATCTAAGATAATATAGGGTTTTGTTTCTATACCTATTTTAACATTGATTTGATTATATTATGATGTAATTTTTTTATGAATTCATTTTATCTTATATGGATTATGTTATTATGGAACGATGTTTAAGAATCCCATTTTTATGACATGAGTTATGCTAGGATGAATGATTTATGATTTTGTGGCACAAATAAGAATGGTATCATTATTAAAGGTGTGGGACATATATCTCCCACCATTGTATTTGGTAAAGATTTATATCTCATGATATTGACACTGCTGGAATGGAAGGTTAATTCGATTATGTGATACATGATTGAAACGACGAGTGATCTCGGTTGAGAAATGGACTTCGTCTACTAAGATAGTCTTGGAAATGAGTCTTTGTTGGGTCGGAAGAACACCCCAAGGAGGGAATGATGGCAAGAGGGGGGGTGAATTGCCTTTTAAAAAATTGATTGACAAATTAAAAATCAAAGTAAAGTGCAGCGGAAATAAAGAGGCAATCACACAAGAAATTGATAACGGAGTTCGGCCAAAACCCGGCCTACGTCTCCGCTCCCAACTCAACCGTTGAGAGATTCCTACCGCTTGCTTTTCAATGGTTTTAGCAAGAAACCCACTAGGCTTTGAGGTAGCACTAGGACCTATTACAGCTTGCTTTTTGTGGTTTAGCAAGAACCCACTTGCTTTTGATGGTTTAGCAAGAACCCACTAGTCTTTTTACGGGTGAAGACTAGCTCACCGAGACACAAGCCTTTTAAAGGAAAAGCTTGAGAAAACCTCTTCACACCTTAGTGGTGGTGTGAGAACCCAAAGAAGAGGGGATGAGAAAAGGGTTGGGGTTTGTAGGCACAAACCCAATTTTAAAGCTCAAAATAAATAAAACAATAAAACCCGTAATGGAGAAGCCTTGGGCGCCTTTGATTGATTGATGATGTTTGAGGGCTGCTTCCAAGCTTCTATGGAGGTGCTCTTGGATGTGGAAGTTGTTGGAGCACTTTGGGTTCCCTTGGAACAATCCGTCGGAACTTCGCCAAAGATGTAAAAATGTGTACGGTGGCTTGGATGACGTTCCGGGGCTTCCTAGGCCTTTATTTATAGGCTAGGAACCTTCAAGTATCCGTTGGAGGGCTTTGGAGCCGTTGGAAAAGGCCTCGGAGCCGTTGGGAGGCTTTTGGAGTTGACTGGTCAAAGCCAACGGCTAGTTTGACCAGTGCTACCGGCTGGCCGGTACAGGTCCACCGGTTGGCCGGTGTTTGCAAAAAGTCATTGGATTCCTGTCCAGGGGCCACCGGTCGACCGGTGCCAGAGCCACCGGCTGGCCGGTGGTGAGGCAGTAGCAAACCCTGTTCAATCTGGGTGCCACCGGCTGGCCGGTGCTTGGCCACCGGTTGGCCGGTGAGATGGCAGTGGCTCAGCATCCTTCCCAGGGTCCACCGGCCGACCGGTGGTGAAGCCACCGGTTGGCCGGTGGACTGATTTTCCGTCCACTTGTGTTCCTTTGCCACTTAAGCTTGCTTGGCCCAATTCCTTGGTCACCTGATTTGATTCCTATCAATCCAAAAACACTTGAAAGAGGATTAGATAAATATGAGGGTGATTGTGATCATGAAAATAAAACCTTGAGGGGTTCGAGAGGTACAACAATCTCCCCCTATTTTGATGATCACAATCACCAAAACAATTAATGTAAAATGCTGAAATTGAAAGGAAATACTAAGCATGATGAAAATGATTCTCCCCCAATCAATCAAAAAAATTTCTCCCCCTTTGTGATTATCAAAATAGAATGGGGCATAAAACTTGATTGAGGGATGTTTTGAAAAACAAGAGATGGGATTTGAAAATCAATTGAAATTTTGGAAATTGAAAGATTTGAATCAAAAATTGAATAACAGTTTGAATTGAAAGTTTTGAATCAAAAACCAATTGAATTTTGAAATTTGAAACCAAGTGAAATTTTTGAAATTGAGAGTTTTGAATCAAAAAATCGATACCAACTGTTGGATATTTAAAAATGAAAATTTAATAGAAAATAGAGAATTTCGAAGCCAAGTGTTCAGTTTGAAATAAAAACTTTGAATACACAAAAAGGCTTAAAAAAAATCCTAACTCCCCCTAAATAAAAACAAAGAATCACCGGGGAGTGGTTTTTGAAACCGAAACAAATTTAGGCCCGGAGAGACTTGCCAAAAGGGATTTTTCAATCCATACTTGCCTCATGGCGGGTCTTCTCCTATAAAATTCATCGGAATAGAAAATCGATTTGGGTTGGCCGTACCGGGCGTTTTTACAATTACATTCATAAATGAGATGCTCGGGTTTTTTGCAATAGTTACAAAATTTAAAGCAAGAGCTCCCCCTTACAAAAACAGTGGGTGCATGGGAGGAGGAGGCTTGGTTGGTATAGCCAAGTCCATTGGTGGTTCGGGAAACCCTTTGTGAACCAAGCAAATTGTTCAAATTTTGTTCACCTTGGGTGAACTTGGCTAGGGTCTCTCTAAGGTCTTTGATGGTTGATTCCATGGAATCAACATTTGGAAAATTTTGGATTTTGAGGGAGAGTTCCTCCTTCTCTTTGAGAAGTTGGTCTTTTTCGGAGGAGAGTTTTTTGAAAGACTTTTTTAAAGCAACAAATTTTGACGATAAAGTATGAAAACCTTTTTCTAGTTGATCTCTAGCGTATTGGAGATCTTCATAGGATAAATGATTTAAAGAATTTGAATTTGAAGAACATGAGGAAGAGGAATCGGAAGAAGTTACCTCATGGAATGCCATTAGGCATTTGTTACCGTTGTCGCTTGAGGAGGAGGAGGAGGATGAGGAGGTGTCACTCCATGTGGCCTTGAGGACCTTTTTCTTTCCTTTCTCCTTTTGCGTGGCCCGTTTCTTGTTGAGTGGGCAATCGGGCTTGTAATGGCCCTTTTCGCCGCACCCGTAGCATTTTACCTTGGGCTCGGATCTTGCGGTGGGTTCTTGCTTTCGCGCCTTGCGAGATTGCTTCTTCTTCTTGTGCTTCTTCATGAATTTTTGCATTTGGCGGGCGAGATTCTCCATTTCCGAGTCGCCGCTTGAAGATGATGAAGATGAGGAGGAAGAGGATGAGGAGGAGCTTACTTCTTTTTGTACCTTGAGGGCCATGTTCTTTGGTGTCTTGATTGGTGTGCCCTCCTTTTGAGCTTGCCTCCTCATCGTGATCTCATAAGTCATGAGAGATCCGATGAGCTCCTCTACCGGCATATTTTTGATGTCTTTTTCTTCTTGAATTGCCGTGACCTTAGGTGCCCATTTGCTTGGTAGGATCCATAGGATCTTATTCACCATAGTTTCAGCTGAAACATCATCACCAAGGGACTTTCTCCCATTGCACACGTCAGTAAATCGTGTAAACATTTCAGAAATAGACTCATTTGGATGCATTGAAAAAGATTCAAAATCCTGTCTATACATGTCTAACCTAGTATCCTTGACTTTATTAGTGCCTTCATGGGTCACTTCTAAAAGCTTCCAAATTTCATGTGCGGAGGTGCAAGTGGATACACGATTAAATTCATTTCTATCTAACCCGCAATGAAGAGCATTCATGGCTTTGCCATCAAGCTCAAAATTTTTAATATCGGCGGGGGTCCATTTGGATTCGTCGGGGGAAGAGAGAGTGTAACCTTGCATGACTATTTTAAAAATGGGATATCCTATACTTCTCAAAAAGGTGGTCATGCGGGTTTTCCAATAATTATAGTCGGTCCCATCAAAAAATGGAGCCCGACCCAATGAGAGGCCCTCGGGGGCGAAAGAGGTAGATGCCATCAAAAAAAAAGATCTTAACTTTGAAACCGGGTTAAGGAATTACTCAAAGGTCCCTTTGATACCAATTGTTGGGTCGGAAGAACACCCCAAGGAGGGAATGATGGCAAGAGGGGGGGTGAATTGCCTTTTAAAAAATTGATTGACAAATTAAAAATCAAAGTAAAGTGCAGCGGAAATAAAGAGGCAATCACACAAGAAATTGATAACGGAGTTCGGCCAAAACCCAGCCTACGTCTCCGCTCCCAACTCAACCGTTGAGAGATTCCTACCGCTTGCTTTTCAATGGTTTTAGCAAGAAACCCACTAGGCTTTGAGGTAGCACTAGGACCTATTACAGCTTGCTTTTTGTGGTTTAGCAAGAACCCACTTGCTTTTGATGGTTTAGCAAGAACCCACTAGTCTTTTTACGGGTGAAGACTAGCTCAACGAGACACAAGCCTTTTAAAGGAAAAGCTTGAGAAAACCTCTTCACACCTTAGTGGTGGTGTGAGAACCCAAAGAAGAGGGGATGAGAAAAGGGTTGGGGTTTGTAGGCACAAACCCAATTTTAAAGCTCAAAATAAATAAAACAATAAAACCCGTAATGGAGAAGCCTTGGGCGCCTTTGATTGATTGATGATGTTTGAGGGCCGCTTCCAAGCTTCTATGGAGGTGCTCTTGGATGTGGAAGTTGTTGGAGCACTTTGGGTTCCCTTGGAACAATCCGTCGGAACTTCGCCAAAGATGTAAAAATGTGTACGGTGGCTTGGATGACGTTCCGGGGCTTCCTAGGCCTTTATTTATAGGCTAGGAACCTTCAAGTATCCGTTGGAGGGCTTTGGAGCCGTTGGAAAAGGCCTCGGAGCCGTTGGGAGGCTTTTGGAGTTGACTGGTCAAAGCCAACGGCTAGTTTGACCAGTGCTACCGGCTGGCCGGTACAGGTCCACCGGTTGGCCGGTGTTTGCAAAAAGTCATTGGATTCCTGTCCAGGGGCCACCGGTCGACCGGTGCCAGAGCCACCGGCTGGCCGGTGGTGAGGCAGTAGCAAACCCTGTTCAATCTGGGTGCCACCGGCTGGCCGGTGCTTGGCCACCGGTTGGCCGGTGAGATGGCAGTGGCTCAGCATCCTTCCCAGGGTCCACCGGCCGACCGGTGGTGAAGCCACCGGTTGGCCGGTGGACTGATTTTCAGTCCACTTGTGTTCCTTTGCCACTTAAGCTTGCTTGGCCCAATTCCTTGGTCACCTGATTTGATTCCTATCAATCCAAAAACACTTGAAAGAGGATTAGATAAATATGAGGGTGATTGTGATCATGAAAATAAAACCTTGAGGGGTTCGAGAGGTACAACAGTCTTGACTACTAAAAAATTATTCTCTATGATTATGTGTGTATGCCAAAAAGATTCATGTTTAATGTTATGATTATTGGGACTACATTTCACTACTATGATTTATCCCATGTAATGAAATTATGATCTCTTTTGCAGGTTATGATTTTCAAATGGTTATGTTATTAAAAATATGATGTGATTGATATTTCTTTTGTTTACCCTTACTGAGAATTTGAGCTCACCCTTTTGTATGTTTTCTTTTACCTGGGATAGGAAGAGGGGTATTAAGTAAGATATTCCAAAAGGGGACTCTAGATATGATAAAATAAAAGAGAGACACTATAGATGATTTATGAACCAGTTGTTTATGTTTCCCAGTTTCTAAAGACACTATACCTATACGGTCCATTAATGGTTTTATTATATATTGTAATAAGTGTGAATCAATTTTGAAGTTATAACAATGTATGTAATGTATGGGTTGTTATAGTTGGTATTAGAGGAAATGTATTGTCAACCTTTGGAAACTAGCATGTGAAAGCCTTAGTAAGAACCCTAAGGATAAGTCTAAACATAGAACACAATCTCTTTGTTTTAGAAATGGCCATGAGTAACCTATGATATAACCATAAGTAAGAAATTTTATTCTTGATTATGTGGTTTTCCTATTATAATTAGTGTTTCTCACACTATTCTTCTTGGTTTTAGTCAATGGTAGGATCCCGAACGAACCGTGTTAATGCGGAATGCGATGGGAAATGAAATGATTGTCCCCCTGAGCAACCATACATTATGGGAGCTGGAATGAAAAATCTTTTAGCCATGCTCACACAACTTTCTCAAGCTATGAATCATGAAGGACTTCCAAACAAGCAAAGGAAGGAGCAACATTCTGTTGAATATTTCATGAGGCAGCGTCCACCCTCATTCTGCGGGTCTACTGATCCATTAGTTGCTGAACAGTGGATCAGTACCACTGAAAAGATATTTTCAGTTCTTCAATGTTCTTAACATGAAAAATTCATCTTATAATTATATCATTTGGAAGGTGAAGCTGATCAATGGTAGAATCTAATCAAGAATACGAGGCCAAAAGATGATGTTGAGTCCATGTAATGGGACGATTTCAAGAACATACTTTTCAATATGTACTTCCCTCGTATTCTTCGAACAAAGATGGATAAGGAGTTTCTTGAACTGAAGTAAAAGGATGATGAATCTGTTGGTACCTACGAAGAAAAAGAAAATCTAATGAGCACTCCGAAAAGAAGATGAGTTTTCCCTTATGCTAAATGTGTGGAATGAAACATGGAGGGAGTTGTCTTAAAGGAACATGTAAATGTTTTAAATGTTGAAAAGAAGGTGATCGGGCATTTGAATGCCGCAATGATGGGATGAAGATGTCTAGTGACGTGAAGAAAGAAAAGGCTACACAGAGTGGACCTCCTACATGTCAATGTTAAAAGTGAAAGAAATGGAGCATTATGCTTATCAATGCCATAATCCAATGGATATTGTTGATGATCGATGTCAACAAACTCGTAAGGCTAAAGACAAAGGAAAGTCACATGAAATTTCTATCAGTGATGTGGAGTACGATAACGAGGTTGTGAAAGGTACACTTACCATCCACTCTAAAGAAGTAAAGGTTTTATTTGAATCTGGATCCACCCACTCATTTATTTATGATGAATTTTCTATGGGTATCGTTGTATTACCTCAGCAATTAGATATTTAGTTAGCTATGACAACCCCTAATGGCACAATAGTCACAACAAAAGTTTATAATTCTTCTCTGATTGAAGTTTGTGGGAAAGTGCTTCCTTCAAATATTGTGATCCTTCATATAGTGGAATTTTATGTGATTCTTTGTAGGGATTGGAATTCTTTATATGGAGTACATATCAATTTCCAAGGAAGGGAAGTCACATTTCATATTCCAGATCAATCTAAGATCGTATATCGATGCATGGATGAACATAACCTTCCAGTGGAAATTTCTTCCATCTTATGGGTCTTGATTCCACTAAATGAAGGTTCTTTATATCAAATGGTTGGAGAGAAACTCACGATTAATAATATACCAATTGTACATGTGTTTGATGATGTATTTCTAGAGGAATTTCCAGGTCTTCCACCCAATCATGAAGTTGAGTTTTCATTATAACTCATACCGGGTGTATTGCCCATTTCAAAGACACCTTATAGAATAAAACCAATTGAGTTGCAGGAATTGAAGAAGAAGCTCCAAGATAATCTTGATAAGGGATTCATACACCCTAGTGCGTCACCTTGGGGAGAACCTATTCTGTTTGTTAAAAATAAAGATGGATCAATGAGACTATGCATTTATTATCGAGAACATAACAAGATCACTATCGAGAACAAATATCTGGTCCCATGCATTGATGACTTATTTCACCAACTACGAGGAGCTCAATACTTTTCAATGATTGTTCTTCATTCTAGGTATCATCAATTAAGGGTCAAAAGGGAGGATATAAAAATGACAACTTTCCGTATGAGTTACGGACTCTATGAATTTATATTGATGCCACTTGGTCTTAATAATGCCTCTGTTATCTTCATGGATCTGATGAATAGAGTCTTTAGAGACTGTCTTGATCAGTTTGTGGGAGTCTATATAGATGATATTCTTGTTTATTCAAAGATCAAGGAAGAAAATGAAGATAACTTGAGAATTGTATTGAAGACCCTGAGAAAGGAGAAGCTTTATGCCAAATTTACCAAGTGTGAATTTTGGATTCAAAAAGTAGCATTTTTGGGTCTCATAATCTCAAAAGAGGGGATATCTGTGGATCCAAAAAAAATAGGTTATCAAAAGATGGCTGAGACCAACAACAGTAACTGAGATCTGAAGTTTTCTTGGTTTGAATTGATATTATCGACGTTTTGTGAAATATTTTTCACTATTATCTAATCCACTAACCAGGTTGACTCAAAAAGGAGTTATGTTCATTTGGACGGAGGAGTGGGAACAGAATTTCAAGGTGGTTGGGATCAACGCCAACCTTTGGTGGAATTTTCTTATAATAATAACTTTCACTCCAGTATTCAGATGGCTCCTTATGAAGCTCCCGATTGCCGCTTCCACCGAATCTCTCTCAAGTTCCCAATGTGTTACATGTATATCTCCTGAAAAATACATACCCGATCCTTCACATGTACTCAGCTCAGAAGTTGTACCACTTGAGCAAGATATTTATTAGAAAGAACAGCTGATAGAGATTCTGTATCGTAGTGAAAAAGTCATATGAAACAAGACCACTCGCTTAGTGAATGTTTTATGGAGGAACCACCAATTATAATAAGCTGAATGGGAGCATGAGGGTGTGATGAGGGAGAGGTATCCTCATCTGTTTGCTACAAAGTGACGAATTTTGAGGGAGAAATTCATATAATGGGGGGTAGAATGTAACAGCTGAGATTTTTTATGAGAAATATTTTGTTTTTATGTTATATACATCATCAATGGAATATTTCAATACACACAACACTATCTTGGCTTGCTTTACATGCAATCGTGACCTTCCTCGATAGCTTACGTTGTACGCAATACTGAGTTTCCCTAAACAACGATAAGCTATTAAAATATTATGAAAACTAGCCGTTATGAATAGTAATACCCACTTTTTGTAATTTCAGAAATTTTATATTTCAAAATGGACATCATTTTTGGATTCGAAATAACAAAATTAGCCTAGGGTGATTTTTTGGTATTTTTCAGAAAACATTCAATTTTTGATGAATAGTGAAAACACTAGGTTACTATTTAGAAACCGACTTTTTATTTAAATAATTATTTATTTTATTTAAATTCATTTTAGTTTTAAATTAATATATAATACCAATATAATTTCAAAGTAATTCAATGGAGTAATTTTATAATAATTTTATATTTATATAATTTTTTTTAACTTTTCACCGTCTTTTACCCACCTACTAAGAAATTTGCAAATTTACATAAAACATAATTTTACAACTTCTGTGAGTAGAATTTTAAAAATCCAACAGACATGGTTAATATCAAGGAGTAAAATTTTTTCCAATAAGATAAAACTAATTTTTGTTGAATAGCAACTTTTTACTTTTTTACCACAGTTAAAAGTAAATAGAATAATTAAGGGTAAAATGGATATCATTATTACCCTGTCACATGTCCTAATTCTATTGGATAAGATTAATTCTACCAAAAACAGCCTTATGAATAAAATATGATCATTTAGGTCTACATGGATTAGATTAGGACATATAATATTATTTTATTTAAAGAAGAGTAAAATAGTTAAATTCAATGTTTAATAACTAAAACATTTTTAATATAGGGTTATAAAAATTATAATTTCGACTATAAATATTTATTAGAAAGATACAAATATTACCCACATAATGGTATTTTATTTATAATTTTTAGACATTAAATAATTTAATTTATTTTTGACACAATGATGATACATTAATTACATTATTAAGGAAAGATTATCATAATTGATATTATAAACACACAAATAAATGTAATTTGAAACTTTTTAAAAATTAAACTAATTTTATAGGATCATATGACATATTTTTATTGATAAAAATAACTTTTTTTGAACTAATAATGCTGTTATGAGTTTCAAAAAAATCAATTACAAAATAGTGTCAAAATTGACATAAAATAGTTTTTAAAACAAATATAATATTTTAAATTGTTATTTTTTTCCTAAAATTATATGGTTCTGCCAAATGACATAGATAAGGATATATATATTAATAATTAAAAACTTGGGGTTCTTTTTCCTTGTTATAGTATGTTTATTAACTATATTGTGTAAAAAAACAAGAAGGCACAGTAAAAGTAAATATATTTGACTTAGATTTAAATCTAAATGATAAAGTTAAAATAGTAACCTAAACTTGTATAAAATCTATTGGTTGAAATTATTTGGAACCATAACCACCTTAGCTTCAATATAAATCAATTTGGAGCTATTAAAAACCAAATATGTCTTTATAATAAAATAATATTTTATGTTTTTCCTAAGGTGCCCCTCTCCTCCCTTATAAAATCACGCCTCCTCCCTATCCTCCTCACACAACATTGAGCCTCCAATATCCGCCAACCCCTAACAATTTCTCTTCTCCACTTCCCTAGAAACATCCTAGACGTCCTGGTTTTCTTTAAATACCATCTTTAGTTCCCTAAGAGTAGGTTAAAAGAGGCGCTTCAAAGAATAGGTAATGTCTTTTACCGATTCTTTAAAATTTATTTATTCTTCTATGTCTTCTTCTTTATTTGATTCATTATGATGTAATAAAATCAGTATCACTAATATACTGATATTTTATTATAAATATGGAACAACCCTATTCCATTTTCTATCCATCCTACAGAAAACAAAAGCATTGCGCGTGCATACGTACGGAATACCTTCTCCATGCCGTGGTGTAATCTGTTTTCCACCACCACCTTACGTGGATGGGCATAATGGTTTAAATAATAAATATATATGATTATTTTAAATTTATATTGATAATGATATATTATACATACACTCCAATACAATTCCATGATCATGGGACCGATATCATCGCTCATGCATACGTACGGCTTACCGTCTCCAAGATGTGATGTGACTCGTTCTACATGATCATAAATGAATAATGATTATATAAATCAATTGAATGAATAAATATTATATATATTACACTAATACCATTCAGAAAATGATGTATCTATATCCTAAAAATAATAAGAATAATTTATTCGACAAAACACGCATAAGAACAAAAAGAAATAAACACCGGAATAATAAGTATCAATGAAATATTACAAATAAGAAGCTAAGAATATGACCATATATGATATCATAACAATGAGTGATATTCTAGAATATGTCAATAACATTATTTAAATCATTATACAGGAGGTTCATACATGTATGAAGCAAATCAGACCTAAGTTAATGGAAAATCTCAAAATCTCATTTGTATCCGAGATTGTTTATACGTTGGTATTAACTACGGTGTATTTATCATCCACATCAATTTTTCCTCAAGAATGGAGTTCAAGCGTTTTATCGAAATTATTTTCCATCTATGATAATATAGGGTTCTGTTTCTATCCCTATTTTTACATTTATTTGATTATTTTATGATGGAAGTATTTTTGTGAAGTCCTTTTATCTTATATGGATTATGTTATGATGACACGATGTTTGAGAATCCCATTTTTATGACATGGGTTATGCTATGATGTATGATTTATGATTTTGTGGCACACATAAAAATGATTTCCTTATAATATGGGTGGGACCAATATCTCCCTCCAATTCATTGGGTAAAGATTTATATCTCATGAGATAGACATGGCAGGTTAATTCTGTTCAGTGATACAGGACTGAAACGATGAGTGAACATGGTTCAGAAATGGACTTTGTCCGCTAAGATAGTCTTGGAAATGAGTCTTGACTACTAAGAAATGATTCTCTATGATTATGTGGTTATTACACGAAGTTTCTTGTTTTATGTTATGATTATTGTGATTAAATTTCCGTACTATTATTTATCCCATGTTATGAAATTATTTTCTCTTTTGCAGGTTATGATTTCCAAAATGTTTTGTTATTATGAATATGATGTGATTGATATTTCTTTTTTTTACCCTTACTGATCATTTGAGATCACCCTTTTGTATGTTTTCTTTTCCCTAGGTTTGAAATAAGGGTATTAATTAAGATATGCCAAAAGGGGACTCTAGATATGATAAAATAAAAGGGAGACAATATAAATTATTTATGAACCAGTTGTTTATGATTCCTAGTTTCTAAAGACATTATACCTATACGGCCCTTTCATGGTTTTGTTATATGTTGTAATAAGTGTTCTTAATTTTGATGTGATAACAATGTATGTAATGTATTGGTCGTTATAGCATCTATACATAACCTAGTATACATTGAGCATCAAATTCATCTATGTTGATCATTATCATATATTCCTCCTTGAAGATGTTCTCCATCTCACCGAAAAGGATATATATTGTTACATCAAGATTCCTTTTTGTAGTGTTCTATTTGTAGTATCCCCTTGTTTCATTATGATTATCAATACAGATACACTTTGTTCCTCCGATTTTTATTATTTTGTTTGATCTAGCCAAAAGAAATATCGCACACCTCTATACACAAACATGTGATAAAACAACATTCATTCCACTCTGTAACTCCAAGGGAATTCCATTTTCCACTTGAGTTAGTACTCAGTTTAGTATGTATAATACAACTTTTAATTCATGTCCCCAAAGGGATATTAAAAGGTTTGTGTGACTAATCATTGTCCATACCTTTTGGAATGAGGTATTGTTCTTCCTTTTACTTAAAACATTCCTATGTAGTGCATAAGGTGGATCCAGTAGAGAGAAAGTATTGTACACCCCTAGAATGTTGATAATGTCTTGGATATGATATTCACTACTATGGTCAATTTTATAATTCTTTTTCTTCTTACCAACATGATTCTAAAATTCATTTTTGAACTCATTATACTTATCAAAGGATTCATAGATATTGATTATTAGGTATATATATCCATACCAACACAAATAACTGCTAAAATTATTAATGAATGAGAATCCACCTCTATCCACTATGTGAAATGGGTTTCACACATCACTGTGTACCAAATATAGAATCTCTTTGACCCATTCCCCTCAACCACCAAATGGTTGTTTGGTCATCCAAAATTATAGAAAATTTTGATATATTTCATCTATCTTCTGCTCAAAAGTTTCCACATAACCATATTGATATATGTTTGACAAACTCTACTTGTTTACATGACCATGATGGTGATGCCATAGTTGGTTGTTATACATGTCATGTGTATTTGTTTCATTATCAATTTCTAATGTTTGTTTTACTGTATAACTTATTCACCTAAATCATACCCATTTATCATTTGTGGCTGAAATTCTACTTCTAGTGGACTTACATTCCACTTTTAGTACATGGAAAATCTTGTTCCATTCATTGCCTCTAGATATTCTTCTTCTTGGATGTATAGTGGTCAAGAGCCTTATACAAGGAATGAGTCATTAATACCTTTAACTTGTTCTTCCTATTTCTATTCACCATAATTACAATGGGTTTATTACACCCCATGTCTTTATCAATGTAGAGAATATTTGTAAACAGATCTAAATATGTCTTCTCATTATTTATCATATTATAATTCATAGAAATAATGGAGATGTTTTAGGGAAATAAAGATAGAATGAGATCTATGCACATATCATCGGGTATAGTCATACCCCTGATCTTCATCCAATCAGTGTAGCCAATCGTCATGAAAACAAGTTCCCTAGTAAGCACAGACTCTCATAGATTTCATGAGAATATTTCATTGGAAATATCATATCTCTCTGATCTTCCATTTCCTTAATAGTGTTCCTTAAGGTGATAAATAATGTTATATGCATCCATATCCTCATATTTCATTATATTATCAATCAAAACGGTTGATATAATGAAACATGGAACATCTATGAAATTTTACACATGATTCAAATAGATAGATAATTATTCATAGTTTGGATCTTTGGAAATGAAAACTAGAAGTGGTTCTTCAGGTTAATATAATTTTTGTTCATGGCACAATATAATCCACAAGCACCATTTCTATTCCTGGATGTTCACACTACTGAAAATTTTAACCTTATCTCGTCTATATCATAGTGATATTTATTATGTCTATTGAATTAATATTTCTATAAATTAATATCATATAATTTTAAAATATTTAGATATCAAAAATAGATTAAAATTTGAAATAAATTAAATTAGAATAATCTCCCTCTATTTTTTTAATCGTAATAGTATTTATCCATCACTGTCATAATAACTTTTTTTCTTAGATATTATAGTGTAAATGATCCATATTACCCTTCTCATACACTATCTTTCACATGTAAGTATTTTTGAAGGGGTTTAAGTAGGAATAACATTCCAACTACATTAACTCATAGTTCTTTGATCTATGGAGTGAACTCCCCAATCTAGAAACCATTCTCTAATGATTTCGTCAACAAGTTCCTCTTAGTTACGCCATGTACTATTTTGGTAGTCATCCCTTGATGTAGACCAATTAAAGTGACACTAAAAATAAAATAATAAATTCTCCACAATAATTGAATGAAGCCAAACATGGTTTTTAAATGAACTATGAACTACGATGTTCTTTTAAATTATGTTGAGGAAAGATATACCAACTTAATATGTTTGTTTTGTGATTTTTATCCATAATTTGTAAAAACCATTATACCTTTTACATGATTTTTTTATTATTTAGATGATTTTTCTTAATTGATTAACCGTGTTTGATAACATATTAACACATAATCTGGTTATACTTTGCTCAATATTTATTTCATGATAATACACTTATTGGTTGATCGCATAGCATTCAAAAAAATAATTAATCACGAAAATAACATAAATAAAATATAAATGGAGTGATTTTATTACTCACCAATAGTTTTTATATCTAGTGGATGATAAACTAACCTTGAACCATATAGAAGTCACAAATATACCTCTAACATCATTTATGCTGCAGCATTCATCCATTTCATTTATGTAGCGCCTTGATTGGTTTCACCCAAACACCATGAATTGGATCATCAACACTGACATGGGATCTCCCTCTATAAACTTACGCTATTACTCAATCTCAGTTGAGGGGACCAAATGTACATGAAAAATGGGGATTACATAAAATAAAAATTGGGTACTCATTACCTTACATAATAAGGGAATGGGTAGACACACAGAACACATAATCATTAGGTTTTTTTATAAAATTAATGTATATTTATATAAATAATTGAGAATACTATCTGAAGTTGACTACACATAATGTTGTAATTTTGATGGTATGTAGTTTTATTCTACCAATGTGCATTGAAAATTACTTAGGAATGGTCATTTTACAAATAAGGGATATATAGGAGGTTAAAGGCATGTACTGGGAATACATGGAATCCACTCTCAGATTGCAAAGTATATGAGACCCCAAGTAATGTATTTGATACAGGTAAAACACGGGCAACAAGTGTATTATCCAAATGAATCAACATTTTTAATAATCAATTTATTACTATTTATGTTATTGAAAATGAAGAAAATAAGAGGCATATATGTTGTATTATTAAAATAATTCATTATAAGTAGAATTAAAAATAAATATATTCAATATATCAATGATTAATAAATAATGAAAAATTTATCTTGTGACACCAATCTGATACCACATATAGGTTCATAGAATAGTAGTATAATCCTTTGATGGTATGATGAAATATTATATTAGTGTTAATTCTTTTGGAATAATTTCATTACATGATCATGGTATGGTGCCAATTGAAAACAATGGATTAATAGAATACATTAATATGATCGAACCATTGGGAGAGAATATTCACATGTAATTAAAAATTAATTAACTTGCATATAATGATTTACCTTAATTTTTAATTCATATTTCATTAATGATCTGAAAAAATGGATTTCAATGAACCATCATTGTGCAACATGAATCATGAGATTATTTTCTCTGGCGGTGTTCCACACATGCACCAAAATATATGATCAACATCGTTGAGTGGTCCGGTGATATCAAGATAGATCCTAATCCCTTAATTTTTTTTATTTTAACTAAAATAATTTTCTTCTCAAAGAGGGAGAACTCTGGGATCACACATTCGGACCAGAGAGAGGAGGAAGGGGGATCTTTTTTGTAGGACTATAGCTATCAGACTAGAGATATATATCTTGAGATATCTCTCTTGATATTTTTTTTATATATATATCTACATATATTTCTTGATATATCTCCATAGATATATATCTATATATCATTATAGTTACAAATCTATATATATATCACTATATGTCTATCTTATTTGTTATTCATAACCAAAATTTCACTTTAGGAATGTGATATATATATATAAGTATATATAATTATATATATATATTTATGGATGGTTTGAGGTTGGAGAATTATACAAAAGACCTTAACCATTTATAACATTCTTTATTTTCCCCATGTACATTAATAATAATAATATCACTATTAATCGGTTTACATATGAAACAGAATAAGAATTTAAGAAAATATAAATTATTTTTAATTTTACAAATATACTTGGTCTACTTTCCCTCATCAACATTAATTGACCCTGAAATAATGACTATTCATTGAAATATATATAACCACATTATTTACAAAATAAATATAATAAATGTTATATGAAACAATCATTATAAAAACATATATTTTTTATTATTTTTCTCAGTTAATTATTTTAAATAACGTGAAATTAAATTATGGTGATAAACCAAACGAAAATAAATATTATTTAATCAATCGTGTTAAATTAAATACTGTAATATAACTAATATTGTGGATACACTCAGTGTGTGACCCTCTAGTCCTGTTTTCCAATATCAATAAAAATAACAACCAAAATTCCATGGTTAGTGTATATAGATTTTCCATTGATTCCAATGAAACAAAAGTTGATGTCAAAATTTCATATAAATTTTTATTAATGTTTACAGTATAATATATTCTATTTATCACCGTATCTATAATAAAAATGGTTACAAGATGGTTCCATCTACCTATATGCCTCATGACTATTTTTTGACTTTTTGGAAACAAATTCTTCCACCATTAGCCATATCCATGTATTTATATATTATATTCTATTCCCATCAATGGAATATGATATCAACATCCTTATACAAGTTCTGGGTGTATTAGAAGCATCTAATTGGACATTCCAAATTCTGATTTTGGTCATGATCGATGAATAATCTATGATTTACAAGGCGATGAATTCCATGATAAATTAAATTGATTGAAATAATATATAGAATATATAAATGCTGATGCCGAAGCATATGATCATCAAAAATTGTTTATACATAATTTAATCCATTAAATAATTTCCATGTAAGAAAATATGTCTATTTTTTTGGATATAATAATGCATTTATGCCATACCATAATTAGGTTGTACTAATCAAGTGTATATTCCCACCAGGGGTGATCCACACATATTCCATGAACCACTGAACATCAACATAAGAATATCTGAGTTCTAGTGCGGTAGATCCAAACATTCATGTCATTCTCCATTGATCATCGAGGGAATCTCATATAAAACATTCTACATAATCTCATTCTAGAATCAAGGGTGGTTGGTGGAGGAATATCAATATCCACTCTTGATAGTATTATATAAAAGGGATATATCTAGGGATTGAGAGGATTCTCTCAGTATTTCATTTTACACAACACAAATTGAATTAGATCTCTTAAGAAAATAGTATAATTTGGATTATATAATACTAGGAATAGAAACTGGTAATTTCCCATTCCACCTTTCATATTTCTCTAATCCTTGAAAAACTCTTGGTATATAATAATAATTATATTATTACATCCTAACATGTGCTAAACCAATGAATTAACATAAATATAATTTATGCAAATAATATTCATTATATTTTTTTTCTTATAAAACAATTAAACATGGTCTACAATTCATCCATTATATTTATTAGGCCTTCAATAATTATTATTAATTTAATGAATAAATTTCACCTCATTATTCAGCTAATAATAAATGAACATTAAATTCACTGAATAGAAAATATGTATTTATTAAATATTCTTCAAAAGTAATATCTCTCAAATAATTTTCAAAGAAATATATTTGATCAAGTAGTTAGGACTAAATATTAAACCATATGCTAGAATACATCTTATTCCAATTTTTAAATAATAAATACCATTATACTATTTAACATAGATTCTAAATACACTTATTTTGTGACCCTCTAGGCCTCTATGAGAAGCATTAGGTGAAGCGGCTAAATGTACCGAGTTAGTGTCTAGCAATATAGAAAGACGCTGATATAGAATGATATTAACGATACATCAATTAACACCTCATATAGACTCTTACTGTGTGATATCATTTCTTGTTTATGATATCTCTAATAAAGTATTTTTCATTTTAGTTCTATCATCCCATTTGCTTGATTTCACTTTCCTTGAATTTTTTGGAATCAAACTATTCTATTGAACACCATGGTAATAAATTTATTTAGGATATATATTTTCCATTAAAGGTCCTGATATGTCAACTAATTTTAAATAACAGAAGGGAGATATCCATTCTCACATTATTAATTAATTAAATATTACTCATGATGCGCTCAATGTATCCTACCTCATTGATAACATATATCTTCATCGATTTCATTAATACATAATGTTTAAAAAATTATAACACTCGTCAATAATAATCTTCAAACCTATGGATCAATACACATTTACAAATATAGGAACATCCAATGATAGATATAAATGTATATTTCGTACTAGAATGTCTCATTCTCATAATATACTATTATGGAAATTACTATCAGAATACGCCATGAGAGGGTGTATCGAAGTCCTATGAATATCCACCCATAATGGCTTATATCATTAGTGTCTCTAAAATGATTATATCTAGATATAGAAAATAAATTCTAATAATACTATCTTGGTGGTTCTAGGTTGTCATTATAGCGGATAACTACTATGAAATTTTTTTATGATAGCCATACTTTGTACATTCTCACATACTCTGTTATAGAGAAGAACATTAATCTTCTTAATGGAATTTATTAATATTCAAAATAATGAATGCATGATATCATAATGTAAACTGATGTTAGTTCTATTAAACCAAAAACAATTTTATCCAGAGACATATGGGATAAATTCATTCTTGCATTATCTATATGTTAAATCACTCTTGACACACAAAATTTATTATACTTCACTATGATCATTTTTCATTATTTTTATAATCAGTACTACTTTGTATGAGAGTCATGATATCCATTTATGAAATTCTTAAATTCGACGTAACAATACACACATTCGTATATAATAACATCCAATGACACAAGGAAACATTGATTTCTTATTAACGGGTCAATTCTCATAAGCTATTGTATTGGAGAATACTATGTGAGAAAACCATGAGACGGAGTATCAATTTTATATGAGCCTCCTATAACTAATAGATTGTATTTACTGTATCCCATCAGAAAATATCATCCATCCATAGAGGAAGATTCATGAATAATGTTGTGGATTTTTTAAGTTCTTATCCTAGTGTGGAACATCTATTTCATTCCTGTGAATCATATATTCTGAGCAAATTATCTCATAAGAATATGATATAGAAAAAAATTAATGTTTTGATAAGAAAAATTCTTTAATTATGAATAAATGAAATCAAGGAAAAAACAATCTAGTTATACGACACCAAGACCAACACTATGATGAAGAAAAGGATGTATCTCGAGTTGGTGACCGAACTCACACCCCAAAAATTTATTAAATAAAAATGTTGAAACAAAGTTAAAAAATGAAGTGAAATGCATTTTGGCCATTATGAAATTTAATGATTACAAATCAGGTGACTAAAAACAACATGGAGTTACATACGAAGAAGTGGAAGAACTATAACATGAATCTTTGATCACATACCACCAAATTATTAGTTATTGGAAAATATTATTCTTCATAACAACAATCCTGGTAATTTATTTTAGGTTTCTTGATATGATAATATCAAACCTGATTGGATTGAAAAACACGAATAACAAGGTTCTATAGATTTCTAAAATCATTGGAATTCATGTGTTCCAGTATCTTAGTAGTATAGTGTAGTTTTTATTCATTATGGAGCATGACGTTTTCAATATATAAATTTGGAAATTCTTATTAAATTAATGCTCATAATTCAGAATGCTGTAAAAACATATGATCCAATAAAAAACATCATTTTTTTATAATTTTATGATTATTATTCCCCATAAAAATAAAATATATATACTCAAATGATAGAAACACATATCATTGAGATAGTTCCCAAATGTGTTACCACATTCAATTGTTAATCGGGTTAGTGTAACACAATCCAATGGAACAATAGTTGTAAATCATTTTGTTTCATCAAAAATGATTTCAAATGAAAATCCAAAAGGGAAATAATTGAAAAATGGATTTCTCTAAAAGGGAAATTATAATCAATTTAAAACATTAATTTGAATTTATATAACATATATTCCCTAATAAAGAAATAATCATTTGTGGTGATTCCAACATCCCTATATTTCTCAAACACTTTTTACCTTATTCATCAATCCATTAATATATCTCCTTCCACAATCCTAAATTCATTGCAAAATCATATTTTAACATATGATCAATAAAATAATCATCATCACTATTAGCATAAATGAATGAATATGATTCCTCAACAACAACTAAAGTGGTTTTAAAATATGTTTTTCAAAATGGGTAATTCTCAAACAACAATAGATGTAACTAAATGGGTTTTTTGATTCTATTGTTTATTTTTCTCCTCAAGTTCAATACCAAATGATTTATTACAAATTATTCATTCCATGTATAATTATTCCATTCTTGATGATGTTTTAATTGTATGAGGTGTGATAAATCCATTTGAAAAAATTATTTTATTTTTCCCAATGATTAAGACCGAATTAAAAAACTAATCTTCATAATGATGTTATTTATCTACAAACTAATTGATATCCTTTTCCTATGAATTATCTCTCCCCCATTTACAATTCTACCCATAACCACTAATTCTAATGCATGAAATTCAGCGTTGTGATCATGATCATTGGAAAGGATCCTCAATAGAATTCACAAATTCATTGCATCCACAATGATCATCATCAATAGAAGGATATATAAAATTGTTATATTAATGATCATAATAGTGTATCCACTCTTACTGATAAATGGGAAAATATCATTATAGCTATAGGGTTTAGCGAAGTTAGGGTTTTTAGTATTTTCGTCTCCGTAATCATGATTCTTCTTCCCCTTTTGAATCCATATTTATTTTATATTATTATAGTCTTTTTATGAATCCGATGGAAATCCTTAAATTATATGACATAATAATATTACAAATTTTTGATTTTCTCAAACTGCTCTAACTACGAAGGCAAAATAAACATGAAGTATGAGGTCAATCACACATAGATCAGGGAACATCAAAGAAGACATTTGACCATAAGTTTGGTCTTCCAATTTCTCTATGATTAAATTTTATTAAAATAATTTAATGAGGAAAAATTAAATAATTTAAATGAAAACTGAAAATCAGAAGGGAGGGGAACCCATTTCCTTTGGTTGTTTTATTGAATAAATTAATTTTACTTATCATTCAAAACATCATATAATAGTATCACAACAATTCAATTCTATTAAAATGCGAAAAGATTTATACCATTCAGTATTCTATAAAATCATAATTCATCATAGTCTGATGAACCAAAATATCTAAATCACATTAAGATCTTATTTCAAAAAGTAAAAGGATACTCTTACTCAATGTTAATGAATATATTATCTCAATCATTGAGGTATTAATTAATTATTAATGAAATAAGATAAATGGATCAATGATGAATAAAATAAATGTGATGGCACAACATGATTCTATAAAATAAAATTATCTTACAAGTGAAGGAAAATAAAACTTTTGGAACACACCCCCTTTACATGCTTTTACTAACCCCTATGGGGTTTAGCCTATCATCTTTGGGTCAAAGGAAATGGTTAATAATATAACAACCATAGAAGAGAGACTAAAAAATAATGAATGTTAAATGGAATTAAGAAAATTGATTGAAATTAGACTAAATATTATTCAACATTACAATTAATTTCATAAAATAATGAAGAATAGAAAATATATCTATGAGGAATGAAACATGGTTCAGAACCCTAGTGGCATCCTACCAATTGATGAATCAAAATGACTTGGATGGATATCATTTCTAGTAATAATAAACCTTTATTTGTACGCCCATATATATGTCTCAGACTTTCATGTGTAATATTTGGCGTTTAGTTGTGGTCCTAAGGTTGAAAGAAATGCATTCTGTTGAAAGTTATGTCAAAATAAGTGCATGTTGTGTCACCTCGACTTTTAAATATTGTATATTTTTTACAACATGTTTAATTTACATTCGATGAAATATACACAGCTTATTCTACTAATAGTACTTGTATGGATTTTATGTCTTGTAATGTTTTCACGATGTGTAATGTGTGGGGAGAACACCTGAACATTATCTTCATATCATGCCTTGAACTACTAATATTCCTTTTAATCTTTTCACATCGTGTAATTTTCACACAATGTGTATCGTCAATGTCAATCAATTTAAACCACCTTTTTATAAGGTTATTTAGTTTTGAGACTCCAAAACATCATGTGATTTTTAATCATCACTGGAATCCATCCTTCAAAGGGAGTCTTGAAATATTATGCCTCTATATTCAATATATGTTTCATTATATTTCAATTTTTTGAGACACTTCACATATCATCGTGAAGAGAATTTATGTTTCCTAATTGTCATGATTTACTTTGAAATTAACCACATATAGGTCCAACCATATAAACATAAAAAAACAATAATATCATGCTTGAATAACATATTAAATAAATTAATATTCAAATAAAATTTATATTAAAATATATATTCAATATAGAGATGTCATTAGTTGAATGCTTCTTCATATTCCCAACACAATAAGGCTTCTAAATGTGAAAATATTTAATGAAATAAGAGAATTATTCTACAATATTTTCATATAAAAAATTCTTCCACAAACCATATTCACCATTATAGATCCAAATATAAAAGGGTGGATCTCGTGAAATATCAATTTCAACACATAAACTAGAAACTAAGGGTTTGGACTATTTCGAAGTAGTTGAGTCCATTTTGATAGGTTGATTAATAACCTTAGCAATATAATATACAATAGTGGTTTTAAAAAGGGGAATCATAATCCATTTATGTTCCAACCAAATATAATCATGTGGTCTATCAACAAATATCACAACTTATATTCAAGGGATTTATAAATTATTTTGGATATTTGTAATTACTACTAAAGATTTGAGTTTATCCAGCGCTAATCTTTATCATCACTTATTTTAGTGCTGATAAAGGGGACTTTCATCACCCCTAATAAGTTGAATATTTCATTAAAAAACAATATATCATTACAATTCATATATTAATATATAAACATATTTATATATAATAATAATAATATATTATATAAACTATGATTCAGATGTTACAATATATGTATTCACACTTGATATAAAAGATATTTAGTGGAAAAATATTTATAAATAATTTAAAAATAATATTAATTAACAATTTTATAATTATTTTATAGAAATATAAATTTAATAACAATTTGAAGATATAAAAATAAAATAAAATAATAAATGATATAAAATAAACGTAAAACATGAATCGAACATCAAACAATCATATATGCTGATCTCAGTGTTCGTTTAAGCTCTACCAGATACCAAATAGATGTATGTGAAAAGATCTATGATGTGTTGACCTAGGAAATAACGATAATTTTCTTAGTTCAAAAAAGGCTTCAAGGGAATCAAAAAATTGGTATTTTTAGGTACCCTGAATTGTTAATGTTTGATGTAATTCTATCCCCATTTAAGCTAGTTTCCTTATCAATTTTTTTGTGGACATGCTAGTTAATATCAATAGTTACAGTCATTAAAATATTTTTATATTTTAATTTTGTCAATTTTCAAATTCTACTATCATTTATAATTACATATATAGACTTATATACAAATTTTTGAATATTTACTCAAAAAAAATTAATTTTATAAATAAACATTTCAACATATTTAAATTTAAAATATCATACCAAATATATAGTACATATATATAAATAAATATATAATAATATCCATTTTATTTAAAATAAATTTTTTTGATTTTATATATGCCAATACAATGTATAAATAATATATATATGTGTGTGTGTATGTGTGTGTTTGTGTGTGTTTCTGTACTTAAAGAAATATTTTTATGAATATATATCTTAATATCTATATATTAGTAAATATATATAATAAATGTACCTAAATATAAATATTTATAAATAAATATATGTATGTATATATGTATGTATAAAAACACACATATAAAACATATTTAATGGATGTTTATATAAATATGTAAACACACACATATGACTCTTTGAGCGAACATCTATTCTTTATTTTTTTTAATTTCTTGTCATTAAAATTGTTGCTTAATTTGTTCCACAATAACTTTTATATTTTTCATTTTTTCTTTTTATGACGACCTAAGAATTGATGTTATGCATCATTACACTGATTTTTTCTCCGATGTCTGTTATATAAAATTAATTTTGATATTTATATTTTTTCATTAATTTATGAAAAATTAATTATTAAATTTTTAAAAAATATTAATTATAAAGTTTTCTAAAGAAAAATAATATTTTTTGAAATTTAATAATAATATTATTTTTAGTCTCATCCATTATTTTGAGATCATTATATATAGTTATTCTTAAAAAATTTCTTATGTGTTATCTAGGGATATAAATGGTTGCATTCTAACTAGATACCTAACACTACCAGACCAAATTAAATAGGGATTGAGTAGTGATCAAATGAATGTTTTTGGATTGATGGTAAAAAATTGTAAATTAGATTAATAAACATGTATTATTAAATTAGTACTCTCAGGGTACCAAAAAACAGACCCGATTAAAAAATTATTCTTACATAATCAATAATACAATTTAAAATTGCATTGAAATTATAAAAAATATTTGTTTATTTCTAATTTTATTCATATTATATTAATATATACATTTTAAATTTTATTTCATTGACTATATGTTTTTAAAGATATTGTCATTAAAAAATAATTTTACAAATTTTTTTGATAAGTTTATTCTAGTTTTATAAATAAAATTTAAATATTTTAGTTTCTAATTTTGTTAATAAAATGGATATAATAGTTAAATGTTAGCTACACATATAAAAACAAAGACTTAAAGTTGTAAATTTAAAAAATTAATGTGTAATGATTTGATATATGGTTTTATTAAAATAAATGGGGATATGATTCAGTTCCCAAAAAAAATTGGGACGCGATCACATGCTTTTCGTAGTTTTAATAAAAAAATATTTGTAACCAAAAAATTGTAAAATGGAAAATATTTTTCAATATGTTATCATTACAACTGATTCTTTTAATAATATTTTATTATATTTATGTTTTGTAATATCAAATCATGTCATCATATTTGATCACATTTGTTGGTAGTTATGAATTTAGTGACTTGTGATGCATTGGGGTAAAATTTTATAATAGGATTTTAAAAAATATATTTAAAAACATCATATAGGAATATCTAGGTGAACCAGTTGAATTTTATTATAGATATCATTGTACTATTTAGTGGTGTTGGAACCATGGATGTATAGAATTATAAATGAAACACTATTAATCAATTTATTATTAATAAAAATTAATATTTAATATAAAAAGTAGTCTAATTCATAAGAAAAATTTCATTTCAAATAAATAACTTTTAAAATAGTGTTATTTTATTATTAAGATATTTTTATAAGTAAAAAATGAAATCGTGATAAATTAATTAATTAATTAAAATTATTTGAAAAACTAAATTAGTTAAATTTTTATATAAAAATCCAGTAAATTTCATAAATACAATATAATTTTTTATAATAATGTGTTTTAAATAACATATATTTTTGAAATTGTATATAAAATTAATTTCATATATATATACACACATTATAATTTTATAATTATATCAGATTTATCATACACAATTATTTTAATTTTTATTAATAAACCAACACATATTATTATTTTAAAATTTTATTATACTTAAAACACATTATTATTAGAATTTCGATACACTTTCATATCCCATCAATACATATTATTCATTCATTTATAAGATGGATTTTATCAGCTCCTTTAATATTTCAATGATGAGAGCGTTATTGTAGGCCTTTTGGGTTTTATCATTAGAACAAATAACAAATAAAAGTCTTCTTTATTACGACTAAAACTACCCTTGATAAATAACACCTTTATTAACACTATTACAAGGACTAATAAAACCATGATTCTATCGAGGCTAAAACTAGAATCGATAAATGTCGTGTTAGCTTCTCTAATATAGTTATATGTGCATACCCCACTACAACAACCAATATCTGTTCAGAAAAATTTAAATTATCATAATTTAAATCATTTCATATGAATAAAAAATATATTCACATTTCACAATTTTAATACAATAATATTTAATCTGAAACATCCCAATGTATCACGAATATATTTCATATGTAAAATTCATTACAAAAAATTACAATTTCCAGAAAAAAAAAACAACTCTACACATATGAGATATTCTAAATGTAAAAAATCAATTTTCGTAGATATGAAGGGTGTACCTATAATAATTTTTTAATAATATTAAAAAAATAAATACATAATATATAATATATAATAATTCATAAATAAATAATAAATAAAAAGTGATAACATAAATTATAAAACTTAATAATTAAATAAAACATATAAAAAATTTTGTAAATAAAATATATTACAAATTATCACAATAATATTAGAACATTAGATTTGTTTTATGACTGTGGCTCACTTTTTGAGAGGGGATATATTTCATTTTTAGACTGAAAAGACACACTTTTAGTCAGACTATCCACACCATGAATCTCTTTAACATGAGGTTAATTAAGACATAATAGAAATTATCCATTGGACACTATAGAAAAAACACAACAATCAGATTATTTTTACTCAATTTTGTGTATTTGATGTGAATTTTGAACTAAAATGACACTTATAATATGAAAACTCATTATTCGGTTATACCGATCACATCACATGTATGATTCAAGAGTGGTTGATTTCATTGCATCACAAATGAATCATATACCGCAGTCTATAAGTATTTATACAATCTGATCATGTTTGATTGATTTCAAGCATGTGATAGGTGTTATGATATAAAATGAACCTTTTCATCGTTAAATTAATATTTAGTTATGCCAGTCACAATGAATACTCGAATGATGTGTGATTAATTATTACATTCAACCAATGAATTATCAATCATTATATTAATGTATCAAAAAAATTAGATAATGTATCTCACATTTGTTTATGTGAAATGCATTTTGAACTTAAATTTCACCTCTAAGTTGAAAAAACATAATTTCATCTTTAAAAGACACATCGTGCATTAGATTAACATGAGGTTAATTTATACAAATCATAAATGAATCAAAAACCATTTTCAAAAACAATTCTAAAAATCTAATCCAAATTTTCATTCCACATATTTTTACCATTATTAAATTATAATTTTTATTATATTATATTAATCAGGGGAATTTTATTTTTTCGGGAATTTTTAGGGAAAACCCTAATGAATTTAAACCTTTTCCTTCTATGTATAGATTAGCAGAAATAATGTGACATCCCTTCACCTATAGTATTTTTTGTTTATTTTGTTCAGTGAATAGTTTTTCTATATGGGGAGCATATGGTTTACCCCAAAGTTTTAAAAATATGTGGGAAACCATAAGGGCCCTTTTTCTTCTTGTAGTCCTATCATAGTGCTTGCTCATATATAGATGAAAAAGTGTGACATGTTTATATTACTAAATAGTGAGTTTGGAAAGGTTAGAAAATAGTTTTTTGAATCATGAAAAATATAAAGGGAAAATGGTGTGCGGCCTTTTTTCATTTGAAATTCCATCCTTGTGGTTCGCGAACTGTTTGAAAAATCATGCGGTCTACCAAGATTTTATTTAAATGTGAACATACATCTAAACCCCCCACTGTATTTTTTGGTTTTCTCCTAACTATCAATCTATCAAGTTTGAATGAATGTGTGGAAGACTTGAGGACCTCCCACCCTGTACTCCCCATTCATTTTGGAGCAGCTTTCCGTCAAATTTCCAGTAGGTAATCCCTTCATTCTATTCAATTACAATTACCCTCTCTTATCCATCCCCACACTCTAATCTTTCCACTCATATGCATACCCTAACTAATGTTTAGGTTGAGATCATGATTTTTTATGATTCAAATAAAGATACTTTATGATTTAAAGGGTTAGTGAGGGAACCAATATTCTTTGTTATCTGTTTTATTCTAGAGGATACATGTTTTAGATGGGTTTTGATGGAAACAATGTGCCAGTATTATTTGAATTCCATTATAATGCATGTTATAAATTTCATAAAATTTATAAATTTATTTCTAATGAAATTATATTTTTATAGAATAGCCTTTTGGATTGAATAAGGGTTCTCAAATCGTTTAAAAAATTGGTGTGGACTTGTCACATGTTAATGATCAACAAAATGAAAAGTTTCCCTTTTAAGTAGGATTAATGGAATTGAAAGGGTTTTTGTATCAAATTATATTTGTAGATTATTTCTGTAATGCATTAAAAGTTGTTTTTAATAAAAGTATTGGGGTTGGCCCTCTATTTAATATTTTTAGGCCATTAGACCGCACTCGTGTAAAAAATCATTTGAAACAAGAATTATGGAGAATGTTGGTCTTCAAATAAACTTATAACGGTGACAAGTTAAATAGTTTTTAAGGAATGTTGTGATTGAGTTATATAAAGACGTGAAATTGCATTTCAGTAAAAAATTATTATAGAAAGCCGTATTTGAACTTTTATATAATTAATTTCCAAATACATGTGAGGCCCTACTTATGGCACCATATATTTTTTGTGTTCATTTTATCCTGAATTCCTTGAGTGATGTTTGGAATTTGATATATTTATTTTTATTCTTAAAATTTAATATGAAAAGGGGACATGTCATGTTAGGATATAGTTTGTGAGAATAGGTTTATTTCAATTACATTTTAATATATTTATGTGATTACTTATTTCATTTATCACATATATTAATATGTCATGGTAATCCAAGGGGTTATTAAATGACCAAGATGAGTGAAAACATTATTTTATCCAATATCTTGATAGATTGTAAATCGGTAGCTGAGTGTTCATAGAGGGTCCTTATTGTTGCTTCAAGCCTAGAGTTTTTGTCTCCTATTTAGATCAGGATACATGAATCAATGGATGATACATATTATTTTCAATTCATTCTCTGGATGTTTTAGTGTATTCCATTCGTTACGTTGTTTATATTCTTCTAGCTTATTTTGAACACATGGCACCACTACCCAATTCAACTTACATTTTTTTTATTATTGATTCATTGGTCACTAATTATAATTTTATTTCACTATGAATATTTTTTATTAACTTAAAATGGTTTTCAAAATTTGTTTAAATGTATTATTTAAATGGAATTATTTTTATTTTTCACATAGAAGAATTATGAATAATGTTATAAATGAGTTCTTTTGGATAAAATGGAACTTTTCAAAAAAAAATATCAAAATGTAATTTTAAAATAATATATTTATAAAGGGCGTGTTTTAATAAAATAATTATTATAAATGTCATATTTCCATTATGAATAATGTTTTAATTGTGTTATTTGTTGATGAAGGGAATGTTTTTGGGAAACTTGAGTGTGGCATGTGATTGGATTTTAATCGATGAAGCACATGAAAAATTATTTTTTATTCATATAAGGAGTAGATTTTCATGAACTGTATTAAGAATGGTGTTTTCCTAGAACTTGGTGAAATCCTATTGGGAATATTTCGATCATAATCATCATATGAAATGTTGTAGTGGTACATATGCAACACTTATTTATTTTTATTGTGTCTAGTTAGATTTTCAGTTCTTCCAATGTTCTTTGGTCCGTGGATAGATGTGTGGGTGTGGTGAATTATTAGTGATCAATAGTGAAGGTGAAAGAGTGTTTTGGGATACAACATAAATTTTCTTAGATTGGGTGTTTTTATAAGCCATTCATCTATGAATTTTTATTGTATTACTTATTCTAAATATTTATTTTTACAATCTATTTTTGTATGGATGTTTATTGGTTATTCCATGTTTGGAAGGTCTATTAAATATTTCCACTACATGTGTATTTTATATTATTATTGACTATGAATCCATTACCAATTAGAATTATTGATTCCCAAATACTAGTTTCTATCATTTGAGGACCATGAATACACTATCTGCCAATTGTGGGTCGGGTCGGGGGTTTCTCCGGGGGCAACCTTAGCAAGGTTGTTACATGTAATATTTAGATTATGTGACATCTATTTTGAACAATTAATTAAATGGAAACCACTATTGGATAAAGTTTATAATAATAATTCAAGAAAGATATCTATAGGTTTTCAAACCATTGGTATATCATATTCCAATTTTTTGAAGGTTTATTGGATATTTTGGCATTGTGATAGAAAAATATAAATTAATTTTGAGAAAACCATCGTTATATGAGGTTTATACTAGTGGTTCCAAAACAATTCATATATATCATGTAAAATACCTATAAAAATAGCTTAGGAAAACCATTTGTATTGATAATTTAAAAAAATCCATGATTAATGATCCAAACACCAGTCAATTTTTCATAAACAACTTTAGCACTATTCAGTAATCACTATTATGAATGTAATTTATATATATGTGTATATTTAAAAATAAAATAATTTTTTTTGTATTTAATGTTATTTTAAAAAATAATTCAAAATAAATTTAGGTACCCATATCAATGATGCTCTAAAATCATTCGTATAAATCTATACCAATGTTTTTTAGAACCATAGGTAGATGTACCCAAATATTTTTGGATC
Source organism: Viscum album (assembly GCA_963277665.1). Lineage (NCBI taxonomy): Eukaryota > Viridiplantae > Streptophyta > Magnoliopsida > Santalales > Viscaceae > Viscum > Viscum album. The sequence goes on from OY728151.1 coordinate 1,469,593,514, forward strand.
AATACAAATTTTTCTAGAGTGATATTGATAACTGGTACCTATGTAGTAATTATACCAATGATACTCCAAAACAATTGGTATAGGTGGTACCCATACGAATGGTTTTCCATAAAAATGGTATAGGTCTGTTATTAATGGTTATATATCTACTGGTGAACACATATTTTTAGTTATATCGGTCACAATGCATGTCAAAATTTTATGTGGTTAATTCTTATATGTGAAAAAATTGAATTATCGACCGTTGAATTATATAATAATGACTACATAAATGGATTCTTTTTTATTTTTAGTGTCTAATGAACTTCTTGTACTAAGATATATGTCACTTTTGATTTGCAAATATACTATTGTTAACATATAAAAAAAATTATTCATGAAATTGATGGAATATTAATTCCTACAAATAAAAAATGAATTATGGGGTTTTATTCTAATGTAGGATAACAATATTACCATGTTCATTCATTTTTATGTATGTGACACATTTATTCAGATAAAATATCACATTTAACACAAGAAAAGAATTCAATTATAGAAGTCACACTGTGATTCCAATTAATATTTTCATAATTCATACCCATCACAAATGAACTATATCCATTTTCCTAATGTATCATGACAATCCAAGCATTTATTCTTTGTTTTGCGTGTGTAAGAGTCATTTTCAACTAATATATTAAAAATTTAAATTAAAAAACATGAAATTTTGGTCACACCATCTACACCCTGGATTGGATTAATGTGAGGTAAATTCATTCAAATAAAAAATTAATTATGGATCACTCCCTTAATGTATCACAATATCTGATTGTGGTTTCTCGGTTTTGAGTTTGTGACATGCATTTTCAACTCAAATACCACTTTTAAAAGAGGTGCATGCTTTTAGTCATACCAAACACACGACATATAAAATATAAATATCCTTAATCTTTACACATCAATAATGATTTAATAAATAGAAATGAGACATTTAAATAAAAAATGCACAATTTCCATCATACTAGTTATGCAGTCTGTCAGATTGATGTGTGGTTAATTCAAATATTTCAAAAACAATTCATGAATTGTATTCCTTAATCATTATGAAAATCTAATTGTGTATTCATTTTTTAGTATGTAAAGTGTGTTTTGAAATAAAATGCAACTTTTGAATTGAAACCACAAATTTAAAAACATTCCAGTCTCACTATTCATTATATTTATGTGATATAAATTAATATACCTAAAAATGAATAATTAATTTTTCCCCTAAATTATGATAACAATAATTAGATGTTTCAATAGTTCTGATTATGTGAAATGTGTTTTGGAATAAAATACCACCTTCATACTAAAAACACACACTTTGTATCATATTGGTCACATAACATATCTTGTTTATATATAGTAAATTCCCAAATGATATAAATAATGTTTCACATCCCAGCACTGGTACAACAAAAGGTAATCGAACTTATGTTCCACTTGGCCTCATGTGAACCTCTTACTAATCCTGAGGGTACTAACTAGCAGTGAGGTTATTAATGTGGTCCAATGGGGAGACTAAACACTCTAAAACAGTGATATACAATGGAGGAGAATAATATTATTATGTCGATAGATAAAGTGAAATAAATCTATGACATATAGTAATAAAATATAATCATGTGAATTCCAAATAAATACCCATACCTAAATGAGATATAACAAAAATAAAATTATTCAATGTAGAATATGTAATACATATAACTGAGATATACTAATAAAAATAATTAAATAAAAAAAAGATCCAAATCCGGAGAACAACCCGAGTATATGATCGTCCCCTAACTCAATGTCAAGTATTATCCTAGAGGATACAATGGAAATGAAGTAAAATCATTGTCCTAATCTAACTTCAATAGATCATTTTGAGTAAAAATAGTTAGGCCAAACAGGGTGTGGGTTAAAAAAATAACGACACAAACAATAGTGTTTAACGAAAAATATTCTGTGACTTTATAATGTAATTGTGTGAACGTATAACAAATCATTTTAGTAAAAAATGGTGTATAGATAACCATGATGATCCCAGGTTCAAAATGGGACACTTGATCAATCTTACACGATTATAACTAATCTCGGATATATCTGATCATAATAATAGATAATTATATATAGTATTGATGGATTTATCCCCATTATTCCATGTGTAAAACTTGTCTAATGGGACCAGACGAGAAAACAAGGAATCTATATTAAATTATTATCATATGAGGTTATATTTGTTTAATAAAATAACATATTTAATTATATTTGGTATTCCCAAAATGAAATCAAGAATAAAGAAAATAATATTTGACCTAAGATCCTGTGAATGTAATTCCATATCGAAATCTTGGTACCAAACAAGGCATACAAATTTCTCATTGAACATATGATCCCATCAAAGGAAATCCATATAAAGAACCCAAGAATCTATCAAGGTGTAATATAATCTTAGTTTACTAATGTTACCATCCAAATAATTCCATATAAGTAAACCAATTATCTCCAAATGAGTATCATCATTCATTTGACATGTGATCCCATCCAATGCATTCTTTATTAATAATCCAAGTGTCGCTCAAGGCTCAATATTGTTTCATTTAATATCTGAGCACATATGAGGCAATCCATATCAAGAATCCATATATCCTTAAAGGTATAATATCATAATTATTATCATTACGTTTTCAAATTACACATTATACATGGTCACATCTATGCTAATTTCTAATCATTATGGTTTAATTCACTTCATCAGTTAAAATTTCATTTGATTAATCTAATCAATTACATGTGATAAAATTCTATGTATGTGTACATGTTGATATAGTTCATCATAATACATTTCATTAGTCAATATCCTTTTAAGTGGTAGAAATTGTCATGTAACATTATTAATCCATTAAAATATTCATTTATTTAATTTTAGTTAATTTCATCATGGAGACAATCCAAATACACTTAAAAGAAGTTTGGGTCACATTCCCATCTATAACGTGTAAATTAATTCTATTGAACATAACACAAGGGGTGGTAATAGTTGAGGTAAATGACCTTTCGCAATATCAAAGGCATAGATAAGTACATCAAAAAAGGTGTGACAAATTAAATCAACGGAATTCACATTTAGGACCAATGTGCAGAATGTTCGACGTGCGTAAAAATCACACATTTTATAAATGACAAGAATTTATAGGAAAATAATGTGGAACTGATTTTTCATGTTTTGGAAGCTTCACAAATCCACTATCATAATTCGATTCAATCGTGAAAAAAATATCTGAAGAACATACACATTCTCCATAAATAGGTCATATAGGCTCACATGTAAACAACATCCAATAAATAAATAAAAATGAAGACAAGAAGATTGATGAATCATAGAATAACTATGTGTGATCTTATGAGACTGAAGATGTAAAATTACATGTCCAATGGAAGAGATCCATTGAAGCATAGGAGGAGCCCAAAGGATGAGCATGAACAACTATTTGTAATCAGTGAAATGAGGGAAATAAGGGTGGTGGAAATGATAAAATAGGCGGGGTAAAATTTTAATTCCCAGCCCCCTAATGAGACACATGGGTTAACCCCATGGTTTGGATTTCCAGGCACTAACCAAGTGGTTCTCCTTTCCAAATGTACACCCCCATGCACGATTGTGGAACTCAATTTGAAAACCCATGAATCAATCATGTGATTACCTCTTTTCCTCCCAACAATGTCGCAAGGATTACTAGGGCCCTCACTAACTATACACCAACAGTATGCCCTGATCTATTCATACTGAAGACATCATATCTAAGATTGACTCTCCTAAAACTCATAAGAACTCCTATGACACCACCCGGTACTTAAACCCCATCTAAAGATGACTCTTTTATGGGTTCCAACTATCAAAATTACTTTTTAAAGCACAATTTATTATTTGTTTGGAATTCCAAAGATAAAATTCAACCTTTCAAATTCTAACCCAACACAAAAAATGAGTAATTTTATCCTCCCAAACAGAGAACATATCAACCCTATGAATTATTTAGTAATAGTGAAAACAAAACCAAAACACCTTAGGTTTGGAATTTCTTCTCAATGACCATGTAACTTTTCCAAACTCCCAACATTCCTCCAAGATTCATTTTATGTATATGGTTCATGAACCTCCAAAACCTGATCTAACCCTTATAAATAGTAATTAAAAAAGAAGATGATTATTACGTGATCTTGTCTATCCCTAGACATGATCACTTCATCATATCATTTCATCAATCGACCAATAGTGTTCCCAACCAAAGGATATAGTTTAAACAGCCAATTTTGAACCATGGTGCTCCCACCATCAAAATTTTAAATTGAATCAAGACCTCCATATAACATGTGTGTTCTTGAAATATTTAATTATTTACACATCAGGAAACTACCATTGGTACTTGATTTCATCAAACAGGTTGAACTCCCATCAACGAAGCTCATAATGGTTATAAAATCATTTCCATGAAGATCCATGAATGAACATTAATGTGCACATCTCTTAACCAAATAGTGTGATATATTTCACTCCATACTGATCACATCCAATTAAATAATCTCAATGTGAATCAAATTAGGTATAATAATTATTAAAACACAAAGATTCATTAGATGATGCATCAACAAAATTGATTCCATTGGCTAATTATCCAAAGGTGCATTGAGAGTATTCTAAAGAATCTCATTGAATAATATACCTGAATTTAGGTATTTCTTCTAGAATAACCATTCCATTTTCAAACTATTATCATAATATTATAAAATCATTAACAAATTATAGATCCAACATCCCTGAATTATGATAAGCTACCCATGGTTTAATCCCCGAATTTGGGCTCCACCCTAGTCTACATAAAAAATTTACATAGAATTTACCATGAAACCTAGTTTTACATTGTTCCATTCATTTAATGGATTACAAGTTACAAAATTTACATCACACAACTATAATCAAACATCCATGACCCTTCTCACATGAAGGTAACCCATCATGGACTGACATCCCACTCCCCACATGAGGAGAATCCTTTTCATCACACTGGTGAAATGATTTAACTAATTACCACAATTTGTACCATGTCTATGCACATAAATAATGACGGGCATGGGTAAGAACCCACTAATCCTCGAGTTAAATAGATAACATCACCCATAACTCATTTCTTCGTTCGATGAATCATTCATTTGAATTCACTTATATTTCATGTTGTAGTGAGGGCCACCACTCGTAAATGACCAATAGTGTACTATACACCATATAGATTTACTAAAATCAATCATGAAGAAAAAATCTAAAAGAGTCCCATCATCAAACAGAAAAATAATATCTAGGTAGCTTAGTTTTTAATTTATTCTCTCTCAACATACTCATGATGATGTCAAGATATTGGTCAGGACCATATATAAATTAAGAGTACATCAAGGCACTATTGGTAGGCTTGTATCACTCCCTGGAACCATTCTCACATCAAGAAGACTTTAATTTTATTTAGCTGTATGTCACTAAATTTTCAAATAGCTGAAAATACATTTACTACTCTTGAATGATATTATTATATGAAAATAATTTCATCAAGAGGCTATGTATTGGTTTGAGAGATTTTTGGGATCATTCAAAGTTCAATGTTCATACATTTGGAGATATATATTAGGTCGCATGGTCAGCGCACGGTTAGTGATAACTGTGTGACTCTGTCGTTTGATGTTCCCTAATAAACTATATGGGATGCATTGTTTTTCCTAAATTTGAATCAATGTCTCAAGAGTATTCTATTTTTTTAGACCTTGATTGAGGGGTTATTTTCATGAGATTTACACGGTTATAAAAATCATGCACCCAGCCCATGTGATGGGTGTCTTGGAGGAGTGTTGGGTAGAATGTTGCTGCACAAATGTACCATCCATGGGGACAAACCATGTGACCATTGAAATTTTGGAAAAATAACCATCTTCACCATTCATATATTTTAACTCACCATCTTTATTCCCCTCATTTATCATGCACAATCGTCCCTTCTATATAAAGACCCTCCTCTTGGAAAATCCATAGGATTTGATGCTAATATGTTTTAAAAGTAACATTTTTTTCCATCAGTTTTTTTAGATATGTAACATTGTAATCACCACTGATATTTCATCCATATGAAATTTATCATTTCATCTTATAAACTATATTGGTGTGAGCTAATCTTCGCTATTTTGATGGAGTTTTCTAATTTTGATGATTTCTTCCATAAGAGCGTGATTCGTAGGAAAAAAAAGACACACCATAGGCCCTCGGTGCTATTCATAAACATCTACAGTATGTTGAGTAATGATTTATTTCATGAGGCCAACCTTCTATGGGAACATCTTAGTTGATTCTGGGTTGGGACACCACAAAGTGGTACTAGATAATCTTTTACTTTTTTATATTGAAATGTTATTAGACATGATTGTTGGAATGTGTTGGAATTTGTTAATGATAATGTGTTCGGGAGAAGCTAAACCACGTATAGAAGAAAGAAAAATTAAATGGTTTGGGTTTTTTTATTAATGGTGTGTGCCTCTTACCACTCCACCAATTTCACTATTGGATGACTTTCATGTTTTGTGACATTATTATTATTATTATTATTATTATGGAATTATTTTTCCCTTGGTTGAGTATGTAGCTTTATAATTCATAATTTTGACATATCTAACTAAGATATGATATATATTGGAATAAAATGAGTATAAACATAAATGAAACTGAATTTTAAATCAAGTAGATTCAACTAAATAAGGATTCCAATAGGAATGTAATGAGTTTTTTACACTATAATTTGTAAATAAAACTCTATATAATAAAACCCCAATGGTGTTCTATGATACCATGATATTTACCTGACCATATCATTGACCTTGACCATGACCATACCCGTGTGGTGTTTTTTATGGCTCCTATGACCCTTCTTATATCCTATACATAGATTTTGGAACAAACAGAAAGTTGTAACTCATTTATAGGACAACACTTTTAAATATTATTTTATATTGTCATGGATCATATGAATTGTTAAATATTTAATTATGTGTGTGTTTTAAAATTATAGATCTATGACACCATGATAACCTGAAATCATTTTATAGGAATGATTCAATGAAAATGATATAGAGGTGGTTGGCACTGATCCATTACTATTACCTTTTTAGTACCACTAGAGGATTATCTAGATTTTCCACCACTAGGAATCGATTAATCATTTTAAGATAGATTATTTAACTTAATTAAATTTATATAGGAAGCTATGTGACCTGCCCAACTATGGAAGAGTATCTACAAGAATTCTAGTAGCAACATCCTCCCTCAATCATGAGGGTTTCCGATCTTCATGCTAGTGAGTCATGGATAGAGGTTGTGTTATCTAACATTAATCATTTAGAGACACCTCCAGTTTAAAGGATCATGATTAAAACAAATATGATTTTTGTATCCCCCATGAAATGGTTGTATTTCAAATCTTTTTCTAAACGTCATTCAGGCATGGTCTGGGCAGATTTCCAAATAACCTAGTATTACTACTTATTTCCACATACACTTAGTGTGGACCCCACTAGGGATTTTATACTGCAACAATTGTGTTCTATTTACATGATGGAGTATTCATTATAACTACCCATACTTTACAAACATTGTTATTACATCAGAAATGAAGCATAGTTATTACAACATATAACAAAACCATGGTAGGACCATATCGGTATAGTGTCTTTAGAAACTGGGAAACATAAACAACTGGTTCATAAAGCATCTACATTGTATCCCATTTATTTTATCATATTTAGAGTCCATTTTGGCATATCCTACTTAATAACATTGTTCCTAAGCTGGGGAATGAAAACATTCAAAAGGGTGAGCTCAAATGCCCAGTAAGGGTAAACAAAGGAAATATCATATTCAAAAGAATATATCATTTCAAAAATCGTAACCTACAAAAGAGATCATAATATCATAACATGGGTTAAATCATATTAGCGAAATGTAATCCCAATAATCATAACATAAAAGCAATAACTTTTGGGCATACACACATAATCATAGAAAATCATTTCTTAGTATACAAGACTCATTTCCACGACTATCCTAGCGGACAATGTCCATTTCTGAAACGAGTTCACTCCTCGTTTCAGTCCTGTATCACTGAACTGGATTAACCTGTCATTCCTACCATGTCTATCTCATGAGATATATATCTATACCCAATGCATTGGAGGGAGGTATATGTCCCACCCATCTCTTAATGATTCTATTTTTATGTGTGCCACAAGATCCTAAATCATACATCATAGCATAACCCATGTAATAAAAATGGGATTATTAAACATCATGCCATCATAACATAATCCATATAATCTAAAATAACATCATAAAATTAATTCCATAATAACATAATAAAATCAATGTAAAAATAGGGATATAAACAGAACCCTATATTATCTTATATGGAAAATAATTTTGATAAAACACATGAACTCCATTCTTGTGGAAAATATCCTTTCTACATCAAAAACATATTTTCATTCTTAACATGTCATAAAATTTTAAACTAAAAGCTGTTAATTAAAAATATACTTGAATCTTATAATGGAAGCTTCATGGAAATAATTTTCTCAGAAATCAAAAAAATCCATTCATGTCGTATAAGTTAAAAAAACAACCTTCCCATACATTGGTCGGAAAAGTCAAAAGTACCTCGTAATAAAAAAAATGATTCCTAACATATCTTTTAATAGAAACTCACCAATGGGTAAAATTGGATTTAAACAATTGTAGGAGGATATAAATAATATTACATACTGAGTAAACATGGATGTGGATGATAAATATGCCCCAGTAAATACCGAAGTATAAACAATCTCGGATAAAAATTGAGATTGCGAGGTATTCCATTACCTTAGGTCTGATATGCTTCATACGTATCAGAACCTCTTTTATAATGATTTAAATAATTTAATTGACATATTATAGTATCATATTCAATGTTATGATATCATACATGTCCATATATTCATCTTCTTATTAGTAATATTTGATTGCTACTTGGTATTCAGGTGTTCATTGCTTTATGTTCTTATGCATGTCTTGTCAAATAAATTCATATTATTAATTTTGGTTTATAGATACCTCATTTCTAGAATGGTATTAGTGTATCATATATCATATTTATTCATTAAATTAATTTATATAATCATTAATCAAAAAATATCATGTAGAACGAGTCGCATCACATCGTGGAGACGGTATGCCGTACGTACGCACAAGCGATGATATTGTTCCCATGATAATTGAATTGTATTGAATTGTATGTATACTATTTCAGAATCAAAATCACTTTACAATAATCATATATAGTTATTATTTACACCATTATAACCATCCAAGTAAAGTGGTGGTGGAAAACAGATTACACCATGGCGTGGAGACGATATTCTGTACGTACGCTCATGCGGTGATTTCATTTTCTGTAGGATGGATAGAATATGAAATAGGGTTATTTAATATTTATAATAACATATCAGTATATTAGTGATATAGATGTTATTACTTCATAATAAAACAACTAAAGAATAGGAAGTATAAGACAAAATAAATTTGAAACAATCGGTAACGTACATTACCTCTTCTTTGAAGCGCCTCTTTTTTACCACCTCTCAGGGTACTCAATATGGACTTTGAAGAAGACCAGGACCTGTAGGATATTTCTAGGGAAGTGGAGAAGAAAAATTGGCAGTTTTTGGCCGAGCATGAAGGCTCAATGTGGTGTCAGGAGGAGAGGGAGGAGGTGCCCTTTTATAAGGGAGGGGAGGGGCACCTTAGAAAAAACTTAAAATATTATTTTATTAAAAAGTCATATTCGGTTTTTAATAGCTCCAAATTAATTTATTTCGAAGATAAGGTGGGGATATGACTAAATACTCTCATTCAATAGATTTTAGACAAGTTTAGGTTACAATTTTAACCTTATCATTTAGATTTAACTGTATGTTAAATAATTTTACTTTTACCGTGTCTTCTTGTTTTCTTACACAATATGGTAAATAAACATACTATAACAAGCCAAACGAACCTCAAGTTGTACATTATTAATATATATATCCTTATCTAAGTCATTTGGCCTAACCGTGGATTTTTAGGAACAAAATAACAATTAATAATATAATATTTGTTTTATAAACTATTTTATGTCAATTTTGACACTATTCGGTACTTAATTTTTGTGAAAATTATAACATCATGATTAGTTATAAAACTGTTAATTAAATAAATAATAACATGTCATATTAACCTATAAAATTAGCTTAATTCATAAAAAGTATAAAATTATATTTATTTGTGTATTTATAATATCAATTATATTAATATTTCATTAATAAGGTAATTACTAAATCATCATTGTGTCATAAATATATTATAATATTTAGTGTCTAAAGATTATAAAGAAAATACCATTATATAAGAAATAATTTTATCTTTTTAATTAATATTTATATTAGAATTTATCTTATGTATAAACCTATATTAAAAATGTTTTAGTAATTAAACTTTGATATTAACTATTTTAACTATTCTTTAATTAAAATAATAATTAATTTCCTAATCCAATCCATTTGGACCTAAATGGTCATATTTTATTCCTAAGGCTGTTTTTTGTCGAATAAAACTTATCCAATAGAATTAAAACATGTGTTAGGGTAATAATAATATCATTTTTATACATAATTGCCCAATTTACTTTTAACCGTCGTAAAAAAAAGTATAATGATACTATTCAGAAAAAATTATTTTTATCTTATTGAACCACATTTTACTCCTTCATATTAATCGTGTCTCTCGGATTTTCAAAATTTCACTCACAGAAGCCGTAAAATTAAGTTCTATTGAAATTTTCAAATTCTCCTAGAAGGTGGGTAAAAGACGGTGAAAAGTTCAATAAAATTTTTATATATCTAAAATTATTATAAAACGACTCTGATGAATTACATTGAACTTATGTAGGTATTATGTATCAATTTTGACCTAATATAAATTTAAATAAAATAAATATTTATTTAAATAAAAAGTCGATTTTTGAATAGTAACCCAATGTTTTCACTATTCATAAAAAAAATAAAAGTTTTCGGAAAAATAGCAATAATTCACCCTAGGATAATTTTGATATTCAAAATCCAAAAAGGAAGTCCTTTTTAAAAGATAAAATTTATAAAATTCCAAAAATTTGGTATTACTATTTATAATGGCAAGTTTATATAATATTTTAATAACATATCGTTGTTTAGAGAAACTCGATATTGCGTAAAACACACACTATCGAGGAAGGTTTCTCTTGAGTATAACGCAAGCCAATACTATGTTGAGTGTAGTGAATGATTCTTTTATATAACATTATACATAAAAACAAAATATTTCTCATAAAATATCTGGTGTTACATTCTACCCCCATTAAAAATTAATTTGGCCCTCAAAATTTATCACTTTGAAACAAACAGATGTGGATATCTCTCCCTCATCATATCGTCAAGTTGCCATGTAGAGTCTTCTAATTGGTAGTTCCTCCATAAAACATTCACCAAGTGAGTGGTCTTGTTCCGAAGGAATTTTTCGATACGATCCAGAATCTGTATTGGTTGTTCTTCATAAGAAATATCATGCTCTAGCAGTACAACTCATGAACTGAGTACATGTGAAGGATTGGGTATTTACTTTCTCAGAAGAGATACTTGGAACACTTCATGAACTTGAGCGAGATTAGGTGGAAGCGCCAATAGGTATGTTACCTTCCCATCATGATCCATTATTTCAAATGGACCAATATACCAATGGCTCAGCTTTCCCTTCTTTCCAAATCTCATTATTCTCTTCCACAGAGATATTCGTAATAACACTTTATCACCCACTTCAAACACTAGGTCTTTTCTTTGGTTATCGACCTAACTTTTTTGTCGACTCTGAGCTTATCTTAAGTGTTGATGAATAGATCTGACCTTTTCTGCCATATCATCGAAAAGATCAGGTCCTAATAGAATTCTTTCCCCAACTTCATCCCAGCAAGTAGGAGTCCTACATTTCATTCCAAAGAGAGCTTCAAAAGGAGAAATTTTTAAACTATAGTGAAAGCTATTATTATACGAAAATTCCACCAGAGGTAGGTGTTGATCCCAACCACCTTTTAAATCCATAGAGCAAGCTCTTAACATATCTTCAAGAGTTTGAATTGTTCTCTCAGACTGAACGTCTGTCTGAGGATGATAAAAAGCGCTGAAACTCAACTCTGTATCTAGATTATGCTGAAGTCTTAGCCAAAACATCGAGGTAAACCTCGGATCCCGATTAGATATAATGGAATGTGGTATCCCATGCAATCTTACCACTTCCTTCACATATATCTTGTCAAGATGATCATGATAGAAATCTTCTCTAATAGAAATGAAGTGTGCCGACTTCATAAGATGATCAACTATGACCTAGAAAGCATTATTTCCATTGGATGTTTTAGGATGTCCAGTGACAAAGTCCATAGTGATGTTTTCCCATTTCCATTCGGGTATGGGTAATGGTTGTAACATCCCCTTTGACTTCTGTCTCTTTGCTTTAACTTGCGGACAAACCAATCATCGAGACACATATTCAACAACATATCTTTTCTTGCCATCCCACCAGAAGTACACATTCAAGTCCCTATACATCTTCGTGCTTCCAGGATGAATTGAGAATGATGAACTATGAGACTCATCCAGTAGCTCTTTCTTTAATTCTGGGATGGGAGGAACAAAAACCCGATTCTTGAACCTTATTATCCCATCACAATCAAGGTTTAATTCAAGAACATTTCTCACCTTCTTTTGTAACTCTACATCTTCTTTCCATTGTTCTTTAATCATTGCATGTATATATGGTTAGAAATTCATTTGAGAAAGATAATATTTTTCCCCTTCCATTATAATTCAAAGAACCTTCCTTTTTAAATCCATAAATATTGGATCATTTGTGATCCTCATCATAGATAAGCTAGTATGGTCTTGTTGACATAATGCATCTGCCACCTTGTTTTCTTTCCCATGGTGATAATGAATTGAGCAGTCATAGTCCTTAATCAACTCTAACCATCTTCTTTGGAAAATATTCACCTCCTTTTGTGGGAATATATACATTAATATTTTATGATCAGTATAAATATCACACCTTTCATAATAAAGATAATGCCTCCAAATCATTAATGAAAATATTACCACATCTAACTCTGAATCATGATTTAGTTAATTTTTCTCATGGATTTTCAACTATCTTGATGCATAAGAAATCACCATATTATTTTTCATGAGAACACAACCCAATCCCTTCTTGGATGCATCACTGTATATCACAAACCATTCTCTACTACAAGGCAGTGTGATCAAAGGGGCACTGGATAACCTTCTTTTCAACTCCTTGAAATTATCTTCACACTCCTCCATCCACAAGAACATAACTCTTTTTCGAGTCAACCTAGGGAGTGGATTAGATAATCATGAAAAAGCATTCACAAAACATCGATAATATCCAGCCACACCAAGAAAACTTCGGATCTCGGTTACTATTGTTGGTCTCGATCATCATTCGATAATCTCTTTTTTTACTGGATCCACAAATATCCCCTATTTTGAGATTATCTAACCCAAAAATGAATCTTTTTCAAGCCAAAATTCAAACTTGGTAAATTTGGCCTAAAGATTCTCCTTTCTCGGGGTCTTCAAAATAGTTCTCAAGTGATCATCATGTTCTTCCTTTCTCTTTGAATAGGAAAGAATATCGTCTATAAAGACTACCACAAATTGATTAAGATAGTCTCTAATGACACTATTCATCAGATTCATGAAGATTACAGGGGCACTAGTACGACCAAATGGCGTCACTATAAATTCATAGTGTAACACCCCGAGATTTTATGAAAAATATTATTTTTAATTTCATTAATGTCTTGTGTTGTATGCTACACCAAAAGGAGCTTTCACAACACACATTCTTGACTTTCCATTCATTACACGCAATCGCGACCTTCCTCGATAGCGTGTGTAGTACGCAATACCGAGTTTCACTAAACAAAGATATGCTATTATAATATTATTAAAACTAGCCATTACGAATAGTAATAACCACTTTTTTAAATATGGAAAGTTTTATTTTTCAAAATAGACCTCATTTTTGGATTCAGAATATCGAAATTAGCTTCGGGGGAAATTTTGGTACTTTTCGGATAACTTTCATTTTCTGAAGAATAGTGAAAATTACTAAATTATAATTAAAAACAAACTTTTTTATAGAAATAATTAATAGTGATAAATTATTAATTTGAGTGGTTTTAAAGTATATTTAGAATATATTTTTACAATTTAATACAATGTGTGACATTGGATGTAATTTCGCATTTAAACCAGACAAAAACAAGTGTCAATCTTTTGATAGTTATTATCTCTTAAGAACACGCTATTTGTTTTGACGACGAGAATTAATTATTAAATTAATTAATGCAACTTGTAACGCCCCGACCCCAGCTACCCAGAGTCGGTGCATTAATTACATAACATTGGCATGATCACAAGAAAGATCAAATCTCGAAAGACCGATTGGTTTAGTAGCCTTGGAAACACTAGATATATTCATAAGTTTTACATTACATCATAAAATCAAAAACTAATACAACAACATAATGTTTCTACAGTCCACACTACAATCCCCTCATAATATCCCTGAAGGTCATTCATAACTTACATCTTCACTTCCTGGGAAAAATAAAACATAGAAAAGGGGTGAGCTCAAATGCCCAGTAAGGATAACAATATAGCGGAAACTTTCATCAATAAGAATAAACATTTAAGGCAATGTATAACTAAAACAAAAGCCTTTTAAACATGAACTTTCAACATGGTATGGCATAAATAAAATGAAATAATGCCATTTACTTATTCACATGGATATTCCACTAATCGAATAATCACATGCAAAAATAAATAACCACTTTCATAATGTTGGAATGCATAATGCCAGACTATCATAACCACATAGCCAAGGCCTCGTGCCAAGACTACAAATAAGATTTTGTCAAGGCCTTGTGCCAAGACACTGGTTTGTCTCATGAGACCTACCGATGCATTGAGGAGCTATAGCGGGCTCCACCCGTCACTTATTAAGTCCAATGCATTCCCATATGAAAAGGCTTAAACATAACATAAACATTCGTATTAAAACTAGCATACGAAATGTCAATACTTTCACAATAAACTATGAATGGTATAAAAATAGCACATCCACAGTCAAACATATCACAAAACCTTCAATACAATATAGAAGTTTTGTATCATAATAAATCAACTTCAAATAATCTTAAAACTCATCAAAGGATGTTGACATAGATGAAATCAAAATTCTTTTTAAAGAAATATCTCCTTTTATTTTGAAATCATTTAAGATCCATATAAAATCAAACATTTTCTTTGAAAATAATCTTATAAGCTTTTAAGGGAAGCTTTGACGATTTTACAACGGCGGAAAATAACCGCACCCGCCGTATAAGTTAAAAAAACATTCTTACCTCAATTCTGTCGAAAAGGTTAAAAAGGACCGAAAGATTCCTTTATAAACCACTTATAAAAGTCAAAAAGGGTAGAAATGACTTTAACTCATATTCTAGTAAATAGTAAAAAATGTTTTGAAATGCATTTTTAAGAAACATGGATGTGGATGATAAAGAGATCTCAGTAGATTATTACATATAAACAACCTCGGATAATGAAGAGATTGTGAAATAACCCTTACCTTGTACTTTTCCTTTGTTGGGGTAGTTTAACCTCCTGTATAATGGTGAAATAATTGTTATTAAATTATACAAGAATCATATATATTAATATGATATCATATATGATCTTTTAACATTGATTTGTTAATAATATCTTAGAATTATCGTCGTTTCGGGTGTTAACTTACTCATTTTCTTTTATATGTTTTGTTACATAAGCCATGGTTGTTGTATCTTATTCATGTCCAGAATGATATCTAGTCCTTAAACATCATTTTTAAATCATCAAATGATAATTATACTTGAATGGTTACGATGGAGAATGAATCTCATCGCGTTCGTGGAGACGGTAGTCCGTACGTACGCACGAGCGACAATATCATTCTTTTGATATTAAAATAATATATAAATGAATGGTATATCATATATACAGAATAATTAACATGTTATAATTATTATTTACATGAGTTAAACATCATTATTATACCCATGCAAAGAATATTATATTGAATAACAATTACACCACGACGTGGAGACGGTAAGCCGTACGTACGCACGTATGGTGACATGTTATTCAAAGGGTGGATAGAATACTGAATATGGTTGTACCATACTTATAATAACATCACAGTATATGTGAGATACTGGAGTTATTATTTTAGAATGGTAAGAACAAAGGAAGAAGAAGTGGAAGAAGAAATGAACTTAGAAAAAGGTGGTGAAATCATTACCTCTTCTTCGGGTTCTTCCTTTTGATTTGATCAAAAGGGCTCCTTAGGTTGGCTCTATGATCAAACTAAGGCCCCTAGGTTGTAGTGAGGGATGTTGGGAGAGTATTTGGGCATAGTTTGGCCGAACCAAAAGGCTTTGAAGGTGTGAAGAAATGAGAAGGAGGAGTACCCTTTTATAAGAGGGGTGAGGGGCACCTTTGGAAAAGCTAGAAAAATTAATTTATAATAAATTCATATTCGGTTTATAAAGGCTCCAAAGTTTACTATTCAAAGGATGAGGTGGGGATAGGTCGAAAACAACTCATCCAATAGAATTTAGACAGGTTTGGGTACTTATATTAACCTTATATTTAAGTATTAACTCTAAGTTAATTAGTTTCACTTTTACAATGTCTCTTTGTATTTTATATATTATGGTTAATAAACTTACTATATACATCCAAGCGACCCCCAAGTGGTCCATTAATGATTAACCTATCATAATATAAGTCTCTTGGCCGAACCTTAGATTTTTAGTAATTTAATATCAATTAATAATATAATATTTGTTTTAAGAACTCTTTTATGTCAATTTTGACACTATTCAATAGTTGATTTTTGTGAAACTCATAACAGATTTATTACTTCGAAAAAAGTCCATTAAATCACTCCTAATATATCATATTAGCCTAGAAAATTATTTTAATTCATTAAAAGTTTCATATTATATTTATTTGGGTATTTATAATATCAATTATTTTAATTTTTCACTATTATAGTAATTACTGCATCATCATTGTGTCATAAATAAAATAACTTATTTAATGTCTAAAAATTATAAATAAAATATCATTATGTAGGAAATCTTTTTATCTTTCTAATGAATATTTATAATCGAAAATCCAACATGTATAACCCTATGTAAAAATTGTTGTTCTAAAAGATATATGCTTGTGTCATTTTTGTATTCATTTTGACTTAATTAAAATAAAGTGTCATTATCACTTACAAGTGGATCCCTGGGGGCCCAAAATAGACCCAAAGATTCCCATGGTCGACCATGTATCAACCAATAGGGTTAAGACACGTTTTAGGGTAATTTAGTATTATTATAATATTTTTTTTAACCCTTATTTACCGGATTTACCCTTAACCATGGTAAATAAAATATTTACCGCAGTAATTATTCAAAATGTCTAAAAATAAAAGTTACCTATTTACACAATTTTAACATCCTGATTCCAAATATGGAATCCATTTTCCTAAATTCAAAACACAGAAGTGGCAGAAATTAATTTAAAATTAAATCACGCTGTCAAAACAAAAAGCGTGTTTTTAAGAGATAATAACTATCAAAAGTTTGACACTCGTTTATGTTCGGTTTAATTGTAAAATTATGTCCAATGACCAAAATTATATTAAATGGTAAAAATATATTCTAAATATACTTTAAAACCACTCAAATTCATAATTTATCACTATTAATTATTTTGATTAAAAAAGTTGTTTTTAATTAAAATTTAGTAATTTTCACTATTCATCAAAATATAAAAGTTATCCGAAAAGTACCAAAATTTCACCCTAGGATAATTTCGATATTCCGAATTAAAAAATGAAGTCCATTTTTAAATATAAAATATATATAATTTCAAAAATTAGGTATTACTATTCATAACGGCTAGTTTGATTGGTTGTGGTGTGTGTTAAAACTCAAGGTTGCGTACAACACACGCTACTGTATTATTCAAAGAAAGCGTACCGTAGAAGCTTGGGATGTTTCATTTTAAATTTTTGATGTCCCCATTTAGTCAAAAAGTTTAAAATATAGTATTTAAAAAGGGTTCACTATTAATGTTGATAAAAGTGCAATACTGAAAATGAATTTGTTCTTGCATTATATCTAAGAAACTCATAATATGGATTCTAAAATTATAAGGATTATATAAACATTAAAATTTATCTAATACTATTCATAACCTCTTTTGAACGGCTTGTTTGGTAAGTCATGGTGTGCTTGAACATGGTGTTGCATGTAGTGAAAGTTATTGAATTATTTTGAAGAAATAACACACTATGAAATCTTGGGGTGTTACATTCTCCCCTCCTTCAATAAATTGCGTCCTCGCAATTTGAAATTGTTTTTCGAAAAAAAAGGTTGAAAATAGATAATATATTTGTGGGAAAACCCACATCGGAAATTGGGTTACTAAAATTTAGTCTTAATATGAAAAAAAGAGAAATCAAAGGGTCACCACCAAATTATGATCTCGATTAGGAGAACATTGGTGGCAACTAGAGACATATAATTGGAGGAAAAACGTAAATATTTATAGTTGGTGATTGAGGTCATCAATCACAAACAAGTGTAAAATTGAGGTCCTTATAATCATCAATCTATGATGATTTGAAATACCATCGGTTCAACAAAACATAGGGTATTAGGATAACACATTTTTGACGTTTCAAAATATCTTAGTTGAAATCCCACATCGAAAAATGAATTAATGAGGCCTCTATTTAAAATAAAGAGTCGAAAGTATGAAGATTACCGAAAATAACACATACTAGGGTTCCATGAAGGAAAATATGGATATGGAGGAGAAATCTAACCATCAATTATCTGATGGAGAGTGGTAGAGAACATGGCTATGAAAAGGCCAAAAATCCCAAAGCCATAAATTTGTGATGATTTAAGGTACCATCTAGGACAAAATTTTTGTTCTATGTTTCTTTTATTAATGTTGGGGATTTTATTTATGAGATTGGCTAAGAACATTATGAGATATACTTAAATTTTAAGTAGATTTTCATTCTTTAATAAATTTCCACCACTAACCCAATTTTTTTTTAACGATGAGTATTCAAGAAGACTTGGTCACACTGGAAGAGCTAGAATAAACTTCTATAGAATCACATGATCCATGCAGGATAAACCATATATTAATCAAAACCAAAATGGTTATTGAATGATCTAATGATCCCCCAAAAGGATATTCATTGAGATAAATATGCACTAATCTTAATTTCTAAAATTAAACCAACAATACCCCAAAGTTAAATAGATACCATTCAATAACCAATTGTCCTTAAAATCCTTTAATATAATCCAAACTAATATTGAAACCCAAAACATAGAAGAATTTGATTATGTAGTCTCCCATGTTACATTGTATCTCCAAATTACATCAAATACTCTTAAAGTCACATACTTAAAAGTAATCATCACATATTCTCTGTTATAGGTTAATCATTTCCATAAATAACCCAAATCACTATAAATCAACAATAAAAATGTAGATAAAAATCCACCATTACTCTACAAATGAAACCTCATTGTATTCTATTTTCCTTGGGCATATAGTGTTCCTAACAAAACGAACATCTTCCAAAATAACATTTATCACTTAATCACCAAATCATTTTCCTATACCAAGGGTATTCATTTGATAAGACATAAGAACCCAAATCATCTTATTATTGATCAATAAAATCATTTAACAAAAAAAAAATAGTCACACTAACCAGGGACTTCACGTAGTCCAGTGGTAGGCGATAAATCCCAATCGCACTTTGGTTGTGGGTTCGATTCCCACGGCTTTGTCCGACGCGATGGGTTGTCACACGGTCTACGTGTTGTCCTTTTTCAAAAACTATATTTTATAATATTACCAAAATGAGATAAATTCCTCAAAATAACATAATTTAACCACAAATGTTATATCATACTTTGCATTTTCATCCCAAATTATAATAACTTATCATTTTCTCAAAACCCAATGATCATATAAAACCAAATGGTTATTTATACCTATATCCACAAGAGAAGAGACAATTCTTCCTCAAATATCATTCTCACATGGCAAACTGCGGGGTTACAAATACAAGAGAAAATTATTCCAAAGCAAACCCATCAACAAGGAGTGCTAATACTTTTTAAATTTTTCTCCAGCCATTTATTTCCACATAGCTTCTTCTTTGACCAAGAAAATATCCTATAAAATAGGACATTCACTCGGGTAATGGCCAGGTCCCCTAAATTTACGACAAATGACTGTAAATGGACTCTTGGGACCATTTTTATCTTCTTCCATAGTACTCTTCATTTTTCTTCGGCAATTCTTCACTTTATGTCCTTCCTTCCCGCACGTAAAACATTTCTATGTCCCATTGAGACACTTTCCTGGGTGTCTCTTTCCACAATTCCTGCATGATGAAAATTGAGGTTTCTTTTCTCCATGGTCTCCATTGCTGGATATCTTATCATTTATGACCTTTCTCTTCCTTGTTGAGTCTGGGAGTTGGTTAATATATATGTTGTTGATCATATTTTTGGAAAACTGATTTGGCATAAAGACGATATCTTTCACGCCTATCAACATTCCATTTTGTTGCTCATTGCCACCACTGTTCCCAACTTGTACATCATTCTCAAAGTCACTATGACTTCCTTGGAATCCAGCCATTGACTAAAACCAGAAGGCATTGTGTGAGTAATAGTAGTCGTAAAATAATTTAGAGATTAAAATGTCACCATATTCTCAATTTGAAACATATTAGGATTAAACAAGGTCATTTTCTCTCATCTTATGTATATATTACTTAAATCGGTTTGTAAAGAAAATGTAAATTATCCTAAGCATATCCCCCGGGAGTGTCGTAACCAA
This sequence comes from Viscum album, assembly GCA_963277665.1. Taxonomy (NCBI): domain Eukaryota; kingdom Viridiplantae; phylum Streptophyta; class Magnoliopsida; order Santalales; family Viscaceae; genus Viscum; species Viscum album. The sequence goes on from OY728151.1 coordinate 1,469,614,718, forward strand.
GAGTGCAGCAAGGCCCGTTGTCGTGCACCAGTTCCCGTTCGAGTCTAGCTCAAAGCGGTGTTTTCGGGTTTTATCCCTAGGTACATCTGTGCCAGAGCCGCCTCTACCTTCTCGTATCCAGACAGGGATGTATTGCTCGGAAAACTCACAAAATCTTTACAATACCAAAATTCTAGGAAGTTTTTTTTATACTAATCCTCAATGTTCATCTTAGGTCTACGTGCTCTAATCAGAGTTTATCTAAATCTAGCTACCAAGGTTTGTACTAAACTTCCTATGATACCAACTGTAACGCCCCGACCCCAGCTACCCAGAGTTGGTGCATTAATTACATAACATTGGCATGATCACAAGAAAGATCAAATCTCGAAAGACCGATTGGTTTAGTAGCCTTGGAAACACTAGATATATTCATAAGTTTTACATTACATCATAAAATCAAAAACTACTACAACAACATAATGTTTCCACAGTCCACACTACAATCCCCTCATAATATCCCTGCAGGTCATTCATAACTTACATCTTCACTTCCTGGGAAAAATAAAACATAGAAATGGGGTGAGCTCAAATGCCCAATAAGGATAACAATATAGTGGAAACTTTCATCAATAAGAATAAACATTTAAGGCAATGTATAACTAAAACAAAAGCCTTTTAAACATGAACTTTCAACATGGTATGGCATAAATAAAATGAAATAATGCCATTTACTTATTCACATGGATATTCCACTAATCGAATAATCACATGCAAAAATAAATAACCACTTTCATAATGTTGGAATGCATAATGCCAGACTATCATAACCACATAGCCAAGGCCTCGTGCCAAGACTACAAATAAGATTTTGTCAAGACCTTGTGCCAAGACACTAGTTTGTCTCATGAGACCTACCGATGCATCGAGGAGCTATAGCGGGCTCCACCCGTCACTTATTAAGTCCAATGCATTCCCATATGAAAAGGTTTAAACATAACATAAACATTCGTATTAAAACTAGCATACGAAATGTCAATACTTTCACAATAAACTATGAATGGTATAAAAATAGCACATGCACAGTCAAACATATCACAAAACCTTCAATACAATATAGAAGTTTTGTATCAAAATAAATCAACTTCAAATAATCTTAAAACTCATCAAAGGATGTTGACATAGATGAAATCAAAATTCTTTTTAAAGAAATATCTCCTTTTATTTTGAAATCATTTAATATCCATATAAAATCAAACATTTTCTTTTAAAATAATCTTATAGGCTTTTAAGGGAAGTTTTGACGATTTTACAACGGCGGAAAATAACCGCACCCGCCGTATAAGTTAAAAAAACATTCTTACCTCAATTCTGTCGAAAAGGTTAAAAAGGACCGAAAGATTCCTTTATAAACCACTTATAAAAGTCAAAAAGGGTAGAAATGACTTTAACTCATATTCTAGTAAATAGTAAAAAATGTTTTGAAATGCATTTTTAAGAAACATGGATGTGGATGATAAAGAGATCTCAGTAGATTATTACATATAAACAACCTCGGATAATGAAGAGATTGTGAAATAACCCTTACCTTGTACTTTTCCTTTGTTGGGGTAGGTTAACCTCCTGTATAATGGTGAAATAATTGTTATTAAATTATACAAGAATCATATATATTAATATGATATCATATATGATCTTTTAACATTGATTTGTTAATAATATCTTAGAATTATCGTCATTTCAGGTGTTAACTTACTCATTTTCTTTTATATGTTTTGTTACATAAGCCATGGTTGTTGTATCTTATTCATATCCAGAATGATATCTAGTCCTTAAACATCATTTTTAAATCATCAAATGATAATTATACTTGAATGGTTACGATGGAGAATGAATCTCATCGCGTTCGTGGAGACGGTAGTCCGTACGTACGCACGAGCGACAATATCATTCTTTTGATATTAAAATAATATATAAATGAATGGTATATCATATATACAGAATAATTAACATGTTATATTTATTATTTACATGAGTTAAACATCATTATTATACCCATGCAAATAATATTATATTGAATAACAATTACACCACGACGTGGAGACGGTAAGCCGTACGTACGCACGTATGGTGACATGTTATTCAAAGGGTGGATAGAATACTGAATATGGTTGTACCATACTTATAATAACATCACAGTATATGTGAGATACTGGAGTTATTATTTTAGAATGGTAAGAACAAAGGAAGAAGAAGTGGAAGAAGAAATGAACTTAGAAAAAGGTGGTGAAATCATTACCTCTTCTTCGGGTTCTTCCTTTTGATTTGATCAAAAGGGCTCCTTAGGTTGGCTCTATGATCAAACTAAGGCCCCTAGGTTGTAGTGAGGGATGTTGGGAGATTATTTGGGCAGAGTTTGGCCGAGCCAAAAGGCTTTGAAGGTGTGAAGAAATGAGAAGGAGGAGTACCCTTTTATAAGAGGGGTGAGGGGCACCTTTGGAAAAGCTAGAAATATTAATTTATAATAAATTCATATTCGGTTTCTAAAGGCTCCAAAGTTGACTATTCAAAGGATGAGGTGGGGATAGGTCGAAAACAACTCATCCAATAGAATTTAGACAGGCTTGGGTACTTATATTAACCTTAACTTTAAGTATTAACTCTAAGTTAATTAGTTTCACTTTTACAATGTCTCTTTGTATTTTATATATTATGGTTAATAAACTTACTATATACATCCAAGCGACCCCCAAGTGGTCCATTAATGATTAAACTATCATAATATAAGTCTCTTGGCCGAACCTTAGATTTTTAGTAATTTAATATCAATTAATAATATAATATTTGTTTTAAGAACTCTTTTATGTCAATTTTGACACTATTCAATAGTTGATTTTTGTGAAACTCATAACAGATTGATTACTTCGAAAAAAGTCCATTAAATCAATCCTAATATATCATATTAGCCTAGAAAATTAGTTTAATTCATTAAAAGTTTCATATTATATTTATTTGGGTATTTATAATATCAATTATTTTAATTTTTCACTATTATAGTAATTACTGCATCATCATTGTGTCATAAATAAAATAACTTATTTAATGTCTAAAAATTATAAATAAAATATCATTATGTAGGAAATCTTTTTATCTTTCTAATTAATATTTATAATCGAAAATCCAACATGTATAACCCTATGTAAAAATTGTTGTTCTAAAAGATATATGCTTGTGTCATTTTTGTATTCATTTTGACTTAATTAAAATAAAGTGTCATTATCACTTACAAGTGGATCCATGGGGTCCCAAAATAGACCCAAAGATTCCCATGGTCGACCATGTATCAACCAATAGGGTTAAGACACGTTTTAGGGTAATTTAGTATTATTATAATATTATTTTTTTAACTCTTATTTACCGGATTTACCCTTAACCATGGTAAATAAAATATTTACCGCAGTAATTATTCAAAATGTCTAAAAATAAAAGTTACCTATTTACACAATTTTAACATCCTGATTCCAAATATGGAATCCATTTTCCTAAATTCAAAACACAGAAGTGGCAGAAATTAATTTAAAATTAAATCCCGCTGTCAAAACAAAAAGCGTGTTTTTAAGAGATAATAACTATCAAAAGTTTGACACTCGTTTATGTTCGGTTTAATTGTAAAATTATGTCCAATGACCAAAATTATATTAAATGGTAAAAATATATTCTAAATATACTTTAAAACCACTCAAATTCATAATTTATCACTATTAATTATTTTGATTAAAAAATTTGTTTTTAATTAAAATTTAGTAATTTTCACTATTCATCAAAATATAAAAGTTATCCGAAAAGTACCAAAATTTCACCCTAGGATAATTTCGATATTCCGAATCCAAAAATGAAGTCCATTTTTAAATATAAAATATATATAATTTCAAAAATTAGGTATTACTATTCATAACAGCTAGTTTGATTGGTTGTGGTGTGTGTTAAAACTCAAGGTTGCGTACAACACACGCTACTGTATTATTCAAAGAAAGCGTACCGTAGAAGCTTGGGATGTTTCATTTTAAATTTTTGATGTCCCCATTTAGTCAAAAAGTTTAAAATATAGTATTTAAAAAGGGTTCACTATTAAAGTTGATAAAAGTGCAATACTGAAAATGAATTTGTTCTTGCATTATATCTAAGAAACTCATAATATGGATTCTAAAATTATAAGGATTATATAAACATTAAAATTTATCTAATACTATTCATATCCTCTTTTGAACGGCTTGTTTGGTAAGTCATGGTGTGCTTGAACATGGTGTTGCATGTAGTGAAAGTTATTGAATTATTTTGAAGAAATAACACACTATGAAATCTTGGGGTGTTACACAACTAATATGTTTTGAATTTGGTAAAATAGACATCATTTTTGAGTTAATAATATCAAATATAGCTTAGGCCTAATTTTTTGTATTTTTCTGGAAACTTTCATTTTTTGATAAATAGTGAAACCACTAAGTGGTAGTAAAGAAAAATGAATTTTTCATAAAACGTAATTTTACCACTTCTGTGAGTGGAATTTCAAAAATCCGAGAGACACGGTTGATGTCAGTAAGTAAAATGTGGTTCAATGAGATGAAAATATTTTTTTCGTGAATAGTAACTTTTTACTTTTTTTTCCACAGTTAAAAGTAAATAGGGTAATTAAGGGTAAAAATGATATTATTATTACCCTAACACATGTCCTAATTCTATTAGATAAGTTTAATTCGACCAATAACAACCTTAGGAATAAAATTTGACCATTTAGGCGCACTAGGATTAGATTAGGACATTTATTATTAATTTATTTAAAGAAGAGTTAAAATAGTTAAAATCAATGTTTAATAAGTATATCATTTTTAATATAGGGTTATACATAAGATAAATTCGACTATAAATATTCATTATAAATCTAAAAATATTTCCTAAATAATGATTTTTTATTTGTAATATTTAGACTTTAAATAAGTTATTTTATTTATGACACAAAGATGATGCAGTAATTATCTTATTAATAAAATATTGACATAATTGATGTTATAAATACCCAAATAAATATAATTTAGACTTTTAATGAATTAAAATAATTTTATAGGTTAATATGGCATGTTAGTATTGATTTAATTAACTTTTTTAGAACTAATCATTCTGTTTTGATTTTTCACAAAAATCAATTACTAAATAGTGTCAAAATTGACATAAAATAGTTTTTAAAACAAATATTATATTATTAATTGTTATTTTATTCCTAAAAATCTAAGGTTAAGCCAAATTAATTATATAAGGTTATATATATTAATAATAAACAACTTGGTGTTCGTTTGGCTTGTTATAGTATGTTTATTAACCTTATAGTGTAAGAACACAAAAAGACACGGTAAAAGTAAAATTATCTAACTTAAAGTTAAATATAAATGATAAGGTTAAAATAGGAACCTAAACTTGTCTAAATTCTATTGGATTAGATGATTTCGACCCATCCCCACCTTAGCTTCCAAATAGATCAATTTTGAGGTATTTAAAACCGAATTTGGCTTTATAATAAAATAATATTTTTCATTTTTCCAAAGGAGCCCCTCTCCTCCATTATAAAAGGGAACCTCCACCCTCTCATCCACACACCAATTTGAGCCTTCATGCTCGACCAACCCCTGCCAATTTCTCTTCTTCACTTCCCTAGAAACAACCTATAGGTTCTGGTGATCTTCAAAGACCAATTTTAGTGCCCTAAGAGGAGGACTCAAAGAGGCGCTTCAAAGAAGAGGCAATGTCTGTTATCGATTCTTTCAACTTTATTTCTTCTTCCACTTCTTCTTCTTAGGGTTTTTCATTATGAGGTAATAACATATGTATCCATCGTATACTAAAATGTTATTATAAGTATGAAACAACCCTATTTCACCATCTATGCATCCTACGGAAAACGAAATCACCATGCGTGCGTACGTACGGAATACCGTCTCCACAACGTGGTGTAATCTATTTTCCATCACCACCTTACTTGGATGGGTATAATGGTGTAAATAATAACTATGTATGATTATTGTAAAGTGATATTGATTCTGAAATAGTATACATACACTCAAATACAATTTAAGATCATGAGAATGATATCATCACTCGTGCGTACATACGGACTACCGTCTCCACGACGCGATGAGATTCATTCTCCACGTTAACCATTCATGATTATAAAGTATATATAATAAGTAATCATGAAATATATTAAATAATAATGAGACTGGATTTATGTTTATATATATGTATGTCATCTACTTAATTTCATTCAACTCAATAAGGAAACGAAAATAGTGTTCATGCGTACGTACGGCCTACCGTCTCCATGAACGGTGTATTTCATTCCATTTACTGATCTATTATATATATATATGTATATTCTGAATATATATATTATATATAAATCATGTTTTATATTCTGGAATTATGTAATCATGATCTAAGTAATCATATGAATAATTACAAGTCAAAACACGGACGACAAATGAAACTATTTTACCCAAAACGCTCGTTAACATGGAATTTACAAAAGAACGGGTAATATAAAGTCATAAGCGAACCATATATGATATCATAATAATGAGTATGATTCTGTATTATGTCAATGACATTATTTAAATCATTATACAGGAGGTGTGGACACTTATGAAGCAAATCAGATCTAAGGTAAGGGAAAATATCACAATCTCATTTTTATCCGAGATTGTTTATACTTTGGTATTTACTGTGGCGTATTTTATCATCCACATCCATGTTTCATCAATATGTAATATTTTTTCCATCCAACTACAATTTTTTAAATCCAATTTTACCCTTGGGTGAGTTTTTAGTAAAATATATGAAAGGAATCTTTTGTCATTTTTCGTACGAGGTACTTTTTGACTTTTCCGACAAAAGTACGAGAATAATGTTTTTTTAACTCATTTGGAATGAATGGATTTTTTAAAAATTATTTCCAAGAAGCTTCCTTTACAAGTTTTCAAGTTTATTTTTAATCAACTTTTTTTAGTTTAAAATTGTATGACATGTTATGAAAGGAAAAACGTTTCTGAAGTAGAAAGGATATTTTCCTCAAGAATGGAGTTCAAGTGTTTTATCAAAATTATTTTCCATCTAAGATAATATAGGGTTCTGTTCCTATCCCTATGGAATTGATTATGTTGTGATGGAAATATTTTTATGAATTCCTTTATCTTATATGAATTGTTTTATGATGTCACGATGTTTAAGATTCCCATTTTTATTACATGGTTTATGCTATGATGTATGGTTTCTGATTTTGTGGCACACATAATAATGGTATCATTATGAGATGGGTGGGACCTATATCACCCTCCAATGCATTGGTTAAAGATTTTAAATCTCATGAGATAGACATTGCTGGAACGGCAGGTTAAACCGGTTCAGTGAAACAGGACTGAAACGAGGAGTGAAATCGGTTCAGAAATGGACTTTGTCCACTAAGATAGTCTTGGAAATAAGTATTGACTAATAAGAAATGATCCTCTATGATTATGTGTGTATGAAAAAAAGTTTCATGGTTTATGTTATGATTATTGGGATTATATTTCAATACTATAATTTATCCCATGTTATGATATTATGATCTCTTTTGCAGGTTATGATTTCCAAAATGTAATGTTCTTATGTATATGATGTGATTGATATTTCTTTTTCTTACCCTTACTGAGCATTTGAGCTCACCCTTTTATGTTTTCTTTTCCCCAGGATATAAAGAAAGGTTTTAGGTAAAAAAAAGAAGATCTTTATGGGATATGTTGAAGATCTTTCACCACAATTAGAACATTATATTCCATGTTTCCAAAGACACTAAACTATTACGGTCCTTGTGTGTGTGTTTTTTTATGTACTAAGTATTCCGCAAAAGTAATGTAATGTCCATGTACGTCAAGATTTGGGTCTCTATAGTTGGTATCAGAGGAAAGGTTTAGTCAACCTTTGGAAACTAGGATGTGAGAACTTTAGTGAGATACCTATAGATATTTCTAAGGTATGTCTAGGGATTTCCCTAAGGTTAAGTATAAGTATATGTTATAGTACTAGTATTTCAGTAACCTAAGATGTTAGATATTGAAGGTACTCCCCCTTTATTATGTTGTTTTCCCTAGCGTGATTTTTGCCTCTCACACTATTCTTTTTGGGTTTTAGACGATGGCTGGAACCCGAAGGAACCGTGTTGATCAATGCAATGGAAAATGTAATGATTGTCCTCCTGAACAAACAAATTTTATGGGATATGGAGTGAAAAACATTATTGCTATACTTACACAAGCTATGAATCGTTCTGGACTTCCAAATGAGTAGAGAAGGGAACAATATTTTATTGAGACCTTCATGAGGCAACGTCCACCTTCTTTTAGTGGGTCTTCTGATCCACATGTTTCCGAACAATGGATCAGTACTACTAAAAAGATATTTTCAGTTCTTCAATGTTCTGAACATGATAATGTCATCTTAACATTGTATCGTTTGGAAGGTGATGATGATCAATGGTGGAATCTTATCAAGAATACGAGGCCAAGAGATAAAATTGAGTCCATGGAATGGGACGAGTTCAAGAACGTATTTTTCAATAAGTACTTCCCTCGTATTCTTTGAACAAAGTTGGAGAAGGAGTTTCTTGAACTAAAGCAAAAGGATGATGAATCTGTTGGTATATACGAAGCGAATTTTACAAGGCTTGCAAGGTATGCATCTGGATTTATCATCCAACCTGAAATTAAAGTTGATCGATTCTTCAGTGGCTTAAAACCAAATCTTCGAAGGGAATTAGCTATAAGAGACTTCAGTAGCTATGAATAAATTGTGTGTTGTGCTATCAAGGTAGAAATGGAAGTTGGTGTTACATATCCATCTCATAGTTTTGACAAGAATTGACATATGGAGTTCAAGGAGAAATCTCATAATAATGGTGAAAATAAGATGAATGTTTCATTATGCTCAAAGTGTGGAAAGACGCATGGTGGAGATTGTCTTAAAGGGACAAGTAAATGTTCTAAATGTGGAAAGGAAGGTCATCGGGAATTTGAATGCTGCAATGATGGGAAGAATATGTCTAATGACGCAAACAAAGGAAGGGATGCACAGAATTAACCTACTACACTTCAATGCTTTAAGTGCAATGAAATGGGGAATTATGCTAATAAATGCCCTAATCCAAGGGCTACTGATGATCGACATGAGAAACCACTTAAGGAAAAAGACAAAGGGAAGTCACATGTGATTACTATTGGCGATGTTGAATATGAAAATGATGTGGTGGAATGATTAAGTTTTTATGTAATGGGATTCCAAAATAATGTTGTATATAGTATTGGGGAATATTTGAATATTTATGTATTGGTATATTGTGGTTTTCAATAATTTTATGGTACCAGTAACCATGGAAAGTGATTGAGATATTTTTTGAAAAAATATGATATAAGAATAATGAAGGGATAAGGAAAAAATGAAATGTTTGACAGTATACATAACCTCATGATTGATATAAGGACTAAGTGATATAATGGTTGGAGTATATAGAATTTTGAGGTTTTGGTATGTGAAAAGAGTTAACTTTTGACAGCACTCATGTTTTCACTAAGATTCAATGGTATTCATTTTTTTCAAGAGAATACATGATTAAGGCCTTAGAATGTTTGGAATGTGACCAACAAGACATATCTCATTATAAATGGGGATCAACGATGGTATTAACATGCTAGTTGTATGAACTCTTTGATAATCATTTTCACTATAAAATAAGATTGGACATCAGTATTTTGGATAAGCCTAAAGATTGAAATGGATTATGTTGGATATAAGTTAGGATAGAACTTTTTTCGATATTATTGATGGGATGTTATAGTAATATAGCTTTAGAAAATGGACAACCTGCTGGATGGGCGACAGCCCATCGCATCGGCCAAGGCTATGGGAATCGAACCCACAACCGAAGTGCGACTAGCCTTTATCGCCTACCACTGGCCTACAGGAAGTCCCTGTTTAGTAGAAATTAGTTTTATTATATTAAGTAGTATGATATATGAAGTATAAGTCCATTTTATGAACCATATATGATTAATCTCACTATAGATGGACTTATGTATTTTTTGATAACTTTTCTAACATTTTTTTTGAGACAAATGGAATGACCCATCATTCTATCACATGATCTACTAACACATCACAAATGACAAATTCAACTTCATTTCTTATAGAGATGAATTGCAAATTTTCCAAAGAATTACCAATGGTGAGACTATACCAAAATAACGAATGTATTTCTTCTAATTCCTATTTCATCAACTTTAGGGAAATGATATTGAAAACCAAAAATGTTTTCCTAGTGCTCTTATATCTGATGAATCAAATGGTACCATAGATCGTCAGAAATTTATGGCTTTGTGATTGTTGGATTTTCCATAGCCATGTTCTCAACCACTCTCCATCAGAACATGATGGTTAGATTTCTCTTCCATATCCATATTTTCACCTATGTGGAAACCTAGTGATTAGTTTATTTGGGTAACCGTTACGTTTCATACTTTTGTTTTTAAAGATTGGTTTTGGTATTCCTTTTTACGATGTGGGTTTCTATTAAAGAATATTTCGAATAGTAAACCATTTATAACCCCGATGAATTTCAAGGGAGAAATTCATTTTAACGGGGGTAGAATGTAACACCCCGAGATTTTTTGAAAAATATTATTTTTAATTTCATTAATGTCTTGTGTTGTACGCTACACCAAAAGGAGCTTGCACAACACGCATCCTTGACTTTCCTTGCATTACACACAATCACGACCTTCCTCGATAGCGTGTGTAGTACGCAATACCGAGTTTCACTAAACAATAATATGCTATTATAATATTATTAAAACTAGCCGTTATGAATAGTAATTACCACTTTTTCAAATTTTTTAAATTTTATTTTTCAAAATAGACTTCATTTTTGGATTCGGAATATCGAAATTAGCTTAGGGTGAAATTTTGGTATTTTTCGGATAACTTTCATTTTCTGATGAATAGTGAAAATTACTAAATTTTAATTAAAAAAAACTTTTTAATAGAAATAATTAATAGTGATAAATTATTAATTTGAGTGGTTTTAAAGTATATTTAGAATATATTATTACATTTTAATACATTGTTGGTCATTGGATGTAATTTCACATTTAAACCAGACATAAACAAGTGTCAATCTTTTGATAGTTATTATCTATTAAGAACACGCTATTTGTTTTGAGGACGGGAATTAATTTTTCAATTAATTAATGCAAATGATATTTTTTTTAATTTGGTAAAATAGACATCATTTTTGATTTCATAATATCAAAAATATCTTAGGCCTAATTTTTGGTATTTTTCTGAAACATTCATATTTTGATGAATAGTGAAACAACTAAGTGGTAGTTAAGAAAAATGAACTTTTCATAAAAATTAGTTTTACCACTTCTGTGAGTGGAATTTCAAAAATCCGAGAGACACGGTTGATGTTAGTAAGTAAAATGTGGTTCAATAGGATGAAAATAATTTTTTGTGAATAGTAACTTTTTTCTTTTTTTACCACGGTTAAAAATAAATAGGGTAATTAAGGGTAAAAATGATATTATTATTACCCTAACACATTTCCTAATTCTATTGGATAAGTTTAATTCGTCCAAAAATAACCTTAGGAATAAAATATGACCATTTAGGCCAACTTGGATTAGATTAGAAAATTTATTATTAATTTATTTAAAGAAGGCTTAAAATAGTTAAAATCAATGTTTAATAAGTATATCATTTTTAATATGGGGTTATACATAAGATAAATTCGACTATAAAAATTCATTAGAAATATAAAAATATTTCCTACATAATGATATTTTATTTGTAATTTTTAGAATTTAAATAAGTTAATTTATTTATGACACAACGATGATGCAGAAATTATCTTATTAATAGAATATTGACATAATTGATGTTATAAATGCCCAAATAAATATAATTTGAGACTTTTTATTAATTCCACTAATTTTCTAGGTTAATATGACATGTTATTATTGATTTAAATAACTTTTTTCTAACTAATCATTATGTTTTGAGTTTCACAAAAAATCAATTACTAAATAGTGTCAAAATTGACATAAAATAGTTTTTAAAACAAATATTATATTATTAATTGTTATTTAATTCTTAAAAATCTAATGTTCATCCAAATGACGTAGATAAGGTTATATATATTAATAATAAACAACTTGGTGTTTGTTTGGCTTGTTATAGTATGTTTATTAACCTTATAGTGTAAGAACACAAAAAGACACAGTAAAAGTAAAATTATCTAACTTAAAGTTAAATATAAATGATAAGGTTAAAATAGGAACCTAAACATCTCTAAATTCTATTGTATGAGATTATTTCGACCCATCCCCACCTTAGCTTCGAAATAGATCAATTAGAAGCTATTTAAACCCGAATTTTGCATTATAATAAAATAATATTTTTAGTTTTTCCAAAGGATCCCCTCTCCTCCATTATAAAAGGGAACCTCCTCCCTCTCTTCCTCACACCACTTTGAGACTTCATGATCGTCCAACCCCTGCCAAATTCTCTTCTCCACTTCCATAGAAACATCCTAGAAGTTTTGGTCTTCTTCAAAGGCCAATTTTAGTGCCCTAAGAGGAGGACTCAAAGAGGCGCTTCAAAGATGAGGTAATGTCTATTACCGATTCTTTCAACTTTATTTCTTCTTCCACTTCATCTTCTTAGGTTTTTTCGTTATTTGGTAATAACATCAGTATCTCTCATATAATTATATGTTATTATAAGTATGAAGAAACCATATTTCACCATCTATCCATCCTACGGAAAATGAAATCACCGCGCGTGCGTACGTACGAAATACCGTCTCCATGTCGTGGTGTGATCTATTTTACATCACCACCTTACATGGAAGGGTATAATGGTGTACATAATAACTATATATGATTATTTTAATGTGATATTGATTCTGAAATAATATACATACACTCAAATACAATTCCACGATCCTGAGAATGATATCATCGCTCGTTCGTACGTACGGACTACCGTCTCCACGACACGATGAGATTCATTCTCCACGTTAACCATTCATGATTATAAAGTATATATAATAAGTAATCATGAAATATATTACATAATAATGATACTGGATTTATGTGTATATATAAGTATGTCATCTACTTAATTCCATTCAACTCAATAAGGAAACGAAAACAGCGTTCAGGCATACGTACGACCTACCGTCTCCATGAACGGTGTATTTCATTCCATTTACTGATCTATTATATAAATGTATATTCTTAATATATATATTATATATAAATAATGTTTTATATTCTGGAGTTATGTAATCATGATCTAAGTAATCATATGAATAATTACAAGTCAAAACACGGACGACAAATGAAACCATTTTACCCAAAACACTCTTTAACATGGAATTTACAAAAGAAAGGGTAATATAAAGTCATAAGAGAACCATATATGACATCATAATAATGAGTATGATTCTGGAATAAGTCAATGACATTATTTAAATCAGTATACAGGTGGTTCGGACACTTACGAAGCAAATCGGACCTAAGGTAAGGGAAAATATCACAATCTCATTTTTATCCGATATTGTTTATACTTTGGTATTTACTGGGGTGTATTTTATCATCCACATCCATGTTTCCTCAATATGTAATATTGTTTCTATCCACCTACAATTGTCTAAATCCAATTTTACCCTTCGGTGAGTTTTTAGTAAAAGATATGAAATGAATCTTGTTTTGTTTCTCGTACAAGGTACTTTTTGACTTTTCTGACAAAAGTACGAGAAGAATGGTTTTTTAACTTATACGGCATGAATGTATTTTTAAAACATTATTTCAAAGAAGCTTCCTTTAAAAGTTTTCAAGTTTATTTTTAATCAACTTCTTTTAGTTTAAAATTGTATGACATGTTAATAAAGGAAAAATGTTTTTGATGTAGAAAGGATATTTTCCTCAAGAATGGAGTTCAAGAGTTTTATCAAAATTATTTTCCATCTAAGATAATATAGGGTTCTATTTATATCCCTATGGATTTGATTATGTTGTGATGGAAATATTTTTATGAATTCCTTTATCTTATATGAATTGTTTTATGATGTCATGATGTTTAAGATTCCCATTTTTTTACATGGGTTATGCTATGATGTATAGTTTCTGATTTTGAGGCACACATAAGAATGGTATCATTATGAGATAGGTGGGACCTATATATCCCTCCAATGCATTGGGTAAATATATTATATCTCATGAGATAGACAAGGCTGGAACGGCAGGTTAAACCGGTTCAGTGAAACAGGACTGAAACGAGGAGTGAACTCGGTTCAGAAATAGACTTTGTCCACTAAGATAGGCTTGGAAATGAGTCTTGACTATTAAGAAATGATCCTCTATGATTATGTTTGTATGCCACAAAGTTTCTTGTTTTAAGTTATGATTATTGGGATTACATTTCACTACTATGATTTATCCCATGTTATGATATTATGATCTCTTTTGTAGGTTAAGATTTCCAAAATGTTATGTTCTTATGAATATGATGTGATTGATATTTCTTTTGTTTACCCTTACTGAGCATTTGATCTCACACTTTTATGTTTTATTTTCCCCAGGATATAAAGAATGGTTTTAGGTAAAAAAAAGAAGATCTTTATGGGATATGTTAAAGATCTTTCACCACGATTAGAAGATTATATTCTGAGTTTCCAAAGACATGAAACCATTACGGTCCTTGTGTTTTTGTTTTTGTTATGTACTAAGTATTCCGTAAAAGTAATGTAATGTCCATGTACGTCATGCTTTGTGTCTCTACACATAGTGTCCATACCTTGTACTGAAGGTCGACTTTGGTATATCCTCCCTTTTGAACCTTAATTGATGATACCCTGAAGGAAGATCAATCTTGGAAAATTATTGAGCTCTACGTAGTTGGTCAAATAAGACATCAATGCATGAGAGAGGATATTTTTTCTTGATAGTGATCTTGTTATGTTCTCTATAATCAATGAATAGTCTCATTGATCCATCTTTATTCATAACATATTGAACATGTGCTCCCCAAAGTTACACACTATGGAATATGAATCCCATATAAAGATTCTCTTGGAGTTCCTTCTTCAATTCATGCAACTCAATTGGGGCCCGTCTATAAGGTGTCTTGGAATGGGAATAACACCCGGTATGAGTTCAATTGAAAAATCAACATCACGATTTGGTGGAAGACCAGGAAATTCCTCTGAAAAGACATCATCAAACTCTCGTACAATGGGCATATTCTTAATCGTGAGTTTCTTACCAACCATTTGAGATAAATAACCTTCATTTACTGGAATCAAGACCAATAAGATGGATGAAATTTTCACTACAAGGTTATGTTCATCCTTGCATCGATAGACGATCATAGATTGATTTGGAATAAGAAATGTGACTTCCCTTCATTGGAAATTGATATTAGCTCCATATAAAGAAAGCCAATCCATGAAAATAATCACATCAAATTCCACTATAGGAAGGATCAAAAGATTTTGATGGATTCACTTTTCCACAAACTCAAATCTGAGAAGAATTATAAACTATTTATGCAACTATTTTTCGATTAGAGGTTGTCATAGATAAATCAACATCGTATTTTTGAGGTAATATTGCGATACCATTAGAAAATTCTTCATAAATAAAAGAGTGGGTGGATCCGGAATGAAATTAATCATTTTCTACTTTAGAGTAGATGGTAGGTGTACCTTTCACCACTTCGTTATCATACTCCACATCGCTGATAGAAATTGCATGTTTCATTCCTTTGTCTTTATCCTTAAGAGTTTGTTGACGTAGATCATCATCAACAACCATTGGATTTTGGAATTTATTTATATAATGCCCCATTTCCTTTCACATGTAACATTGAAGTGTAGGAGGTGCACTCTGTGTAGCCTTTTCTTTATTCGCATCACTAGATATCTTCTTCCCATTGTTGTGGCATTCAAATACCTGATGACCTTCTTTTCCACAATTGAAATATTTACATGTCCCTTTAATACAACTCCCTCCATGTTTCTATCCACACTTTGAGCATAATGAAAAACTCATCTTCTTTTCAGTGTGCTCTTTAGATTTTCCTTTGAATTCCATTTTCCTCTTCTTATCAAACACATATGACTAATGGGTTACTCCAATATCTATCTCAACCTTGAGAGCACATTGAAATATTACATCATAGCTATGGAAGTCCCTTATGGATAACGCCCTTCGAAGACATGGTTTTATTCCACTAAAGAATCAATCGATCTTACTCTTAGGTTGGATAATAATCCTAGAAGCGTACCTTGCATGTCATGTAAAATTGGCTTCGTAGGAACAAACAGACTCATCATCCTTCTGCTTTAGTTCAAGAAAATCCTTATCCATCTTTGTTCTAAGAATACGAGGGAAGTACTTATTGAAAAATATGTTCTTGAACTCGTCCCACTCCATGGACTCAATTTCATCTCTTGGCCCCGTATTCTTGACAAGATTCCACCATTGATCAGCTTGATCTTCCAAACGATAAACTGCTACGATAACATTATCATGATCAGAACATTGAAGAACTAAAAATATCTTTTCTGTGGTACTGATCCATTGTTCAGCCACTAATGGATCAGTAGTCCCGCTGGACGAGGGTGGGTGCTACCTCATGAAGGATTCAACATAATGTTTCTCATTCTTTTGCTTGTTTGGAAGTTCTACATGATTCATACCATGAGAATGTTGTGTGAGCATGGCTAGAAGATTTTGAATTCCAGCTCCCATAATGTTAGCTTGCTCAAGGGGACAATTATTTCATTGCCCGTCGTATTCAGCATTAACATGGTTCCTTCTAGTTCTATCCATTGACTAAAACCAATAAGCATACTATGAGAAAAAATAATCACAATAGTAAAACCACATAATCAAGAATAAAATTTCACGGTTTTGGTCCTATCATAGTTTATTCATGGCCATTTCTAAAACACAAATATTTTGTCTTTTTCTTAGACATGTCCTTTGGGTTCTAACTATGGCTTTTACATCCTAGTTTCCAAAGGTTGACTATACCCTCCCTCTGATACGAACTATAAAGACCCATAATTTACATAAATTTTTATTACATCAGAATTGAAGAACACTTATTACAACATATAACAAAAACATGGTAGGACCGTATAGTTATAGTGTCTTTAGAAACTGGGAAACATAAACAACTAGTTCATAATGCATCTACATTGTCTCCCCTTTATTTAATCATATTAAGAGTCCCTTTTGGAATATCCTACTTAATAAACTTCTTCCTGACCTGGGGAAAGAAAACTTACAAAAGTGTGAGCTCAAATTCTTAGTAAGGTTAAGCAAAGAAAATATCATATTCGTACGAACATATCATTTCATAAATATTAACCTGCAAAAGATATCATAATATCATAACATGGGATAAAGCATAGTTTTGAAATGCAATCCCATTAATCATAATATAAATCAACAAAATTTGTGGCATACACACATATTCATAGAGAATCATTTCCTAGTAATCAAGACTCATTTCCATGAATATCCTAGCGAACAAAGTCCATTTCTGAACCGAGTTCACTCCTCGTTTCAGTCCTGTATCACTGAACCAGATAAATCTGCCGTTCAAGCCATGACTATCTCATGAGATATAAATCTTTACCCAATGCATTGGAGGTAGATATAGGTCCCACCCATCTAATAATTATACTATTCTTATATGTGACACAAGATCATAAATCATACATCATAGAATAAACCAAGTAATGAAAATGGGATTCTTAAATATCATGCCATCATATCATAATCTATATAAGATAAAAGAACATCATAAAATTAATTTCATCATAACATAATCAAATAAATGTAAAAATAGGGATTCAAACAGAACCCTATATTATCTTATAAGGAAAATAATTTTGATAAAACACTTGAACTCCATTCTTGAGGAAAATATCCTTTCTACATCAATTTTTTTTCCATTCATAACGTGTCATAATATTTTAAACTAAAAGAAGTTAATTAAAAAAATAATTGAAAACATATAGAGGAAGATTCATGGAAGTAATTTTATCTGAAGTCATATTAACCCATTCATGTCGTATTAGTTAAAATACATTCTTCTTGTACTTTGGTCGGAAAAGACAAAAGTACCAAGTACTAAAAACGAATAAAGATTCATTTCATATCTTTTACTATAAACTCACAAATGGGTAAAATTGGATTTAAAAAATTTTAGGAGGATAGAAATAATATTAAATTTTGAGTAAACATGGATGTGAATGACAAATATGCCCCCAGTAAATACCGAAGTATAAACAATCTCGGATAAAAATTGAGATAGAAAGGTTTTCCCTTACGTTAGGTCTAATATGCTTCGTACGTATATGAACCTCCTATATAATGATTTAAATAATTACATTGACTTATTAAAGAATCATATTCATTGTTATGATATCATACATGGTCATATTTTTATCTTCTTATTAGTAATATTTGATTGCTACTTGTTATTCGGGTGTTCATTGCTTTATGTTCTTATTCATGTCTTGTCTAATAAATTCTTATTCTTATTTTTAGGTTTTAGATAACTCATTTAAATATTGTTATTAGTGTAACATATATCATATTTATTCATACTATTCATTTATATTATCATTATTCAATGAAGACCATGTAGAAGGAGTCGCATCACATCGTGGAGATGGTAGGCTGTACGTACGCACGAGCGATGATATCATTCCCTTGATCGTGGAATTGTATTGAAGTGTATGTATAATATTTCAGAATCAATATCAATTTAAAATAATCATATGTAGTTATTATTTACACCATTATAACCATCTATGTAAGGTGGTGGGGGAAAACAGATTACACCACGACATGGAGATGATATTCCGTACGTACACACGCGCGGTGATTTCGTTTTCTGTTGGATGGATAGATGGTGAAATAGGGTTGTTTCATATTTATAATAACAACTAAGTATATGAGTGATACTAATGTTTTTACTTCATAATGAAACAACTAAACTAGAGGAAGTAGAAGAAAAAATAAATTTGAAACAATCGGTAACAGACATTACCTCTTTTTTGAAGCACCACTTCTTAACCACCTCTTAGGGCACTGAATATGGTATTTTAAGAAGACCATGACCTATAAGATATTTACATGGAAGTGTAGAAGAGAAATGTTAATGTTTTGGCCGAGCTTGAAGGCTAAAAGTTGTGTGAGGAGGAGAGGGAGGATGTGCCATTTTAAAAGGGAGGATAGGGGCACCATAAGAAAAACATAAAATATTAATTTATTATAAAGTCATAATTAGTTTTTAATAGCTCCAAATTGATTTATTTTGAAGCTAAGGTGTTGATGGGTTGGAATCCTCTCAATCAATAGATTTTAGACAAGTTTAGTTTACTATTTTAACTTTATCATTTAGATTTAACTGTAAGATAAATAATTTTACTTTTACCGTGTCTTCTTGTTTTCTTATACTATATGGTTAATAAAATTACTATAACATGCGAAACGAACACTAAGTTGTTCATTATGAATATATATGACCTTATATAAGTCATTTGACCAAACCGTTGATTTTTAGGAATAAATTAACAATTAATAATATAATATATATCCTAAAAACTATTTTATTTCAATTTTGACACTATCTAGTACGTGATTTTTGTGAAAATCATAGTAGAATGATTAGTTCAAAAAAAGTTAATTAAATCAATACTATAATGTCATATTAACCTATAAAATAAATTTAATTCATAAAAAGTATCAAATTTTATTTATTTGGGTATTTATAATATCAATTATGTTAATATTTCATTAATAAGGTAATTAATGCATCATCATTGTGTCATAGATAAATTAAAGTATTTAATTTCTAAAAATAATAAATAAAATACCATTATATAGGAAATATTTTTGTCTTTATAATGAATATTTATAGTAGAATTTATATTTTGTATAACCCTATATTAAATTTTTTTAGTTATTAAACATAGATTTAAACTATTTTAACTCTTCTTTAAATAAAATAATATTAAATGTCCAAATCTAATCCAAGTGGACCTAAATGGTCATATTTTATTCCTATGGTTTTTTTTCGAATTAATCTTATCCAATATAATTAGGACGTGGGTTAGGGTAATAATAATATCATTATTACCCTTAATTACCCAATTTACTTTTAATAGTGGTAAAAAAAGTAAAAATTTACTATTCACAAAAAATTATTTTTATCTTATTGAACCACATTTTACTCCTTGATATTTACGATGTCTCTCAGATTGTCGAAATTTCACTCACAAAAGGGGTAAAATTATGTTTTATGTAAAATGTCAAATTCTTATATGAGGTGGGTAAAGGACGGTGAAAAGTTCAATAAAATTTTTATATATCTAAAATTATTATAAAATGACTCCAATGAATTACATATAACTTATATAGTTAATAAGTATCAAGTTTTACCTAATATATATTTATCTAAATTAAATAATTATTTAAATAAAAATTTGATTTTTAAATAGTAACCTAGTATTTTCACTATTCATCAAAAATTGAAAGCTTTCAGAAAAATACCCAAAATTAACCCTAGGCTAATTTCAATATTATGAATCCATAAATGAAGTCCATTTTGAATGATAAAATTTATAATATTTCAAAATTTTGGTATTACTATTCTAAACGGTTAGTTTATATAATATTTTAATAACATATCGTTGTTCAGTGAAACTCGGTATTTCTTACAACACACGCTATTGAGGAAGGTTGCTCTTGTGTATAACGCAAGCCATGACAGTGTTGTGTGTAGAGAAAGATTCAATTATATAACATTATACATAAAAACAAAATATTTCTCATAGAATCTCGGGTGTTACATTCATCTTGTTTCACAACGCTTCTGTGTTTTAAGTCGACACTAACTGGTGATGAGTTAATGACTACAATATAGTTTGAAGAAGGTCTTGTGTACTCCATCACATCATAGGTGAATTTCATTCAGTTGACCAATATTTCAAATATATTGAATCAAGCCCTCATCGCTGTGAAAAACTTGAGGGAATATGGAAAAGTGATTCAAGTTGGTTTATCATCGATAAAGGGAGATGGTTCGTCTAGCGATTGGAATCATCATTTCAAGGTTGATTGTGGGGGAAGCATGAACCAAATTACAAACACCAATAGTTACGTGGGGTGTCACTTGTGTGGTATCATAGTCTATAAAAAGCAGCACTGTATGATAAAACCCAACTGAGTTCTAATAATTTTCTAATATAGTTCACCATTGAACATTTCTACCAAATCATACCTCTAGTACTTAGTGATAAGTGATCTATATCAACACCTCATTCGGGTACAAGATCAGTAGCTCCACACTCGGTTGGGAGATGGAGTACTACTGGACAATCTGGATTATGCGGTTGTCATGGCCATGGAATATAGACCTCATAGGTTTAGCGATAGTAATCAGGTTTTTCAGGAAGAATCATTGGGAAATGGATAATGAAGTATCTATAGAGGGAAGCCTGCTCCAGTTGAGATTCTAATGAAGTTTCCACATTATTTGATAGTGGAAAGTAATAGGTTTTTTCAATTGAAGAAATGTGGAGTTCATTGGGAGGGAATATCATATTTTTTGTTGTTATGACAATAGATACTCTTCTTGGAGCATGGTCATATAGTATATACAAGTGAAAGAATTTCCCCCTTATGGTAGGTGAATATCTCTTCATTTGGAATCTTTTATTAATCAAGATGACATGCTACAATTTTATGCTAGGGAATGAATTTTTTGTTTCATATGATTTCCATGTTGATTTATATCATTATATGGTTTCTTTTACTATGCCCTAGGGAAGTGCTTATATTCATATGGGTGAATAGGATGTCCAAGAAAGTCATGATGGACCAGAGCATTGTTTAATGTGTGGAGTTACATCCCAGATGCCTAGCTTCATTATTAGCGATCAGGGAATCCAGTGTATAGAGTTACCTATTGTGGTAGATCATTTGAGGGATGTTTTCCCATATTAATTTTCTAGGTTACCTCTAATGAGAATGGTGGATTTCACCATTGAGATAGTACAATAGGTGGAACTAGTGTCCATTAATCCCTATAATATGGGAGCTATAAAGGTCCATGGACTGAATATCTAGTTGGAAGACTTAGTAAAAGAGTTTTTTACATGACCCAGTACATTTCCAAGGTATTGACCCACCCGTTCAACCAAGAAGGGAGGCGGTACCCTCAGATTTTATGTTAATTAACCCTAGTTGAAACATGTTATAGTTAATAAATTTTAATAATTATTTCATATAGATGACACTTTCCATAATATCCGCGGAGTAATATTTTTCTCTATGGTCAATTTGATGTCAAGCTACTGTTAGGATCTTGTTAGACTATTAGAAATTCCCAATATGATATTTTGGAGAGATAAATATTTTTCTTTTACAAAGCCATTTAATTTGCATTTATGAATTCACCAATAGTTTTCAATGCCATTATGAATTTTGTTTTCCACCCATATTTTGATTCATTCATGGTAGTATTCAGGGATGATATCATGATGTAATCTTGTACCCATAATGTCCATTAAAATCCTCTTGATATCATTATGAAATTACAAAGAGGGTGTCAACTATATGATAAGTTCACCAAATTTCACTTTTGGTTTGATAAAGTACTCTTCCTAGATAATATAATTTATTAGGTAGCAGTATCTACTGACCATGAGAAGTTTAGTTCCATGGTATCATAGAAGATTCCCAAAAATTTATTTGATATATGAAGGTTATTAAGACTGAATAGCTAGTAAATAAATTTCATTCAAGACATATCACTCAAAGAAACAAAAATTAGATACTTTATAAAAAGGGGTGCTTGTTTTTTGTAACACCCGGAACCTAGTTACCCAGAGTCTGTGAATTATTACATAACATTTGAATGGTCACAATAGATCATGTCTTTAAATATCGATTAGTTTAATATCCTTAGAAGTACTATATGAATAAATAAGTTTCACATTACATTATGGAATCTAAAAACAACAACATTGTGTCCCATATAACACACTCATATCTCTAATCCTATTATTGCAGGTAAATCGTAATATACTCATTCAAATATTATGAAAATAATATATAAGAATGGGGTGAGCTCAGATGCTCAGTAGGGTTGACAATATAGCATAAACTGTCATTAATAAGAATAATAATTTAATGAAATGTAAAAGACTAAAACAAAAGCCTTTTAAACATAACCATAAGTATAATATAGAAACAATAAATCAAATATTTTAATTTAATTATACACATTGATATTCTAATAGTAGAAGAATCACATGTAATATCAATAGCTAATATCATAATGATGGAATGCATAATTTCGGAGATCATAACCACACACTCAAGGCCTTGTGCCAAGAATATAAATAATGATTTTTTCAAGGCTATGATCCAAGACACTAGTTTGTCTCATGAGACATACTTATTCCTCAAGGAGCTATTGCAGGCTCCACTCATCAGTTACTAAGTCCAATTCATTCTTTATATGAAAATGATAAAACATAACATCAACAATTGTTTTAAAACTAGCATACGAAATGTCAATAAACTAACTATAAATCATGAATGGTATAAAAATAGAACATTCAGAGAAAATCATATCAGAAAACAAACAACAAAATATGGAATATTGTATCATAATAAATCGACTTCAAATAAGTGTAAAATCCATCCAATGGATGTTGAAACAGATGAAATCAAAACGTTTTGAGAGAAATATCTATTACTAATTTTAAATCATTATAAAGAAACATTTATTTTTAAAATATTCTTATATTCTGGAAAGGGATGTTTCAGAGGTGTTATAATGGCAGAAAATAGCCACACCCACCATATAAGATAAAAAACATTATTAACATAATTTGTTGAAAAGGTCATAAAGTTCCTTGATTGGTAAACTACGAAATGATTCCATTCAAAATATTTTATGAAAAGTCAAAAAAAAGGTATAAATTACATTAAACCATAGTGCAGTAAAAAATGTTTTGAAATTCATTTTTAAGAAACACATATGTGTTTGATAAAGGCGTCACAGTAGATACTTACGTATTAACAACCTTGAATAATAAAAAGATTATGAAATAAACCCTTACTAATTCTGTAACATAAGAAACATACACCCTATGAAAGAAGGATCATACAATAAAAATGTAAATAAAAATATATTAAAGTAAATTACACAATTAATACAATCATGGGCTTTATATTATCCACCCAAAATGGAATAGTGGAAAATATAGCATGAATCTCACGGGAATAAAAAGCGAGATGAAATCCCCTTACCTCGTCTCTGACTGGACATGTTCCTATTTAATTTCATGAATAATAAACATATGTTAATTTATTAATTCCTAGGAAAGTTTTTCATGTTTATTATTCTTTTTATATCACTTATTACCTTTCTATAACATTTATTTGAGTTCATATCATAAATTCTGTCGATGTTTTGAAATTGAGTTACAAATGAACATGTTATAATTATAAATTTCCCATGCGGTCAAAATTACATTATATTTATATTTATATTAATGTTTTATATATAATATATATAAAATATATATGTTATATATGTATTTATAATAGTCCATATCATTTGGATATATGAAAATGAAATGAACCATTTATGGAGACAGTAAGCCGTACGCGCGCATTAACGCTACTTCAATTTCATTATTTTTATTTAAAATGGAATTAAAACCAAATGATACATATGTATATTGTTATTCCTGTATAATATAATATATTATATATGTTTTGTACGTTCATTAACCCCATCCTCCTTACGTTCTATGTATGGTATGAACAAGTCATATCACTTTGAAGGGGCAGTAGTCCACACTTTCTCTAATGAAATTATCGTATTTACCCATTATGGAAACCAAAAAGGTATAATATAAATGTAAAATAAAGAACCATAGAGAAAAAATAAACATTATATATATCATATATAACTAATTTCCATCATAATGGCCACTATAAAATGTTGTATTTGGAGACTGAACAATCATCTTTTTGTGAGGCATTAGTTTGCCGTCCATAGAAACATTGTGTTCTTAACCATTAAATGGAGGTGCGTGTAAGTCTAGTTATAAAAAATCTCATAAAAAAACATAGTAAATTTATTATTATGTTTTTGTTATAAAATAAAGAAATAAATAGTGTTTAGGGGGTTGGAGAAGTAAAATGAAAGAAATTATCTTAAGAGAAGTCGTTACCTTTAAATCGGGTAACTCCCTTTTGTTTGAACCAAAATGATTCCTTGAATTTATTTCTACCGAAGGTAAGGATTATTATAGGAATAGTGGGATGTAGGGAGATACATTTGGAATATTTTGGACAACTAAATGGGCTTGATTGGTGTGAGTAATGGGTTAGAGGTGATGGATTTTTATAATGGAGAGGAGGGGCTCTTTAAGAATAATTAAAAATATTATTTTGTTATAAACTGATTTTCAGCTTCAAAAGCTCCAAAACTCATTAAATTATAATATAATATGATTATTGTTATAAATAAAATAATCCAATAAAAAATTTATGGGTTATTTATAGTTGTTTAAATTTTTTAATCTCATTTATTTTAATCATTCATTAATAATGTAATCACTACATCATCGTTGTGCCACAAATAATTTTATTTATTTGATGTCTAGAAGTTATAAATAAAATACCATGATATAGGAAATAATTTTATAATTCTAATGAATAGTTATAGTTTAATAGATAACATATATAACCCTGTGTAAAAATTGATTTTCCAAAAGATATATGTTAATTTCATTTTTAACATTACTTGAAATTAATTAATATAAAGTGTCATTATCACTCCTGAGTGCCTACATTGGGTCCCAAAATTGATATGATGAAACATGTGTTCGAACATGTATCATCCAATAGGAATAGTATACATATTTGTGGTAATGAAATATTATTATAATAATATTTGTTTACCCTTATTTACATGATTTACCCTTTAACTGTGAAAATAAAATATTTACTAAAGTAGATATTCATAATGTCAAAAAATAAAAGTTATCAATTTAGACAATTTGGACACTCTAATTAAAAATATGGAATCCATTTTTCCAAATTCAAAACAAATAAATGATAGAATTCAATTTAAAATTATTTCCCATTTTCAAAACAAAAAACGTGTTTTTAATAAATAATAACTATCAAAGGATTGACACTCATTTATGTCCAATTTCGATGTGAAAATATTTCCAATGACCAAAATCGGATTAAATAGTAAAAATATATTCTAATTATACATTAACACTACTCAAATGAATAATTTATCATTCTAAATTGTTTTTATTAAAAAATTCATTTTCAATTAAAATTTAGTATTTTTCACTGTTCATTAAAAGATGAAAGTTATCAGAAAGGTATGAAAAATATATCCAAACTAAATTTTTATGTACCTGTACACAATAAGAATTAAATTTATCTATAATTTATATATAAATGATTTAGGTATTGTATTGAAAAAGGTTTCTCCATTAAAAGGTGGAAGAAGACCATTTTTTTGAAAAATTCATCTTTTATCTGAAAAATTGGATTTGTATTATTATTATATCTAAGAAACTAAAAATTTGAATTTTAAAACTATATAGGTTATATATAAAATAACTTTTTTCAATAATATTCATAACCTATTTTTTAATGGCCAGTTTGGTAGGTTGTGGTGCGCTCGAACTCGGTGTTGCGTGTGACACATGCTATTGAATTACTCTAAAGAGATAATTTATTATGAAATCATGGGGTGTTACATTCTACCCCCTTCAAATAATTTTGTCCTCAAAATTTATAGTCAGAAACAAAAAGTAGGGGTTTGACATTTCTAAACATCTTAGTTTAAATCCCACATTGGAAAAATAGTCAATAAAATTATAACATTAAAAGATATAAAGAGAAGTACATAAGTCACCCGAGATAACCCATACTAAGATTAAATGTAAGAGAAAATGGATATGGATGTGAAACTATACATCATGTTCTAATGTATAGTGATATAAAACATGACTATGATAAAGTTAACAACAATAAATACACAATAATTTGATAGGTTAAATGTTCTTTGACCCCCCAGTAGGAAAAGTAAACATACAACATTTTTTAGGTTCCCTCTCATAGTGTAGGAGAGTTTATTTATGAGGCTTACTAATAACATATGGAAATAAAATATATTTTCATGAATAGTTTAATCCTCTAAAAATATTCTTCCAAAAAATAATCTTTTCTCAAAATAATGAGTATTCAAGATGACTTGTTCACACGTGAATCGATAGAATCCACTTCTAGAGAATCACATAATCCCCCAAAGATAAACTATATATTTCCTTTTTCATTAGAAATTAACCAAAACCTTAATGGTTAGTACAAGATAAGATAATCCCCAAGAAGGTTAATAATTTATTAAAAATAAATTCTACTCCTAATCTCCAAAATTCTTCAAAAAATAATCAATGTTTGACAAAGGCCATTTTAAAAATAAAAACATTTGTTCTTAAAATTCATAAAAATAATCCAAACTATGTTTGAAACCCAAAATTCAGAAATGTTTGATCACATAGTCTTACACAAATTTTTTTTTCATTTATCTCCAAATAACATAGAATACTCTTATAGTGACATACATAATGTAAATTAAACTAATCACATATTGTCTTTGATAGGTTAATCATTTCCATAAATAAACCAAATCCCTATAATTTCACAATAAAAACACACATTTTTAAAAAATAAAAATCCACCATTACACCTCAAATGAAATCAAATAGTATTCTATTTTTCATAGGCATATAGTGTTCCCAAAAGATAGAATGTCTTCGGAATTTACATTTATCACTTTATCACCAAATCATTTTCCTATACTATTGATAAATCATAAGATCCATAAATCAATATATTTTTATCCATTAAATACTTTAACTAAAAATAATTAGTAATACTAACCAAGGAATTCACATAGTCCGGTGGTAGGCGATAAATCCCAGTCGCACTTTAGTTGTGGGTTTAATTCCCACAACTTTTTCCAAAGTGATGTGTTGTCACATGGTCTGCATGTTTTCCTTTTTCAAAAACTATATAATTTTAAAACATTTCCAAAAATTAGATAAATTCCTCAAAAATAACCATTACATATTTTAACAACAAATGTTATCTCATACCTTTCATTTTCTTCTCAAAAAGTAAAAACCTATAACTGAACCAAATTCAAGGATCATATAAACCCAAATTTTCATTATAACTATATCCATAGAAGAAAAGATAATTCGTCGTCAAATAGCATTTTCACATAACAAACAACGGGGTTACACATAGAAGGGAAAAGTCATCAAAAGTAATAACATCAATGATAAACATTAAAACATTAAAACATTTCTCCATCCATTTATTTCCACATAGGTTCTTCCTTTGCATAGAGGTTATCCTATAAAATAGTAAATTGACTCGGGTAATGCCTAGGTCCACTAGAGTTACGTAAAATGAATGTTAATGGATTCTTAAGATGGTTTTTATTTTCATCCATAATACTCTTCATTTTTCCTCGACAATTATTTAGTTTATGTACTTATTTCCCGCACATAAATCATTTCATTATTCCATAGAGACACTTTCCTGAGTGTCTCCTTCCACATTTCTGGCAAGATGGAATATAATATTTCTTTTCCCTATGGTCTCCACTACTTGAGCTCTAATTATTCACTGCCTTTCTCTTCATTATTGAGTTTGGGACTTGGTTTAGGTATATATTGTTGATCATATTTTTTTTGGAAAACTGATTCGGCATGAACACGATATATTTTAATCCAATAAAAATTACATTTCATTGCTCGTGTCCACCATCGTTCCCACCTTGAACATCGTGTTCAATGTAACTATGAATTACTTCTAATCCAACCATTAACTAAAACCAGAAAGCATAGATTGAGTAATAATAGAAATAAAATCATTTAATGAAAATCATTACACCTTATTTTCCTCCTAAAACACCTTAGGGTTAACCAAGGTTATTTATTCTCATCATATATCAATGTCCTTCAAGTTTTATAGTTATGAAAATATGAATTATCCTATGCATATCCCCTGGGAGTGTTTTAACAAAGAGTGAAGCAAGGCTCGTTTTCGTACACCATGATACCTCAGGTCATGCCCAAAAATCCTTATCCAAGTTTTCACTCCTAGGTACATATGTTCCAGAGATCCCTCTACCTACTAATATTAATAGAGAGACGTATTTAATTGGAAAACCCACATAATTTTTATACAACCAAATTTTTGGAAGTTTTTCTATTTTAATCCTCAATGATTATCTTAGGGTAATATTCTCTTGTCAGAGTTTTCTAAATCTAGTTTCCAAGGATTGTACTAAACATCCTATGATACCAACTGTAACACCCCTACCCTAGTTACCTAGATTCGGTTATTATTACATAAAATTTTCATGATCACAAGATATCAAGTCTCAAACGACTGATTAGTTTAGTATCCTTGTATGTAAAAGATACATAAATAAGTATTATATTATATTATTAAATGTAAAAACAAAATAATTTTCCCCCTTAAGATTCACTCATATACCATAGCTTATTTCAACATGTCAATTGAAATAAACTTCTCCACATCCTGGGAAAAATAAAATATAAAAACAGAGTGAGATCAGATACTTAGTATGGATAACAATATAGAGGAAACTGTCATAAGTAAACATAAACAATTAAGGTGATGTATAAGGCCAAAACAGAAGAATTTAAAACATAAACATCATAATAATATGGAAGAAATATATAAAATAATGCCTTTTAACTATTCACATAGATATTCCACTAGTTGAATAATCATATTAATATCAATTGCTAATATCATAATGATGGAATGCAAAATTCCGAACATCATTACCACATAGTCAATGCCTCGTTCCAAGACTACAATTTTTTTTTCACGGCCTTGTTCCAAGGCACTTTTTTGTCTTATTAGACCTATTGATGCATCAAGGAGCTATAGTAGTCTCTACCAGTCACATACTAAGTCTAATGAATTCCTCATATGAAAATAGTAAAACATGACATAATGATTCATATAAAAAAATTCTTTATAAATGTAAAGAATTTAACCGTAAATCATGAATTGTATAAAAATAACACATTCACATCCAAAAATATAAAAAAACTGTCAATACAATATTGTTGATAGTGTCATAATATATCATCATAAAATAAGTGTAAAATACATCAAATGATGTTGACATAGATGAAATAAAAAGTATTTGAGAGAAATATCTATTTATATTTTAAAATAATTATAAATAAAAATTTATTGTGAAAATATTATTATATTTTTGAAAGGGAAGCTTTGAAGGTGTTATAACGGAAGAAAATAGCCGCACCCACCGTATATGTTTAAAAACATTCTTACCTTAATTTTTCTAAAAGGTCATAAAGTACCTTGTTTGGAAAACGTCTAAAAGATTCAATTAAAAAAAATTATGGAAATTAAAAGAAGGGAATAAATTAAATTAAACCATAGTATAGTAAATAAATTTTTTAAATAAATTTTTAATAAACACATATGTGGATGATTAAGAGGTACAGTTGATACATACATATTAACAACCTCAAATAATAATGAGATTGTAAAATTAATCCTCACTGATTTGCAAACATAAGAAACATACACCCCTTGAGTGAATGATCATACAATGAATATGTAAATTCCAATAAATTAATGTACGTTACAAAAATATTTAAATCATGTGAAGTATATAAACCACACAAAATGGAATAGTTCAGAATATAGCATGAATCTCATTGGAATAAAATGTGAGATGAAAAATCCTTACCTCATTTCCGAATTGACTCGTTAATTATTTAATTTCCTGAATAATAAATTAACGTTAATATATAATTTCTTAGTAAACTTTTCCGGTTTTATTATTCTGTTTATATCACTTATTACCGTGTTATAACAATTATTTGAGTTCATATCGGACATTTTGTCAATGTTCAGAAATGGAGTTAAAATTGAACTTGTTATAATTATAAATTGCCCATGTGGTTAGAATTCCATTATATATATAATGATATTCATGATTTATAATTCATATATATCATATAAATCCTGTATATATGTATTTATAATATGAAATATCAATTGGATATATGAAAATGAAATTCACCATTAATGGAGTTGGTAAGTCGTACGTACAAATGAATGTTATTTCCACTTCATTTTTTTTATTTTCGAATGAATGAAAAACAAAGGATACATAAGTATATTATTATTCTAATATAATATCATATTTTATATATTTTATGTATGTTCATTAGCCCCATCCTACATACGTTCTGTGTATGGTATGAATGAGTCATATCACATTGATAGGGCTATAGTCCGCACATTTGCAAAATAAATTATCGTATTTACCAATAATATAATCCTTAAATGTATGATGTAAATGAAAAAAAAGAAGCATAAAAAAATAAACATTATATATATCATATAGAAATATGTTCCCTCATAATGGTCACCGTAATAGGTGGTAGTAGGGGATTGAACAATCATCGTTACGTGATGTAGTGGTTTACAGTCGATAAAAACATTTTGTTCTTCACCCATTAGATATTGGTGTGAGTATTTTTAGTTCTATTACATATCAAAACAACAACATAGTATACTTTGGATACATTTTTTATTATAAAATAATGGAATAAAGAGAATGTAGGGGTATGGAGAGTAAAATAAAAGAAAAGAACTTAAGAAAAGATGCTACCATTAATTTGGTTAACTCTCTTTGGATTGAACCAAAAGGATTCATTGAAGTTCCTTCTAGAAAAGGTAAGGATTATAGGAGGAATAGAGGCATGTTGGGAGATTAATTTCGTAGAGTTTGGATAGGAAAAGGGGTTTTATAGGTGTGAGTAATGGATTATAGTTGAAGGATTTTTATAAGGGAGAGGAGGGGCTCTTTTGGAATTTTTAAAAATATTGTTTTATTATAAACAGATTTCGGGTTTCAAAATGGCCAAAACATATTAAATTAGAAGATAATATTACTCTTGTTAGAAATAAAATCATCCAATAATAATTTCATAGGCTTTCGATAGTTTTTTTAATTTTATAATCTCATTTATTTAAATCATTCATCAATAAGGAAATCTCTACATCATCATTGTGTCATAAATAATTTTATTTATATGATTTCTGAAGATTATAAATAAAATACCATGATGTAGATTTTTTTTTGAGTTATAATAATTATTTATTTTTTAATGAATAATATATATAACCCCATGTAATAAAAATTTACGAAAACATATATGTTTAGGTAATTTTTGTCTTTACTTTAATTTAATTAATATAAAGTGCCATTATCACTCCCATGTGGCTCCATGTGGTCCCAAAATCGACCCAAGGATTCCCATTGTCAATAATATATCATCCAATAAGCATATTACACATATTCAGGTAGCATAATATTATAATAATAATATTTGTTTACTATCATTTACAAGATATACCTTTTAACCATGCTAAATAAAATATTTAATAATGTAAATATACATAATGTCTTAAAATAAAAGTTACCTAATTACAATGTTTGGAACTCCTGATTCCAAATATGGAATCCATTTATTTCAAATTCAACACACATAAGTTGTAGAAATTAATTGAAAAGTAATTTTTGTTTCAAAATAAAAAGAGTGTTTTTAAAAAATAATAACTATCAAAAGATTGACACATGTTTATGTCCAATTTCAATCTGAAATTACTTCCAATGAAAATAATTGGATTAAATGGTAAATATATAACATAATTATACTTTAAAACCAATCAAATGAATAATTTAATAAAAAAAATTATTTTGATTAAAAATCCGTTTTCAATTAAAATTAAGTATTTTTCACTATTCCTCAAAATATGAGAGTGATCAGAAAAGTACCAAAAATTTATCCAAAATAAATTTTTATGTCCTGATTGTAAAAAAATTATTTTCACTAAATTGAATATATAAAATTGTTAAATATTGTATTTAAAAATGGTTTTCTATTAGAAAGTGGACAAGCAGTATTTTTAAAAAAATACTTATTTTATCTAAAAAATTGAAATTGTCCATATATTATGTCTATGAAACTCAAACGTTGAATGTTAAAATCATATAGGATATATATAAAATTAAAAATTTTGCTAATACTATTCATAATTGATTTTTGAATTTCTAGTTTGGTAAGTCATGGAGCACTCGAACTCGGAGTTGTGGGTAGAGCATGGTATTAAATTATTTTAAAGAGACAACACACTATGAAATCTTGAGGTGTTACAATTTTTATGGGATGAAGAATGTGAAACATCATTTTAATATTTGAAATAGACACTGTATTCAGTTATAGTATTAATTCATCTATTATCAGGATGAGGATATATAGTTTATTATGATGTTTTATGAATCCAGAATAGAGACTTTTTTATAGAGAGTGATTGAGTTGTATGGTATGTGTCCCGCAAACAGAAACATCATGAGAAGAATTACTCAACGCATGATCGTGAGCTGGACGATATGGTTCATGATTTGGGTAGTTGGATGAATTATTTAGTAGAGATTAGTTCATTATTTACATTAATCATAAAATCCTCATGTACATTTCTAAAGTGATTAACATGAATCTCAAGTAGCATAGGTGGGTAAAATACATGAAGTAATCTTATTTGGAGCTCACATATACATTCAAGAAGGGAAATTTAGTAGCTAATGCCTTGTGCTAGAAGACAAATACATCAGTCATCCAAGAGGAAAGGATTGAGTGGTAGTTGATGGCCCTATTTTTTATGATGCACTTGGAGGTTCTGGAATGTCATAGGAAACCTATTTTTCCATAATTTGTAGTGAAATACTGATTATTTAATCGGTATGTATGAGATAAATTTATGATTTTTAAGGATTATTCTTAACGTACACTTTTTCAAGTAGGGACTGTAAAGACCTGTAAATTTCAAGGAAAATTATTTCTTAATTTCTTTTAGATTTTATGATTACGCAATTTCTGACGGAACCTGATTACGAGGCTCGGTGTTCCAGGAATAAATTTCTGAAGTTTAGCTCGGGTACGTTCAGTGAAGGAATTAGCTGGTTTTCCTAACTTTTGGACTACTGCTCGGAATCGAAATCTAAGGGCACCGATGAAACTGCAACACTGGTAATTTCTTAGGAAGACATTTTCTGGAGTTTCGTTTGCTCGGTAAGAGTTGTTAAAAAAAATATATGGATTACGTTTAAAGTGAAATAAAAATTTTGTCACAATTTCTATTACACATCCAAGTGATTTAACCCCATTTGAGGGAGTTGAGTGAGACCCACTTGAACCTAAATCCTCTTGATAGGATATTAGTGAGGTGGGGCCCACACAAACCCCACCCCTTTATTTCCCCTAACTCCTCTTCCACTTTAAATGATTCCAACTTACACCCATTAATTTTGAAAACACAATATTTAATTAATGGGGTGATTTCAATTTCGAATTTAACAAAAATGATGGCATGTGTAAATAAAATAAGGAAAAGCCTTATTTTCTTTTGGTTGATGTGTTGTGTAGAGATTTGAGAGAGGGAGATTTCTACAATTAGAAGAACTCATCTTCCCCCTTGGAGAATGCGAAGAACACCAACATGTTGTATCACCTTCTCTCCATGTCAAAGAAAGGGAAACACTGATTCTTCCTCGGACGAACTCTGTCATCGTATACGGAGCCTTCCCTCATGACTTCGTCTTCCGCGACGCATGCTTCTGTGAATTCTTTAGCACGTTATGGGTTTATTTTTACATTCGCGATTATTTCTGGAATTCATCTATAAATAATTAGCCGCTTGTTATCGAATTAACGGGAGGAGGCCGGACCGCACAAACACAGCCGACCCACCTCCCCATTGTTGTTGTACATTGTTATGGATTGGAACGGACGTGACGCGGTGCCATCGCACCGCGTAGAAACAAAGGAACCGCTGCCGGTGTGGGCCGCGGTAAAGGAGCATGGCGCAGTCGCGCGACGCCATTGTGACCGAAAGGCGCCGCGACCGGAGTCGAGCCGTGGTAGAGGGGCGCGGTGCAGTCGTGCCGCGACGGAGCTTCATTGAGGGCCACGGCCGAGGAGGGGCACGGCAGAGGGCGTGGTGCCATCGAGCCACCCCGGTCTGACAAGGGCCACGCCCTAAGGTCGCGGCGGTGAAAAGGATGCCGGCCGGAACCGCCGACCGCCGGTGCTACAGGAGGCGGGACCAACCGGCCTGCCCTTACGACCAACCGGATCTAGGAGGTCCAGGGGGTCAACCCCCGACAGCAGGAAAAGGGTGGGCCCCTCCACGTGGGGGGCTTCCAATTCAAAAGCAAGAGGGGAAGCTCCACCCCCCCCCCCCCTTCGAAGTCCGCTCAGTGAGTGCACGCATGCACGGGACCAGGCTGCACTGGCAGAGTCGGGTCGCGCCGGGCTGGGCCGCAACGGTTGCACCGGGCT
The DNA here is from genome assembly GCA_963277665.1 of Viscum album. Classification (NCBI taxonomy): domain Eukaryota; kingdom Viridiplantae; phylum Streptophyta; class Magnoliopsida; order Santalales; family Viscaceae; genus Viscum; species Viscum album. Next base: position 1,469,650,404 of record OY728151.1, read on the forward strand.
GGGCCACACCAGCTAGGTCGAGTCGCGCAATCCGGGCCATGCCACGCCCAACCAGGCCGGGCCCGAGTCGGGTCAACCCGGTTCGGGCCGACCCGGGGGGTATTGTGCCAGGTCGGACCGGGCCCAAACCCCCTGTTTTCGGACAGATCCGTTCAAATGCCCATAACATGGGATACAAACCGGGCCCTTGGAGCGGAAACACTTATTACTTGAGCTCCGGACGTCCGATTGACAAGAGGTCAACTTTGTTGGATTCCTCTTAGTGAGACAGTTCTTTTGGATTACTCTGATTGAGGTTTGGACACAGTAGGAATATGGTCAGGTTGGTTTTTACTTAAAAACCAACCGGGTCCCTGGGACGAAAAAGCAAACAATTCTCAGACCGGGCGTCCGATTAACGCGATGTCTCTCAGGTTGAGTTCATTTTGACAAGACAGAACATTGGGATACATCAAATCCAGACTACCTGCCAGTTGATTTATCGACCCCCTTGGCTCATGGAACGGACCCTCCCAGAATCGAGCATGCTGTGTGCGGGAACCCTGGAGCTAGCTGCGACTACGACGATGATCACGACTGTACTGGAATCATCCAAGGGTTCAGCAGTGACAATGACCGTACTGGAATCCTCTATTGTTTCGACGGCGATGATCACTCTTCTTGTATCCTATGTGGGTCCCGCAGTACATGACTACTGTTCTTGTATCATATGTGTGTCCGGAAGAATTTGACTATGTACTTGTATCCTACGTGGGTCCAACAGAGTAGCTGGTCTTGTATCCTTTGTGGGTCTGACAGCTTATTTAGTCTTGTATCCTATGTAGTTCTGACAGCTTAGATGAGTTAGTGGCTACATCTGATCATCTCTATCGTCTTACGAAGAAGTATACATGTGTGAGCTGAGTCTTGACTTTCAATCATCATCTTCGATATGATTGACATTCTTTCCTGTGTGGATTTGGTTATGCTTTCTTGTGTGGATTGGGGTTTACTATCCTATGTTGACTAGAATGTACTTGGGATCATGTGCTGGAGGTGAGCTGGAATTTGATGACTTAGGTATAACTATGGGAATATACCTAAGTATAGTTGTTGTTACTTCATGGTTGTATCTTTCCTTTGTGGTCTATCCTTCGTGAATTCTGGGAGAACTTCGAGGGTCTCGGGGTCCCTACTGAGTATCGTATACTCACCCCTACATTGGCTATGCCCGCACTATGTTGTGTTGGATGTAAATGATGGACAATGCTGATTGAGGTGGGACATCGTGGAGCTGGACTGTACGTGGAGTTGGATCACTAGATGGGATGTGCTCAGAGCGGACAACTGGAGCTGAGGAGCGGAGGAGACTATCTGTACCCACCCTTCAGGTGGGATTTCCAGAGGACAGCTCGTACTTGCTGCTTTACTTTCCAGATGTTGTACTTTCATTTCTGTTGTACTTTACATTCAGTTGGGTTTTTATTCTAGCTCATTTACTTTGCAGCTCTTACTATTGTACTTAGTTTAATTAATGTTTACTTCTTCTTGCAAACTCTGTGGTGTTTGTTTTCTTACATAAAGGAAATGACTTCCCTTATATCGGGATTTACGCCTTTGGTGCTAGTCACCATCCCCTGGCCTATGGAAGGAGGGCTTGGGGTAGTCACAGCACGGGTCTCGAGGACGGGTCATGACAAATTGTTATCAAAGGAGTTCAGTTCAACAACAGAACTCAAGACTATGATATTTATTCTATGTGAAACAGTAATGTTAAGGGTATTGAGTGTGGTTATCAGTCCACAGAGTCTAGTGTTGGTGCGGCGGCCAACGTATCCATACACCAGGACCCTAAATTATGATTTCCGACTCAGTACACGTAAACATTGATTTCATGTGTGCTTCAATGTTTTCATTGTGATTACTTTGTGTCAGCTCACCAGGTATAATTTATTGAATGTGGCACACCTGTCTCTTTTCAGGATGGACCCACGACGGAAGCTAGCTATGGTTCCGAACATTGTGTGAGACGTCATCCCACCGAGCGACGAGGCCTTAGTGCAGGGCTCTATTACAGCGGAGGGACCAATGGTACCTCTACCCACCAAGCCACCGATACCACCACCCATATCCGCTGAGAGTGCATGTTTCCTTAGTTAACTGCATGAGTTTCAATGTCTGCGACCGCCAAGGTTCTACAGGGAGACGGACCCTCAGGCAGCTGAGGATTGGCTGAAGGATTTTGTACTAGTTTTCATGTTAGTGGGGACACCAGCTAACCTAACGGTGATCATTGCAGCGAGTCGCCTGCACGCGGCAGCAGGTAGATGGTGGAGCCTGATGCTCCAGGTGAATGATGAGGAATCTCTTCTTTGGTTGGACTTCGAGATCCTCTTCTGCTCGGAGTTCGTACCTGCCACCATCTGTGCTATGTGCATTCATAAGCTACTAGAGCTGTGGCAGGGCAGCATGACCGTAGCCCAGTACTCAGTGAGATTTACCGATCTCTCGCGCTATTCCACAGACATAGAACAGGACCCATTCATCCTTGCCCGGACCTTCGAGTAGGGATTGAGGAATGAGATCTGGGTATCGATGATCTCCCTCAGCATTCCGACGTAGGCAGGAGTAATGGAGCGAGCCCTTCTCATAGAGAGATTTCTTGCTGAGCCTACACTAGTTGCGAGACCTATCGCAGAGTGGCATGTAGCTGAGTCTTCTATAGCTGGCAGTCAACGGATGTCACAGGGGTCCAAGCGGACCAAACCATCAGGCAGATGACCTCCGGACACTGGCTCAGAGGTGCGGGGCACACAGCGCAGAGCAAGTCATATGAGGAGTAGACAAATCTATGAATGTGGTGGACAGGGCAGCATGGCTTGTAACTGCCTCACCCACCATGTAGAGGAGCAGCAGACGGTTGAGGGACCACCCAGGAAGAGGTAGAGGTTCGACCGTTGCGGTCCGCAGGGAGCAGGCGGATGTGGCAGGGGAGCTGTCTGAGCAGAAGCTGGTGGGCAACGCTTTGAGGCTCTACCACCACCACCACCAGGAGGTCCACCCTGACCACAGGGAGCTGGAGGACAGAGGCAGGATCAGCTTCAGGCAGCGGAGGCCTACGACCACGGTGCACCTGATATTATTCAATGTACTATCTGTGTCTACTCCACCCTTCTTGCAGTACTTATAGTCATAGGATCGAGTCCTTTTATTGTTGCTGCACTTGTTCGGAGCTCGGAGATTCCGATGAAGCCGTTGGCTCGATCCTTACTGCTAGATACTCCTACGGGAGCAGACTCGACGATTATGCACTGGTGCCGATAGTGTGAGTTTACTCTAGGAGGTGAGAGATTTGGATGGGATCTTCTCGTAGCGGCGTCGAGGCCTTACGACGTCATCTTGGGAATGGATTGGTTATCAACAGTCTATGCTCAGATCGACTATATTAGGTGCAAGGTGTGGTGTGTTCGCACCGATGGGAGCAGGTTTGCCTTCACCAGTGAGAAGGGAGCCTTTGCAGCACATGATTGACTCACGTAGAGGAGAGGATAATTGATCACTCATCAGTTGGCTAGTCTCATCCTAGGAGCATTGGACGTGCGGAGTCTGAGTTTTCATGTAGTGGTGGATCAGTATGTGGATGTTTTCCTAACGACGTTCCAACACTACCTCCTCGTAGAGAGGTAGACTTCTATATTGACATGTACCCTGGGATAACCCTGATATCTACTCCATCATATCGGATGGCTCCTGTTGAGCTTTGAGAGCTACGGGTACAACTGGAGGACTTACAGCGTAAGGGATTCATTCGACCCAGTGTTTCATCCAGGGCATCCTCGATTTTGTTTGCCAAGAAGGCGGACATGAGCTTGCAATTGTGTGTCGATTACCGTCGCCTGAACCAGGTGTCCGTAAGGAACAAGTTTCCGCTACCGAGGATTTATGACCTCTTCGATTAGCTCAAGGGAGAATGATGGTTATCGAAGATAGACCTCAAGTCAGGATATCATCAGCTCAGAGTTCGAGATGAGGATGTGTAGAAGACGACCTTCAAATGCCGGTATGGCCACCGTGAGTTCTTGGTTATGACTTTCGGCATATCCCATTCACCGGCAGTGTTCATGAGTCTCCTGAACAGGATCTTCCAGCCTTACCTCGATCAAATTTTCATGGTCTTCATCGACGGTATATTTATATACTTGACTGCTGAGGAGGAGCAAGCCTACCACTTGCGGTTTTTTATTGGAAGCACTTTGTGAGAACTGGATTTATGATAAACTCTTGAAGTGTCAATTCTGGATACATGAGGTCCACTTCTTGGGACACACCATCTCGGAGGCGAGAGTTGTAGTGGATCCTGCGAAGATCAAGGTAGTGCTAGCTTGGGAGCCACCCAGGAGCGTGACGGAGGTGCGGAGTTTCCTAGTTTTGGCTGGGTACTTCCAGAGATTTGTGCCAGAATTCTCCAGAGTTGCAGCACCGCTTTCAGCTTTGGCGAAGAAGGGGAAACCCTTCATGTGGTCAGATTGATGTCAGCAGAGTTTCTAGGAGCATAGACAGAGATTGACCAGTGCACCTATCTTGAGGCAACCGAATGAGGGAGTAGGGTACTTAGCATACTGCGATGCATCATGGAGCGGACTAGGGTTTCTCCTGATTCAAGACTGGGCAATGATCTTCTATGGATTACGATAGTTGAGGCAGCATGAGAAGAACTATGCTACACCTTACCTGGAGTTATCAATAGTGGTCTTTTCCTTAAAGATGTTACGACACTATCTGATGGGAGAGCGCTTTACAGTCTACTTAGACCAACAGAGTCTCATGTATATCTTCTCGCAGAAGGACCTGAACTTGAGACAGCAGTGATGGCTCGAGTTCCTCCAGTACTATGACTTTCAGATAGTCTATACTCCTGGAAAGGGGAACACAATAGTCGATTCTCTCAGTAGGTGGACGGGCATTCAGATACTTGGAGAGGCGACAGAGCAGCTAGCCGCTTTGCAGATATCTTTCATAGATAGAGAGGGAGCAGCCATTCTTCAGTCGCTCATAGTCACAACTCCACTTCTTCAGTGGGTCAGAGAGGAACAACGTGGGGACGTTGACTGTGAGACGCGACATGCCCAAATTCCCACAGGACAGGCACCTGATGGGTTTTTTATAGGAGGAGAGCATGTCGTCCTTTTCAGAAGACATTCTATGGTACCAGCTGCATTACAGGAGGAGGTTCTGAGAGAGTTTCTCACTTCATCTATAGCGGTACATCCAGGAGTGGAAAAGATATACTAGGATCTCAGGAAATAGAACTGGAGGCTAGGTACGAAGAAGGTTGTGGAATAGTTCATTTATCGATGCCTCACCTGCCAGTAGGTGAAGGCAGAGCACCATGTACCAGCAGGCTTAGTATAACCCTTGGTGGTCTTGGAGTGGATGTGGGATGGGATATCTATGGATTTCTTGACTGCACATCCACATACTTTCAGAGGTCACTACTCCATATGGGTGATTGTCGACCGACTCACTAAGTCGGACCACTTTTTACCCATCAGAGAGTAGGTCTCAGTGGAGATCGTGGGATGCATCTATGTTCAGGAGGTCATACGACTTCATGGTGTACCATCATCTATCGTATCTGATCGAGATGCTCACATTACATTCGAGCTTTGGAAGGGGTTGCAGGTGTCATTCGGGACGTAGTTACGCCTGAGCATCGCTTTTCAACCTCAGACAGATTTTCAGAAGTAGAGGATGATTCAGACTCTCGAGGACATGCTCCGTGCATGTGTCCTCGACTTTGGTCGTAGTTGGGATGATCCCCTACACTTGTTGGAGTTTCCGTAAAACAACAACTACCACTCCACCATCAGGATGGCACCATACGAGGCAATGTACGGCGGACCTTGCAGGTCACCTCTATGCTAGACAGACCCTAGGGAGTCAGCACATGTTGGACCAGAGATGGTCCATGCCATGACAGAGAAGCTCCATGTCATCTAGGAGTGGATTAGGATAGCTCAAGGCAGACATATGTCTTATGCTGAAAGGAGGATGAGACCACTAGAGTTCGAGGATAGTGACCTTGTTTTCTTTTGGGTCTCACCTCGACGTGGATTACATAGATTTTGCCGGGGCGGAAAGTTATCTCTGTGCTTCATAGGACTATTCCAGGTTCTCAGCATGATAGGCGAGGTGGCATATCACCTGGCACTACCACCTCAGTTACACCGAGAACACGAAATCATCCACGTGTCTCAGCTGAGGACATACGTGCACGACCCAAAACATATCATCGACCAAGGGGAACTTGACATCAATGATAGGGTGAATTTTGCAGAGGTCCCGGTGGAGATCAAGGATCGACAGAACTGGGTCCTATGTGGGCGATCGATTCCTCTACTGCGTATTAGGTGGCAGCACGGGAACCTCTAGGAGAGCACTTGAGAGTGGGAGGCTATGATGCGTGCTCAGTACCTTCATTTGTTCCTCTAGTTTGTGATGTATCTTTACAGGGACGTAATTCCCTTAGGTGGGAGTAATGTAAAGACCCGTAAAATTTAAGGAAATTTTTTTATTTATTTATTTGGGATTTTATGAGTACACTGTTTTTAACGGCACATGATTCTGAGGCCCAGTGTGACCAGAATAAATTTCCGATGTTTAGCTCGGGTACGTTCAGTTAATTAATGAGCGGGTTTTCCTAACTTTTGAAATTTTTCTCCGAATCGAAATCTGAGGGCACCGATGAAACTACAGCGCTCGTAATTGCTTAGGAAGACCTTTTATGGAGTTCCGTTTGTTCGGGAAGATTTGTTAAAAAAAATACGGAAGAAGTTTAATGTGAAATAAAAATTCTGTCCCAATTTCTATTTCACATCCAAGTGGTTTAACCCCATGTGAGAGAGTTGAGTGAGACCCACTTGAACCTAAATCCTCTTGATAGGATATTAGTGAGTTGGGGCCCACACGAACGCCACCCCTTCATTTCCCCGAACTCCTATTCCACTTTAAATGATGCCAACATACTCCCATTAATTTTGACAATAGAAGTTGTAATTAATGGGGTGAATTCAATTTTGATATTTTTAAAAAAATGTACGCATTTGTAAATAAAATAAGGCAACTCCATATTTTATTTTTGGTTGATGTTTTGTGTGGAGATTTGATAGAGGGAGAGTTCTACACATAGAAGAAATCATCTTCCTCCTTGGAGAACACAAAGAACACTGACATGCCGTATCACCTTCTCTCCACGTCAAAGAAAGGGAAACGACGTTTCTTCCTCAGATGAAACCATCATCGAATACGGAGCCTTTCCCCGCGAGGCCAACTTCCTCGACACAAGCTTCCGTGAATTCTACTTAGAGGTAGGGGTTTATTTTTATAATCAAGATTATTTCTAGCATTCATCATTAAATAATTAGCCGCTTGATATCGAATTAACGGGAGGAGGCCAGACCACACAAACACGGCCGACCCTCTTCCCCATTGTTGTTGTAATTCATTATGGATTGGAACGGAGGCGACACAGTGTCGTCACAAGGCACAGAAATGAAGGAACCGTGGCCGGTGCCTGTCACAGTGAAGGAGTGAGGTGCCGTCACGCCATGTCGTTGAGACCAAAAGGCAGTGTGGCCAGAGTCAAGCCGTGGTAGAGGGTCGCAGTGTCGTCGCGCTGCGCAGGAGCTTCATGGAGGGCCGCGGCTGGGGTGGGCCGCGGCGGAGGGCACGACGCCCTTGCGCCGTGCCTGTCGGACAAGGGCCACGAATTAAGGCCGCGACCATCTAGAGGAAGGTGGGTAGAACTGCCATCCGCCGGTGCAACAAGAGGCAGGACAATCGGTCCTGCGCGGCACAACCGACCGACCATTACGGACGGGCGGAACCGGGATGTCCGGGGGGTCAACCCCCGACGACTGGAAAAGGGCAAGCCCCTCCACATTTTGGGATGCCGTTTAAAAAGCAAGTGGGGCAGGCCCCTCCTCTTTCCGCGTCTTCTCAGTGAGAAAACGCCCGCACGAGACCAGACCGACTACATCGCGCCGGACAGCCCATGCCGGGCGGGGCCGCCCGCACTAGGCCAGATCACCGCGCCGGGCTGGGCCGCGCCAACCGGTTCGGGCCGCGCCCAACCGGGCTGGACCCAGAACCGGGTCGGGTCGTCCCTGATCGGGCCGACCCCAGGGGTATTGGGCCGGGTCGGACTGGGCCCAAACCCCCTGATTTCGGACAGATCCGTTCAAATGCACATAACATGCGCTACAGACCTCCGATCAACACACCATTAGTTGCGTAGCGATCCTTGGATCGAGACGACCATTTCAGTATATTACAGTCACGGTTTCAGAGAAACTTTTGTACTGCCGGGATGGTTCGAACACGAATCAAACCAGGCCCTCAGAGCGGAAATGCTTATAAAATGAGCTCCAGACGTATGATAGACGTGTTGTCGACTTTTTTGGATTCATATTAGAGAGAAGTTTCTTTTGCCTTACTTCGTTCAAGGTTTGGATGCAGTTGGAGTATGGTCGGGTTGGTTTTGACTTAAAAACCAACAGGACCCCTGCGATGAAAAAGCCAATAACTCTCAGATCGGGCGTCCGATTTATGTGCCGTCTATCACGTTGATTTCCTTTTAACAAGACGTAAATTTGGGATACATCAACTCCGGACTATGTGTTAGTGGATGTGTCGACCCCCTTGGCTCGTGGAGATGACCCACCTGGAATCGAGCATGATGTGTGCAGGAACCCTGGAGCTAGCTGCGACTACGATGTCAATGATGACTGTACTGGAATCCTCCATGGGTTCGGTAGCGACGTCGACCGTACTGGAATCATCCGTGGTTTCGACAGTGATGACTATTGTTCTTGTATCCTATGTGGGTCAGGCAGTACTTGACTACTATTTTTGTATCCTATGGGTTTCTAGCAGTATTTGACTCTGTACTTGTTTCCTACGTGGGTCCGATAGAGTAGATGGTCTTGAATCCATTGTGGTCCAACAGATTAGCTGGTCTTGTATCATATGTGGGTCCGACAACCTAGATGAGTCATTGGCTACATCTGATAATCTCTATCATCTTACGAAGAAGTATACATGTATGAGCGGATTCATGAACTTAAATCATCATCTTCAATATGATTGACTTTCTTTCCTGTGTGGATTGGGTTATTATTTCCTGTGTGGATTGTGTTGTACTATCCTATTTGGACTAGATTCTACTTCGGCCCGTGTGCTAGAGCTGAGCTAAAATTTGATGACTTAGGTTCATATATGGGTATATTCCTAAGTAGAGTAACTTGTTACTTCGTGATTTTATCTTTCCTTGTTGGTTTATCCTTCTTGAATTCTGGGAGTCCTTCAGGGGTCTCGAGGTCCCTACTGAGTAGCATATATTCACCCCTGCACGGGCTATGCCCGCACTACGTTGTGTTGGATGCAGACGACGGACAACGCTGATTGAGGTGGGAGCTCGTGGATATGGATGGTACATGGAGGTTGATCACTCGACGGGACATGCTCGGAGAGGACGGCTTGAGCCGGGGAGCAGAGGAGACTATCTGTACCCACCCATTAGGTGGGATTTCCAGAGGATGGCTCAGACACGCTGCTTTACTTTCCAGTTGTTGTACATTCATTTTAGTTTTACTTTATTGTCAGTTGGGTTTGTATTTTGGCCCATTTACTTTCCATCACTTACTATTCTACTCAGTTTACATAGTCTTTACTTCTTCTTGCATAACCTGTGGTGTTTGTTTTCATACATAAAGTCAGTGCCTTCCCTTATATCGGGATTTATGCCTTTGGTGCTAGTCGCGAGCACCTGTCCTATGGAAGGCGGGATTGGGGTAGTCACGGCATGGGTCCCGAGGACTGGTCGTGACGGGGACCCACTGGCTTGCTATGTTATCGATGAAGACACGATTCCTCAATTTTAATGATGTGTCTAGTTCCCACATACTTTTGGGGTGGGGTTACTATAGAAATATCCTGCATCTATTTGGGTAGTTTGCCTTGGTATTACCATGATGCATGGAGACAGTCATCATTAGTATTGATGGATCAATATGTAGGGCTATATTATAGGTTTTATCCAGTGGTGTTCCACCTACAAGAAGTTGAATCCAAAGAACCGACATCATACAAGACTTCAACATCATCTATCTGTTATTGACAAGACCTATGACAATTTAAAAAATGGATTTCATGCTAACCATTTTGAGATCCCCTCATGGTATTTACATGTTATGGTTGGTTTTTCGACAAGTTGACCAATGTCCCACACTTATTATCTATCCAAGATAGCTTTTCAGTTGAAATACATAGAAGGATTTACACTAGGAATTCGGAAAACGTTCATGGTGTTCGATATTCTATCGTATCATATCGAGATTATAGGATTAAATAACATCTCTAAAAAGGTTTATACAAATCACTATGTCCATAGGTGATATCTAGTACAACATAGCACCATCAATTTGATGTTTAGTCCATGTTTACAGTAAAGTTAATAAACAACATGCTCTGAGAATGATTCCTTAATTTTTTAGGTTCTTTTGAGAAAATACCGACCTCCCATTGAGTTTTTCAATAATAATAATTTTCATCACACTATTTAGATTGATTCCATTGAGGCCCAATATAAAATGTCATGTCGTCCACCCTTATGTTGGTTAGAGGAATATATGATAGCACTACTGGGACAAAGTCTCATTTAGGAGGTGTCAAACCAAGTGCAATTGATTAAGAATCTCATTGATACAACTCAATCCCGAAAGATTCCTTATATCCATTTTTTCTGCTTACCTATGGAGTTCATAAGGTACATCTATCCTTTCATTGAGTTTTTTCTGGATTAGGTTATAGAAAAATTTATAAACTAGGAATGTTATTGCCTCCTTAAATCATGCCTTTTGAGACATCAGATAATTCAGTCCAATAGCCTATGAGTTGTATTAAAATCAGATATACCATGAAATGAATTACATATTCAATGTATCACAAACTTATCATTCGAATTTGGACCCATCTCATTCATTTGGACATGAGGATATTGAGCTGGAAGAATATGCATCCTTTGAGGAGAATTTGATACGTATTGTTGATCAGAGCATGATGAATCACAGTTTAATGTTAGTTCTTTTGGATTAGGTGATATAGAAGAATGAATTTATAAAGGAAGAGACATTGGAGTGTGAGGATGAAATATATTCTAAGTGGAAGGAATATTTCTCAGATAATGATTTACGGCCCTCCGAAGGGAAACATGTGGTTCAGTTGTATTAAAGTGGTGAGGTTGTAATGTCCTGGAATTTTGAGTCTACGCATATACATTAAATATATTTTTAAATCTCTAATTTTATGGAAATAATGTGATCATGAGTCTATAGAGTTATATGGGATAGTCTAAGGATGATTCGGATCCCTTATCACTAGAATTTGGAGATATATATTATGCCACACAGTTTGAGCTTATCATTTCACTCAATCATGAAGGGTTCTCCAATTCACTACCGGGAGTCAACCTATATTTCATAACTAGGAATCCGAGGACTCATGGACATGTTAGTGTTGCATGCCTCTTGATAGAGGTGATTTTCATTGGCTATACATATTTAGAATAACCATGTACCTAACCCATTCTAAATTTATCTTACTAGTGTACTTGGTTTACAATTGGAACATAGTTTTTCTAACAATGTGGCCAAACCATGTGAAACTTAATTATGGGTAAAAAAGTGCTTTTTATCCTCTTTATATTTTGTATCACAATCTTATTTCCCCTCATTAATCATGAAAAAATGTCTCTACCTTATGTATATCCTCATCCATGACACTCTATTGGTTTTGAAGAAACTCTCCCATTTGGAATCAATTTACTTTTCCACCAGTTTTGTTGGAAATAAAGTGGTATTCACATCACATCTATTTCTCCCTTCTTTCATTTATCTCCCCATATTCTATGATAATTTTGTGTTAGATAATATGTCATATTTTTGAATATTTTTCTAGTTTGATTATTTCTTATGTTATAGATCAACTAAAAGGCCGAAAAATGATGAATGATCATCTACCAAACTATGGTAGGTTGTCTATTTCTTTTTCATTTACGTTTTCTAGATACATATCTTACATCGTTATGTTAGGAACTAGTCCTTTATATGGATTCCTCTTAAATGTTTAATTATTATAATAAATTGACGAAACATGATTAGTATACTCATACTAACCCAAAAATATTTTTTATGTTTGACCACCATTTTATGAGCCACCCATAAGGGTGTGGCTTCCTTAAAAAACTAATATGCATCATGTTTTCATTAGAATTAAACCACCAATTTATGTTATAGAATTAACCCTTTAGATTATTATGATATGTTTCCAAAATGGTTTGGAATTCATGATAGTAAAACCATAATTCTTTTGAAAAGATGAGGGAGATACAATAGCCCCTACATAAGGATTCCTTTGATGGTATTGAAATGTTTTATACACAGAAATTTAGAATGAGTCATAATATGTTGATATCGACTCCTAGTTTCTATATAGAATACCTTGGATGTGCTCACCGGGAAAATGCCTTATGTACTATAACCATGAGTGATACCTAGTTCTCTAGTATATTACCTTAGATATGCTCCATGGAAAATATATAACATTACTCCCTTGGAAATTAGAGGTCCCCTATGTGGATTGTAGGGATGATATCAGAGGGTTATGACTTGGACCATGTTGAGAGTGATGCATGTTTTCCACTTATAGATCACCTTGGATATCATATTATGGTTATAGATATATAGAGTGGTCCTAGAGAAATACATGGTATTCACTATATAGATTTACATAGATTTGCTCGCGATTCATTTTTAATTAATTAATAAGGATTCCATTGTAAAAATTTTAAGGACGCATCTGTCAAGACCAAGAAAATGATTGGTTTTGTTCTTTAGTGCATTTAGCTATTATAATGGAGTAGTTATGAATTCCATAAATGTATTTCAGTAGACATATAATATATACATATATATATACATACATCCACATATATAGTCTATCTGTATATGTTTCTCTTGGTTTATATATATCCGACATAGGCCATAGAAGGTAGTGTCATCTATGTTCCCATAATGAATCCTTATGACTTGTTTATTTATTTATTACCATACCCGTAGCATTACCTCCACAATATTCATTTCATATGCATATAATTCACTGTTCTAGACACTGTTTGTGGTGGCCTAATTAATATATATCATACCCTTTTCAGGCTATCTGTTGTACCCAAACAGACTTCATGACTTCAGTTGTAGACAAAGGGAAGTTCCCCACTATTTATGTTTCATTTTTAGTTCTATGATGGACTATTAGAGAAGAGTATTGATCCTATTATTTTCAATATAGTGGAGTAATCATTCGGCCTTTTTGTCCTATTGTTTATGAAGTTTTATATGCATGTACCCTTGTATCCTATGTACTTCCATTTTTCATATCATCATGGCATGAAGGTCATTTTGTAGATGATATTGATTTATCTTCAACCTATTTATAATTATGGAAGAATTCTCATTCTGTGGATGGTTATTTGTTAATTTTTATGTTGATAATGATAATTATTTACTATGGTGTTATATTCTCATCAAGGGGTCATAGTCTCCCAAAGGACACACCCTAGTGTCTCAATACTAGTCAGAAGCCTCTGACATATAGAAAGTTGAACCTTAGGTAATGTGGCCAATCATCTTGGGGTATTTCTTACTGACTTCCAAGCTAGGATGAAACATTTACAATCTTCTAACACTAGGTCTCTTTAAAATGTATGTCTAGGTCCAACCAGGGTCAAGTACCTCACGAAACTCAGTTTATATGTAGGATAGTCCTCATCATGAATATTCCATTAACTTTACCAAATTACATGGGTCACCATTTTATTATACATCACCTCTTTCAAACCATCATTCATTGGATGGAATGCTCATTGATGTTCAGTTTTATATAGATCACACATATAATCTATGTGACAAAAACATTCAACACATAGTTGACGAACATTCAATACAACCCACTTTATGATCCAACACAAAATTCTATGAGTCATCTGTAATTATGGACATGCGGGCCTTGCTACCCAGAACCATTGTTTCTAAAAGAAAAAAGAGCTTACTTGGAACTCATTTTCAAAATATTTTATTAACATGTACCATGATTTATCGAACGACCACCTACCTCAATGAATTAATTTCATAAAATAAAAGCAGCAACCATGAAGTTACTGTTCCATTGGGCTAGGAACCAATAAATTTCATCCCATCTATGATAGTCTTGATACAAAATCACTCAAAGTGCTTCCTCAAAAATCAATTGAATCATCCTACCTATATTTAAATACTTGAGAAACTTTGGTGAAATTACATTGTAATAAGGGCAGGTCCAAGAACACTACCTCTAATGATATTTTTATTCCCCAAGATTACATCTATGATATGTTTCCCATGATCTATCCTATGTTTTTCTCAAAAATTTATGAGAAAAACCAATGGGCCTTTAGGACTCTCTCAAAGACCAACCAATTAATCCTAAAAACAGGGCCATGTGGTCTATCCACACATCCCAAAGGTCTCTCACATGAGAACCATATCCCGTATAAGGTATCTTATTACCATTCATATGATTTTACTTTAATTATATCTATAAATTACAACTGGTGGTAGATAAAGAAATTACCCACGTAGAAGGGTCAAAACCTATCATCATAGGTGTAATGACATCACCTGCCAAGCATCGTGATTTTTGGCCGTGATCATTTCTATGAATTATAATAATGGTGTTCTCCTTTGATGTTCCTTATTCAAACATAATGGAAAATGATCTAGCACTCATTGGGTATTGGTATATGGTATACCCCATCAAGGCCCATCTTTCAAGACTACCCCCACCTACCCCAGGTGTGGTTTTGTAACAGCCCGGGAATTTATAAAAACTATTCTTTTTAATTTTATTAATTTCTTGTGTTGTACGCTACACCAAAAGGAGCTTTCACAACACGTATCCTTGACATGCCTTGCATTACACGCAATCGCAACCTTCCTCGATAGCGTGTGTAGTACGCAATACCGAGTTTCACTAAACAACGATATGCTATTAAAATATTATTAAAACTAGCCGTTATGAATAGTAATAACCACTTTTTGAAATTTTATAAATTTTATTTTTCAAAATGGACTTCATTTTTGGATTCGGAATATCGAAATTAGCCTAGGGTGAAATTTTGGTATTTTTCTGAAAACTTTCAATTTTTGATGAATAGTGAAACCACTAAGTGGTAGGTTAAAAACTGAATTTTGCATAAAACTTAATTTTATCGCTTCTGTGAATAGAATTTCAAAAATCGGACAGACACGGTTGATATCAGTAAGTAAAATGTGGTTCAATGAGATAAAAATAATTTTTTGGTGAATAGCAACTTTTTACCTTTTTTACCGCGGTTAATAGTAAATAGGGTAACTAATGGTAAATATGATATTAATATTACCCTAACACATGTCCTAATTCTATTGGACAAGTGAAATTCGACCAAAAACAAACTTAGGAATAAAATATGACCATTTAGGCCCACTTGGATTAGATTAGGACATTTATTATTAATTTATTTAAAGAAGGGTTAAAATAGTTAAAATCAACGTTTAATAAGTAAATCATTTTTAATATGGGGTTATACATAAGATAAATTCGATTGTAAATATTCATTAGAAAGCTAAAAATATTTCCTAAATGATGGTATTTTAATTGTAATTTTTAAACATCAAATAATGTAATTTATTTATGACACAAAGATGATGCAGTAATTATCTTATTAGTGAAATATTGACATAATTGATAATATAAATACCAAAATAAATGTAATTTAAGACTTTTTATGAATTCCACTAATTTTATAGGTTACTATGATATCTTTTTGTTGATTTAATCAACTTTGTTTGAACATATAATTCTGTTATGACTTTCAAAAAAATCATATATAAAATAGTGTCAAAATTGACACAAAATAGTTTTTAAATCAAATATTATATAATTAATTGTTATTTTATTCCTAAAAATCTAAGGATCGGCCAAATGACTTAGATAAGGATATATATATTAATAATAAACAATTTGGGGTTCTTTTGGAATGTTATTGTAAGTTTATTAACCATATAGTGAAAGAAAACAAAAAGACACGGTAAAAGTTAAATTAATTCACTTAGAGTTAAATCTAATTGATAAGGTTAAAATAATAACCTAAACTTGTCCAAATCTTATTGGTTGATAGGATTTAGACCCATACCCACTTTAGCTTCGAAATAAGACCCTTTGGAACCATTATAAACCTATTTTGACTTTAATATAAAATAATAGTTTGAGATATTCCTAAGGTGCCCCTCTCCTCCCTTATAAAAGGACACCTCCTCCCCCTCCTCCTCGCACCACTTTGAGCACTCAAGCTCATCCAACCCCTGACAAAATCTCTTCTCCACTTCCCTAGAAACATCCTAGAGGTTCTGGTCTTCCTCAAAGACCAATTTTAGTTCCCTAAGAGGAGGTCTCCAAAAGGCGCTTCAAAGAAGAGGTAATTACCGTTACCAATTCTTTCATCTTTATTTCTTCTTCCACTTCTTCTTATTAGGTTGTTTCATTATGAAGTAATAACATCAGTATCACTCATATACTGATATGTTATTATAAGTATGAAACAACCCTAATTCACCTTCTATCCATCCTACGGAAAAATGAAATCACCGCTCGTGCGTACGTACGGAATACCATCTCCACGCCGTGGTGTAATCTATTTTCCGCCACCACCTTAATAGGATGGGTATAATGGTGTAATGAGTAACTATATATGATTATTATATAGTGATATTGATACTGAAATAATATGCATACACTTTAACACAATTCCACGACCATGAGAACGATATCATCGCTCGTGCGTACGTACGGACTACCGTCTCCACGACGCGATGAGATTCATTCTCCACATTAACCATTCATGAATGATTATAAATCATATATAACAAGTAATAATGAAATATATGACATAATAATGATACTGGATTTATGTATATTTATATGTATGTCATCTACTTAATTCCTTTCAAGACAATAAGGAAAGGAAAACAGCGGTCATGCGTACGTACGGACTACCGTCTCCATGAACGGTGTTTTTCATTTCATTTATATATCTATTATATATATATATACTGAATATATATGATATATAAATCATTTTTTATATTCTTGAAGTAAGTAAATCATGATATAAGTAATAATAATTTCAAGAACAACAAGTCAAAACACCTACGATAAATGAAACGATTTTACCCAAAACGCTACTTTAACATGAATTTACAAAACAACGGGTAATATAAAGTTATAAGTGGACCATATATGATATCATAACAATGAATATGATTCTGTAATAAGTCAATAACATTATGTAAATCATTATACAGGAGGTTCGGACACGTACAAAGCAAGTCGGACCTAAGGTAAGGGAAATATCACAATCTCATTTTTATCCGAGATTGTTTATTCGTAAGTATTTACTGGGGTGTATTTTTTCATCCACATCCATGTTTACTCAATATGTAATATTATTTCCATCCACCTAAAATTGTTTAAATCCATTTTTACCCTTCGGTGAGTTTTTAGTAATACGTATGAAAGGAATGTTTTGTTGTTTTTCGTACGAGGTACTTTTTGACTTTTCCGACAAAAGTACGAAGAATGTTTTTTTTAACTTATACGGCACGAACGGATTTCTACTGTTTTATAAAGCCTTATTTTCATGAAGCTTCCTCTAAAAGATTTCATGACTATTTTCAATAAAATCTCTTTCTTTTAAAATTTCATGATGTTTTGTGAAAAGAAATTGATTTTGAAGAAGAAAGGATATTTTCCTCAAGAATTCAATTCAAGTGTTTTATCAAAATTATTTTCCATCTAAGATAATAAAGGGTTCTGTTTCTATCAATATTTTTACATTGATTTGACTATGTTGTGATGGAATTATGTTTATGAATTCCTTTATCTTATATGAATTGATTTATGATGTTATGATGTTTCAAGAATCCCATTTTTGTTACATGTGTTATGCGATGATGTATGTTTTATGATTATGTGGCACACATAAGAAAGGATTTATTATGAGATGGGTGGGACCTATATCTCCCTCCAATGAATTGGGTAAAGATTTTATATCTCATGAGATAGACAGGGCTGGAATGGTAGGTTATACCGGTTCAGTGAAACAGGACTGAAACGAGGGTTACTCGATTCAGAAAGGGACTTTGTCCACTAAGATAGTCTTGGCAATGAGTCTTGACTAACAAGAAATGATTCTCTATGATTATGTGTGTATGCCACAAAGTTTCATGTTTTATGTTATGATTATTGGGATTACATTTCACTTCTATGATTTATCCCATGTTATGATATTATGAGCTCTTTTGCAGGTTAAGATTTCCAAAAGCTATGTTCTTATGAATATGATGTGATTGATTTATCTTTTGTTTACCCTTACTGAGCATTTGAGCTCACCCTTTTATGTTTTATTTTCCCCAGGATATAAAGAAAGGTTTTAGGTAAAAAAAAAGGGAAGATCTTTATGGGAAATATTGAAGATCTTTCACCACGATTATAAGATTGCGTTCCGAGTTTCCAAAGACACTAAACTATTACGATCCTTGTGTGTGTGTTTTTTTGTTATGTACTAAGTATTCCGCAAATGTAATGTAATGTCCATGTAAGTCAAGATACGGGTCTCTACAGTTGGTATCAGAGGAATGGTTTAGTCAACCTTTGGAAACTAGGATGCGAGAACTTTAGTGAGATCCCTAGAGATATTTCTAAGGTATGTCTAGGGATGTCCCTAAGGTTAAGTATACGTATTGGTTATAGTACTAGAATTACGCTAACGATCATAGAATTAAACCTAAGATGTTATATATTGAAGGTACTCCCCCTTTATTATGTTATTTTCCCTAGAATGATTTTTTCCTCTCACACTATTCTTTTTGGGTTTTAGACGATGGTTGGAACCCGAAGGAACCGTGTTGATCAATGCAATGGACAATGCAATGATTTCCCTCCTGAACAAACAAATGTTATGGGAGATGGAGTACAAAATCTTATTGCTATACTTACACAAGCTATGAATCATTCTGGACTTCCAAATGAGCAGAGAAGGGAACAATATTCTATTGAGTCCTTCATGAGGCAACGTCCACCTTCTTTCAGTGGGACTACCGATCCACTTGTTGCTGAACAACGGATCAGTACCACTGAAAAGATATTTTCAGTTCTTCAATGTTCTGAACACGATAAAGTCATCTTAGCAGTATATCGTTTGGAAGGTGAAGCTGATCAATGGTGGAATCTTATCAAGAATACGAGGCAAAGAGATGAAATTGAGTCCATGGAATGGGGCGAGTTCAAGAACTTGTTTTTCAGTAAGTACTTCCCTCGTATTCTTCGAACAAAGATGGAAAAGGAGTTTCTTGAGCTGAAGCAGAAGGATGATGAATCTGTTGGTATATACGAAGCAAATTTTACAAGACTTGCAAGGTATGCATCTGGCATTATCATCCAACCTGAAAGTAAAGTTGATCGATTTTTCAGTGGCTTAAAACCAAGTCTTCGAAGGGCATTAGCTATAAGAGCCTTCAGTAGCTATGAAGAAATTGTGCGTTGTGCTGTCAAGGTAGAAATGGAAGTTGGTGTTACATATCCATCTCATGGTTTTGACAAGAAACGAAAGATGGAATTCAAGGAGAAACCTCATAATAATGGTGAAAATAAGATGAATGTTTCATTATGCACAAAGTGTGGAAAGAATCATGGTGGAGATTGTCTTAAAGGGACTAGAAAATGCTTTAACTGTGGAAAAGAAGGTCATCGAGTAGCTGATTGTCGAAGTAAAGGAAAAAGGGATTCTAATGATGTGAATAAAGAAAACAATGAAGAGAACACATCACCAACACTTCAATGCTTCAAGTGCAAGGAAATTGGGCATTAAGCAAATAAATGCCCTAATCCAAGGGTTAGTGATGATCGACATGAGCAACCGCTTAAGGCAAAGGAAAAAGGGAAGTCACATGCGATCACTATTGGCGATGTTGAATATGACAACGATGTGGTGGAATGAATAATTGTATATGTAATAGGATTCCAAAATAATGTTGTATCATGGAGTATTGGAATATTTATGTATTGGTCTATTGTGGTTTTCAATAATTTTATGGTACCAATAACCATGGAAAGTGATTGAGATATTTTTGGAAAAATAATGATATGCGCATAATGAAGGGAAAACGAGAAAATGAAATATTTGACAGTATTCATGAGCTCATGATTGATATAAGGACTAAGTGATATCATGGTTTGAGTATATAGAATTTTTAGGATTTTGGTAACTGCATTCATGCTTTCATTAAGGTTCAATGGGTATTCAAGAGAATACATGATTAAGGACTTTGAATGTCTGGAATGTGACCAGCGAAACATATCTTATGATATATGGGGATCAACGACAATATTAAATCTCTGGTAATCGTTTTCACTATGTTAGGAGAGTGGACTGCAGTATTACGGATAAGCCTAAAGATTAGAATGGATTATGTTGGACATAAGTTAGTATTGTTTAAGGATAAAAGATTTTTGATATTATTGATGGGATGTTATAGTAATGTAGTTTTAGAAAATGGACAACCTGCAGGACGGGCGACAGCCCATCGCTTCGGACAAGGCTGTGGGAATCGAACCCACAACCGAAGTGCGACTGGCCTTTATCGCCTACCACTGGCCTACATGAAGTCCCTGTTTAGTAGAAACTAGTTTTATTATATTAAGCAGTATGATATATGAAGTATAAGTCCATTTTAGGAACCATATATGATTAATCTCACTATAGATCGACTTATGTATATAATTTTTGCTAACCTTTTGTTTGAGACAGATGGAATGACCCGTCGTTCTATCACATGATCTGCTAACACTTCATGAATAACAAATTCAACTTCATTTATTTAAGAGATGAAGTGGCAATTGTTCAAGGCACGAACAATAGTGAGATTGTACCAAAATAAAGTAAGTATTTATTCTAATTAAAATTTTCAACTTTAGGGAAATGATCTTGAAAACCAAAAATGTTGTCCTAGTGATCTTATACCTGATGAATCAGATGGTACATTATATCATCACAAATCTATGGATTTGTCATTACTGGCTTTTCCAAAGCCATGTTCTCTACCACTCTCCATCAGAACATGATGGTTATATTTCTCTTCCATATCCATATTTTCACATATGTGGAAACCCAGTGATTAGTTTATTTGGGTAATCGTTACATTTCATACTTTAGTTTTTAAAGACAAGTTTTGGTATTCCTTTTTACAATGTGGGTTTCTATTAAAGAAACATTCGAATAGTAAACTATTTATAACTCCGACGAATTTCGAGGGCGAAATTCATTTTAAGGGGGGTAGATTGTAACAGCCCGAGAATTTATAAAAACTATTATTTTTAATTTTATTAATTTCTTGTGTTGTACGCTACACCAAAAGGAGCTTTCACAACACGTATCCTTGACTTGCCTTGCATTACACGCAATCGCAACCTTCCTCGATAGCGTGTGTAGTACGCAATACCGAGTTTCACTAAACAACGATATGCTATTAAAATATTATTAAAACTAGCCGTTATGAATAGTAATGACCACTTTTTGAAATATTATAAATTTTATTTTTCAAAATGGACTTCATTTTTGGATTCGGAATATCGAAATTATCCTAGGGTGAAATTTTGGTATTTTTCTGAAAACTTTCAATTTTTGATGAATAGTGAAACCACTAAGTGGTAGGTTAAAAACTGAATTTTGCATAAAACTTAATTTTACCGCTTCTGTGAATAGAATTTCAAAAATCCGATAGACACGGTTGATATCAGTAAGTAAAATGTGGTTCAATGAGATAAAAATAATTTTTTGGTGAATAGTAACTTTTTACCTTTTTTACCGCGGTTAATAGTAAATAGGGTAACTAAGGGTAAATATGATATTAATATTACCCTAACACATGTCCTAATTCTATTGGACAAGTGAAATTCGACCAAAAACAAACTTAGGAATAAAATATGACCATTTAGGCCCACTTGGATTAGATTAGGACATTAATTATTAATTTATTTAAAGAAGTGTTAAAATAGTTAAAATCAATGTTTAATAAGTAAATCATTTTTAATATGGGTTTATACATAAGCTAAATTCGATTATAAATATCCATTAGAAAGCTAAAAAGATTTCCTACATGATGGTATTTTATTTGTAATTTTTAAACATCAAATAATTTAATTTATTTATGACACAACGATGATGATGTAATTATCTTATTAATGAAATATTGACATAATTGATAATATAAATACCAAAATAAATGTAATTTAAGACTTTTTATGAATTACACTAATTTTATAGGTTACTATGATATATTTTTGTTGATGTAATAAACTTGGTTTGAACATATAATTCTGTTATGACTTTCACAAAAATCATATATCAAATAGTGTCAAAATTGACACAAAATAGTTTTTAAATAAAATATTATATAATTAATTGTTATTTTATTCCTAAAAATCTAAGGTTCGGACAAATGACTTAGATAAGGATATATATATTAATAATAAACAATTTGGGGTTCGTTTGGCATGTTATAGTAAGTGTATTAACCATATAGTTAAAGAAAACAAAAAGACACGGTAAAAGTTAAATTATTTAACTTAGAGTTAAATCTAATTGATAAGGTTAAAATAATAACCTAAACTTGTCCAAATCTTATTGGTTGATAGGATTTCGACCCATCCCCACTTTATCTTCGAAATAAGACCCTTTGGAACCATTATAAACCGATTTTGACTTTAATATAAAATAATATTTTGAGATATTCCTAAGGTGCCCCTCTCCTCCCTTATAAAAGGACACCTCCTCCCCCTCCTCCTCACACCAATTTGAGCACTCATGCTCGGCCAACCCCTGCCAAAATCTCTTCTCCACTTCCCTAGAAACATCCTAGAGGTTCTGGTCTTCCTCAAAGACCAATTTTAGTTCCCTAAGAGGTGGTCTCCAAAAGGCGCTTCAAAGAAGAGGTAATTACCGTTACCAATTCTTTCATCTTTATTTCTTCTTCCACTTCTTCTTCTTAGGTTGTTTCATTATGAAGTAATAACATCAGTATCACTCATATAATGATATGTTATTATAAGTATGAAACAACCCTAATTCACCTTCTATACATCCTACGGAAAAATGAAATCACCGCGCGTGCGTACGTACGGAATACCGTCTCCACGCCGTGGTGTAATCTATTTTCCGCCACCACCTTAATAGGATGGGTATAATGGTGTAATGAGTAACTATATATGATTATTATAAAGTTATATTGATACTGAAATAATATGCATACACTTTAACACGATTC
Source organism: Viscum album (assembly GCA_963277665.1). Classification (NCBI taxonomy): domain Eukaryota; kingdom Viridiplantae; phylum Streptophyta; class Magnoliopsida; order Santalales; family Viscaceae; genus Viscum; species Viscum album. The sequence goes on from OY728151.1 coordinate 1,469,673,893, forward strand.
CATGACCATGGGAACGATATCATCGCTCGTGCGTACGTACGGACTACCGTCTCCACGACGCGATGAGATTCATTCTCCACATTAACCATTCATGAATGATTATAAAGCATATATAACAAGTAATAATGAAATATATGACATAATAATGATACTGGATTTATGTATATTTATATGTATGTCATCTACTTAATTCCTTTCAAGACAATAAGGAAAGGAAAACAGCGTTCATGCGTACGTACGGACTACCGTCTCCATGAACGGTGTTTTTCATTTCATTTATCTATCTATTATATATATATATATACTGAATATATATGATATATAAATCATATTTTATATTCTTGAAGTAAGTAAATCATGATATAAGTAATAATAATGTCAAGAACAACAAGTCAAAACACCTACGATAAATGAAACGATTTTACCCAAAACTCTACTTTAACATGAATTTACAAAACAACGGGTAATATAAAGTTATAAGTGGACCATATATGATATCATAACAATGAATATGATTCTGTAATAAGTCAATAACATTATCTAAATCATTATACAGGAGGTTCGGACACGTACAAAGCAAGTCGGACCTAAGGTAAGGGAAATATCACAATCTCATTTTTATCCGAGATTGTTTATTCATAAGTATTTACTGGGGTGTATTTTGTCATCCACATCCATGTTTACTCAATATGTAATATTATTTCCATCCACCTAAAATTGTTTAAATCCATTTTTACCCTTCGGTGAGTTTTTAGTAATACGTATGAAAGGAATCTTTTGTTGTTTTTCGTACGAGGTACTTTTTGACTTTTCCGACAAAAGTACGAAGAATGTTTTTTTTAACATATACGGCACGAACAGATTTCTACTGTTTTATAAAGCCTTATTTTCATGAAGCTTCCTATAAAATATTTCATGACTATTTTCAATAAAATATCTTTCTTTTAATATTGCATGATGTTTTGTGAAAAGAAATTGATTTTGAAGAAGAAAGGATATTTTCCTCAAGATTTCAATTCAAGTGTTTTATCAAAATTATTTTCCATCTAAGATAATAAAGGGTTCTGTTTCTATCCATATTTTTACATTGATTTGACTATGTTGTGATGGAATTATGTTTATTAATTCCTTTATCTTATATGAATTGATTTATGATGTCATGATGTTTCAAGAATCCCATTTTTGTTACATGTGTTATGCGATGATGTATGTTTTATGATTATGTGGCACACATAAGAAAGGATTCATTATGAGATGGGTGGGACCAATATCTCCCTCCAATGCATTGGGTAAAGATTTTATATCTCATGAGATAGACAGGGCTGGAACGGTAGGTTATACCGGTTCAGTGAAACAGGACTGAAACGAGGGTTACTCGATTCAGAAAGGGACTTTGTCCACTAAGATAGTCTTGGCAATGAGTCTTGACTAACAAGAAATGATTCTCTATGATTATGTGTGTATGCCACAAAGTTTCATGTTTTATGTTATGATTATTGGGATTACATTTCACTTCTATGATTTATCCCATGTTATGATATTATGAGCTATTTTGCAGGTTAAGATTTCCAAAAGCTATGTTCTTATGAATATGATGTGATTGATTTCTCTTTTGTTTACACTTACTGAGCATTTGAGCTCACCCTTTTATGTTTTCTTTTCCCCAGGATATAAAGAAAGGTTTTAGGTTAAAAAAGGGAAGATCTTTATGGGAAATATTGAAGATCTTTCACCACGATTAGAAGATTACGTTCCGAGTTTCCAAAGACACTAAACTATTACGATCCTTGTGTGTGTGTTTTTTTATGTACTAAGTATTCCGCAAATGTAATGTAATGTCCATGTAAGTCAAGATACAGGTCTCTACAGGTTTCAACAACTAAGAGTCATACCCAACTCAATTGGATCAATTTCACTAAAACTACCACACATAGAATATCGATAAAAATGGTCAACCAGTTTCTCATAACCAAGGGAACTAACACAATGGTCTATACATCATAAATAAAAATGACTTATTTAAAAAATTATTTTATTTCTTAAAAATGTATTTAGGATCTACGGCATATAATTTTTGTTCAATTAATATAATAAATGAATCCTATTTACATATATGAGAAACACTCACATTCCCTTTCAAGAAACTCTTTCGGAAACATTGGAACTAACCCCTATATGAGGGTACATATTTTACAACACCATTAACTTTTTTCTATTTTGATATTTCAAAAATTCACAGTTACCATAAAAGTTATAGAGGTTAAAATATAAGAATCCATATGTACTAGTTATATGAAAAATGTTTTACGAACTATATATATTACATCATTTATATGATTTCATGCAACAATATAGGAAAATATTCCCATAATTTCATTTTCAACCATATCATTAATTCATATTTTCTCACAATCTGTCTTAGATATGGAAAATATCAATTCCAATTTCTATAGTAAAATATTATTTACATAGTAATTGTAATTTTAATTAATAAAATCCTCATTCCAATAATGATCAGAAGTATTCATCATTTCTCAATCGATATAAGAGAACTGGTAAAAAAGGAGTCCACCATATATTTATATGTAACATTATATTATATTATAGTTACAATTTAAACAACCATCTATTTTAACACATCACAACATCATGGGGTTATATCAAAGGTATATGAGAAAATAATAGAGACTTACATGTTTCCATCAATACAACCTTGGTTTAGTTATATGGGAATCCATTACCAGTTTATAGATTCAACATTCTTTAAATTACAATTGGATTCCATTTTTTCTGAATCCCATAATGGTTAAATTTATTATGATTTCAAAAAACCATTTTTGTGTATATAAATTAATAAATATGTCTAACATGACCTAATTGAATAAAATTAAAGAGAAAGGGAGTCAGTTATATGTCTCATAAAATCAATTTTATAGAGGTACTTTCCTTTATATGTTGAAATATACATATAATTTAGCCATCACCCAGAAAAAATGACTTGAATTTGTTCCACCATGAATACAATTACCATAAAACTTAATTACATGATTCACATATAATTATTTACCAAATCACACAATTTAATTCATGAATAAAAATTTTATAACACTTTTATTTTTTTAATTGTGTAGTTTGATGAAATTCCATTTCTATGTTATATTGGTACTTGCATTTAAAAGTTGCAGTTGTCAATCATTTAGTTTCAACATGGTTTATGTGTTCTGTCTTAGTTTTAGCAAGAATATATAGGGTGGTTTGATTATATGTATCAAAAACATAAATTTATAATAGACTATAAAGATTATAAATATTAATTTCGACTGATTATATCACAACCACTAACATTTCATCCCTTACAACTGGTAGTACAAGAGTCAAACTTGTAATATTTGGATAATTTTGGTTCCACCATCATGATATATCGGAAAATTACATTTCGGTTGAAGTGGAAACTTTAACAACCAATCATATATCATGATTATAAAATGATATTATATCATTGATAATTAGATAAAATAATCATGGGACTTTACTACATAATATGGTAAAACTATTATACAAGCCCAGAAATTACCCAAACCTAGAATAAAAATTGGTATGAAAAATTATTACAAAGGCATGGTATACATGTTAACATCCAAATTATGTGGGAATCATATCATCTTTAAATTATGCACTACCAAACCCCTTATCCATCCATACCGAGACATGTGGTGTACACCATAATCCAAAAATCTATAACCTGTTGAAGTACATCAATCTATCACTATGAAATAATAGTAAAATTTAATAATGAGCATCATGAATAACAGTCTCATCCCTAGAAACGTGATTTCACTTCTACCATCCATAAAATGTGATATAAACTAAAAAAACCAATTATAATTATTTTTCATGTGCAACATCCAATTTAGTAAAAATTTACTAATGTTGAGTGCCACATCAACTCATGCAATCTTCCCTGTATGCTAATGACTATTGACAAGCAGAGATGGTCTGAATGTGGTATAGTGGGGAGAAAATACCCTTTTGGTCTATAATGAATAGTCAAGAAAAATAATAATATAATGTAAATAGTTAATGATTACAAAATATATAATTGATAGTCATAATAGATAAATAGATGAATACTAAATAAATATACATGAATGAACATACTATATCAAAAATAAAATCATTAAATGTAAAATAGGGAATACATAAAATTGGAATATACTAATAATGATAATTAAATTAACCAAATACCCAACTATTTTGGTACTCTGACTACATACTCAGCCACCAACTCTATGAAATGTAATAACCAAGAGGATACAATGGAGAAGAAACACAAGCAAAATCCTAACAAGTAATAAAGAGATCTATTCAGGTATGAATAGGAAGCCAAAAAATAGTGCGACTAAAACACTTTAGGACACCCTGAATATTGTATAATAAAAATCTATTCTATGAGTATAAAATGAAATAGTTTTAATGTATAAAAAAATGTAGTAAAACTGGTTTATGAATAACAATGTAGAGACCAGGTTCACTATGGGATAGTTGACTGACCATACATACTAAAACCTATGCTAGGATGTCTCTGGTCATAATAATAGTAAATAAAATTTATGATACATAGCTATTAGACTAGTTGTCTATGAGAAACACAAGACATGTCAGACGCAAGTAGAAAATAAAAAACTATATAAAATGATGATCAAATAAGTTTCTACATGTTTAAAAACATTTAATATTTAACAATCGATGGTAATCCCAAAATCCATCATGTGTAAAATTACATCATTCAACCTATGAGACAATCCATGGAACTCCATATAGGAATGTAGGTATCACACAAAGAATATTATATTCTCAATGAACCAATGATAGTTCCAATAGAATACCATATAAGGAGTCTTAGTATAAATGAAGGATTCATAGAATATCATTTAAACTATGATCCAATCCATGGAATCCTGTATAATGACCCCAAGTATCAATCAAGGTGTACCATCATTCATTTGTCCTTCGAGCCAATCCAAGTCATTCTATATCAAGAATACATTTTCCATTCAAGGCTCAATATAGATTCATTTAACAAATGGTTCTAATTGGGTGTTCTATATTAGGATTCCAAGTATAACTCAATGAAAAATTTCTTAAATATTATCTTTTAATTACATAATTAATGATGGGGCATTGTCACATCCATGCCAATTTACAAACCATCATGTTTGAATTCATTTCATCATTTACAATTTCATTTCATTTATCAAATCACATATATGTGACCAATGTCCATGGTAGTACACATTCCATTACAGTTCCTGATAGTCATTTTCATTAACCAACCCCATATTAAGAGTTAATAACATCCATGTAAAGGTATTCAACCATTAACAATTTCATCAAATTTATTTAAAACCATTTCATATAGGAGACAATTCCAACCAACATAGATGAAAATTAGGTCACATTTTTCACATATACGGTGTTAGGGAATTATATTAAACTTCACCAATGGGGTGGTACTTCTCATGGTAGAATACCTCTAACAAAATAATTATTCTAATATAGAATATATAAAAATTTATAACCAACTAAATTACGGTATTTCACATTGTAGGAATAGCACATGAAAATTATAATGTGTATCACACCAAAATATTTATCAAATTGAAATAAATTTGAGAATAAAATGTATAGCAACAACCAAATGTTTAGGAATGTTTACTCATATATTATACAACATTTGATTGAATAAAAAAATAGAAATATGAAGAATAGAAATTTTTTAATAAATTAGTGTATATAATATAGAATGGAAATATAATCATGTATGGAGATATAAATTACAAAAAGAAATAATATAAATTGTAGACTAATAAATAGTGATCAAATTCTACTGATAGAATTCGATTCTATATTAGAACGAAGGAATCCTATCAAAGCCTTGGAGGAGGCTAAAGGAGGAGCTCAAGTGGCTGCGTTGTGTGGGTGAAATGAGGGAAAGAGGGAAGAGGAAAATATAAATGAGTTAGGGGATAATGTTCTATTTCACTGACATTAATGATCCAAATTGTTTGAACATGTGGTTTTCCTAATAGTATTCCAAATGTATGATTCCATGGTTTTAATGGAAACCCCTCGACCAGTTATTTTGTATAGTTAAAAAAAAACATATTACAACTACATGACTCTATATGTGTCTCTAAACCATGTCCATGGTTTACAGGAACCATAACATGGTCTAAAAACATATGTTCCTATAAAAAATGGGACGAATGGTTTGGGCCCCTTGGTTAGACCCAACCAGCAACCAACCGTTTTCCCCAATATACTCCTTTGAAAATAGGGTTCTTGAATCATGAAACTCCAAAAACACATATTAACACATGTGAAACCTCTTGTGACTTAAAAACATCCAGAATGAATAATTTTATCTTTTAATTTTCTCATAATTACATTCTGAAGCATGGTTTAAAATTTCTCCCATCCACCAAGATTAAAACTCAACCTCCCTTTACAAATATCGACATATCTGAAACATTATATTTTATATAAATGAATGATTTTTTTCCAAATTTATCATAATAATCCATGGATTTTTTCTTTATTTCAGAATTTTATTCATGTTTTTAACTAAAATATTTTACTTTTATAAGGAAAATGTTCTCTTTTAGCCGTACCAGAATTATTATATATCTGATTGAAATTAGTATAATTACTATTTATTACAAATGAATCAATGATCATTGAGTTAAATTATAAGAATTATTCATGTTTTTTTCTTTATTTTGAGTGTTTCCTGTGAATTTTCATATTAAATTCAACTTTTAAACAAAAAACAAACACATTTAGTCATATCAGTCAAACAACATGTCAGATATATGTGGGGTTTACTCCCACCCATTAAAAATGAATTATGTATATTTTTTGTATTCTATCATGATAAATAATTTGTGTTTGATTTATTTTTTTATTTGATGTGTGTCTTGAATTGAAATTTGAGTTTTAAATAAAAACATTACCTTTCATCACACTAGCCACTCGCGTTTCAGGTTAACATTAAGATATCATTTTCCAAAATTATCATGATAAACCAAGCATGGTATTGTGGTTTTCAGTATGTGATGCCTATTTTAAAATAAAATTTCAATTTTAACCTAAAAAATTTACTTATAATCATACCAACCACACTGTGTTCCCTAAATATAAAAAATTAATCACTAATAATTTTCTTAATCTATCACAACAAATTAATGTTGTTTTTAGTGTTTCATTATGTGACATGTGTTATGTACTAAAATGTCACATATAAATGTAAAATAAGAACTTTCAATAATATCAGCTATATTGTGGGTTAGATTATAGTGTGGTAAATATATATATTTCAAAATGAAATATGAATATTTTTTCTAAAGTATCACAATAAGTATGTTTTCCTAGTGTTAATTATATTATGTGTGTTCTAAACTAAAACTTCTCATTTAAATCGAAAACAAACAATTTTTGTCACACTGGTGACACCACATATCATATTGATAGGTGAAATATGATAATAATTTTATCAAATTAAAATATTATATAGATAAACCATATTATCCTAAAATATATTAAATTTTTTTTAATGGGATAAGAAGAAACCTCTTCATGATGTATTGATTCATTCTGACAGCATGTATGCTTCCCACTCATTCAAAAAAATAAATTACCCAAATTTAATATGTAGAATATCGATAGTATTAAAATTATTGGAATATATATATACATAGAAAATAGATAATATAAATTTAAAAAAATTGTAATGACCCTAAAAATAACACTGTGGGGATTTCAGTTTGTGGATGAGATACAAAATCATTTAGAAATATAAAAATATTATTACCACAATCCATGTGATTAATTCGTTTAAATCACTACATAAACATCAAGAAATATAAGTAATTTGTTATGATATATTTTTTGATAGTGATATATTATTATATATTCCTTAATACATATCTAATTATGTATATTAATAGATTTATTGGGTGCGCTGGATATTTTCAATCCACGTTTTTAGGACCAATAAACATAGACGCATCCTAAAAAATACCTTTCTTAAAAATATTAATAAACACAGAACATGATGTTTATTATATAAAATTTTGAATGTATTGTATTAAAAATACATAATGGACATGATTTATAGTTAATTAGTTTGATAGTCATAAATTTGAAACAAAAAATATATATTTATAGTATCAATATTAATCTCAATGATTATCCAGTGAGATCTAAAAAAATTAAAATTAATAAGTAATGGATAAAATAAAATATATTTAATATTATTAGCATGCAGAGTTTTACCTTTGAATTATTGGAATTAATAAGATCCCAATATATATTATTTTCTAAAAAATAATTTTACAAATTTATTTTTTATTATAATAATTTAATTTTGTTCAAGTAAATTTTTATGTAAATATGACATGTAGAACCCAAACAGTAATAATTTTTCACATGTTTTTTTCTTTACAAAGATATGATATATATTCCAAAAGAATATATGAATAAAATTAACAAATAATAAAATATTATTTAAATAATTAGGTGGAAAAATATAAAAACATAACTCATATATACAATCATAATTGAGACCCACAACAATTCAATCTTGATACTTTCATTAATATTCACAATACCCACCGTGTTTGTAGTGTCCTCTCCATATATTTTCAAATCAAATTTAGTTGAATTAATATCTTCAAATTATACTAGTATATATTTATGGACATGAAATGTCTATAAATTTTGTAGTTTATTTGGTGGGGGGAAAGGTGTCGAGATCATGTATTTGCGTTCCTTTAGTTGATCATTTTGATTTTCCTAACATAACCTTATATTTCCCATTTTATTTCAAATTTTATAATAATTTCCCTTTGTTTAGAACATTTTTCATTTGTTTTAATAATATATATATAATGTTTTTTAAAATATCATTCCTCGTTATCATCATGTTTCATTATAAGATTGAATGGTCATGCTAAAAACATTCCAATAGCAAGTTAGACACTCTGAATATCATGATCTTTAGGGGGAACATGTAGCTAAGTTCAATGCTCATGAGAAACATAAATCCCCAATCACACATGATATTGTGAATATTTTTTATATAATATATTCTATTTTTTCATTAATTATTACTCTCACATTAACATGATGATTCAGTGCTGATAAGTATAGATCACAATCATTTTCACCCTATATAATTTTAGTACAATAAAATTATAAGAATTTATTTGATTATATATGAATAAAATATTACAACAAACTCATTGAATATGGGAATGATAAAAAATTAAATTTAATGGTATTAAAAAAATGGGTTTGTATGTGTAACTCGTCAAGAATTTGAGAAATATTTTTTTCAAATTAATCTATTTTTTGATATTTTTCATTTTACGTAACACTTAAAATGGATTTTATTTGATAAAGAAGTACGTTTGGATGACAATTTACACAACACATTTTTATCATGCACTACAAATAACATAAGTTTTGACATGATATTCATGGAATAGATAGGTTAATGTTAATTACACGGAAGTCTTAATTTTCTTTGATATCTCGCAAAACAAGCAAAACTATGTGTTACCAAAATAATATATAATATTAAAAATATAATTATTTAATATAATATTACATAACCTAGATATTAAGTTTATTAATATAAATAATAATAACTAACTTATTAAAATACATGGTTTAATTAATTATATAAACATAAAATAGAGAATAATATAAATAACAATTCAATATAAAGAGAATGTTTTTGTAGAAAGCATTATTTCTCACAAAGCTATTTTATCCTAATAAAATATATTAATGAAAAATAGAGAATTATATTAATTAAATATATATTTTATAATATATATTAATAATTCATATTCATCCAATATATTTCAAAAGACAAAGATATGAAAAACACAATATTTTTCAAAATAATGAAATATTTTTATAACGACACTTTTACCTCATTTTATTGGAGAACCTATTTTAAATCAAAATTTTGTAAATTTTATAATTTATATATGTCAAAATAAACATCAAATTTGAATTTAAAATCTAAACATTATGCTAGGGTAATGTTTTTGTACTTTTTCGTGAGGTTTCATTTTTAATGAATAGTGAAAAAATAACGAATTTTGTTCAAATATTCATTTTCGTATAATTTATATATAAGGAGAAATAATGTTTCAAATTATTTTAAGGTTTAAATATTTCAAATTTTTTCCTATAATCCAATTGAGTATATTATAAACAATTTAACCATGAAATTTTCTTTGAAAACCTAGAAAACGTTTGGACATGTTCACTTTAAAAATCTACATTGTTATTCCTACGAGAGAATTAAATTTAAATTAATTTCTGCCACTTATGTTATTATAATTTGTAAAAATGGATTCAAAATTTTATAATAAAAAATTAAAATTTTTAACATTTTCAAAATATTTTTTTGACCATAAATATTAGTGAATGTGATTGAAATTAAAAATAATGATTAAAGAAAAATAATTCCTAACAATAGACTAAACGTTAAACCTAAAAACCATGGTGACCTAGAACCATTTACAAAATCCATTTTATGACAATATTTCGACCCTATTATCCCTTTTATCTAATATGGTGCATTATTTGATCCATTTTACATGGGAAACGTGGGTTCAATTCCTTTTCCCAAAATTAACAAGACTATCACAACTCCAATATAAAAAGGCATCATCTACTCCATCATCCTCAAAACATTAAAAATGTTTAGGTTCATCCAAGATTTTCTAAATAAAAATTTAAACATACCGACTATCCTTGATTAGCCATCCCTTTAGGCCTAAATAAATTAATGGAATCTCTTTGGTGAAAACCAAAAAGATTTTCCTAAAGAAGATGTAACATCCTTCTCAATATCCATTAACTTATTTCATTCTCCAACAAATAAATTCTTCTCTTTCCATTATTATACCCAAAAAATTATCCTCAACACACTTATATGTTTTAATTATATTTTATTACCTACACTTACACACACTTCTATATAATGGGTTACAAATATGTTGTTTATGAGTTTGGTGATCGATTGCCTCACAAAATGATGATTCTTCATTTTTTCCTTTACCTCCATTCATGGTAGGGAATAATGACGAACAATATATTTACAAATGATATATATAATACATATTATGTACTTAAAAATTATTTAATTCTATTACTACACATATCATTATAATTTCTATTTTTAGTAAATACGAGATTTTTGATTGAGGAAGTGTGGACTACTGCCCCCTTAATGCGATGTGATCCGTTCATATACTACATAAAATATATTAAGGATGCATTTTGTGAAAATAAATTTTTTTATGACATAATAATGTTACATTAATGATATTATATACATATAAACATATATTTCATTTTTCATATGTTATTTCTATATGACTATAATGTGGAACCATCGTTTATGCGTACGTATGACCTACCATCTCAATGAATGTTGTAGTACATTTGATGATTCTATATTCCTTATATTATTATAAAATAAATATATTTTAGACACATGGTAAAAAACATATACATATTATACACAAGTATTGAATGAGTACGATGAGATTCAAGACACATGGTAATATAATTTCATCTCACTTTTTATTTTCATGAGATCCATGCGATATTCACCAATTATTTGTTTTTTGTGGTTGGTATACTGATCAGGGATGTATTCTATGATAATAAGACTCAAATATATATTTATTTATATATAAATTTTATTATATTCTTCTCGTGGATGTTTTTTTGTAAATGTAACCAAATCAGCATAGCAATTTTGTCTCAATTTTCCTTCTTTGAGACACATTACATGTTATGCACCTATATTTTCCAATAAAGTGTATCTACATAATTGGACATGTTATATCATTAATATACTTCTATTAATGATATTTTATTCTTCATATAATTTTATAATTTCAATTTTAATATGATTTAATGTTAAGAATTTTGTTCATAGTTTATAGGTACAATATCACCATTTATCGAGATTGTTAATGATTATTCTCGAAATGATGAAATATAATGATCAATATCTTGATAGGAATAACTATTTTTCATAAAATCTTGTTATTATAATTATATTCATGCAATTTTACCATTTTGGCTCCTTTTTATATAATATATTTTTATTAAACTCCATATTTAACTCTCTATTCGGGAGGAAATATATGTTCATTCAAACAAAGTCTTCTAAAAGTATTAAAAAATTAATCTATTGTTATATTATAATATTTAAATGAAAATTGTTTACCCATGTTTTTTCTTTTAATCAAAAAATATTTTAAAAAATATTATTCTTTATGTCAGTTTCTGATAGAGACACCTTTCTATCCATTTATCGTGAAAATGAAATGTTATTTATGTACGGATTTACCTTTTTTCAGGACTAAAATACCCTTGAAAATTCCTTTATGTGATAAAAATGTTGTTATTTTTAAAACAAAATTTTTTCTTAATTTTATATGAATATAATGTTTTTGATGTTATTTTCAATGAAATTGGGTTTCCTAATTTCTTTGGTTATCAATTATTCTTCTATATGTTTTCAAATATATTTTTAAATAAACATGTTTTCAAAATTCTATTATGTTTAAAATTGTATTTTAATATTTTTCAGTTTTTCTTATAAATATTTAATGTATTTTCAATGAAAAGGCTTTCAAAACTCTTTCATAATTTATTTATATATTTGAAAAGAAAAAAGCTTTTCAAATTATTCTCAAATATTCATTTTTAATTTTTTAATGTTTATTATAAAGTACATTGTTTTTAAAAGATTTTTTATTTTAAAAATGATTTACTAGAAAAAAGGATTATTTAACCAATAAATGTTTATAAAAGATATTTCAAAATTTCATTCCATATAATATAACATATTTTGATGTTATTAATTCCCTTATGGGAAATGATCCAAAACATACATTCATATTCACAATTGAATGGTTAATGTTGTGATGGAATGATTCTTATGAAACATGTTACTCTTCCAAAATTTGTATTCCATTGAATGCCATTTATTTTCAATGATAATTAATTTATTAAATTATTAGGAAATTTATCTATTTTCCATAGGATAATATCTGATGAAATTTTAATGATATACATTTCATTTCATGGGTTATGATTTGATATTCATGAAACCCATGTATTTTAAGGATTAATGATATAATGAATGTTTTTTTATATTATTGAACATGTATGTATGATTTCATTATGATACTGGAGGTTCCTATAACTCCCTACAATGCATTGTGTAATTATAAGTTGTATATGAGATCAAAGGGTAAAGGTATTTTATCACAGGCCCAATAAACATAACGTACATTGGTTTTAGTCCTAGCTTAAATGTAAGAGGGCATAAGAGTTGCAGCCCAAGTCAGAAAAACAAGAAGTTAAATAGGTTATTGGCCAATAACAAATATAAGAGGGCACATGGGTTGTATTCCAATCCCAAAAAAAGAAGGTATATGTGTTTTATCCTATGAATAACATAATAGGGCACATGTGTTGTAGCCTGTTGTAACCCATGTTTCTGGTATGTAACCCTTAATTAATGATTTTAAGGGTTATAATGTTAAGGGTGATGAATGAGAGAGTAGGGAGAACATGGAATTAAGTTTTGAGGCAAAGGGGAAGTTGCACGGGTGGCACACGATTTGTATAACCAAGCAGCCAAACCGTGCGTAATAAAAACTTTTGAGGTAGAGGCTCTTGCACTTTTGGAGCACCATTCGGGAGACCATGCGAGGAGGCCATGCGAGGGTCTTGAAAGGAAGTTGATAACGCATAGTTAGAACATAGTTTTTCAAACCATGCGAACTAACCGCACGACCACATAAATGAGATCCTAAAAAAGTGGATCTCACACATAGTTTCCTCTAAATGGATATTTTTTCATCCTAATAGGTCATAACATGGGATCACTCTCCCTTGAAGGTAGGAGAATATCTCCCAAGAATTATGGAGGAGATCTGAAGGCATTCCTTGGTGAATGAAATCCAGATTCTTGAGGTATGTGATCGTTCATTATCATTCCTGAATGGTTTCGTAGATCCATTTCTCATTTTCTCTTCGTTTCATTGATCTACATCCATTATGGGTAGATATAAGTGTGTGGATTCAAAATATTATGAGATTTGGTCTTGGTCTTTCTAGTAAATGAGATCTAAGGTTAGTTCTTGTAGAATCAACCCGGATTTCTTGTTCGTTCTTCATTTGATGAGGTTTTCTTCAAAACCATTGAGGTTGGAGGCTTCTTTCTCGACTCCACTTAGATGAAATGATTGAAATGATATCAAATTGAATGTGTGTTGTTTTATTGATTGTGATCTTTTTAACACTTTTTGGAAACCTACTTGATTGATGGTTGTGAAATCTGGAAAATTGGGGATTTGGAATGAGGGTTTTGGTTCTTAATTTTTAAAATATAGATTTTAAAATGGGGATTTTCTGAAGTTTTGACACATGGTTTGGAATGGATGTTTTCAATAAATGGTAATGTTTTTTTTAAATGAAGTGGCAATTTTGAAATTTTTTATTCTTTGGTATTCAATAAAAGTACAGTTATATTGAAATGTTTTGAATTGGTTTAACACACATGGTTTTTGACATGATGGTTGTGTGTGTTCATGAGCTTGAGGGACGGATAAGGGTTAGGGGTCTCCCCCATCATTAACGAGATGTATAAGGGTTAGGGCTATCCCCCGGACAAGGTTCCATGTGGGATGGAAAAGGGTTAGGGGTGTCCCCCATAAATTAACGAGATGGATAAGGGTTTGGGCTATCCACCGTCAATTGGTTCACTAAGGATGACTTAGTAAAAGGATCACTCACCACTCATGAGTATAGGGAGATCCAGGTTACATGGAAGGTTGGTTGTTTGGATGTATGAAATGAATTAGGTATGTCAAAGGAATATTGTGAAATTGTTTTAAATCTTCTTTAGTTATTTTTCTTGAAAAATAACTTGTTGGAAAAAGTGGTTTAAATTAAACTTGATTTCTTTCGGTTATAAATGGTTTTGGAAAAATCTTTATATTTGGTTATAAACTATTCTTGTAAATTGTTTTAAATAAACTGTCCTATATAAACATGACTAACTTTTCTAGCCCAGTGGCATGAGTAGAGAAGTCATTGGGGAAAACCTGCTGAGTTTTATACACACCCCTACTTGGGAAAATTGGTGCTTTTGTAGATTCTATCTTCAAGGATAGGGGAAAAGGTAATGTTTCGCACGTATTTAGAACCACCTCATGACGTCTAGGTTGTTCATGGATTATGGAGGTTGGAGCTTGTGGATAATGGACTCTTGAGTTCTTTTGAGAGTCTTGTATTGTTTATCCATTGTGTACATTGATACTTGGTTATTCTTCCACATCAGCATATATTGATATGGTTTTGAGAAACATGAAGACGATGGGTTGTCTTTTATTCGTTCATGCATCATATAATGAATGTATGGTTATGGTTGGAAGGTTTATTGATATATTTATTAATTGTTAAATCATTCACCACTTGTATTAGAAACCCTTCCGTATTTTTTTCTAGCCTTTGGCATCTTGGGGATGTCTCTTAAGGCCTAGTAACGACTCGTTGTACTCTCAATCCATCGAGAATTGGTTGGTCGTTAAAAATGGAATCAGCTTGTTCGGTGCCTGCCAAACAAATTGTCATCGATGTTCCTAGTTTTGGAGATGAAATCACTTCTTGTATATTCCATGGGTGGGAATCAGAAAAAAGAGTAGGATTGTCAGAACTTTAAATATATAGTATAAATGGATGTAGCAATCCCTTTTATCAAGAACATAAATTTACTATAGAGTTGGGTAAATAAGTGTTTAGTGACTGTTCTAGGATTTTGAAATCTTATTGTCATGTTGTTATCCAACGAGATGAGGATGACATGCATTATAGAGGAATGAATTCCCACTAGGAGTGCATTCATCATTTTGAGAAATGATCATTTTTTTTTTGAAAAGTGTAGAATTGGTTATCAAATTAATTATTTTGAAAAGGCGAATGATTATCGTATTTTGAAAATGTTTTAATTTTAAAGAGCATGTGAAGTGGTTTCAAAAATAGTTGAAAATGGGAAAAATGATGTTTTGGAAAACAATGTTGTGATAGTTGATGTGATAGAATTTGAAATGCTAAGCCATCACTTTCTAGAGTGTGAGATTGACGGAGTTTGTTGTTGGTTTAGAAAATGGCACCATGTAGGCATCGCAAAACCATCCAAATGATTAGGTACATTATGGTACCTGGTAAATCCTCTATTAGAACATTCCATTCCTCATCCATCATTATATCATTCTCTTCCTCCCCAATAATTGAATTTAGTAGAGAGACTAGGGGTGGATCTTGATTAGAATCATATGGTTACATTTCTACTCTAAAGATTAGGTACATTATATAATTATAGAAAAAGTTAACCTCCTTATTCATAAATTAAATTTCTGCATCATGGTCTGAAATGCAATCCATATCTAGGATCATATCAAATTCAATCTTGGACATGCTGATGAGATCAGCAGATAAAGCATATTGATATTCCCTAATGGATACTGATTGAAAAAACAGTGTTTCCATGATACTTCCCATAAGAGTATTTACTGACAACTCCCATGTTAAGTCAAATTTGAATTATCTAATTTTCTTTGAAATTTTTGAAGATATAAAACATTGTGATGATCTATAATCAAATAAAGAAATGTCAAAATTTCATGAAACCAATAAATTACATGCCACCATGTCATTCGGAGCATCAACCTGAGTAGAAGTGATCTCATAAGCTTGGCCTTGCTCCCTTATCATTTTATGAGTTAAGTTTCCTTGGAACTTAGGAGATTCATTTTCATAATTCCCCATTTCTCTACTATTGATGTATTCAACATTAGAAGCCTCTTTCCTTCTAATGCAGTCACGTGCATGGTGGTCTTTCTCACCATAGTTGTGACAGACTCCCATTACCTTCATGATTGAACAAAGGTGTTTCTTTCCACATTTACTGTAAGATGTAAATTGATCTTTTTCACTTATTCACCTTATTTCCATTTCCAGACTATTCATCAGATCTCTTCTTCTTTTACTTTGCATTAAAGATGTAAGACTTAGAGATTTTTTTGTCCTGATAGCACACGATACTCTATCATCATATGACGAGATGGTTTTTGTTCCTAATTATCTACGATGTAATGGTTTTAACCCATAAAATAATCGATCAACATTACTCATTGGGTTACATATAGAATAAGCAGCATGCCTTGATATCCTTGTAATGATAGACTCATACATTTCAACATTCTCATCTTCCTTTTTCCTCAGACATCAAAATTTCTTTTTCATATCCTCTTGATGTTCATGGGGAAATTATTTTTCTATGAAAAGTTCTTTTAACTCCCTCCAATAAATAATTGACACTTCCTCATATTTCATTGGGTTTAGAATTAATGACCACCATTGATCTGCATCTCGTGTGATGTGATAAACTTCCATGAAAACTTTTTCTCTTTCATTACTCCCCAAAGCATGAAATATTTTCTCAATATAACTTATCCGTTTCTATGATACAAATGGATTTGTAGTACCATTTAATTTTGGTTTTTGTTTCCTCATGAAGCGGTCTGACATTGATCCTCTGTATTGTGGATCTGGGAGATCGATACGGGTAATATAATTATTCATTACCAAAGTGAGTTGTCCTAGTACGGTTATAAGTTATTCCGCACCAGTTTCATCACAAGTTCCACTTTAAATATCTCGAGTATGGGGGAAATCCCTACATAGATTATGTGCATTGATACAGTTTCCATTCCTTCCACTATAAACCATTTCTAAACAATGTCATACACTATATTAGTTTATGAATCACAATACATAATTCAAAAATTGTAAAATACCAAACAATACATAATTGAAAAATAGTAAAATACCTAACATAAAATGAGAAATTTATGTATATAATACTAATCATAAAAAGTGTTTTCTTTGAGAAATTATTTACTCATATATCCTTCATAATGGTTTGTAAAAAAATGTGAATTATCGTAATCCTATACCCCGAGAGTTTCGTAACCAAGAGTGCAACACTGCCCATTGTCATTTACCGAGATACCTTAAGTCAAGCCCAAAACTCCTTGTCAGATTTTTCACTCTTCGGCACATCTATTCTAGAGACATCGCTACTTATTCATATCTAGATAGGGATGTATATTCTTGGAAAACTCAAAAAACTATAAATTACTTAAATTCTAAGATGTTTATCTATAATAATCCTCAATGTTTTTCTTAGGGTAATGTTCTCTAATCATAGTTTTTCTAAATATATTTTCCATTGTTTTAACCTAACATCCATCGATACCAACTGTAATGCCCCCACCCTAGTTACCTAGAGTCGGTGCATTATTACAAAGCACTCGCATGATACAATGAATCACGTCCCGAAAGACCGATTAGTTTAGTAGCAATGGTAGTACTAGATACATACATATGTTTTACGTTACATTATGTATTGAAAAAAGATTATGTCTCTATAGAACATACTCATATCCTTTATACTATCCATGAAGGATAGTTACAATTTACTTCTTACATCCTGGGAAAAATAAAACATAAGAATAGGGAGATATCAGATGCTCAGTAAGGATAACAATATTGTGGAAGCTTTCATAAATAATTATAATCATTTAAGGAAATATATGAGAATAAAAAACATTCCATTTAAACATAAAATTCAGAAAAATATTTCTAATATAAATCAAATAATGAAATTTATTTCTTCACATAGATATTGAAGTGGTCAAATAATCTCATGTAAAATCAATAGCTAATTTCATATGTATTGAATTCATAATGTTGGAAATCATAACCACACAGTAAATTCCTTGTGCCAAGAATTAAGATAAGATTTTCTCAAGGCTTTGTGCCAAGACACTAGTTTGTCTCATGAGACCTACCGATGCATTGAAGTGGTATATCGGGATCTACCCAACACATACTAAGAAAAATTCATTCATCATATGAATAGTCTGAAATATAATATAGAGTCAAATTAAAACTAACATATGAAATGTCAAAACATTAACCATAAACCATGAAAGGCATAAAAATAGCACATCCATAGTCAATCATATCAGCAAACCTTCATTGAAATACTGAATATTGTTTCATAAAAAACAAACTTCAAACAAATATAAAATCCAAATAACGATGGTGATATAGACGAAAATAATCCAAAAGCTATTTCAGTGAAATATCTCTTTCTACATAGAAATCTTTCAAACGTAAAGAAAACATTTATTTTTAAATTAATATTTTAATACAGTAATGAAATATTCTAATGTGATATAACAATGGAGAATATTTTCACACACCAAATATGTTAACAAAATATTCCTTGCTTAATTTTTATCGAAAAGGTCACAAAATACCTTGTTTGGAAAGCGATAGAAAGATTACTTTCAATAAATTTAATAAAATACAAAAAAGATTATAACTAACTTTAACCAATAGTCTATTGAATTGTACAAATGTATTGAATACATTTTTAAGCAACATGGATGAGGATGATAAAGAGTTCCTAGTAGATACTTACGCACGAACAACCCCAGATGATAAAGAGATTGTCAAATTAACCCTCACATTGAAATTTTCCTTCATAGAGGGTACCTTAACTTCCGGTATAATAGTTAAATCATTGTTATTAAATTATTAAAGAACCACATACATAAATATGATATCATATATGATCTTATAATATTTATTTCTTACTAATATTTCAGTAGTATCATTGTTTTGGGTGTTAACTTATTCATTTTCCTTTATATTCATTGTTATGTAAGTCATGTTTTTTTGGACATGAAGTATTTTATTCATATATAATATGAGATTACGTTTGTAAAAATTATTTTTAAAATGAATATAATTCATGAATGTTTATTATGGGGAATGAATCTCATCGCGTTCGTAGAGATGGTAATATGTATATACCCACGAGCGATAATTTCATTATATTGGAAATGAAATCGCATGTAATTGGATTTTATAAAATATATATTCAGAATAATTAACATTTTAAATTTATTATTTATATCAACTATTCTCATTATAATATCAATCCAAATAATGAAGTTTTGAACAACAAATTATACCACGATGTGGAGATAGTATGTTGTACGTAAGCACATGTCATGAATTTTTCATGCATCTGATGGATAGAATAATGAATATAGTTGTATCATATTTATAATAACATCATATAATGTAGAAGGTAATGGAGTTAAAATTTTAGAATTGAAAAAATAGGAAGTGGATGAAGAAATGAACTTGAAAGAGGCGATGAAATATTTACCTCTTCTTCGGGTTCTTCATTTTGATTTGATCCAAAGGGATCCCTATGTTGCATTTATAATAAATGTAAGGCCTCTAGGTTGAAGAAAGAATAGTTGGGAGAATATTTCGGTAGTGGTAGGATGAGCCAAATTTCATTGGAGGTGTGAAATTAAGAGAAGGTGAAGTTCCCTTTTATAAGAGAGGTGTGTGTCACTTAGGAAAATTTTGAAATATTATTTGATTATATATTCATTTTCGGTATCTAATGTCTCCAAATGGATTTATTTAGAGGATAACGGGGGTTGAGTTAAAAAAATCTCAAAAAATAAGCTGTATATATGTTTAGGTCACCATATTAACCATATATTTTAGATTCAACTCTTAGTTAAATAGTTTAACTTTTACCACATCTTCTGGTATTATTATAATAAATGGTTAATAAACATACTATAAAAATCCAAGAGAACCCCAATTGGGTAATTATTGACATATATAACATTATATAAGTCCTTTGGAGGAATAAATGTTTTTTTGGAATATCATATCAATTATTAATATACTATTTGTTTTAAAAACTCATTTATGACAATTTTGGAAATATTTAGTATTTGATTTTTTGGAAAGACATAAAAATATTATCACATAGAAAGAAATAATTTAGTCAACTCGAACATGTCCTATTAATGTATAAATGTAGTGAAATGCATCAAAATTATAAAATATTCATTTATTTTAATATTTATAATATCAATTATTTTAATCATTCATTAATAATATAATCACTACATATTCATTATGTCATAAAAAAAATTTATTTTTAACCTCTAAAATTTATAAATAAAATACCATTATATATGAATTCCTTTTATATTTCAAATTAATAGTTATAGTATAATTTATCTATTGTATATCCCTATATTAAAAATGGATTTGTTATTAAACCTTGAATTTTACACTTTTAACTTTTTTTTAAATAAAATAATAAAAAATGTCCTAATGCAATCCATGAGGATAAAATATGGTCATTTTTTCCATATGCATGATTTTGGTATTAAAATACTTCTCCAATAGAATTAGGACTTTTTTGGGGTAATTTTAATATCATATTTACCTTTATTTACCTAAATTACATTTAACAGTGGTAAATAAAATTCCAAAGTTACTATTTAATGAAAATTTGTTTTATCCTATTGAACCACATTTTACATACTAAAATTAACTATGACTCTCAGATTTTTTTAATTCTACTCAATGAAGTGGTAAATATACATTTTAGGCAAATTTTCAAATGTTCTTAGAAGGTTGGTAAATGACGGAAAAAAGATCAATAAAATATTATGTATCAAATATTATTATAATATGACTCCTAATAATTACACTAGAGTAATATATTTATTATTTACATATTTTGAAATAAAATAAATTTTGATGAAATAATTTATTATGAAAATAAAATATTAGTTTTAAACAAAATCATAGTGTTTTTCACTATTCGTCAAAAATTGAATATTTTCAGAAAAATACATAAAATTAAACCTAAGATAATTTTGATATTATAAATCCAAAAATGAAGTCCAATTTGTAAAATAAAATGTAAAAAATTTGAAAGAGTGGGTATTATTATTCATAACTTCTTTTTAACTACTAGTTTGATTGGTCGTGGTGTGCTAGAACTCGAAGTTGTGTACACCACAAGCTATTATATTATTCACAGAGAAGCATACCATGGATGCTTATGCTGTTATCGGAGACGCACCAATTATAGTTACAATAGGATATATATTGGTATTTCATAACCCCTTATACAAGATGTTTATGTTACAAGTTTATGTAAAGGATATCATGCCATAGTGGAAAATACTTACCATACTAGTGAGAAGTGATCACACAGTATTTGGACTAGGAAAATCTAACCCATATGGAATGAACATTGGATGCCTCCAATAAATGTATGGATGGCATTGAATTCAACGTACCGACAATATTATTCTTTTTAATCCCTCACTCCCTCAGTGTCTTATCCATCCTTGACCACAAAACCCAATGAATCTTCCCATTATTATGAGCATCCCAAAGGAAAGACATCATGATGTTTTCAATGTGAGAAATGATGGATTTTAGCACCTATGTAGATTAGAGGGAATTTTTGGTTATAAAAGAAAGAATATGGTTAACCAAGGTGATTCCCCTGCCGAAGAAAATGTTTCAAATATTCCAGTTAGTTATAAGACTACTGATCCTTTATACACCTATATCAATGATCTAAAGATGATTCCTCACTTGGGAAATAAGGAAATTGAAGTAGTCCATATGGATTCTCTTCTTTTGAATACCAAGAATAGATTTGTTGGTATAATATCTACTTCACACACACTAGCTGGATATGTATACGAATTATGTTTCCTTATAAATGAGTTTTCAACTCCAAATTCAGTAGTCATCAAGGATCATATTGATACCATAATGGAATGCTTTCTAACATTGATGAAGATAATTATGTTGTTTTCAATCATATGGTAGGAAATTTTGCTGGAATGGTGTCTACACCAGAACGAGGGAATTAATCCTTCACTAATTCAATCGTTAATAGAAATAAATAGAGAATTATACAAAAACATTAATAAACATGGATATATGGTATCACCTTCCTGATGTCTACGTATCATTATAATGAAATCTAAAATTTTTCCGATAAAAGTAACTGACAACGAAGGGGACATGAAGCATCAAAATTGAATTCCTTCCATCCCTCTTGAAATCCCAATGTTGGATACTACCCATAATATAAACGACCAATTCATACAGACATAAGATTTATCCATGTCTGGTTTTATATTAACATTCAATCCAAGCACTTTTGGATTGATATCGTAATTCATTTCTTAAGACACTCCCATTTATCATGAACCAATCTTTTATCAATAAAATTATCCTTCATAATATATGTTATTTCATTTAAAATAAATAAATATTATTTAAAATCCAATACATAATTTATTCCCATTAATGAATAGTGAAAAAAGTGATATTTAAGGAAATTATGTACCTATATCGATGGTGTAGTGACTAGACTCTTAGAATAATTACATGACCAATGGGAATTGTAATCATTCCAATAGAAAAGACACTGACAAATGAAATCATAAATAAAATTTGGTTATCTTTTAAATGATAAGACAATATTTTAATATCATAGAATAAGTAAATAGATGTTTTAGTAACGATAATTTAAGTGAAGGTATTTTCGATAACATTAATATTTATTTATAGGTTTATATAAATATAATTATTTAAGTTAAATTTATTTTCATAAAAAAGATTCCTAAATTGATATTTCTGCCTTATGATTGTAATATATTTTTATGAGATGGTAATTAATTATTTAATGTTTCATAAAATCGAATATCAATTTATAATTTTCAATTTTTGAATAAATGGTGATTTTAAGAAAAAAACTAAATATCTCATATTTGGAAAATTAATTCCATAAATCGGATTTATTTTATTATTTTTATAAATTGAAAAAAATTTAGATTTAATTTTAGGGATTTCACTAAAATAGATGAATTTTTCTTGAATACAGAAATATAGTTATTTATTATATATAAAATTATAATTTAAATACATGAATATATAGTCAATTCAATGTTATGGATCAGGTAAGAACAATAAACTAAAAAAATCGTCCAATATTTAAAAGATTTATTCAAAATAATGAAATTTATTCCTAGTATTTGCAACAATAACTAACTATTGAATAAAAAAAATCCAAAAACAAACCTCTCCTTCCTTACAAATACCAATGCTCACCAAATGTACTCCTCACACTACCAATGTAGTGATGCTTGTACAAATTATAGGCAAGAATATTTGCAAGACCCTCCCCAATGTATTAGAGTCTTTGGTCTCAATATAATGGCATGTCCAATTTTCATAATGAAGTTATCAAGGAGAATAATTCGAGAGGTAAAATCCACTGTTATTTTATTTTAATTTATTTTTAATTTATTTTATTTTCATATTCTCTATTTACCCCGCCACATCCAATTAGAATAATAAATCCATAATCTTATATATAATAGAATTTAATTATTTTACTTGTATTTTCCACAGTTAATCATCTTCTCCTCTCCCTTTTATTCTAAAAATTAACATATCATTCGTGAGGTGATAATATATATCAAATGAGGATGAAATGTTTTCATTTTATTTTACCACCTTCAAGGCTGGTGAAAAAACCATCATCATGATTGAAATATATTTTAAATTTTTTATGTATTTTTTTATGTTATGGTGATAACATATATATTATATATAAAATAATAAAACCGACCTACTATGTGTTGATTGAAAACCCACCAAATTAATCTAAAGAATTATGAGTAACAATTTTTCTAATGAGTTATACTCAGATCTAGAAAAAATAATGTATAAGACAATATAAATTTATATAGGGTCATAAATAACATATAAATTTAAATTTTAAATTTATTCTAATTTTACATGATCTTCTATACAAGTATACAAGTGAATCGATCATGAAAATAAAGAATAAAACACTACCAAATGATGAAATTGAACTCTATAACTTATATAAATGATCATAAACATAACATATAAAAATATAATATATCCAATAAATGTATAATTAATTCAGGATTTATTAATTTTTTAATATAATTTGATTATCATTTTTATTAATGTTGAGAAATCATTCATACATAATGAAGGGGGATTCGCATTTCCAATTTCCTTTTATTTGGGTTTTTTATATTTTGTGCCTAATTTCTCAATGGATTTGAATTCAATACTCATAAAAATAACTTTTTGTGCATAAATTTTTGTTTCTAGGATGTAAATGTTTCTAATTTAGTTTTATTAAATATATATATATATATATATTCCAACACAACTCATCATTCCAAAACATATTTTGACTCCTAATGAGTAATTTAGTCTATAAATAACAATGTTGAATCTAATAAAAAAATTCCCCTTTTTCATTTAGTATTAAAAAAATTTATTCTTTTATATATGATATGAAACCCATTCCTTTTCCATGGGAAATTTTTTGTCTATGATTGATACATTTTCTCTGAGGAAATCATGATTATAAAAATTTTATGATGTAGTGGGTGTGATTGAAATTATATAATTCTCCAAGGAATTGGGTAATGTGATGTATCTCATGTGATAATGTAAAATATTCGTGAACTTGATGCTTTCATTATTCATAATGATAATGATCCTATGATTATGCACATATGTTATGCATGGACATGATTCTAGCTTTTTCCCAAATGTGTTTGGAATGTGAACACTGAGAAATGATGTTTTATTGTAATGAATTTCCATATTCCATGCACTTATCTAATGATTCATCCCATGATGATGATGATGATCCCTTGCTTATTTTATGATGATGATAGTCATGCTCACATGTGTTATACTAATTTATTATCTAATCTGTCCTATTTATTTTATTTTATATCTCCATTTTAATTGACTTATATCCTGAGGATATTACATATACTAATGATTATATGAGGCCGAATATTATGATATAGAAGAAGTAAATTAAATTAATATTTGTTATCTATTATTTAAATGTCTTGTATGGTTGGAATTTTCCCAAGACACTAAAACATGGAATCCTGAGTGTGTAAAATTTTTATATTGTTTATATTAAATATGGTATAATAATTTTTAATTAATAATAGGGTCTCTATATTTGGTATCATAGAATGGTTTATTTAATTTTGGAATTAGAATAAGGGGTAATTAGAGAAAACCCTTTGTATGAAACTATGTAAATGTACGCACCCAACAATATTGTTTTTTGGAAAATGCTAAACATTTGGTTCCTACAACATATTCCATTATATTTAATTTGAAAAAGTAATAAATTATTTAATAATAAATATTAACTTGTTTTTTTCAAAAATTTTCTATTTTAGAATATTTTTGGAACAATGAGAAACCAATAAAATAGCTCATGTGAGGTACAATATATAGGTTTCTCATGAAACATACCCAATGCCTTGGAAGGTTGAGTACATTGTTTCATGGGTATTCTTACTCAGCTATCCCAGGCTATAAATAATAACCTGTATAATTTGGAATTTATTTGTTCCCCTAAGATTGAGAAACTAGCAATTATGTATTTTATACAACAACAATCAAAAAAATTAGTGGGTATTCTAATCCACTAGTCACTGAACATTTTGTCAACTAATTGGAGAATCCAATTTCTATGATTCATCATTCTGTGACAGAGATGGTGTCTTTAGATTTTTATTCTTTTGATGGATAGGTCGACCAATGATTGGTGTTGATTAAGAACCCTATGACAATGGTTGAAATAGAATAGATGGAGTAGGAAGATATTAATAAAATATTTATTAATAATTATTTCCATCAAACTCTTCATTAAAAGATAGAGGGATACATAAAAGAGATGAATTAAAAGGATGGTGAATCTATCATAGAGTGACGTCCTGACCTGGGTGCCTCTAAAAGGTGCTCCATTCTAGTTTCCCATATAACACCCCTACCCCAGTAACCCAGAGCTGGTGCATTAAAACATTACATTTTCATGATCACAAATGATCATTTCATGAATGACCAATTAGTATAGTAGCCTTGGAAACAATAGATACATTCAACAGTCTTACATTACATCATAAAGTGAAAACTACTACAACATCTTGTCTCCATACTCATATCCCCTTATGCAATCCCTGCAGTTCATTCATAAAATACTTCTTCACATCTTGGGAATTATGAAACGTTTAAAGGGGTGAGATCAGATGCTCAGTAAGGATAACAATATAGCGGAAACTTTTATAAATAAACATAAACATTTAAGGCAATTTATAACTAAAAAATCATTTTAAACATGAACTTCAGCATAATATGGCACAGATAAAATGAAATAATGCCATTTACTTATTTACATGGTTATTCTAGTAGTCGAATAATCACATGAAAAATCAATTACCACTTTTATAATGATGGAATGAATAATGTCAGGCTATCATAACCACATAGTCAAGGCCTTGTGCCAAGACTACAAATAAGATTTTTCCAAGGTCATGTTCCAAGATACTAGTTTGTCTCCTGAGACCTACCGATGCATTGAGGAGATATAGAGGTCTCCACCCTTCACTTATTATGTCCAATGCATTCCTCATATGAACAGGTTTAAACATAACATAAAATAGCATATGAAATGTCAATACTTTCTCCATAAAACATTAATTGAATAAAAATAACACATCCATAGTCAAACATATCACAAAACCATCAATACAATATGGAAGTTTTGTACCATAATAAATCAACATCAAATAATCTTAAAATCCATCGAAGGATGCTGACATAGATGAAATCAAAACTATTTGAGAGAAATATATCTTTTTTTGAAATCATTTAAAAACCACATAATTAAAAAATTTACTTTGTTAATATTCTTATAATCTTCTAATGTAAGCTTTAACGAATTTATAACGGTGGAAAATAGCCGCACCCTCCGTATAAGTTAAAAAAAAATTCATACCTTTATTTTGTAGAAAAGGTTAAGAAGGACCTTGTTTGGAAAATGACGGAACGATTCCTTTATAAACATCTTATAAAAAGTCAAAAATGGTATAAATTAAATTAACCAATATTCTATAAAATAGTAATAATGATTTGAATTAAATTTTTAAGAAACATGGATGTGGATGATAAAGAGGTCCTAGTAGATAATTACAAATAAACAACCTCAGATAATGAAGAAATTTTGAATAAAATCTGACCTTATACTTTTCCTTGGTTGAGGGAAGGTTAACCTCCTGTATAATGATTAAATAATTTTAATTAAATTATACATGAATAATATAAAATAATATGATATAATATATGATCTTTTAACATTGCTTTGTTAGTAATATCATTGTATTATCGTTGTTTCAGGTGTTAACTGATTCGTTTTCCATTATGTAATTTGTTATGTAAGCCTTGTTTGTTAGGGATAGGTTGTATCATATTAATATCCAGAATGATATTAAGTCTTTAAACATTATTTTTATCCATGAAATGAATATTATACTTGAATGGATACAATGGGGAATGAATCTAATCATGTTCGTGGAGATGGTAGTCCTTATGTACGCACGAGGGACAATATCATTCTTTTGATATTAAAATAATATATAATTGGTTGGTGTATCATATATATAAAATAATAATAATGTAATAATTATTATTTACCTGAATTACACATCATTATTATACCCATCCAAATAATAATGTATTTAATAACAATTACACCATGACGTGGAGACGGTAAGACGTACGTACGCACGTATGGTGACATGTCATTCAAGGGATGGATAGAATTATGAATATGGTTTTACCATATTTATAATAACATCACAGTATATAGGATATACTACAGTTACTATTTTAGAATTGGAATAACAAAGATGGAAGAAGTTGAAGAAGAATGGAACTTGGAAGAGGGTGGCGAAAACATTACATCTTCTTCGGGTTCTTCCTCTTGGTTTGATCAATAGGGCTCCCTAGGTTGGATTTATGATCAAACTAAGTCTAATATGATGAAGTGAGGGAAGTTGAAAGAATATTTGGGCATGGTTTGGCTGAGCCAAAAGTCAGTGAAGGTGAGAATTGGAGAGAAAGGGGAGTGGCATTTTATAAGAGGGGTGAGAGGCACCTTGGGAAAAGCTATAATTATTATTTTATAATAAATTCATATTTGGTTTCTAATGGATCCAAAGTGAATTATTTCTAGGTTATGGTGGGGATGGGTCAATAACCAATCAACCAATAGGTCTTATAATTCTTTGGTTCACTATATTAACCTTCTCTTTTAGTTTTTACTCATAGTTTATTAGTTTCACATTTTCCATGTCTCTTTGTATTTTTATATAACATGGTTAATACACATTCTATACACATCCAAGTGAACCCCAAGTGGTTCATTAATGATACAAATATTATTATATATGTCCCATGGATTATCCTTAGAGTTTTATGATTTGAATATCAATTAATAATATAATATTAGTTTTAAAAACTCCTTTATGTCAATTTTGAGACTATTTGGTATTTGATTTTTGTGAAAATCATAAAAGAAATATTACTTCTAAAAAAATAAATAAATCATTACTAACATGTCATATTAACCTATAAAACTAGTTTAATTCATCAAATGTCTCAAATTACATTTATTTTGATATTTTTAATATCAATTATTTTATTATTTCATTAATTAAGTAATTACTGCATCACCATTGTGTCATAAATAAATTAAATTATTTAATGTCTAAAACTTATAAATAATATACCATTTTGTATTAAAAATTTTTATCTTTAAAATGAATATTTGTAATCTAATTTATCTTATGTATAACCCTATATTAAAAATGTTTTAATAATTAAACTTTGATTTTATATCTTTTAACTCTTCTTTGAATTAAATAATAATAAATGTCCTAATCTAATACAAGTGGATCTAAATGATAATATTTTATTCCTAATGTTTTTTTGGTCGAGATATACTTGTAAAATAGAATTAGAACATGTGTTAGGGTAATAATAATATCATTTTTACCCTTAATTACCCTATTTTCTTTTACCCTTGGTAAATAAAATAAAATGTTATTTTTCACCAAAAACTATTTTTATGTTATGGAACCACATTTTACTCCTTGATATTAACCGTTTATCTTGGATTTTTGAAATTCCACTCAAATATGCGGTAAAAATATGTTTTACATGAATTTCCAAATTTTCCTAGGAGGTGGGTAAAAGACGGTGAAAAGTTTAATAAAATTTTTATATATCAAAAATTATTCTAAACTATCTCCATTGAATTACATTGAACAAATATAGGTACTATGTATCTATTTTTAACTTAATTAAATTTAACAAAATAAATATATATTTAATGATTTTTTTTTAACTATAACTTAAGTTTTTTCACTATTCATCAAAAATTGAAAGTTTTCAGAAAAATTCCAAAAAATCACCTTAGGCTAATTTCGATATTCCAAATCCAAATATTAAGTCAATTTTGAATGATAAAATTTATAAAATTTCACAAAGTGGGTATTACTAATCATAACGGCTAGTTTGATTTGTTGTGGTGTGTGTTAGAACTCGACATTGCGTAAAACACACACTATTGTATTATTCAAAGAGAATCGTACTGTATAAGTTTGGGGAATTACATTATCCTCTCCTTCAAATAATTTCATCCTCTAAATTTTTAAAATATTACTACATAAAAATACTTGGGTGATTTTTCATCATAAGTTCCTCAGGTTCCCACACAACCTCTTCCATTTTACGGTTTCTCCATAGAACTTTTACAAGTCGAGTCATCCTGTTTCTCAACACTAGTTCTCTAGTATCCAGAATCCTGACAGGCTCTTCGAAATAATATAGATCAGGTTCCAGTTCTAATTCCTCATAGGTGAGTACATGCGTTGGGTCATGTATGTATTTTCTCAATAGTGATTCGTGGAACATATCGTGAACTTTGGAGAGATTTGGCGGCATTGACAAACGGTAAGCTACAACCGCAATTCGTTCTAGAATTTAGAAAGGTCTGATGTTCCTGGGAAACAATTTACCTTTCTTACCGAAATGTATGACTCCCTTCCATAGAGATACCTTCATGAAAATATGATATCCTACCCAAAATTCCAAATCCTTCATTCGGTTATCGGCATAGCTCTTCTGCCTACATTGAGCTGGTTTCATGTGGTTTTGGATTACCATCACCTTTTTCATCATTTCCTCTACCAGTTCTGGGCCTATGAGTTTTATTTCACCAATGTCAACCCAACAGGTTGGTGTGCGACATCACTTTCCGTATAACACTTCATATGGTCCCATCTGAATACTTGAATGAAAGCTATTGTTATAGGAAAATTATACCATATGTATGTATTGATCCCAAATACCCTGAAAGTCAAGTTATAAAGATCTCAACATGTCTTCTAATGTTTGAATAGTTTGTTCTGATTGTCCATTTAATTGAACGTGGTAGGCAGTTCTCAAATGAAGTTCTGTATCCAAGGCCTTCTGAAGACTCTTCCAGAATATTGATGTAAAATGTGGATCACGATCAGAAACAATCGATAGGGGTACTCCATGATGTCATACAACTTCATTAATATATAGTCTTTCTAGACTTACAGGTTTTAGAGCATCCGTTATAGCAAGAAAATGTGATGACATGGTAAGACGATCAACAGTGTCCCATATTGCATCATTCTTTCTAGGAGTAGTTGGTAGTCCCAAGAAAATGTCCATCGTGATATTATCTCATTTCCAGTTAGGTATGGGAAGAGGTTGCATCACTCCTCTCTGCTGTTTCCATGCAGCTTTAACTTGTTGACAAACCATGCATCGTGACAAAAAATTTGTAATCTAGCTGTTCATGTTGTCCCACAAAAAATATTCCTTCAAATCCCTACATTTGGGTTCTCCCAGTGTGTATAGAGAAATTTGAACTATGAGCATCGTCCAAAAATTACCTTTTTAGATCATGTATATTGGGAACACAATGTCTCTTCGCAAATTTAAAAGTTCCATATTCATACACAAAGTCACTCAATCTCCCATTATCCATAGCTTTAATATTCTTTTGAAATTCTTCATCATTGGTATGAGAACTCTTAATCGTCTCTAGTAAAGATGGTTTGGAAACCATTTGAAAAAGTATTGATGTTTCACATTCCATAGTGATTCCCATATCCATCATTACTAGATCCATGAAAATAAGATCCCTCTCAACTCTCATCTTGTTCACAACTCCATGATCTTTTCTACTCAATGCCTCTGCAACCTTATTTTCCTTCCCCAGGTGTTATTGTATCATGAAATCATAATCCTTGAGTAGTTCAAGCCATCTCCTTTTCCACATGTTGAGTTCTGTATGTGAGATGATATACTTAAAACTCCTATGATCAGTATAAATCTCAAATTTCTCACTATAGAGATAGTGTCTCCATATCATCAAAGTAATTATTACAGATGCTAACTGAATATCATGAGTATGATAGTTCTGCTCATGAATTTTTAGCTGCTATGATGCATAAGCAATAACCATATCATTCTGCATAAGGACACAACCAAGTTCGTTCTTTGAATCATCACCAAAAATAAAAAACCCATCATTCCACGATGGTAGATTCAATATAGTAGAATTGACTAATCTTCTCTTCAGTTCTTTGAAAAATTCTTCACACTCTTTTTTCCAAACAAATTTAACCGCTTTTGTGTGAACTTTGTTAACATATTAGCCAACTAGGAAAAATTCTAGACGAAATGTCGAAAATAACCTGCTAAACCAATAAAATTGTGCACCTCAGTTATACTCATCAGTGCTGGCCATTGTTGGATTTCTCTTTTCTTAGAAGTATCAACAAAGATTCCATCCTTAGAGACAATATATCCAAGAAAAGAAATCTCTTAAAGCAAGAATTCACACTTGCTAAAGTTCCCATATAATTCATGTCTTCTCAGAGTATTCAATATAATGCGCATGTGATTTTCATGATCTTCATGGATTTTTGAGTTTGCCAAGATATCATCATAATATACCACCACAAATTCATCATGGTATTCATTGAATACTCTGTTCATTAGATCCATGAAAACAGAGGGTGCATTAGTCATCCCAAAAGGCATTACTGTAAACTCATAATGGCCATACCTGGTTCGAAATATTGTCTTCAGAATTTATTCCTTCTTCACACACAACTGATGGTATCTAGATCGAAGGTAAATCGTTGAAAAGTATTGAGCTCCATGCAGTTGTCCAAATAAATCATCAATGCGAGGTAGGGGATACTTGTCCATTATTGTTATAGCATTGTTCTCCCGGTATTCGATACATAACCTCATAGATCCATCTTTCATCTTAACAAAAATGAAAGGGGAATCCCACGGAGAAACACTTGGGAAAATAAATCCCTTAATACTAAATTCCTCTAGTTGTTTCTTTAGTTCCACTAATTCTACAGTTTCAATTCAATAAGGGTTCTTTGATATAGGACGCGATCCAGGAATTATATCAATGAAAAATTCAATTTCTCATTCTGGAGGATGTACAGGTAAATCCACTAGAAAAACAAAAACATATTCTTTCACAATGGGTACATCATCTATTTGTACTTTCCTTTCCTTACCCACAGTTATTTCATTCTATTCCTCCCCAATAATTGAATTTAGTTTAGATACTAGGGGTCTATCTATATAAGAATAAGGTGGTGACGATTCTGCACTAATGATAAGGTGTTCATTATCATCATCATCAAAAATCGTAACCTCCATATTCTTACAATAAATATTCGCATAATAGTCTGAAATCCAATCCATACCATGGATTATATAATCTCAATCATAGTTATGACGATGAGATCAGGAGATAATGAACATTTATGTGCTCTAATGGAAACTGATTCATAGAACATTATAGAAATAATACTTCCTTAAGAGTTTTAACTGACAACTCCCTTGTTAAATCAAATTGAAAATATTTAATTTTCAAAGAAAACTGGGAATATATGAAAAAATTTGATGATCCAAAATCAGATAATGCATTTTCTAAACTTGAGGAAACCATTAAATTACCTATCACCACGTCTATTGATGATTCTACCTCACCAGTTGTGATAGAATTATCTTGGCCTAGATCTATTGTCCTTTTCTGAGTTAAGTTCCCCTAACACTTAAGAAATTCATTTGCACAATGTCCCATCTCCATGCAATTGTACCATTGAACATTGGTAGCTTCATTCTTCCCCTTGCAATCACGATCTTGGTGGAATTTTTCAGCACACTTGTAACAGACTCCCATTCCATTTAAGCAAGTACCAGGGTGTTTCATCACACATTTACTGCCGGATGGATATTCAATCTTTTCCTTCTTCCCCTTATTTCCATTCCCAGAGTGATCATTTGATCTTTTCTTCTTTTTCTTTTCTATAAAGTCGTATGACAGAGATAATTGATTTTCTGTCTTGATGGAACATGAGACTATGTCTTCGTACGACGAGAAGGATTGTGAGACTAATGCTCGATGAAGAAATGGTTTTAACCCATCAAAGAAATGATCAATCTTACTTCTTGGGTTATGTATATAATCTGTAGTATAACTCAATAACCTTGTAATGTTAGCCAAATACTTTGTGACATTCTCATCCTCCTTTTTCCTCCGTCTCAGAAATTTTCTTTCCATATCTGCTCGATGGTCACAAGGAAATTATTTATCTAAAAAAATCACATTGAACTCCCTCCATTCCATATTTGATACTTCATCATCTTCTTTCAGGTTTTGAATCATTGAACACCATTGATCAGTATCTCTAGTGAGGCGGTAAACTTCCATGATAACTTTTTCCCTTTAACTACTTCCAAAGGCATGGAATATTTTCTCTAAAGAATTTATCCATTGCTCAGCTACTAAGTGATTTTTACTCCCATTGAATGATTGTGGTTTTTTCGTCATGAAGCGATCTAACATTGATCCTCTAAGCTATTGATTAGGGTGCTCCATATGGGTAATGTTGTTATTCATAACCTGAGTGAGTTGTCCCAGTATGGTGATTAGCTGATCATCACCAGCTGCATCACCAGCTCCACTGTAATTATCTTGAGTAGGATGTCAATCACTACATGGAGTGTGTGCATTTATACATTTTACATTCATTCAACTAGGCACCATTTCTAAACAATGGAATAAACTAGACCAGTTTATGAATCAAAATACATAATTCCATACTTGTAAAACACTTAACATAAATTGAACTATTTATGGATATAATCCATAATCATAAAAAATGTTTTCTTTGATGATATATATACTTATAATCCCTTCATAATGGTTTGTAATGAAAAATAATAATTATCCTAAGCATATCCACTGGGAGTGTCGTAACCAAGAGTGCAGCACGGCCCATTGTTGAGCACCAGTTCTCGTTTGAGTCTATCTCAAAGTAGTGTTTTCAGGTTTTACCCCTAGGTACATTTGTGCCAGAGATGTCTCTACCTGCTCGTATCTAGATAGGGATTTATTTCATGGAAATCTCACAAAATCTCTACAATACCAAAATTCTAGGAAGTTCTTCTATACTAATCCCCATGGTCTATCTTAGGTATATGTGCTCTAATCAGAGATTATCAAAATATAGCTTCCAAGGTTGGAACTAAACTTCCTCAAATACCAAATGTAACACACTGACCCCAGATACCTAGAGTCAGTGCATTATGACATTACAATGATTTGATCACAAAAGATCATGTCTCGAAAGAACGATTAGTTCAGTAGCCCTGGAAACACTAGATACATTCATAAGTCGTACATTACATAATAAAGTGAAAACTACAACAAATTCTTGTCTCCACACTCATATCCCCTTATTCTATCCCAGCAGGTCATTCATAAAATACTTCTTCACATCCTAGGATAAATAATACATTGAAAGGGGTGAGTTTAGATGCTCAATAAGGATAACAATATAGCAGAAAGTTTCATAATTAATCATAAACATTTAAGGCAATGTATAACTAAAAAAAAGCCTTTTAAACTTGAACATCAGCATAATATGGAAAAGATAAAATGAAACAATTCCATTTACTTATTCACATGGATATTATACTAGTCGAATAATCCCATGAAATATCAATAACCACTTTCATAATGAGGGAATGCATATTTTCAGATTACCATAACCACATAGTCAAGGCCTTGTGCCAAGACTACAAATAAATTTTTTTCAAGGACTTGTACCAAGACACCTTTTTGTCTCATGGGTCCTACTGATGCATCAAGAAGCTATAGCGGGCTCCACCCATCACTTATTAAGTCTAATTCATTTCTCGTACGAACATGTTTAAACATAACATAAACAAGAATACGAAATGTCAATACTTTCCCCATAAACCATGAATGGTATTAAAATAACACATCAATTTTCAAACATATAACAAAACCTTTAATACTAAATGGAAGTTTTGTATCATAATAAATCAAATTCAAATAAGTTTAAAATCCAACAAAGCATGTTGACATAGATGAAATCAAAACTATTTGCGAGAAATATCTCTTTTTTTGAATTCATTTGAAAGAAACATAATTAAAACATTTACTTTGAAAATATTCTTATAAGATTGTATGAGAAGAGTCGATTATTTTATAACGGTGGAAAATAGCTACACCCACCGTATAAGTTAAAAAAATACATTCTTACCTTAATTTTGTCGAAATGGTTAAAAAAGACCTTGTTTGGAAAATGACGGAAATATTCTCTTATAACCCACTTATAAAAAGTAAAACAAGGGTATAAATGACTTTAACCCATATTATATAAAATAGAAATAATGATTTGAAATACATTTTTAAGAAACATGGATGTGGATGATAAAGAGGTCCCAGTAGATAATAATATATAAACAACCTCTGATAATGAAGAGATTGTGAAATAAACCCTTACCTTGTACTTATCCGTGGTTGAGGGTAGGTTAAACTCATGTATAATGGTGAAATAATTGTTATTAAATTATTCAAGAATCACATACATTAATATGATATCATATATGATCTTTTAACATTGATTTGATAGTAATATATTTGTATTATCCTTTTTTCGGGTGTTAACTGATTCATTTTACATTATATACTTTGTTGTGTGAACTACGTTTTTTATGGATAGGTTGTGTCATATTCATATCCATAATGATATTAAGTCATTAAAAATTATTTTAAACCATCAAATGAAAATTATTCTTGAATGGATATGATGGGAAATTAATCTCATCGAGTTCGTGGAGACGGTAGTCCGTACGTATTCACGAGCGAAAATATCATTTTTTTTTTGATATTAAAACAACATATAATTGGGTGTTGTATCATATATACAGAAACATTATCATGTTATATTTATTATTTACATGAATTAAACATCATTATTATACCAATCCATATAATAATGTATTGAAAAACAATTACACCATGACGTGGAGATGGAAGTCGTACGTACGCACGTATGGTGGCATGTCATTCAAGGGATAGATAGAATACTGAATATGGTTCTACAATATTTATAATAATATCAAAATATATAGGAGATACTATATTTATTATTTTAGTATGGAAATTACAATGAAAGAAGAAGTTGAAGAAGAATGATCTTGAAAGAGGGTGGTGAAAACATTACCTCTTCTTCAGGTTCTTTATTTTGATTTCATCAAAAGGGCTCCTTATGATGGATTTCTGATCAAAATACTGTATCTAGGTTGATGTGAGGGATGTTTATAGAATATTTGGGCAGTTTTGGGCCAAGAAAAAAGGCATTTATGGTGTGAATTAGAGAGAAGGTGGAGTTCCGTTTATAAGAGGGGTGAAGGGAACCTTTGGAAAAGTTAGAAATATTATTTTATAATAAATTTATATTCTGTTCTAATTGATAAATACTTACTTATTTCAAGGGTAAGGTGGGTATGGGTCGAGAACCCCCAAAAAATAGGTTTTAGATAGTTTTGGGTCACTATTTTAACATTATCTTTTAGTTTTAACTCTTAGTTTACTAGTTTCACATTTACCATGTCTTTTTGTGTTTTTATATTATATGGTTAATAAACTTACTATATACATCCAAGTGAACCCCAAGTCTTTCATTAATGATAAAAATTTCATTATATAAGTCTTTTGAGTGAGCCTTAGATTTTTAGGAATTGAATATCAATTAATAATATTATATTTGTTTTAAAAACTCTTTTATGTCAATTTAGACACTATTAGGTATTTAATTTTTGTGAAAATTATAACAACATAGGGGTGATCTAAAAGGTATTACATAAATTTCCTCATATGGTTCGATATATATACATTCAAAATAACTATTGGTA
Source organism: Viscum album (assembly GCA_963277665.1). Taxonomy (NCBI): domain Eukaryota; kingdom Viridiplantae; phylum Streptophyta; class Magnoliopsida; order Santalales; family Viscaceae; genus Viscum; species Viscum album. Next base: position 1,469,712,218 of record OY728151.1, read on the forward strand.
TAAGAGAACTATACTAAATCCAAGTTCTTCTCAAAAGACCAACCAAAGTCAAGAACACATTCTTACATCATATCTGCTAACACCTATATGGTATACTCTGACTTCCCATATGTATATGGGTGGATGTTCATATATAACAAAATTTGTGTACCATGTTCCATCTATATGCCCTTCCCAGAGCATGATGTAATGTGCCAATTGTGATATGAAACTACTGTCTGTCACACTGCATTCAAATGAACTATATATCATACATACAGTTCTCCCAATTGTTCTAATGTAAATGTTTTCCTGATAGGCGGGAAATGTGATACCTTGGTTAGTAGATCCACAACAACCCAAATATAATCATTATTTCTATTTTTTGGAATTCCTACCACTAAATACAATGAAATTCCATCCCACATCCATTCCAGAGTATGTAAAAATGTCAATTGTCCTCCTATTCGTTGATACTTGGAATTCAAATACTGACAAGTGGAACATCTAGTTACAAACCCTACTATCTCTTTCTTTATCTCTGGGGACCATAAATATCATCATATGTCATGGTGCATTTTGGGCACCATTCGATGTACCTACCACTTTGAAGGATGAAATTCTCACATGAGTTCCTCTCACATTCCAATTGGCACAACATCTCAATTTATCACATAGATGATATCATTCTCATCTATTATCTTCTATAATGGTCCCCCCCCCAACTTCAAGGATTTATTATAAAAAATAAACACTCCCAATACTCATAATTCATATCCCTAATCTATCTCAATATTGTGGACTCCACTCTTATAATAAATAGATCTATCCTCACCAGACATTCTTGATCATTCACATGCAATTCTTCATACAAATTCATCATCTTCCACTCTGCACTCGACTCATCTACCAACTGAGTATGAGTTTTCCTACTCAGGGCATCATCCACAATTTTTCACATTATAGATTTATATTATAGTTTAAAATCAAAGGATTATATATACTCTAACCATCATACCTGAAGATGATTCAAGTCATGCTATGAAAATATGTACTTAAAGATTTTGTGACCTATAAATACTGTAATCTATTCTCTCAAAAGATAGTATTTCCAACACATAAGAGAATAAACCACTACTGCCCACTAAAGGTCATGCACAGGGTCATTTCCGTCATGTGGCCTCAATATCCAAGAGTTGTAAGAACAACTCGATCCACTTGCATCACCCCAAATCTATGTTTCATACCATAAGCATCATAATACACCAGGTACTCCACACGTTACATAGGTGTGATTAAAATTGGTGCTGATGTGAAGCAAATTTTCAAATCCTGGAAAGCATTCTATCATGCTCTCGTCCAATATTAATTTATCCCTTTATTTTTCTATCCTAAAAGAGGAACTTCCTATCAAGAAATTTCAGGGATGATTCTATTGTAATAACCATATAATCCCATAAATCTTCGGATATCAAAAACATTCTTAGTATTATCCCATGAAATGACTATCTTTAATTTTTCTGGGTCCATTTCCACACCTTATTCTGAGAATATCATCCCCAAATAGTGTAACTAGTCAATCCAAAACTAATATTTAGATATCTTGGAATATACCGATTATCTCTTAGTGTACCCTAGATGATGTCAATATGTTGGGAATAATCATATTGAGTCTCAAATTCACCGTGATTTCATCAACAAAGACCACCCCAAAATGATCTATGTACAAATGAAAGATCATGTTCTTCAGGTCCATAAATAGTGATGGAGAATTTGTCCACCCAAACGGCATTACAACAATCAATTAAAGTCCATACCTGCTCCGAAAATCAATTATTGGTTTATCAATGTTTTGAACTCTCACCTATTGATACCCTAATATCAGAGCGATCTTTGGGAACACAAAAGCCTCATTTTACTAGAAAAATAGACCATAAATACACATAATATGATATTGGTTCTTCATGGTCATTTTATTCAACATCCAGTAATCGACACACAACCATATAGTCCTGTCAGCCTTCATTGCAACCAAAATTGGTTTTCCCAATGGAAACATAATTGGATGGATAAACCCCTTATCCTCTAACTCCTCCTTCTAGGTTTGGAGATCATAATCTTTATCTTGTGCCATTCTTGAATGTGGAATAGATATCGGATCAACCCCTAACATGAGATCAATAGTTAATTCCACATCTCTCTCAAGTTGAAACCCAGAAATATCTTCATGAAATCCTACAAGAAATCGTTCTACTATTGGTGGAAGGATACCTTCCCTATCACTCCAATAATCTAGAAAAATACTAGAAACTTTGGCTATGGGCTCTCCCAGTTTTTGAGTAATTGGCCCAGCTCGGCTAGCATTGATATCCCATTATCGGAAATGAACATAGTTGTCACCCTCAGGAGACAAAAAGGTCACTCACATTTGTAATAATCAATGTTGGATTGGAATTACATTAACCATTCCATACCCTTGACCAGGTCGATTCCTGTTATATCAAGGACATTTATATCCCAATGAAAATAATATTGTATGATCTACAATGAACATCACTTGCATAAACAGATATCCCTAAACCGTGTTCCCAATAGTGTATCGATATTCATCACCTTGCTTATGGGATAAAACTCGATGATCAATCCATTAAAAAAATTTCATATATAATGAAATGAGAGGCACACATATCAGAAAAGTCACTAGCTAATGTAGAAGCAACTAGATTAGTACCGCTCATTGTCGATGGACCATCCTCACTCTCCAACAATGTAGGTTTCCATGCATGTAACTATGTTACCCCGCTTCCATGTGGTGTCGTCATAATCCCATGAGTAGCACCACTTTGCAAATAATGATGCTCATAACATGAAGCACCATATCTACTACCTAGATCAACTCTTCCAACAGTGTTCTAACTGCCTCACCTCTGTGGTGTAGAAGACCCCCTTCCCACACTATTACTCTGAGCAACTACTCCCTCAGCACCAGTATTCTAATACATCCTATAGAACATATTTAGGTACCTCATATTTCAAAAAAACCGGCACTCCTCTAGTGGTCTAGGACAATGTGTACTATAGTGTCCCAAACTACCGCACTGGTGGAAAAGCACATGAGTAATATCTGGTGCAACTATTCCTCCTGATTTTCCACCTTGTTTCCCAATCCTTACTATGATTACTATAATGGTTCTTCCTACTCTTGGAAGGCACACTCCTTGAAAATATAGAAAAAGCTACCTGTCCAGTATTTGAAGCCTCCATCAGGTTCTCCTCTGAATGGAGATCTTGATAAACCAATTTTTTTAATTTATTCATCCCAATAATATTTACCTAGGACTTAATTTCATAACTAAGTCCATCTGGAAAACATTTTCCCAATAAAGCATCATATTTTAACAAATTTGCAGAAAAATATTGTAAATGTATGAAATGTTTAGATTAATACATTATATACTTGCTTCATTGGTTCAGATTAATAAACTCTAAATCCTTCTCTTGTCTCAACTTATCTAGATACAAGTGTTTCAACAACATTTCCAGAATTTCCTTCCATAAAATCTCAATTATCTGTCCAAATAATACCCAAATGTCCCACTAGTTCTTCACTGAACCCTGTAGAATATAAGTAGGCAACATTACCCTCCTCTCATCTGGAGTCTATAAATGGTCAAGTATCATCTCTATGGATTCTATATATAATTCAGCTCCCTTAGGTCCACCCTCTCTAGTAAAAGTAAGAGGGTGTGGCAGGAAAAAAACCCTTGTCAACTCTGACATGATTTTCTGAACCCTCCCACTGCCTTTCTTCATGACATTCATGAAACGATCAATGTTCTCTTGGAACTGTTCCCCTTACCCTTCAACTTTAACCAATTCTACCTCACATTCCCTTTTTAGAATTTCGTTTCAGGACATAGGCCTCAGTCTCTCCCACAAAAAGCATCGTGGAGGTATATCTCTACCAAGACAAACTCATGTATTAGGTATAAAAATGCAACATTACGTCATTTATGTATGATGAGAAAATAATAGAACATGTTTCAACATGTCTTTTCCCTTTTTCTCACCATAAGGTCAATATTGCGGACTTATCACAACCCTTAACCTTACATTCCTCTATCATGGTTAATATGGGTTGAATCGTTCTCATTAATTAATTAAACCCTTAATTAATCACATTATCTCAAATTAATTACACAGACAATTTATTAATTAATACTACTAATTTCAGCAATCATGGTTCTCAATATACAACCATTTATTCTAATTTTTAATCTTTATTTCAATCTCAAAACAAGGAAAAATAGTTCATGTTCAACATCTTAACCATTAACCATCTTACCGTGATTACCTAGAATGATGTATGTCACATGAACCCTATGTTCCTAGAATGATTCATGGAGACTCAAGTATCATGCTCCTTTAGGCCACAGATCAAAATTCAATAAATGTAAACAAATATCACATAACACCACAAGTGAATCACCCAAGGAGAATTAATATCCTATTGTAACAGAAATCACCACAATCCCTCCCAGATTACTCATATTATCCCCCATACAAGGGTTTGAAACTCCCATGCATGAACGCATTACCAATCCTCGACTATTCCCAGTCTCTTATCTACCATTCAAAAAACAGTATGTCAAGTGAAGAAGAATGAAAAGAAAACTACTCTGATACTACTTTTTTACTTCCTAAAATATGTACCACTAAATTGTTCCCCAATTTGGTTGGCCACATGACCTCAAGCTTGCCTCCCCATATGCTAGATTGTGTGGACTAGCAGCAATGATATGGTAAGTTAGTCTTGGGGAGACTATACCTTCATTCTCTAAATAAAACACCAAGAGAATAAAACAACAATAACCATATGTGGAAGCACATAAATCACCATAACAATACCATGGAATATAATAGTCAAAACTAGAAAATATAAGCCCAAATAAAAGGCAAAACATGTTATTAAAATTCAAGTGTCATGTGTCTACAATGAAACTAAATATAAAGACAAAAAGACTCAACAAAGGGTCTAGAACCACATCTGGTTCCCTCTCACATGATCTAATCCCAAATAGAAACAAATCATAGGGCCTTTCCTTTATCATGCCCTTCAACAAAAAGTCTACACGAGTGTCGATCTGGCGTCCATTGTAGGGTGTGAGTATAACTTAGTAAGACTCCACTAACTGTGTCGAAAACAAGTCTTGTCCAAAGATAGTGTATGTTGTTTTATGATTCAATATACACAATGTATAATTTCAATAGTTATCACATTGTCATTTAATATATATTTATTGCATTAGACCAATATCAGTTCATGTTTCCCATTTGACTCATAATTAATTATTATCATTCATTTGGTGTCAGACGCCATTCCTAACACCCTAAAATCTCATTGAGTGTTGGTCGTCATGCATAGAACTCTTTATCTCATTCAATGCAGGTCGCCATATCTAGAACCCCATAATATCAAGCTAGGAATAGTATTGGGGAGGAACTCCATGTCCAAGTCCCAACTTCTAATTAGTCTATAATGTCGTGTATAACACCCAAAAAATCTCAGTAGTTTAATCATTCATTAATTCCCATGATTTTACAACTCATATCCATCACTAATCCAATGATTAGTAAAACATTTCTATTTCCATTAGTTACCTCAACAATTAACTAAAAACCTACCCATCAATTAATTCATCAATTGATTAATCAACCAACACAATTCTCATTCCATAATTATTTATTCACAAATAATAATCCATTTCAAATCCTCAATTTTTATAATTAATTCCCATAATTAATTATCTTTGATCAACAAAATGGAACAAAATTAATTCTCACATAAAATTATCTTATATAGAAAAACATCATTTCACAATTAATTAACATAAATTAATTATCTTAACATTGAAAATTCAATATCTCTTTTAAAATATATCAACCCATAACAAATATCTAAAATATCTATTTGGGAAAACCCCCTTCATTTGTTATATGGTTAACTTATCAATTAATCACCCAGGCAAACAAAATTCAATTCATTATTCCAAATAACTCTAATTTAGGAAAATTAATTATAAAGGGAAGAATGAAAATCCATAAATTCACATACAAATATGAAATCATGACCATGGGAGTTCAATTTAGACCACTTACCACGGTTTATTGATCGATGTTATGGCAATTGATATCCCTAAAAATCTGAGTGCTACTATTAGGAACTGACCTTAAACATTACATAATATTGAATTAAATGAATAATTCACTTTTAGGATCTTTTCGGGTTTATAGTTTTAGAGAATTAGGACATAGCTATTACATCTAAAAATATTACAAGGTAGAAAATTCTACACAGTTTCCATTTTTTTCATAAAATAAAAAATATTGAAAAAAAGTCATTTCTAGATCCATGTTTTAGATAGTCTGACTTTTCCTTGATCCCATCCTAGACCCTATTCATCTTTATTTCCTATGAAAACATTTCAAAACATTGGATGAGCATAAAAAGCCCAGTAATGGTTATAATACAAATAATGAAAACATTTGTTCATAAATGCATACAAATCATGAAATATTTTACTTACCTCATGAAATCATCTGATTTACGAAAGCCACATAGAAATCATAAAACATAAAGGTAACTTTTGGCATCCATATCATACTTACATTATAGATATCACAACTACATAGGGAGTTAGTTAGGAATACCCATCACAGTATATTCCCATAATCTCTTATGAGAAACATTCATGTTTTTCTTCGTCACATTACCCAATTCGTTGGAGAGATATCTCGGGCTCACCTACACTATGTTTATCACGGAACCACCAGTATACATAAATAATTCCCAAGAGCCATAACATCATCATAACACATAATATAAGCATAATGGAAAGATTACATTTCTGCATTACAATAACAAAATATAATTTCAAGATATTTAAATAATAAATCCATTCTCAAAATCAATTTCAATACCTAAATACGTAAAAAGAGTATATGGTATTTATTTTTCCTTTTAAAAACATTGTGACTTGTTAAGGAATCCAAAGATCAAATAACACTCGCGGTAGAAGAAAGGTCGTTGTCACCGCTTATGTTAAAAAAAATTCCTTTTTGTTGTTTAGTAAAACAATTCATACATAAATATTCCCTTTTAATGAAATGAAAATTCAAATGTGTTTATATAGCATATAGAATAAAATAATGTATTATAATACAATATGTCTCAATGAAAGGAGATTGAGACGAAGTCCCTTACCTCGTGTTCGACTTGACCAGTTCGTTCTTTAATCTCATGAATAATAAACTAAAGATAATTCCTAATTTCGTAAGAACCTTTTTCAAGTTTATTATTCCCTTTATATCACTTATTACCATGTTATAAGAATTATTTAATCATTTAAGTTAATAACGTTCGTTTTGTCGACATTTGGCAGTGGAGTCAAAAATGGACATCGTATAATTACATGTTGTAAATGTAGTCAAATATTCATTATCTCAAGAATTATAATCATTATATAGATATCATATATATCATATATATCCAGTATATACATGTATTTATAAAAGTACATAACTTTTGGAGGTAAGAAATGAAATTCACCATTCATGGAGTCGATAAGTCGTACGTACGCATTAACACTACTTTCATTTATATTTCTTATTTTAATGGAACTAAAACATATTTATACATTGTAATATTATAATTACAATATAATATCAGATATAATTTCATTAACTCTATCTTTTATATATCCCACATAAGGCGTTAATGAGTCACATCACTTTGAGGGGGTGGTACTCTTCACATCCTCAAATGAGATTATCGTATTTACCCTATATGGAAACCATAAAGGATTGATATAATTGGGAAGTACAAAAGCATAAGGAAATCATAAACCTAATATATATCATATAGAAATACAGTTCCATCATAATGGCCATCATGAGAGGTGATAAGATGTAATTGAACAATCATCGTTTCGTGAGGCGTTAGTTTTCCATCGATAGAAACATTATGTTCTTCAACCATTATATGGAGGTGTGGGTTAGTGTAGTTCGAATATATCTCATAACAACATCCTAGTATATTTAGGATACTGGTTTTGTTACAAAATAATGTAATAAAAAGATTTTAGGGGTTGGATAAGTGAAATAAAAGAAAACAATTTAAGAGAAATTGTTGCCTTTAATTTGGGTAACTCCCTTTGGTTTGAACCAAAGGACTTCTTAAAGTGCCTTATGCCTAAGGTAAGTCTTTTAGGAGGAGGAGAGTGATGTAGGGAGCATAATTGGGATGATATTGGATGAGGAAAATTTTGACTCCCCAGGTTTTATGAACTAGTTCATGTGAGCAATGTTATGCCTCTAATGATGTCTCTTGTCTTGTTTGTTGTGTTTTGTGTGCTAATAATGAATTTGAAATGAAATAAAACATGGAGAATAAGGTAAACTGATATATATTTAAATGTTACATTACAACAAGACCCATCTAGTTGAAAATACCATGTACAAGACCTAACATAGCTACATCAAGACTACTAAGAATGACAATGTGAGTAATCGGATAGTCATCGTCTTTAGAGTCCATCAGCGTGAAAAATATAACAGCCAGGGCCATGGAAGACATGATCAACACCAAGGTATGAGGAGAACCATCCTCTCTATTTCAAGTTTTCTTATTTTAAGAAACACCCTATACACCTTCTTTTATAATGATGCTGTGAATTATGACCGTTGGAAAATATAGCCGTTGGGTTTTCAAAAAAACCATTGGGTATTCGTTGATAAAGTTTATTGTTATATGAAAGCTTGTTTTTTCTCTTATTTTATGCTCTTATAATTTATGATAATATTATTATCATAGTTTTAAAATAAAAAGAGTATTCTTGGAAATAAAATCCTTTTGTTTTCACAAAATCCCGATGGATACTTATATATTGAAAACATAGTATTCTTTTTATAAAAGATGTGTTTATAGGGTGTCTATAATAATAATATCTTTTGATCTCTAAAATTATGAATTGGGGTAAACTTTTGGTCTTTTAACGTTTATGAGACAAATAGTAGTTTATTTTAAAGATCCAAATAGTTATACTGGTTTTGTATGAAAAATATGAGAGGTAGATATTTTAAAACATTTATATAAAAGGGAATTAAATTTTGAGTCAAAAATATTTTTTTTATTAACTAAATTTAGTATAAATATTTATAATACACTTTATTTTGAAATAAGTGTACTTATACTGGTTAATTTATAAATTTAAAATATGTTTTTAATAACAAAATAGGTTGGGGCCCGGCCATGCTGAGGGCATCCCTTAAGGGACAAGCCCTCTATGCCGAGAGCAAGCCCCAAGGGACCCAGGTGCCGACCATCGGGGTCCCCAGGCATCCAGTGGGTGTCCAAACTGCATCCCCAACCGTGCATAGGAGTTCTAGGTCGCGCGCAGGCCCGTGTGTAAGGCCACGGCGCGCGTTGCGTGGGGTTGGGCCGAAGCCCGCATGGGGCCAATGTATAAGGCCTCGGTGTGTGTGTGTGTGTGTGTGTGTGTGTGTGTTCGTGTTATTGCACCAGGAGCGGCGGAGCTTGTTTGTTAAACCGCGCCTCAACAGCGTTGCATTTCGATGCGGGGTTCATTCCGCACAATCAGAACTGTCCGATCAAATCATGCTTCGATCTCGACCGTTCGTCCCTTTTAGCCGCGGGATCACCCCGCCCACTCCTGTGGCCATTCGATCTTCACTAAGATCTAATCCTGGTCATTATTTACTTTACCGCATCAACCCCCGTCATCTTCTTCCTCGCAGCTGCACCTGACCAGTAGGCTTGCGCAAGGATGCCTCAGCCTCTCCCCTGCACTACTCCCCTTGACTTCTGAACACCCCCTCCTATGTCTCTGTTCCTTCGTCTTTCCCACGTCGGTCTAGCGTCTTGGGTCAAGACACCCTTTGTGCACCAAATCCCTACTTAAACCCCCCTTCCTCTTGATGTCCCGGCGGCTTCCCCTTCTTCTCTTTTCTCTCCCTCTAACTCCCAGCAACCCAACATGGTGCACCTGGTCCGAGATTTCTCCTCAAGCAATGTAAGGGTTCTTGAATGATTGCCTTCTTTTAAAGAATCCTTCGGTGTATATATACAACATATATCTATTTATATATACTATATATATAGACCCCTCGGATGGTATCACCTTCAAAGAATTTGTTTCTTGTTCTCTGTAGGGTGCGTACATAAGAGTGTTTACATGTTTTGATCTCCATTGATGAAACCCATACCTTTATACTCTCAGTGTATATATACAGTTTATATATATATATACATAAATATAAACCCTTCGGGATGTGATGTTTTCAATAGGGGATTGCAGCCGTGTTTCCAGTAGGGTTCAAGTGTGGTGGTTTTTATGTTTTTACCTCATATTACTACTCTTCTATGTTTTAGTATATACGGTTTATACATATACATAGTTATGTATAATGAAATCCATCTGATCTTAAAACGGTGTTTCCTAATGTTTATTACAACGGTTACAAAGGGAAAAGAGTTATCTTACCTTATTCTAAAACAACCCTTAATAATATGGTTCATATATATACGGGTTACCCTTATATAAATATATATACATATAGGATATATTTTTTTCATTTTGGGAGGACCTATTTTGGACAGGGCTTTGGGGTGTTATGTTTTGATTTTTTTTCTTTCGATTTTATTTCATAAAACCTATACAGATATAAGTATACAGTTTTCTACATGTATATACAGTTATTTATAACACAAACTCTATCTATTTTTCATATTTAAAAATGATCTAACATGTAGTACTATACATTATATATTAATGAGGGTTGTTTGAAATTGTTTTACCACGAAAACTCCTCATTGTAAATTTGGTATCTATATCTCTCTATGTACTCATAAACATGTAAACCAATACAAATCGAATTTATGATTTCAAGGGGTGGGTACCAACCTTTATGTAAATCCTTATTCTATGTGAACTATGCATTACTAAAGAGGAATACTGGGCATCGCTCATGATGCATTTTACCATAAAGGGTGTATTTTGGATTGATTTAAGATGTATTAGAGAATTTAAGATTAAATGGGTCATGATATCATGTTGTGTTCATGTATTATCTAAAGACATAATGAACCTACTATGGTGAATGTTTTAATTAATCACATTATGATTTAATTCATTTCCAAGATCAAGGGCCTATTTATCACCATAACTAATTTCAAGTGTTTTCTTTAAGCACTCCTTTTTCCATGGATTTATAATGAAAAAGATTCATCATTTAGTATATTTATATTTTATATGCTTTAGTGAAAAGGATATTTTACTAAGCTATGTATGACTTTGATTAGTTATTGACACATTTTGCAAGTTAACTATCATACCTTGTATTAGAAAAATTTGTGGTGGTTCATTATTTATTATTGTACATAATGCATGCTTATGACATATAACTAAATGAACTAATAAATTGGATTACCCAATGTGGTATGGGACACCTTGGGTAAAATGAAAATGAATGAGATATTCAATGTGGTATGGGACATCATGAATATACAAACCATTTAGGTAAAACTTGAACGATATGTGGCTCACATGATAATAAAGTCAAATTAAGGGTACGCCCTGATAGCACTCCAACGCATTGGGTAAAGACTTAATCTCTAGAGATGACCTTTTAGACTGATACCTTGGTGAATAACCTTGGTAATTTTTAAGGAAACCTTGGGGATGGACCTTGGTGAAACAAATTGATTGACAATATTGAATTTTGATGCCACATAATTCATGTTATGTAACAAGTTATTTCCAATGTAAAGTTATTTCATGACTGATGCCTTTAAGTTTTCATAAAGATCTTATTTCACTGGTATAAGCTTCGAGCATTATTGGTGTTATCTCTTAATAGAATAGTGACCAGCATATGAAAATTTAGTTATTTCCTTTATGCATAACTCTGATCATACATTACTCTTAACTGTTTAATTTCTGCTTAATTAAATCACATGTAGTACTTGTTCATGATAACCATTATTACTCCTTCGAGAATTGACATAATTGTTTCATGTTCTTCTTGAAAACTAGGATTGATCTTTTTTATGTTATGTGTTATAATTTTCCTTAAATGAGTGTTAAATCTCTTTTAAAAGAATGTTTTCAGATGTTACAATGTTTTAATTTCTTTTTAAAAACCCTTTCTGAGTATTTCAATGCTCACCCTACATTTTGATTTAAAATTTTCAGGTATCAGCTCTTAAAAGATGAAATGTTTCAGAAGTTGCTGGTTTCCCAGAACCCGAACCGCACACGATCCTCTATATGGGACATGATGTGTTGTCAAGAAAGGGTGTTTTATTTTAACATAACACATCATGTTCAGAAGGCACCAACTCTTGGGTTTCTGTGGTCGGGGTCCCTACAATTGTTATCATAGGTTCGGTTTGGATAACTCTGGAAAGCTAGTAACTAAAAAAAAACAAAATATATGTATATGATTTAAAATTTTATTAAAAATTGGGTTTTCATAAATTTCAGATGGAAAACGAAGGCACAAATCTCTTATCTCCCCCCACAGAGGCCCTAGAGACCATTGTGTCTTTAGCTAGCCATGAGGATTTTCTAAACTATGCCAATATCTGCAAGACATGAAAACACCTTTACGATGTATCAAACTCCCCATGGGTGTTTCAGTTACACCAAGGGGTAGGAATGATAACCCATGGATTACCCATGGGTCGAGGAAGGTAGCATGGATTACCTCATTATGATGATAACCCATTTTCCCTCCTATGTGCGTCCAGGAAGGTAGCATGAGGGTCTTTTCTGAATTTTCACTGTAGGTGAGAGATTTGGCACTATGATTGATAACCCTTTTCAAGAGGCTTTTGCTGACGGAGACCTCTGACCGAGCTACCTTTTTTAGATTTTAAACTACGGCATCTGGGGTCAGTTTTTGGACATCGGAAGGTTAGAAGACGAGTCCACCCGACTGTCTTGTAGTCAAAAAATGTATGAGGATGTATCTCATCTTCATACCCATCATGCTAGACTCATAATACGTCATTGGTGCCCCCATGAGTTTTCCCCTGAATGCTCGGCCTGTGTTTGGTTCAAGGATATGGGGAGTTTTGCTTCTCTGTGTAGAGTTTTTTTAGTCGGTGGTTAAGGGAAACTCAAGCACTAATAATAATAAACGTATGTTTATTGAAATGTTTTCTTTCCCCTTCCTTGTATTTACATTGTGTATACCATTGAATGGTTTTCAAGTGATTGAATTCCCATCTTAAAACTTTCAGATGGAAGAACAAACCCACCTGTTATCTCTTCCCACTGAGATTTTGGAAATAATTGCAATAAAAACGTGTGAAGACGAGTATGACACCTTCACAAATTTGTGAAGAACGTGCAAGTAGTTTTTTTAGGTATCAAATGGTGCGGAGATTCTCCGCACCTGCCAGGGGAATGCCTCCATCTATTACCGCATTGGCTCTGCACAGCTAGCCAGACGTGAACGACGAGAAATTTACCACGAAGGGCTCTTCTTGTGTTTCACCATAGGCCGGAAATACATGGCTAGAGTGAAATTTCAGGAGGCTGCGTTAGAGGTAAATCTTTATGCGGCTTATATGCTCCAACTTCTCAGATTCAGCCTATTTGACCGTATCTATGGCTTCAATGCCTTCAACCGAGAAATGATTTGGCAAGTCCTTCATAATTTGGTCTGCAAAGACATTTCATAACTTTGTACTGTTCGAGCTTCCCTCTGGAAGCCTGAAGGCCCAGAACATAAGTGAAACACCTCATGTCTTAGGTGTATCTGGATTAGGGAGCTGTAAGAGTTGAGCATCTCTACGGGGATTCCGTTGAATGCACATGTTGACCCTATACGTTGGTGGAGGTTGTAAGAACGTTGCAGAACCTTGTATTGTTGTGAAATAAATTGCGAGGACACAATTTTCAAAAGGGGGGAATAATGTGGCGCCCCAGGTTTTATGAACTAGTTCAAGTGAGCAATGTTATGCCTTTAATGATGTCTCTTGTTTTTTTTGTTGTGTTTTGTGCACTAATACAGAATTTAAAACGAAATAAAATATGGAGAATAAGGTAAACTGATATATATTTAAAAGTTACATTAAAACAAGACCCATCTAGTTGAAAATACAATGTACACGACCTAACACAGCTAAAACAATACTACTAAGAATCAAAACATGAGTAATCGGATAGTCATCGTCTTCAGAGTCCATCTGTGTGAAAAATATAACAGCCAGGGCCACGACACACATGCTCAACGCCAAAGGAATGAGGAGAACCATCCTTCCTAGCTCAAGTGTTCGGATTTTAATAAACACCCTACACCCCTGCTTTTATAATGATCCTGTGAATTATGACTGTTGGAAAATATAGTTGTTGGGTTTTCAAAACAACCTTTGGGTTTCCATTGATAATGTTTATCTTTATATGAAAGCTTGTTTTTTTCTCATTTTTTATGCTCTTATAATTTATTATATTATTATAATATTAGTTTTAAAATAAAAAGAGTATTCATGAAAATAAAATACATTTGTTTTCACAAAATCCCGATGGATACTTATATATTGAAAACATAGTATTATTTTTATAAAAGATGTCTTTAAAGGGTGTCTATAATAATATTATATTTTGATATCTTTAATTATGAATTTGGGTAAACTTTTGGTCTTTTAATGTTTATGAGACAAATAATAGTTTATTTTAAAGATCAAAATTGTTATACTGGTTTTGTATGAAAAATATGAGAGGTATATCATTTAAAAGATTTACAGAAAAGGGATTTAAATTTTATGTAGAAACTATTTGTTTTTATTAACTCCCATTAGTATAAATAATTTTACTACACTTTATTTTGAAATAAGTATATTTATACTGGTTAGTTTATAAATTTAAAATAATTTTTTAAAAAAAAATCGGTCGGGGCCCGCCCAAGACGAGGGCATCCCTTAAGGGACAAGCCCTCTAGGCCGAGACCAAGACCCAAGGGACCGATATGCCGACCATCGGGGTCCCCAAGCATTCAGTGGGTGTCCAAAATGCGTCATGAACCATGCATAGGTGTTCTAAGTCGCGCGTAGGCCCGTGTGTAAGGCCGCAACGAGCGTTGTGTGGGGTTGGTCCGAATCATGCATGGGGCCCGTGTATAAGGCCCCGGTGTGTGTATGTGTTCGTGTTATTGCACCAGGAGTGGCGGAGCTTGTTTGTTAAACCGCGCCTCAACCGAATTGTGTTTCGATGTGGGACGTGTTCCGCACAATCAGAACCGTCCGATCGAATCCTTCTTTGATGTCGACCGTCCGTCCCTTTTAGTCGCGCGATCACCCCGCCCACTCCTGTGGCCGTTCGATCTTCCCCAAGATCTAATCCTGACCGTCCTTTCGTTTACAGCGTCGACCCCCGTCGTCTTCTTCCTCGGAGAAGCACCCGACTAGTAGGTCTGCGCAAGGACGCCTCGGCCTCTCCCCCGCACTGCTCCCCTTGACTTCCAAACAACCCCTCCTAGGGCTCTGTTCCTTCATCTTCCCCATGTCGGTCTAGCCTCTTGGGTCGAGTCACCCTTTGTGCACCAAATCCCTACTTAAACCCCCCTTCATCTTGAAGTATCGGCGGCTTCTCCTTCTTCTCCTTTCTCTCCCTTGAACTCCTAGCAACCCAGCGTGGTGCACCTGGTCCGAGCTTTCTCCTCAAGAAATGTAAGTCTTGTTTCATGCTTGCCTTATTTTAAAGAAACATTCGGTATATATATACAGCATATATCTGTTTATATATACTTAATATATAGAACCCTTGGATGGTATCACCTTCAAAGAATCTATTTTGTGTTCACTGTAGTGTGCATACATAAGAGTGTTTACATGTTTTGATCTCCCTTGAAGAAACCCATACCTCTATACTCTCGGTGTATATATACAGCTTTATATATATATATACTTAAATATAAACCCTTCTGGATGTGATGTTTTCAAAAGGGGCTTGCATCCGTTTTTCCAGTAGGGTGCAAGTGTGGTGGTTTTTATGTTTTTACCTCATACTACTACTCTTCTATGTTTTATTATATACGGTTTATACATATACATAGTTATGTATAATGAAATCCATCCGGTCTTAAAACGGGGTTTCCTAAAGTTTATTACAAAGGTTACAAAGGGAAAAGAGTTATCTTACCTTATTCTAAAACAACCATTAATAATATGGTTCATATATATACGGGTTAACCTTATATATATATATACATATAGGTTATATTTTTTTGCTTTTTGGGAGGACCTATATTGGATAGGGCTTTGTTATAACGACCCATACTTTACATACATTGTTAATACTTCAAAATTGAAGCACACTTATTACAACATATGACAAAACCACAAAGGACCGTATAGGTATAGTGTCTTTAGAAACTGGGAAACATAAACAACTGGTTCATAAATATTCTACAGTTTCTCCCATTTATTTCATCATTTCTAGGGTCCCTTTTATCATATTCTACTTAATATCCATCTTCCTGACCTGGGGAAAAGAAAACATAAAAGGGTGAGCTCAAATGCTCAGCAAGGGCAAATAAAAGAAATAAAAATCATATCATATCTTTTTGAAAATCAAAACCTGCAAAAGAGATCATAATATCTTAACATGGAATAAATCATAGAAGTGTAAATGAGATCCCCATAATCATAACATAAAACTTGAAACATTGTGGCATGCACACATAATCATGGAAAATCATTTCTTGTTAGTCATGACTCATTGCCAAGACTATCTTAGTGGACAAAGTCCCTTTCTGAACCGAGTTCACTCCTCGTTTCAGTCATGTATCACTGAACCGAAATAACCTTCCGTTCCAGCCCTGTCTATCTCATGAGATATAAAATCTTTACCCAATGCATTGGAGGGAGATATAGGCCCCACCCATCTTATAATGAATCCTTTCTTATGTGTGCCACATAATCATAAATCATACATCATTGCATAACCCATGTAATACAAATTGGAATCTTAAACATCATGACATCATAAAACAATTCATACAAGATAAAGGAATTCATAAAAATAATTCAATCACAACATTATCAAATCAATGTAATAATAGGGATAAAAACAGAACCCTTTATTATCTTAGATGGAAAATAATTTTGATAAAACACTTGAACACCATTCTTGAGGAAAATATCCTTTCTTCTTCAAAAACACTTTTCTTTTCTTAATATGTCATACAATTATAAATTAAAAGAAGTTGATTAAAAATAAATTTGAAAACTTGTAAAGTAAGCTTCTTGGAAATAATTTTTTAAAAATCCATTCATGCCGTATAAGTTAAAAAAAACTTTCTTCGTACTTTTATCGGAAAAGTCAAAAAGTACCTCGTACGGAAAAACGAAAAAAGATTCCTTTCATATTCTTTACTAAAAACTCACCGAAGGGTAAAATTGGATTTAAACCATTGCAAGTGGATGGAAACAATATTACATATTGAGGGAACATGGATGTGGATGATAAAATACACCCTAGTAAATACTTACGAATAAACAATCTCGGATAAAAATGAGATTGTGATATTTCCCTTACCTTAGGTCAGATTTGCTTTGTACGTGTCCGAAGCTCCTGTATAATGGTTTAAATAATGTTATTGACTTATTCCAGAATCATACATATTGATATGATATCATAAATGGTCATATTCTTAGCTTCTTGTTAGTAATATTTCATTGTTACTTGTTACTCGGGTCTTTATTGCCTTTTGTTCTTATGCGTGTTTTGCCGAATACATTCTTATTCTTCTTTTAAGGTTATAGATACCTTATATCCAGAATGGTATTAGTGTAACATATATCATATTTATTCATTCAATTCATTTATATAATTACTATGTAATGATGATCATGTAGAACGAGTCACATCACATCGTGGAGACGGTATTCCGTACGTACGCACGAGTGATGATAACGTTCCTATGATCGTGGAATTTTATTGGAGTGTATATATATTATTTCAGTAGCAATATTACTTTATAATAATCATAAACAGTTACTCATTACACCATTATACCCATCCTTGTAAAGTGATGGTGGAAAATAGATTACACCACGGCGTGGAGACGGTATTCCGTACGTACGCACGCGCGGTGATTTCATTTTTCCGTAGGATGGATAGAAGGTGAATTAGGTTTGTTTCATATTTATAATAACATATCAGTATGTAAGTAATACTGATGTTATTACTTTATCATGAAACAACTAAAGAAGAAAATGTTGAAGAAGAATGAAATTGAAAAGATCGATAATGGATATTACCTCTTCTTTGGAACGCCTCTTTAAATCCTCCACTTAGGGAACTATGATTGGTCTTTTAAGAAGACCAGGACCTCTAGGATTATTCTAGGGAAGTGGGGAGGAGAAAATGGCAGGGGTTGGTCGATCTTGAGTGCTCAATTTGTTGTGAGGAGGAGGGGGAGGAGGTGCCCTTTTATAAGGGAGGAGAGGGGCACCTTAGGAATATCTCAAAATATTATTTTATATTAAAGTCAAAATCGGTTTATAATGGTTCCAAAGGGTCTTATTTCTAAGCTAAGGTGGGGATGGGTCAAAATCCTATCATCCAATAGGATTTAGACATGTTTAGGGAATTATTTTAACCTTATCAATTAGATTTAACTCTAAGTTAAATATGTTAACGTTTACCGTGTCTTATTGTTTTCTTTCACTATATGGTTAATACACGTACTATAACATGACAAACGAACCCCAAATTGTTTATTATTAATATTTATATCCTTATCTAAGTCATTTGGCCGAACCTTAGATTTTTAGGAATAAAATAACAATTAATAATATAATATTTGATTTAAAAACTATTTTGTGTCAATTTTGACACTATTTGATATATGATTTTTGTGAAAGTCATAACAGAATTATATGTTCGAACCAAGTTGATTAAATCAATACTAATATATCATAATAACCTATAAAATTAGTGTAATTCATAAAAAGTCTCAAATTACATTTATTTCGTTGTTTATAACATCAATTAGGTCAATATTTCATTAATAAGATAATTACTGCATCATCATTGTGTCATAAATAAATTAAATTATTTAATGTCTAAAAATTATAAATAAAATACCATGATGTAGGAAATCTGTTTAGCTTTCTAATAAATATTTATAGTCGAATTTATCTTATGTATAACCTCATATTAAAAATAATTTACTTATTAAACTTTGATTTTAACTATTTTAACCCTTCTTTAAATAAATTAATAATAAATGTCCTAATCTAATCCAAGTGGGCCTAAATGGTCATATTTTATTCCTAAGATTGGTTTTGGTCGAATTACACTTATCCAATAGAATTAGTACATGTGTTAGGGTAATATTAATATCATATTTACCCTTAGTTACCCTATTTAATATTAACCGCGGTAAAAAAAAGTAAAAAGTTACTATTAACCAAAAATTTATTTTCATCTCATTGAACCACATTTTAGTCCTTGATATTAACCGTGTCTCTCGGATTTTCGAAATTCCATTCACAGAAGCGGTAAAATTAAGATTTATGCAAAAATTCAGTTTTTAACCTACCACTTAGTGGTTTCACTATTCATCAAAAATTGAAAGTTTTCAGAAAAATACCAAAATTTTACCCTAGGCTAATTTCGATATTACGAATCCAAAAATGAAGTCCATTTTAAAAAATAAAATTTATAAAATTTCAAAAAGTGGTTATTCCTATTCATAATAGCTAGTTTTAATAGCATATTGTTGTTTAGTGAAACTCGGTATTGCGTACGACGCAAGCTATCGAGGAAGGTCGCGATTGCGTGTAAAGCAAGCCAAGCAAGTGTTGTGTAGAAAAAGATTCCTTTGATGATTTATATAACATAAAAGTCTCGGGTGTTACATTCTACCCCCCTTAAAAAGAATTTCGCCCTCGAAATTCTTCACTTTGTAACAAACAGATGAGGATACTTCTCCCTCATCATATCCTCAAGCTCCCATGTAGCTGCTTCAAGTTGGTGGTTCCTCCATAAAATTTTCACCAATCGAGTGGTCTTGTTTCGTAGGACTTTTTCGCTACGATCCAGAATCTCTATCGGTTGTTCTTCATAAGAAAGATCTTGCTCCAACGGTACAACTTTTGAGCTGAGTACATGTGAAGGATCTGGTATGTACTTTCTCAGGAGAGATACATGGAACACATCGTGAACTTGAGAGAGATTCGGTGGAAGCGCCAATCAGTAAGCTACCTTCCCAACACGATCCAGTATTTCGAAAGGACCGATATATCTAGGGCTCAACTTCCCCTTCTTTCCAAATCTCATAACCCTCTTCTAGGGAGATATTCGTAAGAACACTTTATCACCCACTTCAAACTCTAGGTCTTTTCTTCGGTTGTCGGCATAACTTTTCTGTCGACTCTGAGCTGCTCTTATGTGTTGTTGAATAGATCTAACCTTTTCTGCCATTTCATCAACGAGAACAGGTCCTAATAGCTTTCTTTCCCCAACTTCATTCCATCAAGTTGGAGTCCTGCATTTCTTTCCGTAGAGAGCTTCATAAGGAGCCATCTGAATACTGGAGTGAAAACTATTATTATAAGAAAATTCCACCAAAGGTAGGTGTTGATTCCAACCTCCTTTGAAATCCATAGAGCAAGCTCTCAACATATCTTCTAGGGTTTGAATTGTTCTCTCAGACTGACCGTCTGTCTGGGGATGATAAGCAGTGCTGAAACTCAACTCTGTATCCATATTATGCTGAAGACTTCGCCAGAACTTCGAGGTAAATCTCGGATCCCGATCAGATATAATAGAAAGTGGTACTCCATGCAATCTTACCACTTCCTTTACATATATCCTGGCAAGCTGATCTAGAGAGAAATCCTCTCTAATTGCAATGAAGTGTGCAGACTTTGTTAGACGATCAACTATGACCCAGATAGCATTATTGCCTTTGGATGTTTTAGGAAGTCCTGTAACAAAGTCCATAGTGATGTTTTCCCATTTCCATTCGGGTATGGGTAATGGTTGTAACATCCCCTTAGACTTTTGTCTCTCAGCTTTAACTTGTTGACAAACCAAGCATCGAGAGACATATTCAACAACATCTCTTTTCATGCCATCCCACCAGAAGTACTCTTTCAGGTCCCTATACATCTTCGTGCTTCCAGGATGAATAGAGAATGAAGAACTATGAGCCTCATCCAGCAGCTCCTTCTTTAATTCGAGGATGGGAGGAACACAAACCCGATTCCTGAACTTTATTATCCCATCACAATCAAGGTTGAATTCAGGAACATTTCTCACCTTCTTTTGTAACTCGGCATCTTCTTTCTGTGCCTCCTTAATCTTCGCATGTATAGATGGTTGAACATTCATTTGAGAAAGATAAGATTTTTCCCCTTCCATTATAATTCCAAGATCCATCCTTTGTAAATCCATAAATATTGGATCTTTTTTGATCCTCATCATTGATAAACTAGCATGGTCTTGTCGACTTAATGCATCTGCCACCTTGTTTGCTTTCCCAGGGTGGTAATGGATTGAGCAGTCATAATCCTTAATCAGCTCCAACCATCTTATTTGACGCATATTCAGCTCCTTTTGTGTGAAAATATACTTTAAACTTTTATGATCAGTATAAATATCACACCTTTCACCATAAAGGTAATGCCTCCAAATCTTTAATGCCAAGATTACCGCAGCCAACTCCAAATCATGTGTTGGGTAATTTTGCTCATGGATTTTCAACTGTCGTGAGGCATAAGCTATCACCATATCATTTTGCATAAGAACACACCCCAATCCCTTCTTGGATGCATCACTGTAGATCACAAACCTTTCTCCACTACAAGGTAGTGTGAGCACAGGTGCACTGGATAGCCGTCTTTTCAACTCCTTGAAATTCACTTCACATTCCTCTGTCCAGACAAACTTAACTCCTTTCCGAGTCAACTTGGTGAGTGGATTAGATAATCGTGAGAAATCTTTTACAAAACATCGATAATATCCAGCCAAACCAAGAAAACTTCAGATCTCAGTTACTGTTGTTGGTCTTGACCATCTTTCGATAACCTCTGTTTTTGCTGGATCCACAGATATCCCCTCTTTTGAGATTATGTGACCAAAAAATGCAACTTTTTGAAGCCAAAATTCACACTTGGTAAATTTGGCATAATGCTTCTCCTTTCTCAGGGTCTTAAATATAATTCACAAGTGATCTTCATGCTCTTCCTTGCTCTTTGAATAGACAAGAATATCGTCTATGAAGACTACCACAAATTGATCAAGATAGTCTCTAAAGACTCTATTCATTAGATCCATGAAGATAGCAGGGGCATTAGTAAGACCAAATGGCATCACTATAAATTCATAGTGTCCATACCTTGTACGGAAAGTCGTCTTTGGTATATCCTCCCTTTTGACCCTTAATTGATGATACCCTGAACGAAGATCAATCTTGGAAAAGTATTGAGCTCCTCGTAGTTGGTCAAATAAGTCATCAATGCATGGGAGAGGATATTTGTTCTTGATAGTGATCTTGTTATGTTCTCGATAATCAATGAAGAGTCTCATTGATCCATCTTTCTTCTTAACAAATAGAACAGGTGCTCCCCAAGGTGATGCACTAGGGCGTATGAATCCCTTATCAAGATTCTCTTGGAGTTGCTTCTTCAATTCCTGCAACTCAATTGGGGCCATTCTATAAGGTGTCTTTGAAATAGGCAAAGCACCCGGTACGAGTTCTATTGAAAACTCAACTTCACGATTTGGTGGAAGACCCGGTAATTCCTCCGGAATGACATCATCAAACTCCCGTACAATGGGAATATTCTTAATCGTGAGTTTCTCACCAACCATTTGACATAAATAACCTTCATTTAGTGGAATCAAGACCCATAAGATGGAAGGAATTTCCACTGGAAGGTTATTTTCATCCATGCATTGATAGACGATCGTAGATTGATCTGAAATATGAAATGTGACTTCCCTTATTTGGAAATTGATATGAGCTCCATGTAGATAAAGCCAATCCATGCCAAGAATCACATCAAATTCCACTAAAGGAAGTATCACAAGATTTGCAGGAAGCACTTTCCCACAAACTTCGATCGGAGAAGAATTATAAACATTTGATGCGACTGTTGTGCCATTAGGTGTTGTCACAGCAAACTCAACATCTAATTGTTGAGGTAATACGGTGATACCCTTAGAAAATTCTTTAGAAATAAAAGAGTGGGTGGATCCAGAATCAAATAAAACATTTGCTACTTTAGAGTGGATGGTAAGTGTACCTTTCACCACTTCGTTATCATACTCCACATCGCTGATAGAAATTGCATGTGACTTTCCTTTGTCTTTAGCCTTAAGATTTTGTTGACGTCGACCATCATCATCAACCCTTGGATTTGGGCATTGATTGGCATAATGCCCCATCTCCTTGCACTTGAAACATTGAAGTGTAGTAGGTTCATTCTGTGTATCCCTTCCTTTGTTTGCGTCATTAGACATATTCTTCCCATTATCACGGCATTCAAATGCCCGATGACCTTCCTTTCCACATTTAAAACATTTACTTGCCCCTTTAAGACAACTCCCTCCATGTTTCTTTCCACACTTTGAGCATAAGGAAAAGCTCATATTCTTTTCCGTGTGCTCTTTAGATTTTCCTTTGAATTCCATCTTCCTCTTCTTATCAAACCCATGTGACTGATAGGTTACTCCAATCTCCATCTCGACTTTGAGAGCACATCGAACGATTTCCGCGTAGCTATTGAAGTCCCTTATGGCTAACGCCCTTCGAAGACTTGGTTTTAAGCCACTAAAGAATCGATCGATCTTACTCTCAGGTTGGATAATAATACCAGAAGCGTACCTTGCAAGTCTTGTAAAATTTGCTTCATAGGTACCAACAGATTCATCATCCCTTTGCTTCAGTTCAAGGAACTCTTTCTCCATCTTTTTTCGGAGAATACGAGGGAAGTACTTATTGAAAAATATGTTCTTGAACTCGTCCCATTCCATAGACTCAATTTCATCCCTTTGCCTCGTATTCTTAATAAGATTCCACCATTGATCAGCATCTCCTTCCAAACGATACACTGCTAGGATGACTTTATCATGCTCAGAACATTGATGAACTGAAAATATCTTTTCAGTAGTACTAATCCATTGTTCAGCAACTAATGGATCAGTAGACCCGCTGAAAGAAGGTGGACACTGCCTCATGAAGGATTCAACAGAATGTTGCTCCTTCCTTTGCTCGTTTGGAAATCCTGCATGATTCATAGCTTGAGAAAGTTGTGTGAGCATGGCTACAAGATTTTTCATTCCAGCTCCCATATCGTTTGGTTGCTCAGGGGGACAATCATTGCATTGCCCATCACATTCCGCATTAACACGGTTCCTTCGGGTTCCAGCCATTGACTAAAACCAAGAAGAATAGTGTGAGCAACACTAATTATAATAGGAAAACCACATAATTAAAGAATAAAATTTTCATGCTTAATGTCTTATCCTAGGTTATTCATGGCCATTTCTAAAACACTAAGATTGTGTTCTATGCTTAGAATTATCCTTAGGGTTCTTACTAAGGCTTTCACATCATAGTTTCCAAAGGTTGACTATACCTTTCCTCTGATACCAACTATAACGACCCATACTTTACATACATTTTTAATACTTCAAAATTTAAGCACACTTATTACAACATATGACAAAACCACAAAGGACCGTATATGTATAGTGTCTTTAGAAACTGGGAAACATAAACAACTGGTTCATAAATCTTCTACAGTGTATCCCATTTATTTCATCATATCTAGGGTCCCTTTTAGAATATTCTACTTAATATCTATCTTCCTGACCTGGGGAAAAGAAAACATAAAAGGGTGAGCTCAAATGCTCAGCAAGGGTAAATAAAGGAAATAAAAATCATATCATATCTTTTTGAAAATCAAAACCTGCTAAAGAGATCATAATATCTTAACATGGAATAAATCATAGAAGTGTAAATGAGATCCCCATAATCATAACATAAAACTTGAAACTTTGTGGCATGCACACATAATCATGGAAAATCATTTCTTGTTAGTAATGACTCATTCCCAAGACTATCTTAGTGGACAAAGTCCCTTTCTGAACCGAGTTCACTCCTCGTTTCAGTCCTGTATCACTGAACCGAAATAACCTTCCATTCCAGCCATGTCTATCTCATGAGATATAAAATCTTTACCCAATGCATTGGAGGGATATATAGGTCTCACCCATCTTATAATGAATCCTTTCTTATGTGCGCCACATAATCATAAATCATACATCATTGCATAACCCATGTAATACAAATTGGAATCTTAAGCATCATGACATCATAAAACAATTCATACAAGATAAAGGAATTCATAAAAATAATTCAATCACAACATGATCAAATCAATGTAATAATAGGGATAAAAACAGAACCCTTTATTATCTTAGATGGAAAACAATTTTGATAAAACACTTGAACACCGTTCTTGAGGAAAATATCATTTCTTCTTCAAAAACACTTTTCTTTTCTTAATATGTCATACAATTATAAAATAAAAGAAGTTGATTAAAAATAAACTTGAAAACTTGTAAAGGAAGCTTCTTGGAAATAATTTTTTAAAAATCCATTCATGCCGTATAAGTTAAAAAAAACATTCTTCGTACTTTTGTCGGAAAAGTCAAAAAGTACCTCGTACGGAAAAATGACAAAAGATTCCTTTCAGATTCTTTACTAAAAACTCACCGAAGGGTAAAATTTGATTTAAACCATTGCAAGTGGATGGAAACAATATTACATATTGAGGGATCATGGATGTGGATGATAAAATACACCCCAGTAAATACTTACGAATAAACAATCTCGGATAAAAATGAGATTGTGATATTTCCCTTACCTTAGGTCCGATTTGCTTTGTACGTGTCCGAAGCTCCTGTATAATGGTTTAAATAATGTTATTGACTTATTCCGGAATCATACATATTGATATGATATCATATATGGTCATATTCTTAGCTTCTTTTTAGTAATATTGTTACTTGTTACTCGGGTCTTTATTGCCTTTTGTTCTTATCCGTGTTTTGCCGAATACATTCTTATTCTTCTTTTAAGGTTATAGATACCTTATATCCAGAATGGTATTAGTGTAACATATATCATATTTATTCATTAAATTCATTTATATAATTACTATGTAATGATGATCATGTAGAACGAGTCACATCACATCGTGGAGACGGTATTCCGTACGTACGCACGAGTGATGATATCGTTCCTATGATCGTGGAATTGTATTGGAGTGTATATATATTATTTCAGTAGCAATATTACTTTATAATAATCATAAATAGTTACTCATTACACCATTATACCCATCCTTGTAAAGTGATGGTGGAAAATAGATTACACCACGGCGTGGAGACGGTATTCCGTACGTACGCACGCGCGGTGATTTCATTTTTCCGTAGGATGGATAGAAGGTGAATTAGGTTTGTTTCATATTTATAATAAAATATCAGTATGTAAGTAATACTGATGTTATTACTTTATCATGAAACAACTAAAGAAGAAGAAGTTGAAGAAGAAAGAAATTGAAAAGATCGGTAATGGATATTACCTCTTCATTGGAACGCCTCTTTAAATCCGCCACTTAGGGAACTAAGATTGGTCTTTGAAGAAGACCAGGACCTCTAGGATTATTCTAGGGAAGTGGGGAGGAGAAAATGGCAGGGTTTGGCCGAACCTGAGTGCTCAATTTGGTGTGAGGAGGAGGGGGAGGAGGTGCCCTTTTATAAGGGAGGAGAGGGGCACCTTAGGAATATCTCAAAATATTATTTTATATTAAAGTCAAAATCGGTTTATAATGGTTCCAAAGGGTCTTATTTCTAAGATAAGGTGGGGATGGGTCAAAATCCTATCAACCAATAGGATTTAGACATGTTTAGGGAATTATTTTAACCTTATCAATTAGATTTAACTCTAAGTTAAATATGTTAACTTTTACCGTGTCTTATTGTTTTCTTTCACTATATGGTTAATACACTTACTATAACATGACAAACGAACCCCAAATTGTTTATTATTAATATATATATCCTTATCTAAGTCATTTGGCCGAACCTTAGATTTTTAGGAATAAAATAACAATTAATAATATAATATTTGATTTAAGAACTATTTTGTGTCAATTTTGACACTATTTGATATATGATTTTTGTGAAAGTCATAAAAGAATTATATGTTCGAACCAAGTTGATTAAATCAATACTAATATATCATAGTAACCTATAAAATTAGTGTAATTCATAAAAAGTCTCAAATTACATTTATTTAGTTGTTTATAACATCAATTAGGTCAATATTTCATTAATAAGATAATTACTGCATCATAATTGTGTCATAAATAAATTACATTATTTAATGTCTAAAAATTATAAATAAAATACCATGATGTAGGAAATCTTTTTAGATTTCTAATGAATATTTATAGTCGAATTTATCTTATGTATAACCCCATATTAAAAATGATTTACTTATTAAACTTTGATTTTAACTATTTTAACCCTTCTTTAAATAAATTAATAATAAATGTCCTAATCTAATCCAAGTGGGCCTAAATGGTCATATTTTATTCCTAAGATTGTTTTTGGTCGAATTACACTTGTCTAATAGAATTAGGACATGTGTTAGGGTAATATTAATATCATATTTACCCTTAGTTACCATATTTACTATTAACCGCGGAAAAAAAAAGTAAAAACTTACTATTCACCAAAAATTTATTTTCATCTCATTGAACCACATTTTAGTCCTTGATATTAACCATGTCTCTCGGATTTTCGCAATTTCATTCACAGAAGCAGTAAAATTACGTTTTATGCAAAAATTCAGTTTTTAACCTACCACTTAGTGGTTTCACTATTCATCAAAAATTGAAAGTTTTCAGAAAAATACCAAAATTTCACCCTAGGCTAATTTCGATATTCCAAATCCAAAAATGAAGTCCATTTTAAAAAATAAAATTTATAAAATTTCAAAAAGTGGTTATTACTATTCATAACGGCTAGTTTTAATAGCATATTGTTGTTTAGTGAAACTCGGTATTGCGTACGACGCAAGCTATCGAGGAAGGTCGCGATTGCGTGTAAAGCAAGCCAAGCAAGTGTTGTGTAGAAAAATATTCCTTTGATGATTTATATAACATAAAAATCTCGGGTGTTACATTTGGGGTGTTATGTTTTGATTGTTTTCTTTTGGTTTTATTTCATAAAACCTATATAGATATAAATATACAGTTTTCTATATGTATATACAAATATCTATAACCAAAACTCTATCTATTTTTCAGATTTAAAAATGATCCAACATGTAATACTATGCATTATATATTAATGAGGGTTGTTTGATATTGTTTTACCATGAAAACCCCTCATTGTAAACTTGGTATCTATATATCTCTATGTACTCATAAACATGTAAATCAATACAAATCCAATTTATGATTTCAAGGGGTGGGTACCAACATCTAAGTAAATCCTTATTCTATGTGAACTATGTTTTATTAAAGAGGCATACTGGGCATCGCTCATGATGTGTTTTACCATAAATGGTGTATTTTTGTTTGATTTAAGATGTATTAGAGGATTTAAGATCTACCGGGTTATGATATCATGTTTTGTACATGTATTATCTTATGACATAATGAACCTACTTTGGTGAATGTATTAATTAATCAAGTTATGATTTAATTCATTTACAAGATCAAGGGCCTATTTATCACCCTAACTAATTTCAAATGTTTTCCTTAAGCACTCCTTTTTACATGGATTTATAATGACACAGATTCATCATTTAGTATATCATTATATTATATGCTTTAGTGAAAAGGATGTTTTACTAAGCTATATATGCCTTTGATTAGTTATTGACACATTTTTCAAGTTAACTATCATACCTTGTATTAGATAAATTGGTGGTGGTTCATTATTTATTATTTTACATAATTTATGCTTATGACATATCACTAAATGAACTAAGAAGTTGGATTACCCAATGTGGTATGGGACACCTTGGGTAAAATAAAAATGAATGAGATATTCAAGGTGGTAAGAGACATCATGAATATACAACCCGTTTAGGTAAATCATGAATGATATGTGGCTCACATGATAATAAATAAAAATTAAGGGTGCACCCTGATAGCACTCCAATGCATTGTGTAAAGACTTAATCTCTAGAGATGACCTTTTAGACTGATACCTTGGGGATGAACATTGGTGAAACGAAATGATGGTCAATATTGAATGTTGATGCCACATAATTCAAGTTATGTAACAAGTTCTTCTAAGATAAAGTGTTTTCACGACTGATGCCGTTAAGTTTTCTTAATGTTCTTATTTCACTGGTATAAGCTTGGAGCATGATTGGTGTTATCACTTAATATAATAGTGACCAGCATATGAAAATTTCGTTATTTCCATTATGCGCAACTCTGATCATACATTACTCTTAAGTGTTTAATTTATGCTTAATTAAATCACATCTAGTACATGTTCATGATAACCATTATTACCCCTATGAGAATTTACATAATTGTTTCATGTTCTTCTTGAAAACATTGATTGAGCATTTTTTTGTTATGTGTTATAATTTTCCTTCAATGAGTGTTCAATATCTTTTAAAATAATGTTTACAAATTTTACAATGTTTTAATTTCTTTTTAAAACCCCTTAATGAGTATTTCAATGCTCACCCTACGTTTTGATTCAATATTTTCAGGTATCAGCCCTTAAAAGATGAATTGTTTCAGATGTTGCTGGTTTCCCAGAACCCGAACCGCACATGATCCTCTGTATGGGACATGATGTGTTGTCAACAAACTGTTTTTTATTTTAAGATGACGCATCATGTTCAGAAGGCACCGACTCGTTGGTTTCTGGGGTCGGGGTATCAACAAAAATGGCTTCAGAGGTGTGAGGAAATGGTTAGAATTGGTCTCCTTGTATAAGGAAGAGGAGTGGCTCTTTAGGAAAGTGTGAAAATATTATTTTATAATATAATGATATTCGGTTTCTAATTGTCAAAAAATCATTAAGGTCGCAGAAAGGATGACCCATATTCTAAATAAAATCATCCAATCAGAATTTGACATGTTTTTTATAATATTTTAATCATTATAAACTTATATATTTAAATCATTTATTGATGATGTAAATACTGCATCATTATTTTTTAATAAATAATTTATTTTATTTTATGTCTAAAAATTAGGAAAAAATACAATCATTTATGAAATATTTCTAGCATTCCTATTAAATTTAATAATCTAATATCGGACTTATATAACACCATATAAAAATTAATTACTAAAATATTTTTGTTAATGTCAATTTTGTTGTTACATTAAATTATTTAATCTAAATTGTCATTATTTTTCATAAGTGGCTCCATGGTGTCACAAAATCAACACAATGTTTCCCATGGCCGGACAATACTCATCCAATAAGGTTAGGACAAGTGTTAAGGTAATTTTGAATTATTATAATATTCATTTAACCTTCAACTACCCTATTTACCTTGAACTGTGGTAAAAAATGTCAAAAGTTACTATTCACAAAAAACATATTTTCATCTTATTGAACCAAATTTTACAACATGATAACAACCATGTATGTTGGATTTTTGAAATTCAATGCACAAGCTTGGTAACATTTCATTTAATTGAAAAAGTCAGTTTTTTAACTACTGCTAAGTGGTCTCACTATTCATCAAAAATTAATGTTTTTCAGAAAAATACCAAAAAATCAGCATAAATATTATTTGATAATCCGAAATAAAAATTGA
The DNA here is from genome assembly GCA_963277665.1 of Viscum album. Lineage (NCBI taxonomy): Eukaryota > Viridiplantae > Streptophyta > Magnoliopsida > Santalales > Viscaceae > Viscum > Viscum album. The sequence continues at coordinate 1,469,743,118 of OY728151.1, forward strand.
TGTCTATTTTGAAAAATTCATAACATAGAATTGGAATTATTTAATTTTAAAAATAATTCCTGTTGTTAAAACAAATAGTCTATTTTTAGGAAACAATAACTATCAATAGATTGATACTTGTTTATGTCCAATTTCAAAGAGAAATTAATTCCAATGACCAACATTGAATTAAATGGTAAAAATATATTTTAATTTCACAATAAAACCAACTAAAATGATAATATAACCATATAAATAAATTAAATTAAAATGCACTTTTGAATTAAAATACAATGTTTTTCACTATTCATTAAAAAAATGAACTTTATCAGAATAATACCAAAAAATTACCCCAGGTAAAATTCAATGTCCCCATTCTAATGAAGGATTTTATTTGGTCTTTATGAATGTATTAAATTGACCAAAAAAGATATTTAAAAGGGGTTCACCATTAAAAGGTAGTAAATCGGTATTTTAATGTGAATTTTGCTTAAAATTGTATTCATTCACATTTTAAGGCTCCAACATTTCTTGGATTAATGGAAATACATTTAAAAAACATGTATACTCATATTGTAGTTAGTTTCATTAATTCTTTCCAATACAATGGCTAAGAGTTAACTACCATTAAAAATTATAATATTATTTTATTAGTGTGCAACGTAAGATTTCAAAGAAACCCATTGTTGCATATCCGGAACGCTATTGAACATAGCAACCCCTTGAATGTAAAATTAATATTTAATTCACAAATATTAATAAATATGAAATATGTCTTATTCTTCATTTACATGGGATGTTACATCCTTCCCCCCTTTTTGGAATTGTGTTCTCGCAATTTCTATTCACTTATCAAAATATGTGGGGTTATTTATCCCTCGTAGAATTTTTGGATACCCACATTGCCTCTTCAATTATATGGTTTTTCCACAAAACCTTTTCATGGTGAGTTACCTTATTCTGCAACACTTTCTCTCTACTGTCAAGAATGTAGACTGATATTTCTTCATAAGATAGATTCTCTTCCCACTGAACTACCCATGGGCTCAAAACATCATATAGATCTGGCATATACTTTCTCAACATTGAAACATGAAAACATTTTGTACCTGTGATAACCATGTAGGTAAAGACACTCTATATGCAATTGATCCAACTTTCTCCAGAAATTCATAAGGTCCAATGGTCCTTTGAATCATATTTCCCTTCTTACCAAAATGCATCACACTTTTCCATGGAGAACCTTTGAGAAAGAAATGATCACCTACCTCAAAAGAAAGATCCTTCATCCGGTTAACTTCATATCTTATCTATCTACTATGAGATGTTCTCATGTTTTTTTGAATCAATTGAACATTCTCTGCCATCTCTTCTACCAATTCTGGTCCCCTCATCTTCCTTTCACCTACTTCATCCCAAATTCTAGATTTCGAAAACACATTCAATATAATGCCTCAAATGGAGCCATCTGCATACTAGAATGAAAACTGTTATTATAAGAAAATTCAACCAAAGAAAGATGTTAGTCCTAACATCCCTGGTAATCCATCGAGAAAGCACATAACATATCCTCCATGGTCTGAATTGTTCGTTCTGAATACCCATCTGATTGAGGATGAAAATGTGCAATAAAATTTAATTCAGTACCCAATGACTTCTGAAGGCATTTCCAAATGTTATAAGTAATCATGGGATCACGATCAGATACCATAGAGAGGGGAAAACCATGCAACATGACTATCTCTTTAACATAAAACTGAGAAAAGTAATCTAGAGGAAAATTATATCTAATAGGAATTAGATGAAAAGATTTAGTCTATTGGTCAACTATCAACCAGATTAAATTATTACCTCGAGATGTCTTTGGTAATCCCACAACAAAGTCCATGGATATATTTTCCCATTTCCACCCTGGAACCGGTAAAGGATGAAGCATTCAGTTCGGTAACTGTCGCTCTACATTATCCTGCTGACAAGTCAAACACATCCCAGTAAAATCAGCAATATCTCTTTTCATTCCATCCCACCAGTAATACACCTAAAGATCTATGTACATCTTAGTACTGCCAGGATGAAATGAATACCAAGAACTATGAGCATCACATAACAACTCAATCTTAAACTGTGAAACACAAGGCACACATAACATCTTTACAAATCTCAAAACACAATCATTATAAATGTTAAAATCAGGAAAGTTACCTTTATGAACCAATAATACCTTTTTCTGCAACTCACTGTCTTCTTTCTGCACTTGCTTTATTCTGTCTGATAGAGATGATTTTACTGACATCCGAAACAAAATAGAAGAATTTCCTGCAAAAAAAACTTCTATTCCAAAGTTCATCAAATCAAAAACTGAAGGATCTCGTTACAAACCTAACATGGTTAATGAACTATTAATTTTTTGACTCAAAGTATCAACCACTTTATTTGATTTTCCGGAATGATAAAGGATCGTGCAATCATATTCTGCTATTAATTCTAACCAACTCCTCTGACTCATGTTCAATTTTTTCTTAGTGAATATATATATTACAAAATTTTGTGATCACTATATATTTCACAATTCACTTCATACAAATGATGCTTCCAAAATATTAAAGCAAATGAAACAGCAACTAAAATCTAAATCATGTGTAGGGTAATTTTACTCATGTTGTTTGAACTGACGTGAAGCATAAGAAATTACCTGATCATTATACATTAGGACACAACCGAGTAATTTCAATGAAGCATCACTGTAGATAACATACTCACCATTTTTGGAAGGCAGTGTCAAAACTGGAGCATTCACAAATCTTCTTTTCAATTCTTAAAAACAATCATCACATTATTTTGTCCAGATGAACTTAACACCTTTTTGAGTTAACATAGTCATTGGACTAGATAACCATGCAAAATTTTCAACAAACCTCCAGCAATAACCTGCCAAAGCATGAAAACTAAGAAGATCGGTTATATTTGTTGTTCTTTTCCATTATTAAATAGCTTTAATTTTAGCACGATCCATAGTTATTCCATTTTTTGAAATAATGTGACCAGGGAAAGAAATTTGTTGTAACCAAAACTCACACATGCTGAATTTCCCAAATAGTTTTTTTTCCTTTTATGGTTTGCAAGAAAAACCTTTAATGACTTTCATGTTCCTCCTTAATTTTTTAATAAACCAAAATATCATCATTGAACTCAACCACAAACTTATCCATGAACTCACGGAAATTTCTATTAATAAGATCCATGAATATAGCAGGTGAATTGGTTAACCCAAAAGGAATAACTAAAAATTCATAATGGCCATATCTAGTATGAAACACAATATTCGGAACGTCTTCTTCGTTTACTTTCAACTGATGGTACCCTGACCTCATGTCAATATTCGAAAAATACTGAGATCCCTGAAGCTGATCAAAAAATCATTAATATGAGGCAAAGGATACATATTCTTAATAGTGATATTATTAAATGCTCTATAATCAATGTAAAGTCTCATTGAACCATCTTTCTTTTTAACAAACAAGACATGAGAACTCCATTGTGATGTGCTAGGTCGAATGAAACCATTATCTAATAAATCCTGTAATTTCTTCTTTAACACTAAAAGTTCAATTTGAGCCATTCGATAAGGGGGTTTTGAAATTGGATTAACATCAGGAACTAAGTCAATAGTAAATTCAACATCCCGATATGGTATAATACCAGGAAACTCATTAGGAAAAACATCAAGGTACTCATTTACCACTGGCACATCATTAATCTGAATAGTTCTTTTATTTTCAACATTATATGCAAGGTAACATTCATTTCCATATTTTCCTAGATTCTCAGCTTCCTGATATGTTATCAAAATCAAGGGTTCATTTTTGTAAACACACTAAAAATCATTCTGAAAAGTAACCTCTTTAGCTATGCAGTCAATCTTAGTATGATAAATAGAAATCCAATTCATGCCCAAAATAACATCCAACTCCACTAGAGGAAAAACAGTAAGGTTTGCATGTAGATTCATTCCACACACAAGGAATGAAATGTTATTATGTCTTCATTTTGTCTCAACATTTTCTCCATGTGTTTTTACTGCAAGCTTAGTATTCATTTCATGAGTTGGGATTCCCAATTTACTAGAAAACCTCTCAGAAATGTAAGAGTGTGTAGACCCTGAATCAAACAACACATTGGCATAATCTGAACAAACAAATAATGTACCTGATACAACTTCATTTGATGGCCCAACATCTGCTGTAGTAGTTTAAAAATATTTCACCACCCCTTTATGCTTGTAGTATGGCTACATTACTTCGGTTTAGTTCATTGTTGGACACTCATTTTCATAATGACCCATTTCATTGCTCTTAAAACATTTTACTGACTGTAAATCCAATTCTGTATTACTATTACCGTTATCTTTTTCAGTGCAATTACGAGCCTTATGCCCAATTTTACCACATTGGTAGCACTTAACAGAATTCAATAGTCATTACCTAGAATGATTTTTACCACAATTTTCACAAATTGTAAACTTATGTTTCTTACCATCAGACATTTTTTAAGATTTCTTCCCTTTCGCCTGCCACCTTGACCTCTTATTCTGTAGTTCTTCAAAGAATACCTTATCATCAGAAAACTCCATTTCCACCTTCTCCGCACAACGGACATGTTTTTCATAACTTTTGAACTCATGAGAAGCTAAATCCCTTTAATACTTTGGCTTTAAATCTAGTAAAAACGGTTGATTTTTCTATCAAGATCTCGTATGAAATTTGGAGTATACCTTGCCAGTCGAGTAAATTTTTCTTCATAAGAAGCCACTGAGTCATCCTCCTACCTCAATTCCATGAATTGTTTTCCCTCCTAAGACGAACCTCCTTCGGAAAATATTTCTCAAAAACATTCCATAGAATTCATCCCAATCGAGAGCATCAATCTCCTCACTATCCCTGATATTTTAACCATCGACCACCACTGACCAGCATCACCTTCAAAAACAGTAAATAGCGAGACTAACCTTTTGATGTTCTGAACAACCCATGACATCAAAAATCTTCTCCAGTGATTTAATCCACCCATCAGCTAGCACAGGGTCAGATGATCCTCTGAATGATGGGAAATGTTTCCTTATAAAATTCTCCACTACTGATATCTTCCTCTGTGGTTGATCTAGCTGATCTCGTACATGGATTCCACCACTATTTATAGCCTGAGTCAACTATGCCATCACTGCCAAAAACTATTCAGTTCCGATTCCGACCATCTTAGGTTGCTGATTTGGAAGGTTGTCTTCCTCCTGATGTCGTCCCAACATAGATGCCCTATTTCCTCTGTGGAAAACCATTCTTAACAAAGAAATATATTAGGCTAAGCAACATGGTAAAATTTAAATGCTATAAGATATCAATATTAACATAAATTACATTATGGATATTAATTTAACAATACCCTAACATCTAAATTTATCTAAACTGGCCTCTGATACCAACTATAAGTTCCCTTTCCTTAAACATTACATAATATTGAATTAAATGAATAATTCACATTTAGGATCTTTTCATCTTTAGAGTTTTAGAGAATTAGTGAATAACTATTACAACTCAAAATATTACAAGGTATACACTTCTACGCAATTTCCATTTTTTTCATAAAATAAAAACTCCTGAAAAAAAGTCATGTCTAGTTCCATGTTTTAGGTAGAATGACTTTTCAGTGATCCCATCCTTGACCATATTCATCTTTAAATCCTGTGAAAACATTTCAAAACGTGGGATGAGAATAAAAAGCTCAGTAAGGGTTATAAAACAAATAATGAAAACATTTTTCATAAATACATACAATAATGAAATTTATTACTTACCTCATGAAATCATATGATTTAAGAAGGTCACATATAAATGATAAAACATAAAGTTAACTTGTGGCATCCATATCATACTTACATTGTAGCTATCACTGCTACGTAGAGAGTTACTTTGTAATAACCATTACAGTATATTCCCTCAATCTCATAGGAGAAACATTCACATTTACCACCTTCTTATTACCCAATGCATTGGAGAGTTATCTCAGGTTCACCTGCCCTAGTTTTATCACAGAACCACCCGTATATGTAAATAATTCCAATAAACGATAACATGATCATAACACATAACATAAGCATAATGGAATGATAATATTTCCGCATTGCAATAATAAAACATCATTTCAAGTTATTGAAATAATAAATCCATTCTCAAAATAATTTTCAATACCAAAATATGTCAAAAGAGTATATGGTATTTATTTTTCCTTTTAAAAACATTCCGGCTTGTTAAGGAAACCAATGATCAAATAATACAAGCAGCGGCGGAAAGGTCGTTTTCACCGCATTCGTTAGAAAAAAGACATTACTTTTTGTCGGTTAGTAAAACAAATCATATAAAAAGATTCCCTTTGAATGAAATGAAAAGTAAAATGTGTTTATATATCATTTAAAAAATCTTTTATTAAAATACAATATGCCTCAATGAAAGGAGATTGAGACGAAGTCCCTTACCTCGTGTCCAACATGACCCGTTCATTCCTTAATATCTGGAATTATAAACTAACGTTAATTTATACTTGCTTAAGAACCTTTTTAAATATTATTATTCATTTTATATCTTTTATTACCATGTTATAATCATTATATAATCATTTAAGTTAATAACGTTCATTTTGTCGATATTTGGCACTTAAGTTAAAAATGGACTTCTTATAATTACATGTTGTAAATGTAGTCAAATATCAATTATCTCCAGAATGATAATCATGATGTAGATATCATATATATAATATATATCTTGTATATAAATTTATTTATAATAGTACATAACATTTTGAGGTATGAAATGAAATGCACCGTTCATTGAGATTGTAAGTCGTACGTACACATGAATGCTACTTTCATTTCTATTTCTTATTTTAATGGAATTAAAACATAATTATACATAGTTATATTATAATTCCAGTATAATATCATATATAATATCATTAACTCTATACTTTATACATCCCACATAAGGCATTAATGAGTCACATCACTTGAGGGGGTGGTAGTACGCACTTCCTCCAATGAGATTATCGTATTTACCCACTATAGAAACCATAAAAGCTTGATATAATTGGGAAGTACAATATCATAAGGAAATAATAAAAATAATAAAAATCATATAAAAATATAGTTCCATCATAATGGCCACCATGAGACGCGGTAAGATGTAATTGAACAATCATCGTTTCGTGAGGCGTTAGTTTTCTATCCATAGAAACATCATGTTCTTCATCCATTAGATGGAGGTGTGTGTAAGTGTAGTTCGAGTATTTCTCATAATGACATCCAAGAATATTGAGGATACTGGTGTTGTCACAAAATGAAGGAATAAAAATAGTTTAGGTCTTGGAGAAGTAAAATAATAGAAAACAATTTAAGAGAAACTGTTACCCTTAATTTAGGTAATTCAATTTGGTTTGAACCAAAGGACTTCATGAAGTTCATTATGCCAAAGGTAAGACTTCTAGGAGGACAATAGGGATTTAGGGATCTTAATTGGTAAGATTTTGGACGAGACAAATGTTTTGAGAGGTGTGACGAATTGGTTAGATGTGGTCTCCATTTATAAGGGAGATGCGGAGCTCTTTAGGAATGTTTGAAAATATTATTTTATAATATAATGATATTCTATTTATAAAGGATAAAAATTCATTAAGGTACAATATAATATGACTCATATTCTAAATAAAATCATCCATTCAGAATTGGACATGTTTTGGATAATATTTTAATCATTATAATCTTATATATTTAAATCATTTATTAAGGAGGTAAATAATGTATCATTACTGTGTCATAAATAATTTAATTTATTTTATGTCTAAAAATTATAAAAAATACTATCATGTAGGAAATACATTTTTCTTTCCAATGAATATTTATATTATAAAATAGGACTTATATTACACCATATAGAAATTAATTACTAAAATATTTTTGTTAATGTCAATTTTGTGTTTACATTAAATTAATTAATCTAAACTGTCATTATCTTTCATAAGTCGCTCCATGGGGTCCCAAAATCATCCCAAAGATGACCATGGTCGGATATTACTAATAAAATAATGTTAGGAAATGTGTTAAGGTAATTTTGAATTATGATAATATTCTTTTAACCTTGAATTACCCTATTTACCTTTAACCATGGTAAATAAAAGCCAAAAGTTACTATTAACAAAAAATTATTTTCATATTATTGAATCAAGTTATACTTTTTTATAACTACCATGTATGTCAGATTTTCGAAAATAAATTCACAGAATTGGTAAAAGTTCATTTAAATTAAAAAAGTAAATTTTTTTTAACAACTACTAAGTGGTTTCAATATTCATCAGAAATTGATGTTTTTCAGAAAAATGCCAAAAATTCAGCCAAAAAATATTTGATAATATGAAGGAAAAATTGATTTATATTTTTCCAAATTCAAAAAATGGAAGTGGCTTTAATTAATTTTAAAATTAATTCTCACTTTTAAAACAAATGGTCTGTTTTTAAGAAACATTAACTATCAAAAGATTGATACTTGTTTATGTTCAATTTCAAATTGAAATAAATTGGAATGACCAACATTGGATTAAATAGTAAATATATATTTTAATTTCACTTTAAAACCAACTATAAATATAATCTAAACATATAAACAAATTAGATTAAATGGAAATTTTTATTTAAAATACAATAATTTTCAGTATTCATTATAAAATGAAATTTATCAGAAAAATACCAAAAAAATTACCCAAAGTAAAATTTGATGTCACATTTCTAAATAAGGATTTTAGTTGGTCAATAAGAATGTCTTAATGTGACATAAACTAGGTTTAAAAAGGGTTGTCCATTAAAAGGAGGTAAATCGGCCTATTAATGTGAATTTTCTTAAAATTAGATTCATTCACATTTTAAGCCTCAAAATTTTATTCGATAAATGTAAATACAATTAACAAACATGTATAATCATATTTTAGTTAGTTTCATTCATTCCCTCTAATACAACGTCTAGGATTTAAATACAATTTATAATAATATTATTATATTTTTAGTGTGCAACATAAGATTTCAATAAAACTCGTTGTTGCGTATCAGGCACACTATGGAATATAGAAACCCCTTTAAAGTAAAATTAATATTTAATTCACAAATATTAAAAAATATGAAATATGTCTTATTAATCATTTACATGTGATGTTACAGGTACAAAATCATTAATCAAGCTTCTATTTCAAACCCCTAAAACAAATATTTAGATCAAAGGCATCAATATCTTGAAAATCTAGATCTTGATCCACAATATGTGATCTACATCTCAACTCATAAGCTTAGATCCATTAAAACAGTGGAAATATTCTATTAAACAATTAATGGATTGTAGAGGAATGAACGATAGAATCAATGGAAATAATTCCACTTACTTGTAAGAGATCAGATCTTCAATTTGGGCTTTCGATCTCGATGAACGGTGTTCGGATTGCCTTGGAATCCTTTCGGTTGGCTCTAGGAAGACATAGTATTTTTCAAGTCTGATCCATGATCAAAATATCGATGCCTTAGGGGGTCTATGTGGTGTTAAAATAGATTATCTGAAGAAAAAACTTACTACACACACGGTTTCCTCAGTAGGGTTGCATTGTTAGGGGAATTTGTGTGCCAACTGAGTGGAAAACACTTTATATGTTTTCATGGTTGTCAGGGTTTCGTTGCATGGTTAAAAAATCTGTGCACAAACTGTATGGACCTCTCTGTCCAGTTTTTCATGGTCGGAATGGTTTAGCCACACAGTTTTTTAAATATTTCAAAAACCATGTAGAGCCCACTGTGTGATAGTTTTTCATAAAAATTTACCCATACATACCCCAAGCCTCTAATCCAAATAAAAGGAAATTAAATGCATAAAAATTTACCTGAAAACACAGACAAGATAACTCTAGAAAATTCCAGGATCATACAAATAGATAATGAAAAAAATTTCACATTGATTTCATGGTTTGCCGCATATTTTGTTATCAAAAATGATAGGAAAATAGATATATTATTTAGTAGATTAAATCTACTCCTTCGAAAGGATTTATAAATTCAAGACATTGGGTGTTATGAAGATGTTGTTTGATGTTATCTTTAAAAGGATATAGAGTTTGGATAATTTTCCCATTGTGATAGGGACATAAATGAATGATGGATTTTTAATATAGAAGATCTAATGAAAATTTGTAAATAAATATCAACCATATAGTTGTCAAATGTTTGGGTAGAAGCATTATGTGAATTTCCTCAAAGGTATTGGTAAATGATTTAAATTTGAGAGAGAAGGCCACCGAGATTAGCAATGGAAGATAGAAATGAATAATTCTGCCAATATGATGGAGGAATATAGAGCACCACCCAAGGACGATTTATTAAATTATAGCGAGAAAGGGAATTCTGAAATATAGTGAAATAAACTTTTAGTTCTCAATGGTAACTAGCATCATCAGCCATAAAAACCAAAGGATCAAAGGATGGCATAATCCATCACTACTGCTGATGTGAGACCAATAAATGAGTCATGTAAGTTACAGGTCATATTCACTCAATATTATAAAAAAAATCTTTTTTTATTATGGCTATACATATTCATTTATAAAATGAAATTTTTTTAGAACTATTGAATCGAATCCCAGATACCTTGAAGTAGAGATATTAGTAAAAATACCTAGTGGTGAAATCAATGAAACCCACGTTTTGGAGTCCATATTTGTTGGCATGTGTGGTAAGGTTCATACACCAAACCAGTGATACTTCCCTTAGTGGGATTTGTTGGTATAATGGGGATGGATACGCTCATGTTATATAATTAAAACATCAACTATTGTGAAAAAAATATACTTTGGAATTCCAAACCACACAATTCGTCCCTAAAAATTAATTGAATATCTTGAATCCCATTTGGAAAATACCTCATCAATGTGAGTGTTGAATTCTTATGAAGAAGAATCCCTCACAAAAATGGTTTAGTCAATGAAACATATCAACCTGGTGGAAATTCCAATAGTGAGGGAATGTAATTTTTTATTTGAAGAAATGTCTCCTAGACATACCCCTAGACTATGAGGTATATTTCTGGATAGAAATTATACCTTGGTAAACTCCTATAATATAATTACACTACTTGATGGCACCAATTTATCCAAAAGATTTACAAAATTGGATACAAGTGATTTTGGAAAAAGGGTCCATATGCCCTAGGGAACCACATTAGGGTTCACCAATGCTCATTAACAAGAAGAAGGGGAGTTCATTACAGCTGTGTATTGATTACCCTAATCATAAAAATATCACTATAAAGAACAAGTATATTCTACATATGAATGATGAGTTGTTCTATTATCTTCAAGGAGTGCAATACTTCTCAATTGTTGATCTTCATTCCAGATATCATCTACTAAAGGTGAAGAATGAAGATTTTAAGAATACTACATTCCGTACAAGGTATAGGCACTATGAGTTTCCAGTGATGCCCTTCAGACATACAAAATCTCCACATATCTTCATGTATTTGATGAATATATTATTTAGAAACTAAATTTAAAATATTGTGGCAGTTTTTATCGATGATATTTTCATTTACTCCATGTTCAAGGAGAAACATGTAGAATGTATAAGGATTTTGATAGTGAATTTAAGGAAGGAGGAATTTTAAACCATGTTCAGAAATTGTGACTCTTCACTGTATCAATTCATGTTCCTGGATGATGTGATCATAAGAGTGTTAATTTCCATGGACCCTTCAAAAACAGCGGAAATTTAAGAATATCCTATAACCCTGAATTTTGTGGAAATATGTTGTTTTCTTTATTAGAATGTTGTTATGGACATTTTGTGAGATATTTATCCTGACTTCCTATCCTTATAAATATGGTCACAATAAATTGGGTAAAGTATGTATTGATGGGAGAATATGGGGAAAGCTTCAATGATTTAATGAAAAGGACAATCACTACAACTGGACTCACACTACCAAGAACTGGAGAATGTTTTGTGATATACAGTGGTGATTAAAAGAATGTATTGGATTATTTAATTAGGTAAAATGAAAATATTACAGCCTAAAATACATAACAGTTGATGATAAATGATCAGAACAACCCAATGCACGATTTGGAGATAGCAGTTGTGATTTTTCCTTGAAAATATTGTGGCACTACTCTTATGGTGAAATGTTTGAAAAATATAATGATCATCAGATCCATTAGTTTATTTTATTTCAAAAATTATATTAACATGCATCAAATGAGATGGATATATCTAACCAAACACTACAATGTCTCCATTTACTATCATCTTGGAGTGGAAAACAAGGTAACTGATGCTCTTAGTAGAAAAGAATATACCAATCTCTCCTTGGTGTATATTGAGAAAGACAAAATATTCATGGATATAAAAAGGATGGATTTGAAAATTATAATTTAGTGGAATAAACCCTTACTTTATGAAATCATTTCACAACTATCTATCAAACATTAGATAAAAGAGGCACAATGGGATGATTGGAGATTCAAAAGAAGGTGGATGAAGTAATGGAAGGGAATCTATAATGAATTATATGTTGATGATCATAGTGTTATTTGGATTGGAATGAGTATTTATGTTCCTTCATCATCTGATGCATAGATGTATATATTTGATATGGCACAAATATCAACATTCATTCTCCATACTAGAAGTAGAATGATGTACTATGGTGTTTGGGATCATTTCTGGTTGGATATCTTGAAGAAGGAGACTGTGGAGTATATCTTAAGGAGTTTAATATTTATAAAATTTATTGTATAGAAATATAAGTACAATTAAATGATTAATCCATTTACAATACCCATTTAAAAATTGGGGATCTTCACTATGGACATTGTAACAAATATCCCAATGAATTTGAAAGGAAATAATTAAATATGGGTTGGGGGATCATATCATGAAGACTGTCATATTTATTGCATTTTTAGAAGATATCTCACTTAAAAACATTTATATGATATATGTGAATTAATTTTTATGATAGCATGGGGTTCTACATTTCATAATCTCATATTGTGATCCATGGTCCAAATCTAAATTCTATAGAATTCTACAAAATTATTTGAGTACAGAATTGATTTTCAATAAGGCTTTCCCCCCCATGCTGTTGACAAATATCAAGGGACTATTAAAATGCTCTATGTCATGATAAGAGAATGAAAAAATGAATTCCAAGGTGGATGGGATCATCATTCCCATTGGTTGAGTTCTCATTCTATAACAGCTTCCACTCAAGTGTTGTGATGGCTCCATATGTATCGAATTATGGAATGTGATGTAAAAATCCAACCCATTAGGATGAAGTTAGATAATGAAAGCTAAATGGACCCAAACATGGGTAAGATATGATAGAAAAGGTTCAAGACAACAAGAAACACATAAAATCTACTTATAGTTGTAAAAATAGGTATCCAAACAATGAACGAAGGGTCACATAGTTTTATGATTGAGATAAATTCATCGTCTAAATATCACCATGGAAGGCATGTAAGGTATAAAATTAAGGGGATGCTATGTACAAGGTATATTTGATCCGTTGAGATACTTGATTGCATAGAAGCAGTTGCTATCTTCTTGCACTCCTACCAAGTATCGCTCAAATTCAAGACATGGTTCATTTATCTCTCCTGAGTAAATACATACCAGACACCTGAAATGGGATGAACTTAAAGGTGGTATAGTGGTAAGAAGATCTCTCTTATGGGGAGAAGCCAATAAATATTTTGTGCGAGAGGGATAAGGTTCTACGCAACAAGAAAACCCACCTTATCAAAGTGTTGTCGAGGAAACAAAAGTATAAAGAAGTGGCTTGGTCAAACAGATGATGATATAATAGAGAAATACAGTCACCTATGTTTTTAAAATACAATTTTCAGAGTGAATTATGAAAAGTGGAGAGGAATGTGATAAACCAAGCTTTTATTAATAGAATTTAACTTTATATCATTATATTATATATTTCAAAACACACACATAACCAAAAATTTGGAAATAATACTATTCTAAAAAATAATTATTTAAATAGGTGATATTTAATGTAAATAAGGAAACTATATCAATGAAATATTAATGTGACCCTTGGAATAGTAACATGGCCACTAGGAAGAGTAGTCCACCCAATAGAATAGTAACCTCACCTAATAATGTATATATACAATTTTGGAATCTTATAAATTATAATATTAAATATTTATACCAACTTATAAGTAAATAAATTTCCTAGTTATGATAAATTATATGGTGGTATTATAGTAAAAAATTTATATTTTTATAATTTAATAATTAATATAATGATATTAAAGAAAATTTATTTTCATTAAATGGATTCATAAATTAATAATTTTTTTTCTTATTATTATAATATATTTTTATGAGACCATAATTATCTTTTGAATGAGTCATAAAATAAATTATAATATTAAAATTTATGCTTTTCAAAAAAAATATGACTTTAAATAAAAATTTAAATTATAAAATTTAGAAAAATATTTTATATAATGTTATGATCATTTTTTAATTTCAAAAATCACTTAAGTGGATATGAAATTTATTTGGGGTTTTTATAAAATAGATGAATTTTTGGTGAATAGTGAAATTTGGTAATTTAAAGTATATATCACTGAAATGTAAATACATGACTTTTTGGATTATTTCTGATGTATGGATTATGTAAGAAACATAATCTCACACTATAATTAACAATTTAATATATTTATTAACAATAATAAAATATATTAATATTATTGATCGATTTTAAAAAAAACTAATGAAAAATACTATTATAATACATCTCTCTCCTCCCCTATAAATGCCACCCCTCACCAGCTCTTCTCCTCACAAATTCAAAGAATTGAAACGTGTCCAATTACTTCCCAAGACACTTAAAAATCTCCTCCCCTTGTTTAGGAGGCTTTTTCTCAATGAAATTCAAAATCCAATTTTCCTAAGGAGGCTCTCTAGTAGAATAATTCATGAGGTAAAATCCTCTTTAAATTTATTTTAATTTCATTTAAATTTAATTTAATTTTTTATTATTACATAACCTACCCTTATAAATGTAAAATGATATCTCTATTATATAATATATTCTATAATTTTGTCATTTTAATGGAATAATCCTTCATCAAACCTCTATTCCATTCACTTTTATCAAATAAATAATAACATCATCTAGGATTTGTTAATTTATATCCTTAGTGGATGAAATGATTTCATTTTCCATTAACTACTTCAAGGATGGATATGAAACCATTATAATGTTTGAAAAAGATTTTAAATTTGTTGTCTAAACAGTTTTTATGTCATGGAACTAACATATATTCATATATTAAATAATAAAACAAAACTAATTCATGATTATCAATAAACCACCAAAATAATATAAACAATTATCATTAACATTTTGTCAAATTAATTATCCTAATATAAGGGAATAAAATAAAATATAATACAATAAATGTTTATGTAGGTTAATTAATAACATATAATTTAATTTTTTTTCAATTATTCTCATTTCATTGATCTTCCATACTTGTATACAAGTGAACTGAACAAGAAAACAAATAAAAAAACCCTCCCAAATAATGGAATTGATCATTACAACTTATCAAAATCACGATAAACATAATTAATAAAATTATAATGAATTAAATAAATATATAATAGATTCATTATTTATTAATTAACGATTTTTTAAATATTTGTTTTTAAATTAAAAAATGAATACATAAATAATTTATGTGGATAATCAAACACAATTTCCATTCATTGGGTTATTCATATTTCTTTCCAAATTTCAATGAGGATGTGCATTTAATACTCTAGAAATATAATTTCATTATTTATAACATTTTTAAGGATATATATTTGTAAAATATTGTTCTATGACAAATAAAATGATTTCCACAAGAACACTTCTTTCCAATACACTTTTTCACTCCTATTGGGCAGTTTCACCCTCACTCAATAATAATGAATATAATACAAAATATGTTTTTCCATTTCACTTGTGGTAACCCATAATGTTTATTCATGAATGAATGAAATTAAACTATTAATTTTCCAAGTGTTATTTTATTTCTATCATTGATATATTTGATTAGGGCCAAGCATGATTATGTAAATGTTATGATGTGAAAGGTGTGCACAAAATTATATATCACTACAATGAATTGGGTAATGACATGTATCTAATGGGATAATTTTTCAATATGTGTGATAAATATTCCATATTTTTCCACAAGTATGATGATGTTATGATCACACACATATGTAATGATTGAACATGATTCCATATTTGTTCACAACATTGTCTTGTATATGGCCACTAAGTCATGATGTTTCATTTTTATGCATTTCCATATTCTATTCCATTATATAATGCTTTCGATTATGATTATGATGAAAATAAAATTATTATGTTATAATGTTGGTTATTATTCTCATCCATGTATTATTGATTCATGTTCTCATTTATCCTCTTACTTGGATTTTAGGTAACACAAATTTTTTATGAATATCCTTAAGTGATTACATATACTATCGAGTATATGAGGGACACTAAAAAGCTAGAGAATACGTAATTAAAATAATATCTATGTATTATCAGGTAAAACATTTGTATGCTATTGATTTTCCCAATACACTAAACCATTGGATCATTGTTTTTCAACTATATAATATTGTTTATCTTTAAAACAATGTAATAGTTTTGTAATAAAAGTAGTATCACAATAAAATTTCTACTAAAATCATTATCCAATTAAAGAAGAAATATTTCTTTTCTAATAACCACTAATTTAGAAGAATCGACAAATTCATATTTATGGGTATGAAAAAATAGTGTATGGGAATTTTCGGAGGCTTATTGGCCGATAGAGATTTAAGAAAATGGATCATTCAAAGTTGGAATAAGAAACCAATAAGTGGAATAAGCCACCTGTGGAATGAAACCACTGGGAAAAACGTAATGCACTACATCCACCATAATACATTTTATCATATCCCATGAAAAAATATAAAAGTTTCTAAGGAATCCATAAGGTCATGTTGAATTATTTGGATCAAGATCAAGGACTAATTCATGAATTTCCAACATAGCATGAATTGATTTCAAGAAGGTGTTATCATCTATCGAAATAACACATGAAAACACTTTGAAGATTTTTGTATGTTCTGAATGATTCAATTCGTTCCTATAATGATCACCGCCTGCAAGAATGGAGGAAATTAATGAGACTTCCATACCTCCAGATTCATTGAGGTATTAGTTGAATGGTCCAAATTCATGGAGAGTGTTTATTATGATGGTCTGGCACTTCTCCTTTATGAAAGAATGGATGACAGATGTTTTCTTGTAACATTATTTATTCCATTTAACATGATACAAATCTCAATCCATTATTTACATCACCAATAGATGATCATTTTGGACATAATTTTTCTGTGTTAATTAATTAAAAACATTTTCATCTGATGATATATTGGGGGAGAGAAGGGAATGCTCCACATTAGAACCCAATGCATCCATGTCATGCTAACATGAAAGGTTATTTATGGCCCCAAACATAAGAACACCTTTCATATATATCAATTTGTTGTTTAGTCCCATATTCCAATTTACTAAGACCGAATTCCTCGAGGTTTCTTCCACAACCAAATGGTAATCATGATAGTATATCAAGATTTGATGGAAGAACAAGAGCCTGATATTGTCTTCTCTAACATATTGATCGACCTGATGTAGATAATGGCCGGATAAATCATTTAGCATATTATAATCCTTGATGACTGGGAAGTTTGAGATGACATGTTGGTTCACAAGGCACATATCCCGCAGACACTTGGTGAACTCACTTCTTATGTATTTGTTATACCATGTAAATATGTCGCACAAATAGCCTAATTCAAGGATCCACATGTGGGTTAAGAACAATGGGATGTCCTTGCCTACCTTCCCTAAGTATAAGCCTATTCCATTATTTTTTGATGTTTCCAAAATAACATTAATGTCGCCCCAAAAATATAGAGAATATCACATAGATTGATGTATGTCGGATCGTTCCATATATCAGATTAGGCAAAAGTGTCACATTTAGAAAAAATTATTTAAGAATAATGTGAAATATGAAGTTCATTTTGAGGGTAAAGAACATGGCATTTTGACTAATGAAATACAACACAATACTAAATTTCCAAAAACCCATATGTATGAGTTATAAGGTGACACTTTTATGAATTTCAACATATTTAATCTTCAAACAATAAAACAAAAATCATGGATGGTTGTTGTTTGGGTTACCAAACAACCCCCACATAAGACATACATTATTTGATTTATTGAGCAGGGAAGTAAATTTTATCCAAAGAATTGTGGGAAAAGGTGTTCAAAATAATGAAGGATATCATTTAGGGAGGATATATCTATGTTTATCTACCATGTAGGAAGAAGTTGGACGATGGTACAAGTTAGCTTGGCCATGGTGTTGGGACCATGTGTTCACCACACTAGGTAGATATTAAATTAATGTTGGTGAAGGAGATGGGGAGATTTTATCCTATTGTATAGTTGAGATTTCAAATAGAAACAAGCGAAATATTTGGAGTAAAATGTTTATAATCTTGGATGGAGTTGTTTTGCATTATGAAAGAAGAGAGAGTGTTTTGGGGTATTTCATCTCCATGCATTTTTGCTGAGTGGACATTGGAAAGGAAAAAAACCAACTATCCATGGGGATGGATGGATGATTGTTATGATACATATCCATAAAATCCATTATACATGAATCTGGGTGAGATAATAAGGAGGAAGTCAAGAGGATGTGTATTATTAGAAATTCTAAAAGGAAATCCCTAAGAGGAGGTACTAAAATGAAAAGGGGAATGTCCAAGGGATTAATTGGAAGAGGAGGGGGAGGAGGATGAAGGAGAGTACGTATTAAGGATTCAAGATTGGGAGGATGGAAGCACTCATCGAGGGAGTTACTTTGTGTGAAACCTATGAGCATGAAGAAAACCTTTTTCAGTTAAAGATTGAGTGGCCTTGAAGAATGAATTTCAATTATAATTGAGGTAGAAAGGAATGGAATATTTTATTCCACTAGTTGAAAGTGTCTCCCACCATGAGATGGATTCTCTCTAGAAGTGGGGCCAATAGATCTACTTTCACATACATCATATCGATGGTGCATCATGTCATCATGATGTGTGATCATCAACATATATGAAAGATCACAAGGCATCACTGAGGTAATGAAGAGAAGAGATGTTCAAGAACATTAGTAGAAGAACATGATGTTCAATACACATAGAAACATGAGGAGAGTCCACTATTTCATGATATCCAATCATCAAATTGAGCAAATGTTAGTTTATATTCCCAAAAGAGCACACACATTGTGACTAAGTTTTCATAAAGTCTATAATGGATGGTAGAGTCACATAGAAGGAAATTCGATTAAGAACCAAAAAATGTTGTTTATACAAGTGGGGAAAAGAGAGGAAGAAAAATTGGCACACAATGCAATACAATATTTAAACATTTGTACATCATATTTTTTCAAACTACATTTTCCCACAATTTTTAAACAACAATGATGAAATGAAACAGACAAATTATAGAAATAAAATATCCAATTTTAATGGAAACATTAACGAAATAAAATATCCACATTAAGAGGACACATTAAAAAAATGAACCAGCCACATTAAATAGACACATTTGTGAAATGAAATAGCCACATAGGGAAGACCCATTGAAATTTCAACTGGATGTATCTGGTTTTCAATTCCATCACATCCCTTCAATTCAAAACATGATTCATTCTAAGCATTTTTCATTGGAACTTTAATACATATATTAGTAATTACATTTTAATAATATTAGAAAAATGTTTCATTGTATGGAAATAATAAATTTTTATATATTTTTTCTTCATATGATCTCTCAAAAAATGATATCGAGTATCAATGTGTTTTCTTCTTCCATGCTATACCAGATTTTTGGATAGTTTAATTACTGAATATATATCCACTAATATCACAACGGATCCATCACGTAGATACTTCATCTCTATCAACATATTTCTCAACTATATTCTTTCACAAAAAGTGGATGATTCCACCATGTACTAGTCTTCATATGTGGACATGGTGACCACACTTTTCTTTCTCGTATTCCACGTCAAAGAAGACAATCCAAGAAAAAATACATACCCAGTGGTGGTTTTTCATTCAAATTGGTCACCCCCAGTCAATATATGAGTAAACATATATACATTATTCATAATTGTATGGAGAAAACTGATTAGTGTCCATTATTTCTTTGATATACCTAAAGATATGTTTTACTACTAGCCAGTGTGACTCTTTTGGTGCTTTCTTGTACCTACAGGGATGCCCAACACTATAGAAAATACATGGCCTTATGATTGTGATCTACATAAGGCTTATAATTATTCTCTTGGAAAATTTTGAGTAAATGGTTATTCCTTCTCCCTCATTTTTTTGTTTTAAGTTGATTTCTACAAGAGTTTTTATAGTGTTTTAGTTTTATATCTTGAACGTTTCAAGAAACTCCTTGGTATACCTATATGAGATATATAGATGCTATGATGTTTTTTCTTTACTTATATGATAGGAAAAAGGACCTGATATGTCCATCAGACATCTCAAACTCCATGAACATGTCCTCATTGAATTCATGGAACATATGTCAACTATTCCCTATTAATAGAGAATCATAAATATACAAGAATGAAATAAGTATATCGCCATGATCATTCATCTTGATGTAAACATTGTGCTCATATGGAAATTTAGAAAAGCCATTATCTTGAAGACAGTTGTTGATACGTTATTTCCAATAATGTGGGGCCTACTTCAACCCATTGAGAGATTTCACTAGAAGATACAACTAATCATCTACCCCTTTCATAAAAAATCAATAAGGATGGTCAACATAGACCTCTTCATCTATAATTCTATTATGGAATGAAGACATCGCATATATTTGGTAGATCATCCGATTCTGAGGAACATTCAGTGACATAATCAGCCTTATAGTCCTAAAATGAGAAATAGGAGTAATGATTTCTTCATAGTCCACCTCATACTTCTGTTTTTACCCATTTACTAAGAGCCTTTCCTTATATCCATCAATCCAACCATCATAATTTTTCTTTTTCTTCTACACCCATTTGATACTGATTCACATCTCACTTTTAAAAAGTGTAGTCATTCACATTGTGTCATTTTTCTATGTGGATTGAATTTCTTCTCTGAAAGTGACTATCCAACATTCTTCTCCCACGACTTCTCTAATTGTTAAGGGTTTAGGATATACACATAGGAATTAAAATTTACTTCTAAATTTTTCTCATATATGTCCCTTAATATTTTGATTTTTATCGGATCCAAGGGTGATGATGATCTCTCCAAATTTTTAATTGATGGAGTCCTCTTATGGGTGATGGAATGTCCTCATGGGCTCATGTGTAATGATGATAGGCCAAAGGAATGTGTTGTGAGAATTTTATCCTAGTGGTCATGATTTTCCTTCAGTTCTTCCATTTAAATGAGAATAACTTTGTTAGATTCTTCATCATTCTATTTCCAGTTTTATTAATCAATAAATTCCACGTCATTACTCACCACTACATTATTGGTTAGTTTAATGTAGATCATATACTCATTAGACACTCCGTAGTAGCTGATGAAGAATAACTTATCTCCATGATCATCAAGCTTCATTCTTCATGATTCTGGAACCTGAGCATAGGAGACACACCCAAATATTCTTAGGTGTGCCTTGACCAGTTTGTAGCCACTACATGCATCTTCTAGTGTCATTTTTTTGATTCTATTTGTGGGAAATTGGTTGAGAAGTTAGGTAGTACATGCCACTACCTCTTCATAGAAGGTCTTCAAAATACCATTCTCCATTAGCATGATCCTCGTCATGTCGAGGATGGTGAAGTTATTTCATTCTACAATTCCATTTTAATGTAGCCTGTATACTATAGTGTATATTTCTTATTTACTCCAGTTCCCTAAAAAAATCATGAAATTCATTTGTAGTATATTCTCTAGCTTTGTTGTATTGTTGTAGTTTTATTTTGTAACCATTTTCAACATCAACACATGTCTTGAAAATTTTAAATATAGTAAAATTAGAATGTTTTTCTATGTTGAAATACACCAAGAGTTTCCTGATAAATTGATCAATGAGGGTAATAAAATACATATTACCTCAATGTGACGGTGTTTCATGTGGTCGAAAAATATCAGTTTGAACCATCTAAAGTTGTAAATTTTCTTTTCTAGACAATCCACTAGAGAAAGAGATCTACTGTTTCTTCCTGACTGTATAGTCCTCAAACACAAGATTTGTTACTTCAATTTCCGGCAAGCCACACACCATTCATGATGAGGATAGAAATTTTGGTAGATGAAATGAAGATTCCCAAAGTGCATAAGACATTTCCATGAGTCATTCTTCATGATTCCCAAGAGACAATCCTCACCCTTTATGTTAAAATTAATATGAAACATGTGATTCATTTAAATTATTACTTGAGAAACAGGCCTCCTGTAAAAATTTCTTATAGATAAAGAAGAAATTTCCATGTTTATGACATACCACTTATCAAGGAGTTGGTCGAGGATTGAGATAATATTTTTGAGTCTTGGTATGTAATACTCATTAGAAATGTAATTCGACTCACCATTATTCATACATATTTTGATTTTGTCTATTCCAATCACAGGACACATTCCTGAGTCTCTAAATCTCATGTCTCCACACACTTATTCTACATGTTCGTCAAATAATTCTTTGTCGCCACTGATATGGTTTCCATCACTCATTTAGATTCACCAAAAATTTATTCGTTCATATGAATTTTCATTTTCAAATTCGTTTGTGGAACCTACTTTTTCACAATGGGATACTTAATAATAGTTTTATCATTCATTATGATCCACTTTTTTCCAATACTCTGATGCATAATGGGTGATTTTTTTGCAATTTTTGTCATTGTAATGTCTTTATGTTTCCATGACAACGTGTGAATCGACATCCACCATTTCCTCTTAAATAGAAATTGGTAAAATTTAGTTTCTTTTATTGATATCACATATGATATCCACACCCTCTACCTATTTTACGATGACTTCCTAATTGTAGATGGATATGATTTTTTTTATTTAGAGACGACATGGACTATAAGACATGGTCTAGTGTTGAACCCACATTATTTTTCATTATTATCTATTGAACATGAAG
The DNA here is from genome assembly GCA_963277665.1 of Viscum album. Taxonomy (NCBI): domain Eukaryota; kingdom Viridiplantae; phylum Streptophyta; class Magnoliopsida; order Santalales; family Viscaceae; genus Viscum; species Viscum album. The sequence continues at coordinate 1,469,766,484 of OY728151.1, forward strand.
TGACCCCATAATATCTTAAATGGATAGCCTCTCCAAATCCATTGATTATTTGACGTCAAAAACCAGATGATCAAACTTGGTTAAGTGAGGTCGAATTGATTTTTCAATAACACAAATTTCCTCCACTTTTTCACCACTCATTTTAAAATTGATAACAATAACAATCAAGAATTAGAAGTAGTTAGATATACTGTAACCATATTTCAGGTGTTCCACTATGAACTCAGCTCTTAATTATGGAATATGTACCCGCTTCACTCATTCAAAACCCTTGAAGATTGCACAAAGGGTATCACAAGCATTCCTTCTTGAAGTTTTTTGACAATCATTTTGAATGTTGATTCAACTAACTGTAGATAGAGGATGAAAAATTCCTTTTTGTCTTTTTTCATTAGATTTTTTAGAGCCGTATATTATTAATTTTTTAATAAATATTCTTTCTATATAGTGGCTACATTAGAAACATCTGTGATGATCTCTCATAATTATTGTGATCTGAACAACGCCATCATTGGGATGAACCACCTCTCATAGTTTTCTTTGGACAACTTTGGAACTTGTGGATGAATTGTGTCCATATTCAAAAAATTGGAGGATGCCTTGGTAACCCCTATAATACTAGTTTTCAACTATATAACATGGGAAAAATATTTTTTGAATAATTGGAACACAATAAATCAATGGATTTCAAGTTTTGTATTTCACATATATTCAGACTAAAATGTTCAACAATTTATTGGCATTTAAAAAGATATTAAACAAAAACATTCAAGAAATTAGGGTGGAAAATTAAATGGAAAAATCAAAGAAATAATATTTCCACATTATATGGACACATTAATGAAATGAAACAACCATATTAAAGGGTGACATTATTGAAATGAAATAGCCACATAGAGAAGACCCTTTAAAATTTACACCGGATGTATTTTGTTTTCAATTCCAAGAAAACAAGTTTCTGAGTATTCAGGTCCCATGAGGAAATTTATATATATAAATAAGTATTAAGAGGATAATCATGGACATACCATGGAACAATAGTATACTTTTTTATAAAAGAGACCTCCTTGAAATCAATATATATGGAATCAACTTCCAAGTCAATGAACATCAAACCCTCGAGAATCATTCTATGTAAATATTCAGAATGGGGGGAAAGCTGACAGAAGGGTGTAGATTCATGCATCAAAAAATTTTAATCAAGGATACTATCACCACTAGTGTATCTGGGATGCACGGAGGTTCCGTACATTCTGAATGATAAGGGAGTGAAATTTTCGTCTGATGTGCCTCTGAGGATGCAAAAAAGATAAAGGGGAAACACAATGAAACAACGCCAATTCACGGTAGAAGAGGGGTCTTAAAGGGAATATCTCTAGTTGAGTTTTCCGTAATTGAAACTAGAGTCCAAGTCCATGAGAACCAAGGGGTGGTGAGAGTCCCCTTTTATAAGTGGAGAGAATAAAATATTTTTAAATATTTTAACGTTATATAATGTAGAAAATGATTAAAATGTAATGTGGATAAAAAAATATATAAATAATTCAGAGGGGAAGGGAATACAGTCAATTTTAGACATTTTTTATAATCTTTTTAGACATTAATCAATTTAATTACCACTTTTACCTTTCATGATTTTTAAACGGTAAGTTGTTTTGACATTTGGTAACTTAATATTTTTGACTAAACATAATGTGGCCCATGTTAGATAATATATTACCATTGATTCGAAATTTTCAATAAATTTCATTTTATTTAATTTATAAAAGATATCAAAAGATATTTTAATATATAAAAAATATAATCTAATGGACATATTATTTATGAAAATAGTAATTATGTTTTAAAATATCAAATATTTATTTGTAAGTTAAAACAACATTTTAAAAATAATAAATTCACATATAAAATATATATTTCATCTTGTATTATTGTTTCCTTAAATTTAAATTCAGAATTTATAATAATAATTTTATAAAAGTCATTTTATTTTTATAAACACTTTTTTGAAATATTCACCTAAAATCAATAAATGTAGAAAAATCACAAAAATTCATATTAATAATATGTTAAATATATTAATCCAAAAATGTTTTTTATTTATTTATATTGCATTTATATCATTGGATAATTAAATTTTTATGTAAAATACCAGAATAGTGTAGAAAATTATTCATATTGGGAATCAAATTTCTAAAATGTATATTTCTCATTTAAATTATTTCATATAAAAATATAATAAATTTAAATATAATATATTTTCGATATTATTTATATAATTTCTCATTATAATTTCTTTCAAAAATAATATACTATTTCTGGAAAAATATATATTTTTCTACAAATAATGATGATCATTGTTTTTTCAGATATAATAATTTTATTCTATTTATATTAAATGTGTCCATTATTTTCCTCCTATATAAATTTAAAAAAGTAGATACTACTATTCATTAATGATAATTAAAGGGCCTGATTTTAAGGGTCAATGTTAATATATCATAGTTTCAGTTTGGTTTGGTGTTGCATGTGGTGAAAGTTATCGATCATATTAGGAAAATTTATATGTGATCATATGTTAAAAACACAGCCCGATACATTATTCCACACCCCCCTAAATAGATTATGTCTTCTCAATTTGAATGATAACATCATAATAAATTTTATATTAAACTCATGATTAGTTAAAACTGCTTTGATGATCCGGGAATTATTTTCAATTTGGATTGAGATTTATTTTCCTGAAAAATGATTATAATAAGTTTATAAAGAGACATAAATCATTCTTAATTTCACCAATAATTTGACTATGTGATGAAAATCTATAACCATAAGGAATAATGTCTCAGAGTCAATAAAAATTATTTATCATATAGTCATACCACTAAGGGTTTTATTCATTACATAATATCTAGTAGTTGGGTAAACAAACATGATATTGGAAACTGTAAAATATATAGATAAACCTCACTATTAGATTCATTATTAGTAGTTTCAAAAGATTTTCCTTACATGAAAGGTTATTAGTGGAAATTTCTTTTATTATACCTTGTATTATTATATTGAGTTTCATAATGTCTAACTGTCTTGTAATTGAAGAAATAGATTTTTGTAGCTTCTCTCTTTCACATACACTTCTGAGCCAGATGACCTCTATATCAACACATATTGCATTTACCTATTCTTTTAAGGAAATATCCCATATGTTTCTTCCCACATATTTCCTTAACGAAATTAAATATTCTTTCTTTCATGATCATTCATGAGGTCTCATCATTTTCTTCTATGGTGCCTTTGGGACTTCGGCTATGTTCAGAATATTAATTACATTTCTTTATAGTTGATTTGAGATATTTATAAGGTTTTTCACCCCATATACCATTCTGATATATTATTCATTGAAGTAATATATTCATTTTCCTTTACCTCTATGGTTCCTCCTAGTTCAAAAAATCACTAGAACCAAAAGAATTTCTAGGATTTATGATTATTCAATGATAATTCTCATAAATAACCGCTGGAAAATTTTTCATTAACATGCTTCAGTTTATAAATATATATTTGTAGCTTATTGTTCTTATATCTCGAGTTTTATCCAGCCTTGTTCAACCTATATTAATCTCATATATGACTATTGGTTCAAATATTGATACATTGAGTTGGGTTCTGTTATACTTGTTAACATAATCTTCAAAATAGAGACCCCCCATTACCATGATTATAATAAAATACTCTAATGTCTTGAAAATCATTTAAATTTATACACTCAAAACCCAACAAATCCTGTATAGAGGAAAAAATAAAAATTATTAAGCACCTTAACCTCTAGATCTCTACATTTCATTCTATGCTATCCATGGTAACATTTCTATTAGGTCATCTGACTAAAACATATTAAAATCCCTAAAAATGGTTCATATTGAGAATTTGATTGAACAAAGAATATACACCAAGAGTGTTAAACAAAAATTTCAGTTAGTCCTCTCTGTTTTTACCAAATGAGAGTATATTTAAAACCTAATGAATCCATTTCATGGTTATTACACCTAAGTAATCAATTCCTGAGCCTTCATTAACTTGTAATATCCATATATAGAATCTATTTGTATGAAAAACACATAGTAAATGTTTTACAAAAAAATAACCATTACATCCTATACATATAATTATTCGTTGGGTTTTTGTTATGTTCTCTCATCATAATCTATAATATATATTATTTTATTACATTAACATTAAATTATAAAGATATCCCAATGGATTATCTATACCGTGAACATATGATTAGAACTATGTTATCAACCCTTCAATTATCCTTAAAACATCCTAATATATAAAATTATCTAGTCCTCCCTTTGATACCAATTTGGATTCCTCAGACACACACTCCTGAATCTAGTTCCATAAACACATACTTTACATACTCACTTCTATATCAGGAGTAAAATATCCTGTATATAACTATGCATTAGTAAAATATCCATAATTAGTATTTACTCTCTTACATCGTGAGGATATATTTGTGTTTAGAGATTTATATAATGTTGACACATTAAAAATAATAAATACCTTGTATTTGTATCGAGTAATCATGTTTTCTACTTTAATATATCTAAATAAACCATAATAATTCACCAATAAATCCCTCAAATAATTACACAAAATATATACTTCTAAACATGTCACCTATAATAATTTTCTTCATTACCCAGGGAAATTAAATCATAAGAAGGGGTTATATCAAAATTTTATTAAGGAAAAACATACAAAAAAAGCAATCATTGTATAAACATAACATAAATATTATGGAATGAATCGGGAAACAACATGTATCTATAATTAAATTTTAATTGGGAGCATTATATATCCATGAAAATAAATTAAAATGTCGATATTAATAATTTTGAGCCCATATTTATAGAATACATTATACCATACATAAAAACCCTACTATGAAGGCCAATTTCCAAGACACAATTTTCTTTTTAGGGGAAGAAGCATACACCAAAACCCAGTCTGTTTTGTCTCTTGAGAGTAGTTGATGCTACAAGGGGATATATAATAAATACATCACTCTTCACTTGAATAATTATAATTCATTAAGAATAATATTAAACAATACATTTATTGCCATTTCATATGAAAAATATTATTGAATAAAACAAGGCTATCTATATAATGAATGATAAAAAATGCCAATATATAATCAAATTAAATTAGCCACAAGTAATCATCATGAATAATGATATTTTTTCAAATTTCAATAAATGTATAATATGAACAGAACCAATCCTAGGAATGAATGTTTATGGTAAAAAAATTCAAATTTATCAATAATATTCTGTGTTGGAATAAAAATATAAAGAACATTAATACTTATCCCTTTTGTCAATAAAATGGGTAAACGTTTCATTAACCATCTAGAAAAAGAATATGAATTGTTAAAGAATACATAGTAAGCATTCCACAAAAATTATTTATCGGAATAACAACATATGGAATGAAAATATATTTCACCAAGTAAATTGAATAACACACCTTCTCAGTGAACATAATATTTTATGAATTATGTAAAATCTATTGGTCAAAATATATACATTATGGAGTATATGACTAAGTCAATAATAGAATAACCTGATCGCCAGTCATCCTAATAATGAATGTAGATTATTTGTAAACAACAAACCATATTGAAATAATGGAAACATAGGAGTTTGTTGACATAAATGAAAAACACCCTCCTAAAATGAATGCTTCCAATGGTATAATAAAATAAGAGATAAAGAATCAAATTTCTTGATACCAAGATTTAAATTCCCATAATATATATATATATATATATATATTACAGGATATGTAATGTAACATGAACTCTTTTTGGGTAATTAATTTGGAATGTTATATGGGAAATCTATAAAAAAACAGAAATGTTCTGTTAGAATAATTTTTTAATGTAGAGGTAATGCTTAAAATTTAGGAATCATATTCAAAAAAAGAAGAAGGTGGACAAGGGTACAAGTTAGCTTGGCCACGGTGTTGGGACCAAGTGCGCACCACACTGGGTAGAGAATAAATTAATTTTGGTGAAGGAGATGGGGAGATTATTTCCTAGTGTATAATTGATATTTCAAATAGAAACAAGTGAAATATTTGGAGTAAAATGTTGGTAAACATGGGATAGTGCTATTTTGCATTATGAAAGATGAGAGAGTGTTTGGGGGAATTCCATATCCATGCCTTTTCGCTGAGTGGACATGGGAAAGGAAACAAACCAACTATCCATGGGGAGGGATGGATGATTGTTAGGAGACATATCCATACAAGCCACTATACCTGAATTTATGTGAGATAATAAAGAGGAAGTCAAGAGGATGTGTATTGTTAGAAATTCTAAAAGTACATCCCAAAGAGAAGGTCCTAAAATGAAAAGGAGAATGTCCACGGGATTAATTAGATGAGGAGGGGGAGGAGGATGAAGGAGAGTACACATTAAGGATTCAGGATTTGTAGGATGGAACCACTCATTGAGGGAGTTACTTTGTATGGAACCTATGAATATGAATACAACCTTTTGTAGTTATGGATTGAGTGTCCTTGACGAAATAATTTCAATTAGAATTGAAGTAGAAAGGAATGGAAAATTTTCTTCCACTAGTTGAAAGTGTCTCCCACCATGAGATGGATTCGCTCTATAAGTGGGGCCAATAGATCTACTTCCACATACATCATATCGATGGTGTGTCCTATCATCATGATGTGTGATCATCAACATATATGAATGATCCCAAGGAATCACTAAGGGAATAATGAGAAGAGATGTTCATGAACATTAGTATAAGAACCTGATGTTCAATACACATAGAAACATGATGAGGGTCCATGATTTCATGATATCCAATCAAAAAATTGACCAAATGTTAGTTTATATTCCTCTAAGAGCACACACATTGTGACTAAGTTTTCATAATGTCTATCATGGATGGTAGAATCACATAGAAGGAATTTCGATTAAAAACCAAAAAATGTTGTCTATACAAGTGGGGAAAAGAGAGGAAGAAAAATTGGCACACAATTCAATAAAAGATTTAAACATTTGTACATCATATATTTTCAAAGTACATTTTCCCACAATTTTTATGCAACAATGATGAAATTAAATAGAAAATTTATAGAAATGAAATATCCAATTTTAATGGAAAAATTAATGTAACAAAATAGCCACATTAAGAGGACACATTAAAAAATGAACCAGCCACATTAAATAGACACATTTGTGAAATGAAATATACACATGGGAAAGACCCATTGAAATTTCAACTGGATGTATTTGGTTTTCAATCCCAACACTTCCCTTCAATTCAAAACATGATTCATTCTGAGAATTGTTCACAGGCACCTCAATATATCTGTTAGTAATTACATTGCAAGAATATCTGAAAAATGTTTCATTGTATGGAAATAATAAAAGTTTATATTTTATTGCTTCATATGATCTCTCAAAAAATGATATCGAGTATCAATGTGTTTTCTTCTTCCATGCTATACCAGATTTTTGGATAGTTTAATTACTGAATTTTCATCCATTATTATCACTATAGATCCATCATGTAGATGATTCATCTGCATCAACATATTTCTCAACTATATTCTTTCACAAAAATTGGATGATTCCCCAACTTACTAGTCTTCATATGTGGACATGGTGACCACACTTTTCTTTCTTGGAATCCACATCAAAGGTGACAATCCATGAAAAAATACATACCTAGTGGTGGTTTTTCATTCAACTTGGTCACCCCCAATCAATATATGAGTAACCATATATACTTTCTTCATCATTGTATGGATAAAACGGACCAATGTCCTTTATTTATTTGATATACCTAAGGATTTGTTTCTCTGCTAGCCAGTGTGACTCTTTCGGTGCTTCCTTGTACCTACAAGGAATCCCAACACTGTAGACAATACCTGGCCTTATGATTGTGAGCTACCTCAGGCTTCCAATCATACTGTTGGAAAAATTTGAGTTAATGGTTATTCCTTCTCCCGTAATTTTTTGTTTTAAGATTATTTCTACAAGTGTTTTTATAGTATTTTAGTTTTATATCATGAATATTTCAAGAAACTACTTGGCATACCTCTATGAGATATATAGATGCTATAATGTTTTTTCTTTACTAATATGCTAGGAAAAAGGACCTGATACATCCATCAGACATCTCAAACTCCATGAACATGTCTCCATTGAATTCATGGAATATAGGTCAACTATTCCTTGTAAATAGAGAATCATCAACATACAAGCCTGAAATAAGTATATCACCATGATCGTTCATCTTGATGTAAACATTGTGCTCATATGGAAATTGGGAAAAGCCATTCTCTTGAAGATAGTTGCTGATACGTTCTTTCTAATCATGTGGAGCCTACTTCAACCCATTCAGGAATGCAGATTTCACATCTATTTGGTAGATCATCTGATTGTGAGGAACATTCAGTGATATAATCAGACAAAGAGTCCTAAGGTGAGAAATAGGAGTAATGATTTCTTCATAGTCCACCTCATACTTCTGTTTTTACCCATTTTCTGTGAGCCTTTCTTATATCCATCAATCCTAGAATCATAATTTTTCTTGTTCTTCTACACCCATTTGATACTAATTCTCTTCCGACTTTTAAAAATTGTAGTCATTCACATTGTGTCATTTTTCTATGTGGATTGAATTTATTCTCTGAAAGTGACTATCCAACATTCTTCTCCCACGAATTCTCTAATTGTTAAGTGTTCATGATATACACATATGAATTAAAATTAATTTCTTAATTTTTCTCATATATATCCCTTATTATTTTTAATTTTATGGGAACCAAGGGTGAGGACGATCTCTCAAAATTTTTAGTTGATGGAGTCCTCTTATGAGTGATGGAATTTCCTCATGGGCTCATGTGTACTAATGAAGGGCCAGAAGAAGGTTTTGTGAGAATTTTATCCTGGTGATCATGTTTTTCCTTCAGTTCTTCCATTTCAATGAGAATATATTTGTTAGATTCTTAATCCTTCCATTTCCATGCTTATTAATCAATAAATACCACGTCATTACTCACCACTGCATTAATTGTTAGTGGAATTTAGATCATATACTCATTAGACAATCCATAGTAGCTGATGAAGAAGAACTTTTCTACATGATCATCAAGCTTCATTCTTCATGATTCTGGAACCTGAGCATAGGTGACACACCCAAAGATTCTTAGGTGTGCCTTGCCCAGTTTGAAGCCACTCCATGCATCTTCTAGTGTCAATTTTTTGATTCTCTTTGTGGGAAATTGGTTGAGAAGTTAGGTAGTACATGCCAATACCTCTTTGTAGATGGTCTTCAAATTCCCATTCTCCATTAACATGGTCCTCATCATGACAAGGATGGTGAAGTTATTTCATTCTAAAAAACCAGTTTAATGTAGCCTATAGACTGTAGTGTATATATCTTATTTACTCCAGTTCCCTAAAAAAATCATGAAATGCATTTGCAGTATACTCTCCACCTTTGTTGTATTGTTGTAGTTTTATTTTGTTACCATTTTCAACATCAACACATGCCTTAAAAATTGAAAATATAGTAAAAGTAGAATGTTTTTCTATGTGGAAATAAACCATTAATTTCCTGATAAATTCATCAATGAGGGTAATAAAATACATATTACCTCAATGTGAGGGTGTTTCATGTGGTCGAAAAAATATCAGTTTGAACCAACTAAAGTGGTTAATTTTCTTTTATAGACAATCCACTAGGGAAAGAGATCCTTTGTTTCTTCCTGACTGTATAGTCCTCACACATGAGATTTGTAACTTCAATTTCCGGCAAGTCACACACCATTCATGATGAGGATAGACATTTAAGGTAGATGAGATGCAGATTCCCAAAGTTCTTATGCCATTTCCAGGAGTCATTCTTCATGATTCCCAAGAGACAATAATCACCATTTATGTTAATATGCATCAGAAACATGTGATTCATTTAAATTTTTACTCGAGAAACATGCCTCCTGTAAGAATCTCTTATAGATAAAGAATAAATTTCCATGTTTATGGCATACCACTTATCAAGGAGTTGGTCGAGGCCTGTGATAATATTTTTCAGGCTTGGTATGTAATACTCATTAGAATTGTAATTCGACTCATCATTATTCAAATATATTTTGATTTTGTCTATTCCAATCACATGAAACATTTATGAGTCGCTAAATCTCACGTCTCCACACACTTATTCTACAAGTTCCTCCAATAATTCTTTATCACCACTGATATGATTTCCTGCACTCATTTCGATTCACCAAACACTGAGTCGTTAATATGAATTTTCATTTGAAAATTGGAGTGTGGAACCTACTTTTTCACAATGGGATACTTAATAATAGTTTGATCATTCATTATGATACACTTTTCTCCAAAACTCTGATTCATAATGGTTGAATTTTTTACAATTTTTGTCATTGGAAGTTCTTTATGTTTCCATGACAACGTGTGACTAAACATCCACCATTTCCTCTTAAATTGAAATTAGTAAAATTTATTTTCTTTTATTGATATCATAGATGATATCCACACCCTCTACCTATTTTACAATGACTTCCTGATTGTAGTTGGATATGATTTTGTTTATTTAGAGATGACATGGACTATAATACATGCTCTAGTGTTGAACCCCCATTATTTTTCATTATTATCTCATGAACATGAAGTGACCCCATAGGTTCTTAAATGGATAGACTCTCCAAATCCATTGATTATTTGACTTCAAAAACCACATGATCAGACTTGGTTAAGTGAGATCGATTTGATTTTTCAATAACAAAAATTTCCTCCACATTTTCACCACTCCTTTTCAAATTGATAACAATAACAATCAAGAATTAGAAGTAGTCAGATATACTATAATCATATTTCATGTGTTCCACTTTGAACTCAAATCTTAATGTTGGAATATGTACCTGCTTCACTCATTCAAAACCCTTGAAGATTGTACAAAGGGTATCACATGCTTGCCTTCCTAAAGTTTCTCCGACAATCATTTTGAATGTTGATTAAACTTACTGTAGATAGAGGATGAAAAATGATTTTTTGTCTTTATTCATTAGATTTTTGAGAGATATCTATTCTTAATTTTTTAATACATCTTATTCTGAAATAGTGGGTACCTTAGACACATCTGTGATGATTTCCCATAATTAATGTGATCCGAACAACACCATCATTATGACAAACCACCTCTCATAATTTTCTTTGGACAACTTTGGAACTTGTGGATGGATTATGTCCATATTCAAAAAATTGGAGGATACCTTGGTAACCCCTATGATACTAGTTTTCAACAATATAACATTGGAAACAAATCTATTGAATAATTGGAACACAATGAATCAATGTATTTCAAGTTTTTTAATTCACATATATTCAGTCTAAAATTTTCAACAATTTATAGGCATTTAAAAAGAAATTATACAAAAACATTAAAGAAATTAAAGAGGAAAATTAAATGGACACATCAAAGAAATAATATTTACAAATTATATGGACACATTAATGAAATGAAACAACCATATTAAATGGACACATTATTGAAATGAAATTGCCACATGGAGAAGACCCTTTAAAATTTACACCGGATGTATTTGTTTTCAATTCCAAGAAAATGTGTTTCAAAGTATTCATGTCCCATGAGGCAATTTATATATATAAATAAGTATTAAGAGGACTATCATGGACATACCAAGGAACAATAGTAGACTTTTGTATAAAAGAGACCTCCTTGAAATCAAAATATACAGAATCAAATTCCAAGCCAATTCCCATCAAACCCTCGAGAACCATTATATGTAAATCTTCATAATGGGGGAAAAGCTTACGGAAGGGGATAGATTCCTACATAAGAAAATTTTAATCAAGGATAAAATCACCACTAGTGTATCTGGGATGCTCGGAGGTGCCTTACATTCTGAATGATAAGGGAGTGAAATTGTCGTCTGAGGTGCCTATGAGGATGCAAAAAAGATGAAGGGGAAACACAATGAAACCACTCCAATTCATGGTAGAAGAGGGGGCTTAAAGGGAAGATCTCTAGTTGAGTTTTCCATAATAGAAACTAGAGGCCAAGTCCATGATAACCAATGGGTGGTGAGAGTCCCCATTTATAAGTGGAGAGAATAAAATATTTTTAAATATTTTAACATTATATAATCTAAAAAATTATTAAAATGTAATGTGGATAAAAAAATTTATAAATAATTCAGCGGGGAAGGAAATACACTAAATTTTAGACATTTTTTATAAAGTTTTTAGACATTAATCAATTTAATTACCACTTTTACCTTTCTTGATTTTGAAACGGTTAGTTATTATGACCATTGGTAACAAAATCTTTTCGACTATACATAATGTGGCTCATGTTAGATAATATATTACCATTGATCCAAAATTTTAAATACATTTCATTTTATTTAATTTATAAAAGAGATCAAAAGTAATTTTAATAAAAAGAACTATATAATCTAATGAACATATTATTTACGAAAATAGTAATTGTGTTCTAAAATATCAAATATAGATTTTTAAGTAAAAAAACATTTTAAAAATAATAAATTCACATATAAAATATATATTTCATCTTTTATTATGGTTTACTAAAATTTCAATTCATAATTTTAGAATAATATTTTTATAAAAGTCATTTTATTTGTAAAGACAATATTTTGAAACATTCACCTAAAATCAATTAACGTAGAAAAATCACAAAAATTCATATTAATAATATGTTAAATATATTAATCCAAAAATGTTTTTTATTTATTCATATTTCATTTATATCATTGCAGAATAAAATTTTGAAATAAAATACCATAATAGTGTGGAAAATTATTGATATTGTGAATCATCTTTTAAATATGTATATTTCTCATTTAAATTATTTCATATCAAAATATAATAAATTTAAAAATAATATATTTTCTATATTATTTATATAATTTCTCATTATAAATTTTTCCCAAAAATAATATACCATTTTTGAAAAAATATATATTTTTATATAAATATTGATCATCATTGTTGTTTTAGATATAATAATTTTATTCTATTTATATTAAAAGTGTCCATTATTTTCCACCTATATAAATTTAATAATGTAGTTAATACTATTCATTAATGATAATTAAAGGGCCTTCTTTTAAGGGTCAAAGTTAATATATCCTAGTTTTAGTTTAGTTTGGTGTTGCATGTGGTGAAAGTTATTGATCATATTAGGAAAAATTAAATGTGATCATATGTTAAAATCACGGCCCAATACATTCATCCACACTCCCCTAAATAGATTATGTCTTATCAATTTGAATGATAACATCATAATAAATTTTTTATTGAACTCATGATTAGTTAAAACCCCTTTGATGATCCGGGAATTATGTAGAAATTGGAGTGAGATTTATTTGTCTGAAAAATGATTATAAGAAGGTTATAAAGATACATAAATCATTCCTAATTTCAAAAATAATTTCACTATGTGAATAATATCTATAACCATAAGGCATAATGTCACACGGTCCATTAAAATTATTTATCAGATAATCATTCCACATAGGGTTTTATTCGTTACATAATATCTAGTAGTTGGGTAAACATACATGATATTGGAAACTAGATAATCTATAGTGAAACCTCACTATTAGATTCATTATTAGTAGTTTCAAAGTATTTTCCTTACATGCAAGGTTATTGGTGTAAATTTCTTTTATTATACCTCGTATTATGATGTTGAGTTTTGTAATGTCTAACTGTCATGTAATTGAAGAAGTAAATTTTTGTAGCTTCTCTATTTCACGTACACTTCTGAGCTTGATGACCTCTATATCAAATCATATAGCATTTACCTATCCTTTTAAGGAAATATGAAATATGTTTCTTCCCATATATTTCATTTACGAAATTAAATATTATTTCTTTCGTCATATGTATTATTTGATCATTCATGAGGTCTAATCATTCTTTTCTATGGTGCCTTTCGGACTTCGACTGTTTTCACAATATTTAGAACATTTCTAGATAGCTGTTTTGAGATATTAATATGGTTTTCACTCCATATACCATTCTGATATGATATTCATTGATGTAATATATTCATTTTCCCTCACCTCTATGGTTCCTTCTAGTTCCAAAAATCCCTAGAACCAAAAGAATTTCTAGGATTTATGATTACTAAAAGGTAATTTTCATAAATATCCCTGGGAAAATTTACCCTTAACATGGTTCCATTTATAAAGCTATAGTTTTAGCTTATAGTTCTTATATATCGAGTTTCATCCAGTCAGGGTCAACCTATATTAATCTCATATGTGATTATTGGTTCAAATATTGTTACATTGAGTTGGGTTCTCTAATACTTGTAAACTTAATCTTCAAAATAGAGATCCCCCATTACCATGATTATAATAAAGTACTCTAATGTCATGAAAATCAATTAAATTTATACACTCAAAAACCAATATATCCTTTATAGGGGAAAAATACAAATTATTAAGAACCTAAACCTCTAGATCTCTACATTTCATTCTATGCTATCCATCGTAACATTTCTATTAGGTCATATGACTAAAACATTTTAAAATCCCTAAAAATGGTTCATATAGAGAATTTGATTGAACAAAGAATATACCCCAGGAGTGTTAAACAAAATTTTCCTTTAGTCGTCTCTATTTTTTACCAAATGATAGTCTATCATAAACCGAATGAACCCATTTCATGCTTATTACCCCTAGGTTATCAATGTTTGAGCCTTCATTGACTTGTAATATACATATATGGATTTTATTTATATGAAAAACAAATAGTAAATGTTTTAAAATAAAGTAAACATTACATCTTATACGTAAAATTAATCGTTGGGTTTTCGTTATGTTCTCTCATCATAATCTATAAAATAAATTATTTCGTTACCTTAACATTAAATTCTAATGATATCCCAATAGATTATCTATACACTGAACATATGATTAGAAATATGTTATCAACCCTTAAATTATCATTAAAACATCCTAATATATAAAATTATATATTCATCCCTTTGATACCAATTTTGATTCCTCACACACGCACTCTTGAATCTAGTTCCATAAACACATACTTTACATACTCACTTCAATATCAGGAGTAAAAGATCATGTATATAACTATGCATTAATAAAAAATCAATAATTAGTATTTACTCTCTTAAATCAAGAGCATGTATTTTTGTTTAGAGATTTAGATAATTATGACACATAAAAAATAATAAATACCTTGTATTTGTATCGAGAAATCATTTTTTCCAATAAAATAGATATAATTAAACCATAATAATTCACCAATAACTCCCTCACATAATTACACAAATTATATACTTCTAAACATGTCACCTATAATAATTTTCCTCATTACCCAGGGAAATTAAATCATAAGAAGGGGTTATATCAAACTTTTATTATGGAAAAACATACAATAAAAGCAATCATTGTATAAACATAACATAAATATTACGGAATGAATAGGGAAACAACATGTATCTATAATTAAACTTTAATTGGGAGAATTATATATCCATGAAAATAAATTAAAATTTCGATATCCATAATTCTGAGCACATATTTATAGAATACATTATACCATACATAAAAACCCTACTACGAAGGCCATTTTCAAAGACACTATTTTCTTTTTAGGGGATGAAACATACACCAAAACCTAGTCTGTTTTGTCTCTTGAGAGTAGTTGATGCTACAAGGGGATATATAATAAATCCATCACTCTTCACTTGAATAAATATAATTCATTAAGAATAATATTAAACAGTACATTTATTACCATTTCATATGAAACATATTATTGAATAAAACAAGGCTATCCATATAATGAATGATATAAAATGTCAATATATAATCAAATTACATTAGCCACAAATAATCATCATGAATAATGATATTTTTTCAAATTTCAATAAATGTATAATATTAACTGTAACACCCCAAGCTTCCACGGTACGTTTCCCTTCGAATAATGCAATTGCGTGTGTTGTACGCAACCTCGAGCTCTAACACACACCACAACTAATTAAACTAGCCGTTGTGAATATTAATACCTACTTTTTGTAATTTTATAAATTTTATTTATCAAAATGGACTTCATTTTTGGATTCGGACTATCGAAATTAGCCTATGTTGAATTTTTGGTATTTTTCTGAGAACTTCTTATTTTTTATGAATAGTGAAAAATACTTAAAAAAAACTTTTTTAATCAAAATAATTTATAGTGATAAATTATAATATTTAGTTGTTTTAATGTATAATTAGAATATATTTTTACCATTTTATCCAATGGTGGTCATTAGAATTAATTTAACATTGAAAATGGACATAAACAATTGCCTATCTTTTGATATAAATGGTTTCTTAAAAAACACGCTATTTGTTGTGACAGTGGGAATTAATTATATAATTAATTAATGCAACTTATATGTTTGGAATTTTTTAAAATAGACATCATTTTTGAATTCGGAATGTCAATTATAGCTTAGATTGAAATTTTGGCATTGTTCTGAAAAACTTCAATTTTTGATGAATAGTGAAACCACTCAGTGGTAGTTAAATAACTGATTTTCGTTTAAATGAAATATTACCACTTCTGTGATTTGATTTTCAAAAATCCGACATACATGGTTGTCATTAAGAAGTAAAATGTGGTTGAATGAGATTAAAATAATTTTTGGTGAATAGTAACTTTTAGGTTCATAATCGCGATTAGAGGAAATTAGTGTAGTTTAAGGTACAAATGATGTTTTAATAATATGAGATGAGCATGAAACTTGTCCTACTGCTATTGGATGAGTCATGGACGACCAATACAACCCATGGATAAACTTGGGGACCCCATGGAGCCACATTAGTTGGAAAATGACATTAATATATATTTATTTAATGTTAAAATTAGATTGATACAAACATGAGTTGTTTTACTAAAATAGTTTTTAAGTGGGGTTACACAAGTCCCAATTTTGACTATAAATATTCATTAGAAAGCTAAAAAGATTTCCTACATCATAGTATTTTTTTTATAATTTTTAGACATCAAATAAATAAAATTATTTATGACATCATTATGATGCGTCGATGACCTCATTATTTAACGATTTAAATAAAATGAGAAGATAATGCAAGATCCAAGGCTTACACTTGTCTAAAGCCTATTGGATGGGGAGATTTAGAACCCTTATCACCTTAGCCACGAAGTATATAAGTGTGGGACCTTTAGAATCCGAAAAGAATTGTGTAATAATGTACCATTTCAATCTTTCCAAAAGAGCCCCTCCTCTCCTCTTATAAAAGGCCCCCACCTCTACCACCTTATTCACACATTCAATCATTTTGGTTCGGCCAAACTCTGCCCAAATACTCTCCCAAATTCTCTCCCTTCATCCTAGAAACTATACTTTATTCAGAAAGCCATCCTATGGAGTCCTTTTGATCAAATCAAAAGGAAGAACCCGAAGAAGAGGTAACATTTTCATCACCCTCTTTCATGTCTCATTCTTCTTCCACTCCCTCTTTGTTTATTATTTCAATTCTAAAATTATAACTCCATTATCTTCTATATAATGTGATGTTATTATAAATATGGAACAACCATATTCAGTATTCTACCCATCATTTAAATGACATGTCACCATACGTGCGTACGTACGACTTACCGTCTCCACGTCGTGGTGTGATTGTTATTCAATATATTATTATTTAGATGGGTATAATAATGATATGTAATTCATGTAAATAATAAATATAACATGATAATGATTCTGTGTATATTATATACTATCCAATTATACATTATTTTAATATCAAAATAATGATATTGTCGCTCGTGCTTACGTACGGACTACAGTCTCCACGAACGCGATGAGATTCATTCTCCGTCGTATCCATTCAAGTATAATTATCATTTGATGATTTAAAAATAATGTTTAAGGACATGATATCATTTTGGATATGAATAAAATACAACCAATCTATGAAAAGCATGACTTACGTAACAAAACATATAAAAGAAAACGAGTATGTTAACACCCGAAACAACGATAAATCCAAGATATGGTTAACAAAGCAATGTTAAAAGATCATATATGATATCATATGAATGTATATGATTCTTTTATAATTTAATAACAATTATTTCACCATTATACAGGAGGTTAACCTACCCCAACCAAGGAAAAGTACAAGGTAAGGGTTATTTCACAATCTCTTCATTATCCGAGGTTGTTTATACGTAATAATCTACTGGGATATCTTTATCATCCACATCCATGTTTCTTAAAAATGTATTTCAAAACATTTTTATTATTTACAAGAATATGGGTTAAAGTCATTTATACCCTTTTTTGACTTTTTATAAGAGTAATATTTCCGTCGTTTTCAAAACAAAGTCCTTTTTAACCTTTTTGACAGAATTAAGGTAAGAATGTTTTTTTGTATGGCAGGTGCGGTTATTTCCGCCGTTATAAAATCTTCAAAGCATTACTTACAAGATTATAAGAATATTTTCAAGAAAATGTTTTATTTTATATGGCTCTTAAATGATTTCAAAAATAGAAAGAGATATTTATCTAAAAAGTGTTTTGATTTCATCTATGTCAACATCCTTTGATGGATTTTACGCTTATTTGAAGTTGATTTATTATGATACAAAACTTCTATATTGTATTGAAGGTTTTGTGATATGTTTGACTGTGGATGTGCTATTTTTATACCATTCATAGTTTATGGTAAAATATTGACATTTCGTTTTCTAGTTTTAATACGAATGTTTATGTTATGTTTAAACCTTTTCATATGGGAATGCATTGGACTTAATATGTGACGGGTGGAGCCCGCTATAGCTCCTCGATGCATCGGTAGGTCTCATGAGACAAACTAGTGTCTTGGCACAAGGCGTTGACAAAATCATATTTGTAGTCTTGGAACGAGGCCTTGGCTATGTGGTTATGATAGTCTGGCATTATGAATTCCAACATTATGAAAGTGGTTAGTGATTTTGCATGTGATTTTTCGATTAGTAGAATATCCATGTGAATGAGTAAATGGCATTATTTGATTTTACTTTTTCCATATTATGCTGAAGTTCAAGTTTAATAAGTCTTTTGTTTTAGTTATACATTGCCTTAAATGTTTATTCTTATTTATGAATGTTTCCGCTATATTGTTATCCTTACTGGGCATTTGAGCTCACCCCTTTTCTATGTTTTATTTTTCCCAGGAAGTGAATAAGTAAATTATGAATGACCTGCAGGAATATTATGAGGGGATAATAGTGTGGACTGTGGAGACATTATGTTGTTGTAGTAGTTTTTCATTTTATGATGTAATGTAAAACTTATGAATATATCTAGTGTTTCCAAGGCTACTAAACCAATCAGTCTTTCGAGATTTGATATCTCTTGTGATCATGCCAATGTTATGAAGTAATGCACTGACTCTGGGTAGCTGGGGTCGGGGCGTTACAGTTGGTATCAGAGGAAGATTAGTACAAACCTTGGAAGCTAGATTTAGATAAACTCTGATTAGAGCACATAGACCTAAGATGAACTTTGAGGATTAGTATAGAATAACTTCCTAGAATTTTGGTATTGTAGAGATTTTGTGAGTTTTCCGAGCAATACATCCCTGTCTGGATACGAGCAGGTAGAGGCGGCTCTGGCATAGATGTACATAGGGGTAAAACCCGAAAACACTGCTTTGAGCTAGACTCGAACGGGAGCTGGTGCACGACAACGGGCCTTGCTGCACTCTTGGTTACGACACTCCCGGGGGATATGCTTTGAATAATTCTCATTTTCTTTACAAATCATTATGAAGGGTTAATGAGTATATACTTCCTCAAAGAAAACACTTTTATGATTATGGATTATATCCATAAATAGTTCAATTTATGTTAAGTGTTTTATAAGTATGGGGTTATGTATTTTGATTCATAAATTGATCTAGTTTATGCCATTGTTTAGAAATGGTGCCTAGCGGAAGAAATGGAAACCATATCAATGCACGCACTCCATGTAGGGATTTACCTCCTGCTCAAGATAATTATAGTGGGGCTGGTGATGCAACTGGTGCCGATCAGCTAATCACCATACTAGGACAACTTACTCAGGTTATGAATAATAACCTTACCCATATGGAGCACCCTAATCCACAGCATGGAGGATCAATGTTAGATAGATTCATGAGGCAAAAACCACCAACGTTCAATGGAGTACAAATACCTTAGTAGCCGAGCAATGGATAAATTCCCTAGAGAAAATATTTCAGGCTTTGGGGAGCAGTGAAAGGGAAAAAGTTATCATGGCAGTTTACCGCCTCACTGGAGATGCCGATCAATGGAGGTCACTAATTCAAAACACAAAGGAAGATGACGAATTAACAAACACGGAATGGCAGGAGTTCAAAGAGCTGTTCTTAGAAAAATACTTTCCTCGAGACCATCGAGCGGATATGGAAAGGCAATTTCTGAGTCTGAGGTAGAAGGAGGATGAGAATGTCGCAAAGTATGAGGCTAACTTTACAAGGTTAGCAAGGTATGCTGCAGATTACAAACGTAACCCAAGAAGTAAGACTGATCGTTTATTTGATGGGTTGAAACCATTTCTCCGTCAAGCTTTAGTATCACAAACCTTCTCTTCATACGAAGGTATTGTCTCGTGCTCTATCAAGACAGAAAAGGAATTCTCTAAGTCTTATGTCTTTAAAGCAAAGCAAGAGAAGAAGAGACCTGCTGATCAATCTGGGAATGGAAATAAAGGGAAGAAGGGAAAGGTTGAATATCCATCTTGTGGTAAGTGCGGGAAGAAACATCCCGGTACTTGCCTGAAGGGAATGGGAGTCTGTTACAAGTGTGGTGAAAAAGGCCACCAAGCTCATGATTGCAAGGGGAAGAAGGAAGCTACCAACGTTCGGTGCTACAATTGCATGGAGATGGGGCATTATGCAAATGAATGTCCTAAGCGTCAGGAGAACATACCTCAGAAAAGGCCAAGGGATCAAGGCTAGGCTTATGCTATCACTACTGCTGAGGTAGAAGCCCCGAAAGATGTGGTGGTAGGTAATTTAATGGTTTCCACAAGTTTAGAAAATGCATTATTTGATTCTGGATCATCGCATCGTTTCATATCTTCCCAGTTTGCTAAGAAAATTAGATATTTCCAATTTGATTTAACAAGGGTGTTTTCGGTCAAAACCCCTAAGGGAAGTATTGTTGCAACAAAGTTTTGTCGATTAGTTCCCATTAGAGCACCTAAATGTTCTTTACCTGCTGATCTCATCGTCATACCCATGATTGAATTTGATATAATCCTCGATATGGATTGGCTTTCGGACCATGATGCAAAAATTTATTGTAAGAGGAAAGAGGTTACGATTCTTGATGATGATGATAAGGAACACCTTATCTTTAGAGCCGAATCGTCGCCACATAATTCTTATCTAGATCCACCCCCAGTAGCTCAACTAAATTCAATTATTGGGGAGGAAGAGAAAGAAATTACTGAGGGTGAGGAAAGGAATATTCAAATAGAGGATGTACCTATTATGAGAGAATATGTTGATGTGTTTCCGGAAGAATTACCTGGACATCCTCCAGAACGAGAAGTTGAGTTTTCCATTGATTTAATTCCTGGATCAAGGCCCATATCGAAGACCCCTTATAGAATGGCCATTGTGGAATTAGTTGAACTAAAGAAACAACTAGAGGAATTGAGTAATAAGGGATTTATTCGCCCTAGTGTTTCTCCTTGGGGAGCCCCTATTCTTTTTGTTAAGAAAAAAGATGGATATATGAGGTTGTGCATTGACTATAGGGAGACCAATGCTATAACAATAAAGAACAAGTATCCCCTACCTCGCATTGATGATTTGTTTGACCAACTGCATGGAGCTCAATACTTTTCAAAGATTGACCTTCGGTCTGGATACCATCAGTTGTGTGTGAAGAAGGAAGGCGTTCCAAAGACAGCATTTCGAACAAGGTACGGGCATTATGAGTTTACAGTAATGCCTTTTGGATTGACTAATGCACCCTCTGTTTTCATGGATCTAATGAATAGATTTTTCAAGGAATATCTTGATGACTTTGTAGTGGTATTTATTGATGATATCTTGGTATACTACAAAAGCCACGAAGATCATGAAAATCACTTACGCATTATCCTGAAGACTCTTAGAAGACATGAATTATATGGGAAATTTAGCAAGTGTGAATTATGGCTTCATGAGATTTCTTTTCTTGGCCATATTGTCTCTAAGGATGGAATTTCCGTTGATCCTTCTAAAACCAAGGCAATCCATGAATGTCCAGCACCGACAAGTATAACTGAGGTACGCAGTTTTATTGGTTTAGTAGGTTATTATCGACGTTTCGTCCAGAATTTTGCCAGATTGGCTAACCCATTGACAAAGCTCACACGTAAAGGGATTAAATTTGTCTGGAAAAAAGAGTGTGAAGAATGTTTTGAGGAACTAAAGAGAAGATTAGTCGATGCCCCTATTTTGACTCTACCATCGGGGAATGATGGGTTTGTTATTTATAGTGATGCATCGAAGAAAGGACTTGGTTGGGTCCTTATGTAGAATGAAAAGGTCATTGCCTATGCATCACGACAGATAAACATTCATGAGCAAAACTATCCTACTGATGATCTTGAGTGAGCAGCTGTGATCTTTGCTTTAAAGATATGGAGACATGACCTCTATGGTGAAAAATGTGAGATTTATACTGATCACAAGAGTTTGAAGTATATTTTCACACAAAAATAACTCAACATGAGGAAAAGGAGATGGCTTGAACTACTCAAGGATTATGATTGCACGATACATTACCACCCGGGGAAGGCAAACAAGGTGGAAGATGCTTTGAGTAGAAAATACCATGGAGTTTTGAATGTGATGAGAATTGAAAGGGATCCAATTTTCTTGGATCTAGTGAAGATGGACATGGGAATAACAAGGGAAGGTGAAACGTCAATGCTTTTTCAAATGGTTTCCAAACCATCATTACTAGAAAGGATTAAGAGTTCTCAGACCAATGATGAAGAATTTCAGAAGAATATTAACGATCTGAATGATGGAAGATTGAGGGACTTTGTGTATAAGGATGGAATTTTGAAATTTAGGAAGAGACTTTGTGTTCCCGATATAACTGATCTAAAAAGGGAATTGCTGGATGATGCTCATAGTTCCAATTTCTCTATACACCCTGGGAGAACCAAAATGTATAGAGATTTGAAGGAAATTTTTTGGTGGGACAATATGAAGAGGGAGATTGCTGATTTTGTGTCGAGGTGTATGGTTTTTCAACAAGTGAAAGCTAGAAGGCAACATCCTGGTGGAGTATTGCAACCTCTTCCCATACCTGAGTGGAAATGGGATAATATTACGATGGACTTTTTCATGGGACTACCAAAGACTCCTAGAAGGAATGATGCAATATGGGTCATTGTTGATCGTCTTACTAAGTCAGCACATTTTCTGGCTATATGGGAGGATCTACCACTTGAACGTCTAGCAAGATTATATATTAATGAAGTTGTAAGACTTCATGGAGTACCCCTATCGATTGTTTCTGATCGTGATCCTTGTTTTACTTCAAGATTCTGGAAAAGTCTTCAAAAGGCCTTGGATACTGAACTTTGTTTGAGCACTGCCTATCACCCTCAAACAGATGGACAATCAGAACAGACTATTCAAACCTTAGAGGACATGTTGAGATCATTCTCTCTTGACTTTCAGGGTTTGTGGGATCAATTCTTACCACTGGTAGAATTTTCCTATAACAATAGCTTCCATTCAAGCATTCAGATGGCACCTTATGAAGCGTTATACGGAAAGAGATGTCGTACACCAACCTGTTGGGATGACGTTGGTGAAAGAAAACTTGTGGGACCAGAACTGGTGGAAGAAACAATGGAAAAGGTGAAGGGAATCCAAAACCACATCAAATCAGCTCAATGTAGGCAGAAGAGCTATGTCGATAACAGAAGAAAGGTTTTGGAATTTCAGGTGGGAGATAATGTTTTCCTAAAGGTATTTCCATGGAAGGGTGTTATACTTTTTGGTAAGAAGGGTAAGTTGAGTCCCAGGTACATCGGACCTTTCGAAATTCTAGATCGTATTGGGGCTGTAGATTATCGTATGGCGATGCCGCCAAATCTCTCCAAAGTTCACGATGTTTTCCACGTATCTCTGTTGAGGAAATACATGCCTGACCCAACGCATGTACTCACCTATGAGGAATTAGAACTGGAACCTGATCTTTCCTATTGTGAAGAGCCCGTCAGGATTCTTGATGTGAGGGAGCAGGTGCTGAGAAACCGGACGACTCGTCTGGTAAAGGTTTTGTGGAGAAATCATAAAATGGAAGAGGCAACGTGGGAACCTGAGGAACTTATGATGAAGAAACACCTGAGTATTTTTATGCAAAAATACCCTAGAAATTGCGAGGACGCAATTATTTGAAGGAGGGGAGAATGTAACACCCCAAGCTTCCACGGTACGTTTCCCTTCGAATAATGCAATAGTGTGTGTTGTACGCAACCTCAAGCTCTAACACACACCACAACTAATTAAAATAGCTGTTGTGAATAGTAATAACGACTTTTTAAAATTTTATAAATTTTATTTATCAAAATGGACTTCATTTTTGGATTCGGAATATCGAAATTAGCCTATGTTTAATTTTTGGTATTTTTCTGAGAACTTCTAATTTGTTATGAATAGTGAAAAATACTTAAAAACAAAATTTTTAATCAAAATAATTTATATTGATAAATTATACTATTTAGTGGTTTTAAAGTATAATTAGAATATATTTTTACCATTTTATCCAATGGTGGTCATTAGAATTAATTTAACATTGAAAATGGACATAAACAATTGCCAATCTTTTGATATAAATTGTTTCTTAAAAAAACACGCTATTCATTGTGACAACGGGAATTAATTATAAAATTAATTAATGAAACTTATATGTTTGGAATTTTGTAAAATAGACATCATTTTTGAATTCGGAATATCAATTATAGCTTAGAGTGAAATTTTGGCATTGTTATGAAAAACTTCAATTATTGATGAATAGTGAAACCACTAAGTGGTAGTTAAATAACTGATTTTTCGTTTAAATGAAATATTACCACTTCTGTGATTTGATTTTCAAAAATCCAACATACATGGTTTTCATTAAGAAGTAAAATGTGGTTGAATGAGATTAAAATAATTTTTGGTGAATAGTAACTTTTAGGTTCTTAATCGCGATTAGAGGTAATTAGTGTAGTTTAAGTTAAAAATGATGTTTTAATAATATGAGATGAGCATGAAACTTGTACTACTCCTATTGGATGAGTCATGGCCGACCAAGACAACCCATGGGTCAACTTGGGGACCCCATGGAGCCACTTTAGTTGTAAAATGACATTAATATATATTTATTTAATGTTAAAATTAGATTGATACAAACATGAGTTGTTTTACTAAAACAGTTTTTAAGTGGGGATACACAAGTCCAAATTTTGACTATAAATATTCATTAGAAAGATAAAAAGATTTCCTACATCATAGTTTTTTTTTTTAATTTTTAGACATTAAATAAAGTAAATTATTTATGACATCATTATGATGCGGCGATGACCTCATTATTTAACGATTTAAATAAAATGAGAAGATAATGCAAGATACAACGCTTAAACTTGTCCAAAGCCTATTAGATGAGGAGAGTTCGAACCCTTATCACCTTATCCACGAATTATATAAGTGTGGGACCTTTAGAATCCGAAAAGCATTGTGTAATAATGTATCATTTCAATCTTTCCAAAAGAGCCTCTCCTCTCCTCTTATAAAAGTCCCCCACCTCTACCACCTTATTCACACTTTCAAGCCTTTTGGTTCGGCCAACCTCTGCCCAAATACTCTCCCAACTTCTCTCCCTTCATCGTAGAAGCTTTAATTTAGTCAGAAAGCCATCCTAATGAGTCCTTTTGATCAAATCAAAAGGAAGAACCCGAAGAAGAGGTAACATTTTCATCACCCTCTTTCATGTCTCTTTCTTCTTCCACTCCCTCTTTGTTTATTATTTCAATTCTACAATTATAACTCCAGTATATTCTATATACTGTGATGTTATTATAAATATGGAACAACCATATTCAGTATTCTACCCATCATTTGAATGACATGTCACCATACGTGCGTACGTACGGCTTACCGTCTCCACGTTGTGGTGTAATTGTTATTCAATATATTATTATTTAGATGGGTATAATAATGATATGTAATTCATGTAAATAATAAATATAACATGATAATGATTCTTCATATATTATATAATATCCAATTATACATTATTTTAATATCAAAATAATGATATGGTCACTCGTGCGTACATACGGACTACCGTCTCCACGAACGCAATGAGATTCATTCTCCGTCGTATCCATTCAAGTATAATTATCATTTGATGATTTAAAAATAATGTTTAAGGACATGATATCATTCTGGATATGAATAAGATACAACCTATCCATGAAAAACACGACTTACATAACTAAACATATAAAAGAAAACGAGTAAGTTAACACCCGAAACAACGATAAATCCAAGATATTGTTAACAAAGGAACGTTAAAAGATAATATATGATATCATATGAATGTATATGATTCTTGTATAATTTAATAACAATTATTTCACCATTATACAGGAGGTTAACCTACCCCAACCACGGAAATGTACAAGGTAAGGGTTATTTCACAATCTCTTCATTTCCGAGGTTGTTTATACGTAATAATCTACTGGGATCTCTTTATCATCCACATCCATGTTTCTTCAAAATGTATTTCAAAACATTTTTATTATTTACAAGAATATGGGTTAAAGTCATTTATACCCTTTTTTGACTTTTTATAAGAGGAATATTTCCGTCGTTTTCAAAATAAAGTCCTTTTTAACCTTTTCTACAGAATTAAGGTAAGAATGTTTTTTATATGGCAGGTGCGGTTATTTCCGCCGTTATAAAATCTTCAAAGCTTTCCTTACAAGCTTATAAGAATATTTTCAAGAAAATGTTTTATTTTATATGGCTCTTAAATGATTTCAAAAATAGAAAGAGATACTTCTCTAAAAAGTGTTTTGATTTCATCTATGTCAACATCCTTTGATGGATTTTACGCTTATTTGAAGTTGATTTATTATGATACAAAACTTCTATATTGTATTGAAGGTTTTGTGATATGTTTGACTGTGGATGTGCTATTTTTATACCATTCATAGTTTATGGTAAAATATTTACATTTCGTATGCTAGTTTTAATACGAATTTTTATGTTATGTTTAAACCTTTTCATATGGGAATGCATTGGACTTAATATGTGACGGTTGGAGCCCGCTATAGCTCCTCGATGCATCGGTATGTCTCATGAGACAAACTAGTGTCTTGGCACAAGGCCTTGAAAAATTCTTATTTGTAGTCTTGGCCCGAGGCCTTGGCTATGTGGTTATGATAGTCTAGCATTATGAATTCCAACATTATGAAAGTGGTTAGTGATTTTTCATGTGATTATTCGATTAGTAGAATATCCATGTGAATGAGTAAATGGCATTATTTGATTTTACTTTTTCCATATTATGCTGAAGTTAATGTTTAATAAGTCTTTTGTTTTAGTTATACATTTCCTTAAATGTTTATTCTTATTTATGAAAGTTTCCGCTATATTGTTATCCTTACTGGGCATTTGAGCTCACCCCTTTTCTATGTTTTATTTTTCCCAGGAAGTGAAAAAGTAAATTATGAATGACCTGCAGGGATATTATGAGGGGATAATAGTGTGGACTGTGGAGACATTATGTTGTTGTAGTAGTTTTTCATTTTATTATGTAATGTAAAACTTATGAATATATCTAGTGATTCCAAGGATACTAAACCAATCGGTCTTTCGAGATTTGATCTCTCTTGTGATCATGCCAATGTTATGAAGTAATGCACCGACTCTGGGTAGCTGGGGTCGGGGCGTTACATGAACATAACCCATCATATGAATACTGGTTTATGGTAAAGAAATTCCAATTAATCAATAATATTCTGTGTTGGAATAACAATATAAAGAACATTAATAGTTATCCATTTGTCAATAAAATGGGTAAAGGTATCATTATCCATCAAGAAAAAGAATATGAATTGTTAAAGAATACATAGTAAGAATTCCACCAAAAATATTTATCAGAATAAAAACATATCAAATGAAAATATATTTCACCATGTAAGATGAATAACACACCTTCTCGGTGAACATAATCTTATATGAATTATATAAAATCTGGTGTTCACACTATATACATTATGGAGTATATGACTAAGTAAATAATAGAATAACCTGATCATCAGTCATCCTGATAAATAATTTAGATTATTTAGAAACATCATACCATATTTTAATAAAGGAAACATAGGTGTCTGTTGATATAAATGAAAAAAACCCTCCTAAAATGAATGCTTCCAATGGTATAATAAAATAATAGATAAATAATCGAATTGCTTGATACCAAGATTTAAATTCCCAATATATATATATATATCTATATATTAAAGGATATGTAATGTAACATGAACAATATTTGGGTAAATAATTTGAAAATTTATATGGGAAATCTATAAAAAAAAATGTTCTATTAGAATATTTTTTTGTTGAGGTAATGCTAAAAATTTAGGCATCATATTCAAAGGAATATTTTCCATTGGTGAAGTGAAATAATTTTTAAATAATTAATTTAAAAAAATATAAAAATAATTTATCAATTAAATAATATAAATTTTATAATGGAGAAATTAGGTAAAAACAAAAAACAAATGAAATTGATATAAATCGATTTTTATATCTTGGAAAATAAACTTCTTTAGAACTCACATTTTAAATACAGTAACCAATACATATTTTATTTTATCAAAATATCTTTTTCTCATATAGTTATATAAATTAACATAAAATGAATTATTAAATCCATAGAACAAATGATTCGATAAAAAATTTTCATGAAAAAACTATTTAACTCAAGGAAAATAGACATTAGTTATCATAATAACATCTGAGAAAAATACACCTTAAAATAAGAGATATTTAAACAAGAGGTTTTAATTATTAGAATTGTGAATAAATAAAATAACAAATAATATAATGATATGGTTGAGGTACTGATCATATATGAAATAAGTTCCAGAATGTGATCATAAATCAATGAATGAAAGATGAGTGACCAAAAATTGTTACAGATTGGAAAACAACACAATATATTTCCACTTGAATAGAGGGACATGATTTTGGTTCTAAATAAAATTTATTACCATGAGTAAGAAAAAAACTATTCATGTTATGTGAATACACCATACAATTAAGACATGTTGCAAAAAAATTATTATATCTCAATGAATCAGAATTGAGACAATGGAAACCCTTACTTCTTTAGAAACATTCATGACGAACCTAATAAAAATAGAGATCATGTAATTGAACATATAATACCATGAATAATATATAATTCATGACATAATATCAAATATTATTTTTATATAGAAAACTTAAATTTATCAGGGTTCATAATTCTAAGCATGTCTCAATGAGAGGAATTTGAGGGGAAAATCTATACCACAGCTGAGATTCATTCTACATTTATACCAAATATCCTAGATAATTAAAATAAGGTAATAAGATGCATAATAAATAACATAATTCATATCTATAATCATTTATTCTCCTCATCTATAAATATTTTATACATATATATTTGTTTATTTTTTACTTATTTTGAATGGTGTATGTACGTAGTCTTTATCACATGGAACAAGTTTCATAAAAATGATATTATTTTCTATTATTTTTAAATTTTAATTCATTATTATAAAATATAAGTTATTATAATTGATATAAAATGATATTTATAATATTATGATTTCATTCCATGGTAGTTTTTTTTACAATATATGAATATGAAATAGATGATAACCATGTTACGATTATTTTTAGTAAATAGAATTTGATTTCAAAATTAATGATTTAAATGTTGTTATAATAATAAAATAACCAATTAATTAAATTATTTACATATTAGTGTTGTATTAAACCATTATATAAGTTTTCATAGTCATCCATGAATGAAATGCATAGTATTGTTCATGTAGTTGGTTAAACAAACCCAAACATGATCCTACCATGATTAATGGGTGATTATGGGATGTGTTAGTTATAATATAGTTATAAAATAAGAACAATGATTTTATGTGGATATTAATGATATTATATATAATAATTTTAATTAATTTCAATGAGAATAAAATTTATATAAATTCATTAATTAGAAATAAGTTATCATTATCCTCCCAGATTGCTCATTTTAAATGATTTAATTAATGATAATATTTTTTTGATAATATAATTAATAGGATATAAAATTCACCATTAAAAATCTTAGTTATATATAAAAAATCTTATTAATTATTTTATCCCATTCTCATCACCATATCTGTAAGATGTTGATAAAATGAAAAACGAAAATCAATCATTCCCTAAATGTGGTAGTCCAAATGTAGAAAATGTTCATGATTTCATTTTACATAGAATGGGTGGAAGAAGTATAATGGTTTAATATTTATTTTTCATAAAAACCATTTAAATATTATAGTTATATGTTAATTTCACCTTTAGAAAATACTTATAAGGTAGTAATGTAAAATGAAACACATTATGTCGTGGTGGTTTCAAGTCGCCCGATGCACTAATTATGGTTTGGTTTTTAATAATTGAAAATAGAAAATATGATTAATGATTATTATCATTACATAATATAATTTAGTATATAAATAGAAACCAATTCATTACATAGTCATTTGAAAATTATAATTTGAAAAGATAAATATCAATGGAAGATCACTGATAAATGATTGGAATAAGATAATATCTGGTGACCATAATCTTAAGAGGGTGAAATATTATTACATGGGAAGGGAAATAGGGATTTATTAAATAATAAAACCTAATTTTTAAGATTTCATTGATGGGGTACTATGAATCCCATTTTATAAATGATTAAAATGTCATTTCTGTAAATATTTCAACATTATATAAATCAAGAACATGACAAACATCACATATGGAACCAAAATTGATCAATAATTGACTTGGGAAGATATAATGTAGATTAACTCCTCAAAAATTATACTTTAAACAATTTTTTTCCTGTTTCAATCTCTTTATCGCTTGAATTAATACAATAATCTTTTTATATTTTACTACATATATTTTATTTAAATAATTTAAATTAATAAATATGGATTAAAATAATGGGGTAATGATTACACAATTTTGAGACACTAATGATATGTTTGAAATGAATTTCATTTGATTAAATACATAAATGTGATAAAAAAATTCCAATATAAAAAAGTAAAATTTATTAAAAATAATTTTTTAGAAAATATTAGTTATCTATTAAAAATTAAAAATTTGTGTTTTTAAAGTTATAAAAACATTTTAAAATTAATAAATTCATAAAAAATAGATAATTTATCTTATCAAATGGTTTGATAAATTTTAAATTCGTACTTATAATCTAATAATTTTTTAAACATCATGTTGTTTGTAAAAATGGTACTTTTCATTATTCAATCAAAAATCAATTATTTTAGATCAGCATCAAAAATTTATAATAATAATATAGTACTGATATTAATAAAAAATGGATGTTCATTTTATCATATTAAATTTTTAAAATTTTAGACATTATAATTTAATTAAAATCTAAAAATATAGTTGAAATGTTTTTATATTGGAAAGTAGATTTTTAAAAAGATAATTATTCATTATCACTATTCCCTATAAATCTCTAATTATTTTATTGTGAATATATTATATATATATATATATATTATAATTATATTCATTTTTTTCTTGAAATAATAAACCAATTTTAGAATACAATATTTTTAATCATAAATTGATTTTAATAATTTTTTTGCTATACTAATTGAATTGAACTCCAATTAAAAGTACCCAATATTTTATTTTTATAAATATATAATTAATTGGTCACTTTAATTCATAACCATTAATTATGTTACTTGGTTCAAAAATCAATAAATATAATATAATATATTTTTTAATTCACTTCTTCATGTGGACAATACTATAAATCATATTAGGATAATTTTAAGGTAATCATAAATTAAAACCTTATAATGTTACAAGAATTATGCATGACCATTTATTGATTTTAAAATAATTATTTTTAAATATAATATAAGTTCACCAAATCATTAAACATATAATGTTTTTAACAAATTAAAAAGAAATTTTCTCATTATAAAGTGAATACTAATATTATGTATTATAATACACATAACACTATCATACATTTATAAGTCAATTTAACATCTCACTTCACTAGCACACAAACATGTAATTACATAACATTGTAGGCCTTTCCAATTTGATTTCTAAAAACAATATTTTTTGTGTTTTCAATAACATAATATTCATAACGTATTAAAATTAATCTATATGTGTTTGACCTCAAACATACCAAGTACTATGTCCATTTAGTTATATTGTTAGTTAGAGTTTTAAATAATTTCTAAATTTGAGTAACATTCAAATGTGGATTGTAAACCTAATTTATTTTAATAATTTTATTCATAATTTTTGTGAGAATCATGGGTTCTGAAAACCATCTATAACTTTCATTATTGTATTTTTAAATATTTGAATGAATAATGTCACTTTTAAAATGATTGAGGCACTTCATTTTTAATCACTTTTTCATTTTTCCCACATTGAGTTTTATTATACATTAGCACCTAGATACCATGAATGAACTTGTTCGGGATGAGATACATTACCAGACTATATTATCCTATCCTAACAAACTCATTATATTTTTCTCGATGTTCAATGTTTTATGTTTGGAGAAGATATTATAACTTGTGGAACGGGTATTCAATTATTGAGGAGATATGTTGGGTGATTTCATTAGATACTAGGGAAAGATTCCTAAATATTTATTTATTATACCTTATTTCCCACCCACATAAAATTGTGTTCATAGAATAAAATATGGGTTGAGTCATTGGAGGGTAAAAATTAACCCTTACTAAAACAATTATATTACTATACTTGTTGTATTTATTATGGAGGTGGATGATGGATGTTAATGTTTTCCAAATTTAATCATTCAAAAAAATAATTAAATTAATAAAATTAAATAAAAAATAAAAAATAGTATTGGTAAAATGGTGACAATCATAAGAGTTTTTAAATATTTTATTATCCTTTATTTATTTTATAGACTATTAATATTATTTTGGTAAGTGAGGATATACCAAATTGAAGAGGAATCATTTACTGAACCTATTGTTTTATTATCATGTATTATTAATCAGATTTAAATCTCATTTACTATCCTTTAATTAATTTTACCATCATTACTAACCGAACCATAAGCCTTAGAGTCAAGTTATCCTTAATTCTATGTCCTCGTGATTATTTTTCTTCATTTTCATTATTTAGTGGAGATTTGGGAACAATTTCTTGCCAGTGTCTGGTAGCATTCATTCAAGGTTTGAGAATAATTGTAACACCCAAGGTAAATAAAGAATATGAATTTTTTTATTTTTATCCCTATTTTTTAATAAAATGTTAATTTTACTTTAAAGGGGTTGCTATGTTCTATAACGTACCCGATACGCAAAACAGAGTTTCTTTGAAATCATACGTTGCACACTAGTAATAAAATAATATTAATTTAAATGGTAGTTAATTCCTACCCATTGTAATGGAGGGAATGAACGGATCTAAATACAAAATGATTATATATGTTTGTAATTTTTTTTACTTTTATCCAATAAATGTTAGAGGAGTAAAATGCAAATGAATCCAATTTTAAGCATAAATCTTCTAATATTCATTAAAAGGCTGATTAACCGCCTTTTGATGGATAACCCTTTTTAAATATACTTTTGAAAATTTTATATGTTCTATTTGACCAAATAAAATCCTTCTTTAGAATCTGGAAATCAAAATTTACATTGTGTAAATATTTGGTATTTTTCCGATAAAGTTCATTTTTTAATGAATAGTGAAAAATGTTGTATCTTAATTCAAAACCTATTTTTAATCTAATTTATTTTAATGATTATATTATCTTTTGAATGGATTTTAAAGTGAAATTAGAATATATTTTAACCATTTAATTCAATAGTTTTCATTGGAATTAATTTCACTTTGAAATTTGACTTAAACTGGTGTCAATCTTTTGATACTTTTTGTTTCATAAAAACACGCTATTTGTTTTGACAGGGGGAATTAATTATTAAATTAATTAATGAAACATATTTTTTTTTAATTTTGTAAAATATAAATCATTTTTGAATTTAGAATATCAAATATATCTTAGGGTAAATTTTTGGTATTTTTCTGAAAAACATTAATTTTTGATGAATAGTGAAACCACTAAGTCGTACTTAAAAAACTGATTTTTCGTTTAAATGAAATTTTACCACCTCTATGTCATGAATATAAAAAAATCGGACATTCATGGTTTTCATTAAGAAAGAAAATGTGGTTCAATGGGATTAAAATAATTTTTTGGTGAATAGTAACTTTTATGTTTTTAATCGCGATTAGAGGTAATTAGTGTAGTTTAAGGTAAAAATAATGTTTTAATAATATGAAATAACCTTTAAACATGTCCTAACCTTATTGGATGTGTCATGGATGACCAATAAAATCCATGGGTAAACTTGGGGACCCCTTGAAGCCACATTTGTAGGAAAATTACATTAATAACTTTTTATTTAAAGTTAAAATAAAAATGTCACAAACATTAGTTGTTTTAATAAAACAATTTCTAAATGGGGTTATACAAGTCATATTTTTTACTATAAATATTCATTAGAAATATAAAGATATTTCCCACATCATGATATTTTTTTTATAATTTTTAGAAGTTATATAAATTAAATTATTTATGACACCATGATGATGCAATGATTAC
Organism: Viscum album; assembly: GCA_963277665.1. Classification (NCBI taxonomy): domain Eukaryota; kingdom Viridiplantae; phylum Streptophyta; class Magnoliopsida; order Santalales; family Viscaceae; genus Viscum; species Viscum album. Next base: position 1,469,801,624 of record OY728151.1, read on the forward strand.
CTCATTATTTAACGATTTAAATAAAATGAAAAGATAATGTAAAATATAATACCTATAAATGTCAAAAAAACTATTTTATGTGTTTATTTCGAACTATTATCACCTTATCCTATTCATATATAATTTTGAAACCATTAAAATCAGAAAAGAGTTTTATAATAAAGTAACCTTTTACATCTTTCTAAGAGTGCCCCTCCTCTCCTCTTATAAAAGGCCCCCATCTCTACCACCTTACCAACACCTCTCAAGCCTTTGGCTCAGAAACAACCTGCCCATTTTGTCTCTCCACATCTCTCTCTTACTCTTAGAAGCCTCACTTTGGTCAGAAGTCTTCCCAAGGAAGCCTTTGAGCTCGAATCCAAAAGAGTTACCCGTTTTAAAGGTAGTGTCTTCTATTGTCTTCTTATGTTTTATTTTGCTTCTACAACCCTCTAAACTCTTTTTATTCATTTATTTTGTAAAAAAACCAGTATCTGAAATATACTAGTATGTTATTATGTGGATTATTTGAGCTACACTTACACACACCTTCGTCTAATGGTTAAATAACATACTATTTCTGTGGATGGTGAATTTCTGCCTCACGAAGCAGTGATTGTTCACTCTTCTCTTAACAGCTTTCATGGTGGCCATTATGATGCCAACATATTTTATACATGATATATATGGTATTTATGTTTTCTATATTCTTTTTAATTTTTTATTTAAACCATTCCTTTATGCCTTTCATGGTGTGAAAATGCGATAATTTCATACGAGGAAGTGTGGACTACCGCCCCCTCAAGTGATGTGACTCGTTCATGCAATACATGGATTGTATAAAGAATGAAATTAATGAACATATGACACCTATATAAGATATATATTATAATACAATTATAATATATATATTTCTCATTTATTTTTAATTCCATTAATATGACAATGAAATGAAAGTAGCGTTCATGCATACATACGACCTGTCGTCTCCATGAACAGTGAATTTCATTTCATTTTATCTCAAAATTTTATGGAGTAGTATAAAATGAATATGTACTGGATATATATGATATTTAAATCATTAATAATATTCTGGAGATGATTTACATAAAACTACATGGACAATCATTTTCAAACAAGTTCATTTTTGACTCATGTACCAAACATCGAAAAAATCGTCTGATATGAACTAACATTATTAAACAATTATTATAAAAATATAATATGTGATATGAACTGAATAATAATCTTTATAGGAGTTAATTAGGAAATTATAAATTGACCAACGTTTATTATTCAGGAATATAAAGAAATGAACAAGACAAGTCAAACTTGAGCTATGGGATCCCACCCCTCTCTTTCATTTTACACTCTTTTATGTAATTCCATTTAAGCTCATAATTATTATGATTGGGATGTTATATCATATTAATATTACTGAAATTTTTATGTAAATATGATGGGAGACCCTACTTTCTCTCATCAATCCATTTTGGGCGTTTTGAGGGGCACTGTTAGGCTGCCGAATTTTCGTAAGAGATCCAACCTCTCTCTTTGTTTTTAATTACTCTCCTTTATGTCACTTCTTTTATGATATTCATTGTTATGTTGTGGGATGTTATTTTATGTTTCTCTTTCTGTACATTTTATGTTTATATGATTATAGACCCTATTTTATCTCATCAATCCATTTTTGGATGTTTTAAGTTGCGTCGTTGGGATGCAGAGTTTTCGTAAGGGATTTTTCATCTCACTTTTATTCCCATGACATTTATGCTACGTTTGACAATATTTCCTTTGCGTGGTGTATGTACTGCTGATTATTATACACATTTTGTAGTATAATTTAATTTATGGTTATTTACATCTTCATTGTATGACCCTTCTTCCATGGGGTCTACGTTTCGAAAGTTACCCAACTCGGTAAGGGGACCTTTCACCCTCCTATTTTTTAAATAATTCTTTTGTTATGTCTTTAAATTCACATAATATTATGTTGGGATATGTTCTTATATATCATTATTTATTTTAATTTTATGTCCAAGTGATGAGATACCATTTTCTCTATCATCGACTCATTTTCTGAATTTTAAAGTGACGCCGTTAGGCTGTCGGATTTCTGTAAGGGAACTTCTTAACCCACTTTCAATTCCTTGGGTTAAACCTCTACTTCCTGATTTTATTATTCCAAGATTATGTGTGTAATATATATGTTGTAATTTCCACATACAATTTTGTGGATATACTATTTCTACACATAATCATCTCATTGATAAATTCTTACGAACTTGTACAAGAAATCATAACTCAATCTCATTTCATTGAGTTAACTATCTATTTCATTGGTTTTGTTTTTCCATTATTATGTGTGAATGACCTCTGATTGTTTCACATTTAATATCCACTTATATTGGGTGTATTTATATTTCTTACACATAATTATGTGACAGATTTTTCCTTAATTTAAGGATACCATCTTTATAATGGATTTCATCTCAATTTACATTTCCATTGAGACTTCATTGTTGTTATGCACCAATTCACTCTTATATGGTGTGTATACTGTCTTTTAGCATATTATATCATTAATACCTATATTCTAATGATATTATAAAGTTCCTATTAAATGTTATTCCACAATTATTTGTAATCAAGACTCTTTCATTTTGTTAAAAACACTTTAACAAAAATATCGTTTTAAATGTTTTAAATATTAATTATTCTAAATCATTATCATTAATGTCCATGTTTTCAAAATGGTTTTCAGTATTTATTTATATGGAAATTAATGTTTTAAAAATATAATTCCACTAAAATCTTCAATGTGGTATGGGACACTTTGATTCAAAAATATCATTTAAATGATTTTTTGTAAATGGATTGATTAATTCAATATCATGGAATTTTTTATTGTGATTGAAAATGAAATGTTGTTATTGAAATGTTTCTATTTTCAATATTTTATGTATAATAATTGTACTAGGACATTTTAGGAGTGCTTATGTGATAAACCATATGACAGGTGGGGTAGTGAATACTAGGGTGGATGGTTACGTTATAACCTCCAATGCATTGGGTATGGAAGTCGGCCGGATGGCTATTCCATTAAGTGATATGTGTGGAAGTCGACCGTATGGTTATTCCATTTAAGTATGATTATGTCCCAAGTTACCTTTATATGTTATGTGTTCTTTATATGGGTTTTTATGGTAATATTTTAGATACAAAATTGTAATTAATGGTCTTTTATTCAGTGAAAAGTTTTTACTACTTCATAAAGGTGAAAAGTAATACTTTGGTAAAGTACTCATGGTTTACTTGTTGTTTAAAAAAACGAACAGTTTTCCTTCATTGTGTATCCTTTACTGGGATTTTTATGCCCACCCCATGTTTTGTTTCAAAATTATTTTCAGAGGACTTAATGTGGAATAGGGTCAAGGAGGGGAACAAGGAAACGTCATGCTATACAAAACATGGAACTAGACACGTTTCTTTTTAAGAGTTTTTTTATCTTATGGAATCTTAGTAGATGTGTCTAATTTTTAATCTTTTGAGATTTAATAGTTACGTCCTAATTCTCTATAACTCTAAACCTAAAAAGATCCTCTAGGTGAATTATTTATTTCATTCAATAATAAGTAATGTTTAAGGCCGAGGCCTTATAATAATTACACTTAAATTTTAAACTGGTGTAGTGGGGGAAAATTTAATGTTGATGTAAATCATGGTTTTATAAATTATTAATAATAAAATATATTGATTTATTGGTTTTGTGGAGATGAATAATCACATTAAAATGGGAAAAATTAAATTTACGGTTCACTAGTTTCATTTAGAAAATGAGTAATTTAAGAAATATATCAATTTCAATCAGGAATGTTTAATTCCCAAGTAATTATCATTTCATATTAATGATTATTATGTTTAAATATTGGTATCATGAATTTCATATTTTACTATAGTTTAGATACTATTGACCAAGACAATCATGAGTTTATGTGTATGAGTATTTAATTAACATTATATTATCTATACTTTTTTAAAAAAATTTAATTTGTAAGTTTTATTAATTATTTATGAATTATTTCTACATTACTCATGGTTATATTTAATTTTTGGAAAGAAATACAATACTATAAATTTATGAAAATGTATGTAAATTTTTATTCATCCATTTTTTGTTCCACGCTTTTATTTTAATAAAAAAATATTCATTGAACTAACATTTTATTTTGATTTCGTTGATGAAATACCAACAAGATGGTAAATATATTTTATTTTAAATCATATAATTATATCAAAATTATTTATAGAGATAATGGGACTGGTATTAATAGATGGACCATATTCATCAATTTTGATATCAATTCGTTGTTTAGTATATAATGTTTTAATTTATGCTCATAATTGGATGAAATTTTGACTAAATGATAATGGGATTAAAATAGAATATTTTACTATATTAGAGTAGTTCCTAGATCGATGGTTTCATGGTCAAATATGTGAAAAAATAATTGGAATATATTTTGAATAGATTTGTTATGATTTTCAAATTATGAATTTTGACCCATGATCCTACCATAAACCTCATACATATATGTTGTGGTGAGATGTGCAATATTTAAATGGATGATATATCTTTTATCTTTTTCAATTAAAATTCGGGATGCCAACTATGTTAGGTGATGATAATGAAAGAACTCTAAATACTATTTCTCTATAGGTACCTATCATAGTTACACTTTATTCCTATTTAATTTATTCTTTTATTTTATTCCTATAAATTATAAATTGAAGAGGATAATAACCTATTGTTACATATAATATAAATAATTGTTCATGTGTGTGGTTAATTTATATTCTAATTTTAGTTCATGTTTGGGTTCTTTTTTAAAAATCATTTTCTTTAGTTCCTTCTTCATTGTTATAGACTTAAAATATTATCTAGAAAAGAAAAATCAATCGATTAACCAATTTTATTATATTTTCAATGAAAAATACTGGACTTTTGGTATTTGTGTTTAAATGAGACATATAGTTACCTAATTCATTAACCACCCCATTTATTTTTCCAATTTAATGTGGTGTTGTGTTTTTAGGGAGAGTATTTCATGGCCATGTCTTCCCAAAACCAAAAAACAAAAAAACAATATGGAAAATTAATTTAAATTAGGAATTTACCAAGAATCCATTTCGGGAATTACAAAACATTGAACTTCTTGTTAATTTAAATTTCCAAAAATATAATTTCATTCTTCTAAATCAGTCACTCAATTTCTTGTTGATTTCAAACATCTAACCCACTGGTTCAACCTCATAATCTCTTTAAACTATATCCAATTAGTTAGAAATAGTTTCATTTTTTATTTAATATATTTATAAATTAATGAATCATAGAGTATTTAATGAAATACATTAGGCTATATCAATATATATGAGAAGTGGGAAAATTCACAAGAGGCTCTCAACTATGTGTTTATAATGAAAATATTACAAAATTTGAGATAAAAAAATTAATTGAGGAGACCTAATACAAATCTTTTTTTGGAAAATAAAGTATCATGAAATAACTGGTGAACCCTTTTTTTATGTAAATTATTTGTTCTGTGCACTAAATAAAATGATAAAGCCAATGAATAATAATAATAATAACATAATGTGGGTTTTTTTCCTATATCAAATTTCATTCAATTTGATAGATTGAGTGATCCTGCATATAATATAAAAATATATTTTATAATTAAATAGAATAGTGAGGCATCCCATTGATGTTCCAAAACAATGGAAAGACATATTTCACATCCCCCAAGAGTGATAAAATAGAATATATATTGATTTATATCATACATATATGGTTTTCTATATAAATATCATAACAGAAAGGCATTTCATGATTTGTACATGGATGGTTCAAGAATAACACATACAAGTATATACTATTTCCAATTTATTATTTGATAATAAGAAGTAAAATATGCATATGGAATAATAATCTTGAAGAAATGGTGTGGTTTCTATAGATATGGAGGATAACCTCCTAACTAAACCCACGTGTACTATTGTGTTAATTTATTATTCTAAATATATATTCCTACCCTCTATAGTCTATATGGAGATAAAACGATAATCTCCTACTAAAAAAGTGAAAATGTGATATGAGTGATAAAAATTAAATATAGAATTATATTATATAAATACAGATTCTTTACTTCCTAGTAAAGGACAAATCATTTGTTTATCCAAGCAACTTATATTATACTGGGTGAAACCACTATATTGATTCTATTATTTTGATGTTTTTTTGATGGTTTAAGATTCTTTTGGAAAATAATTTATGTTGTTTATATTTAAAGATTATTTTTAATTCCCTATTAATGTTACCTTGTATGAAATATATTCCACGTCAATGAAGACAATAAATAAAATATAAGAATGAAATTGAGAAAGGCCACTAATAAGAAATAAGATAACAAAGACACCATACTAATTAATGTTCATAAAATTATATTTTATCCAAAAAAATTTATTGATAATATATATCTCAATGAATTTTATGATAATAAGACATCCCTATCATGTAAGAAAGAAATTAATATCAGTTTTACCATGAATAAATCATGTGGAATTAAATATGACATGAATTATAAAGATCTGGGGGTTATATCCACCACCATGTAGATAGTAAATATTTCTACCTAATGTAGTTCATTTTATGAAAATTAATGTGTGGTAACAAATATGTTTTATCTTCATTTTTCTATATAATATTCAAGGATAAGTTTATATGATCATATTCTTGATGAAGTGTGTGATTATTTATATAGTGACTGATTTCCTAATTTGACGAGGCCTTAAAAAAATTCATATAGAATAAGTCACAATCACATGTGGATATATTAGAATTTTGTATATGATGATCTCCAAAATTGAGGAAGTTATAAAAAATTGGTAGAATTTTTAGAAATAAAGAATTCTAATGTGAAAAAATATCTAAAAACTAGTTATAGTCTTAAATGCTATGAATGAAGAGGGGGACTAATGAATCCTTAGTTTTGAAAATGAACGGATTAATATAATTAATAATATAGAAGAAACCAAGAAAGTTATTGATGAATAGAAATATGAATTTATTGAGGCAATTACATTAATTAATTCCTATATAATGTTTATGTAAAAGGAGATTAAAAATATTGACTATATACTAGAAGAAATGAAAAAAAATATATTAAATAAAAATATAAATAATTAATAAATTAATTTATAGATATAATAAATGAAATGGAGAATGAAAAGTATTTTATCTACATGATATGCTTGGATCATGATGATAATGTGAAAAGTTTACAAAAACTCTAGCCATTTATTCACAACAAGTTAAAAATAAATTTGTTACCAAAAAAATATTAAGGGTGATTTTTATAATAAAGAACATTTATATAGAATAAAATAAATTATGAGATCATTTAACTTATCGTCTAAATAATCTTCATAAGAAAAGTTACATTCCATATCATGTAGAATTAAATATAATAAATATTTTTCTATATTATATAATGGTGAAAACATAAAATATGTACAAAATGGGTAAGGAATAATCATGATGATCTAAGCACTAAATCCAGTGTTCTTGGAAGTAAGTCTATGATAGGATGTTCCACAAAACAATCACATTTAGTAAAGGTGAATGAATAATATTTGAAAGCAAATAATTCTTTCTAAAACATTGTACTGATGAAAAGAATAATGATTTCTCAATAATTTATTTCTCTTTAAAAAATCATACCATATGTATAATGTTAGTTTGCAAAATTTAACAACCTGTAATGGACAAATGAGGACAATGTTGAATGGTGGAAGCCTGGAAAAAGGAAATATCTAGATATGACAAGTAAAAACATGTATTCTACAAACATGTTTATAATGATTGTAGATCTTTGTGAAATTTGTAATTATTATTTTATAATAATGGAACATTCATAAAAAAATCAATAATGCATGAGGTAAAAATAATTTGAAATAAATTTCTATAAGAACTATAGAAAGGTGATAATTCAACATTGAGAAACAATCTAGAAAAACATTCATAAAAAAATAATCTGTTGAAGAAACCAATAGGAAATTTGATTCTTCATTGGGCTATATGTATGATTAAAATATTGCTCAGAAAAAGTACATGAATTAAAAATGGGAAGGTAAACAAAATGTAAAATATATTTATTCCATTGAAAAATATGACACCTTATAGAATATAATAAACAATACATGAGTATGATAGTAAAACCAAATAATATATAACTGAATGGATGAACTATCCAAGGGAGAAATGAAATGATTGAATTTGATAATATAACATCATAGAACCCATGTGGAAAAATAAAGAAAGTGATCACATAAATAATGAACGTTTATTTATTTCGATAAATAAATCAGAGGAAGTAAGAAGAATGGATGAAAAATGTGAAAAGTAAAATTGATAAATTTAATGTGATGATTTCACATGAATAATAAATAAGATTTCTAGAGTGTTTGTCAAAAAATTATGGACTTATATCTTCTAAGATATTTTATGGGAGATGCATGATGGTTGTTCATATCCCAAAGGATTACATAGATATTAAACCATCATAATAATAATTTATAAAAAATATAATGTATACAGAAAGTGACACATGTCTAGTAATCGACCATTTAATTAATAATATTATACAAAATCGAAGAATATATGTATCTATGCATCCAATGATTTATTTGAAATACATAAATTCATGTATCAAGAGTTTATATATATTTGAGATAATGAAGAAGAAGTCTCATGGGTGAGAAGAAAATATTATACTTTTTTATTAAAATAATATGAAAATGAGCTTCAACCGTATTCCCTTCGGATCTGTGTTGTATTTGTGTTCTAACTATTTAAGGAATATAATGTGATTCCAATTATGAAATATAGATTTTATGAAGATGTGTAAGATGATATAACAAATCTGTGCTTTAAAAAGGCTACCATATTGGATAAGTATAACAGTTTGTATCATTAATTATAATTTTTTGAAATGTCATCTTTTATAAAGGTGAATAGGATATCGATAGAGTGGTGAAAGTACTCATCATAAATTAAATAAAATAGTTGATATCCTAAAAAAGATTTGAATAAGGGAATCTAACATGAAGGAATATTAGATGATTCTACATTTGTGTTATCATAACAAATATTTTAATAAATCTCATTTTATTATTTAATCACTCTTGATGATATGATGATTATGTGACTCCCTAAATTGGTAGAATATATAGGATCCCCAAGACCTAAATATATGAAAATACAAAATATCTTAAAGGCACTTGAAATATATCCTTGTAAAATTATTTTATATTACATTCGATCGTCCTGGATTTTAAAATAGCCCAATCTAGTTTTAGGAATATAAAATCAATTTATAAATTACCTAAAATGGGCAAAAGAAGATTATAAGATCTAGATTTACATTAACTATAAATTTATTCTTCATCTTTAATGATTTACTGATCTTTGGGTTCATTGTTTGGAGGACATCAAATTGGATTTTTTGAGAATATTGGTAACAATTGGTATAAAAAGAAGGTTTCATTCTTAAATGGAATAACAAAAAAATAAAGAAGTAAATCCAGAAATGCTATGATTTGATATCATTTTTTGCTGCTATGGAAAAATTGTTTGATAATCTCAAACATTTTGTTTCTACGCTGATCATGAATCACAATGATTTTCGGTTAGATGAATAATTGATCAATTATATAGAATTTATTTATTCCACCATATTTCATGGACATTGTATTTATTTTCAATATGGGAGAACAATTAAAAATTAACATGATAATGATAAAAATGTACAAAAGTAATTTTTAATGCGATCACATATCAAAATATCATTTTATAGAATGTATCAAAATAAAATACAATGTTAAAATATCAAGTGCATTAGATTTTTTTACCTATTAAATATATAAAAATGAATTTAATGATAAGAAAACTCATGATGTATAATGTTGAGATACAATAAGAAGCTATTGATCATAGTTTAGTCATGAAATAAAACTATTATATTGTTTTTTCTACTTAAAAGAATGAGAAAAAGTGTAAGGAAAAATATTTTGAGTCTTCTGATGAAGATTCTATTAGTATTTATTATAGTGATGAGAATAAATAATTTTCTGAATATTTGAAAATTGATACAAGAGGTAAAAAAGTAATATTTACAAGGTTTATGGAGTTTCAAATGAGTTTAAATTTTATGAAAGTATGATATAAGGATATCATAAAAATGATTTCCCTATAAAAAATTATAAAATAAATTATAGTAAATTAAATTACAAAATGAAATGAAAGAAATCTTTGAGAGAAACATGGATTACTTATGAGGATTGTAGTGAATCTCATTTCTACTCTAAACATGATCTATCAAATCAAAAATAAAATATCTATCTTTTTTATCTTTCTAAAGTGGAAAATTCAATCTGATACCCTAACTATGAATCTAAAAAATATTCATTTGTTGATATTAATAATTATTGTTTCATGGTTAATAATAATTACTATTATTTAAAAATTAATATATAAATTTCAGGAAAAACTATAGTTCTATTCTTATAGAAAAATATTATTTTTTTTAAACAACTATTATAATTAAATTCAAAATATGATATGGATAAATATTTTCTACGACATTCATGAAAGTAAAAACAATAATGAAATAGTTGAAGTTAATTATTTGGAATTGGATACTAGTGAGTTTAATAAATCGGAATAATGTCTTGACAAATTTTGTTGTAATGAATAATAATTTAAATTGGGATTTTATTAAATTGTGAAATAATACTGGTTTTTAAGAATTATATTTTACGATGCTTGAAAAGTAAAGTAATGGGTACCAGTATATGGTTTCACAATGGTGTTGTTAGAAATTATGATAATGATTTTTGATTTTAATGTTCCCTATTTTATTGGTTAAGTATGCCTATATTTATAAACATTTATATAACATTAATGTTTTAATTCCAACATAAAATAAAAATATTTGGTTAGTGAAATATCTTATTTATTATACAACATCACCTAAAACTTTATGTATACGAAAAAAAAAATTTATTTGTTGTTTTGTAGTAAATGATCCCAAAGAATAAAATGTTAAATATAATATGGATATTGGTTGATCATTGTAAGGAGACATATTAATTTTTTATTTCTTATTAAATTATTTAAATTCATGTATTTAATATTAATGGATAGTTAATTATATGCATGATTATATATTTTGAGATATTATTTTGTTCACTTCTATCATACTTATGATAACTGGTCAATGTAATCTAAATTTTTTATAGTGGGGGAGAATTTTTTATAAATATTTTATTGTTTTTCCCTCATATTTGATTATCAGGATGATTATTTTATGTGTTAGAATATTCAATAAAAATCAATCTTTACATTTGTCCAACATGTACACTCATTAAAATTATATTTACTAGAACGTGGTCATGTGTTGATTTATAATTTTTTAATTTTACTAGTAAGCTTTTGTTTTATTTATAATATATTGTTTTAGTAAAATGTGTTATACTGATTTACTATTTCATGTTCTAAAATTTTAGATTAAATTGATCTATTATACATTGGTCATGTACTATACATTAATTTTTATTTTTAATATACATGAAATGTGCCTGAACTATTTAAATTATATATTTTGAAATATTTTTTTCAATTTCCTGATTAACATTGATATATATTTTTTGATGTTTATCATCTTATTTCATTCATTATATGTATTTTTATTATTCATTGAATATTTTTAACCTATTTCATGGATTCTTATAGTTAAAAAGTTTATACATGAGGATCCCACATGATGATCTTAAATTTTCCTATCATTTCAATAGGTTATATGTGTATAATATATTTTTTTATTTTTTTGAATCTTATATTAAGGGGATATTATATGAATTATATAATATTATTTTACTATTATTGTTCTACACTAGTTTAAATGGATTACATTATGGATATATGATTATTTAATGGTTGGTTATTACTCTTTTCTTAAATCATGATATTTTAGATTAATCATAATTATTTATCAAAATGGGAAGAGTGTTCATTTTGTTAAATCATGATAAATTTATTTATTCAATGTAATTGGATACTGTATTTTATTTCTTAGAAAATGGGGTTTGATTTTTGTTTTTAATTATTTGTGTCTATATTGACTTTTATATGATAATGGAGAGTGTATTTATTTTGTTTTTTTCTATATATTAACATGAAATTTTTATTCACTCAAAATTGTGAGGTTTTGTTTAATGTGTTTAGGTATTTTAACTATTTAATTATGTGAGATTATTGAATGGATCATTGCCACACTATTATATTTTGATTTTTAGTTATTCTATAAGACATTAGATACAATTATTCGTTATTTGTAGTATTATTATATGTCTATTATTTTTCATGTTCTCAATATGTATTATTAATTATTTATTAATATGTATTTATATTATTTTTAAATTACTCCATTATCACTAATTTTTTCTTTAAAACAAATTACTATGTTATAAGAAATATCTTATATACAATGATATGATGAAAATTATATTACTTATAAATATTCTATTATCAATAATCTACCCTAGTCCAAATATTATTTATTAACTGAACTTATTACATGTTAATTCTATTTCAAATGAAAATATTTCACCATGGACAATATATTACACATATTCTAGAAAATATTTTAATCACTTTAAATAACATATTAAAAAAATAGTTAACACATTATAGTTTTATGAATAACATTACATATTGATGGATTTTGATAATTCTAATGTATGTACTCTTACATAATTATTGAAGAGTGCATAATAAAATATCAGTATAAGGGATGATTCCTTGAAAAATAATATAACTAACTATAAATGATAAAAGTCCGCTTCATACAATAAGAACATAAAAAATATACCATATGATATCTATTGGTTGGAACCCATGAGTTGCAGTTAACTTCATCTTAAGATCATTAAAATTAAAGAATCTAAGATATAAACGCATAGTAAATTACCATATCTAAAACATATAAATTCCATAAAATAACAATATTAATTGGTTATGACATCATTATATCAGATTATACATATACAATACATGAGATTATGACATCTAGGTAATTGAATGTTATGAACTAAAATTAATGTTACAATAATAGTAGAACAAATGATTCATTGTTACTCTATATATTTTGACCACAACAACACCATGTTATGTTTCATCTTGAGGTGATTATACAAATATTTCCACTTAAAATGTAAACATTATTCTATGATTATTCCAGATCCCTCTAGAGTATTAATTTATGAATATAAAGTATGTTCATTATAATTGGGATATCTTAACCTTGTTTCTTCACTAGTTTTATAATTCAATCTATTATATATTATTTTGGGTTTTTCCATTTAGTCTATCAGCTCATAAATTATTCATAAATTTTATGGATTCAATTATTATTTTTTAAGATATTTTTTTGTATTCATTGAACTATTGAATGGAATTCATGATTGTTATTATTGGAATGATGAAATTACATAATAAGTAATGTATTATTAAGTGATAGCACTGGTTTTTTTATAATTCCTACAAGCTATCAGAAGAATTATATGATTTAAAAATTGACTTTATTGGATATTTTGAATAATTATTTAAATATGACATATTTTAATAATAGTTATTCTAATTATTCTATAAATTTTTTATGATAATTAATGGTTATTATTATTCCGAATATTATATTGTATCTATTTAAAAGGTATTGAGAATAATTATATATAGATTATTTTCATGATGAAAATTTTTCAATGTTCATGGAATTTTTAAATAGTAGATTGTTGATCTATTTGATTTAATCATTGAAGAAATAATAATACTAATGACCATAATAATTCTATATATTATATATAGTATTCAAGATATACTAAAAAAGTTACAATGCCATACCCATGCTAAAATATATATCAGATGCTTAAAAAATATTTTTTAATGTCAATTATTATCTAGCTTTTGAATCCCCTGTATGACTGAGAATAAATAGGATAAGAATAATGAGAAATAGAAGAGTGAAACAATAAAGAAACTTACAATACCTTAATTATATTTTTCTGTTTTGTTCTATTTATTGAAAATAATTATAGTGTTCGATCTCATCAAAATATTTATAGGTGTAGACTCTATTTTTATAGGAATATTCGTCTAATATTAGTTATGGACTCTACTATGGGCTAAGATGTATTCAATTTATATACCAAATATCATTTTGTTATTATATTATCACTACATATACATATTTTTGTAAATAATGAGTGTACTACTTGTACATAGTTGCGGGGTCCCTAATTAAAGTATCATAAGTTGTAGAAAAATCATTTCACCGTGTTTCAAATACAGTAACACAATATTGAGACCCATAGGAAAATGACTTGAATGCTGACCACAATTTTGCATAGGTGGGCGTGTATAAGACTATGTGATTTTAATTATTTACCCATACAACTATAAAAGTATTTCATGTAATGATATTTACAACAATATAATTGAAAATAAATATTCTAATAATAAAATTGACGACTAGAATGATTTAAGATGGATTATTTAAATCAGATTAAATAATTTAGAGGACCTACTCAATCCCCTCTAAAGTCATTATTTATCCATCAAATAGGACCACAATGAAAAAAAATTTATATGAGTATTATTTCTAAAAAATACACATGTTAATGTTAATACATAATTGAGTTTATTTGATTTTATATCCATTATAATTTCATGGAATATGTAACCCATTCTTGAGATAATTTTTTTTGTACTATTGTTATTTAGTCTTTTAGAATTATATTAAAATCCTAATCTAGAAAACTAAGCATGAAAACATTCTAGGAAATAAATTATAAAAATCAAGGGAATATTGTACCATGATAAATAGGAGAATATATCCAAGAAGATCCTAAATTGATAGTGTTTCTACCCAAAACTAATATGGTGTACAAGCATGATCAATTATAATAAATTCCAAAAGAATATGATTTTTGGACATTATTGTTATTATAGTAGGTTTTGGAAATTCTCCAATCAATATTGGAATGAAAAATCAATCTATTTAAAATATATAAGGCATAAATTAATGGGGAGATGATTTTGAATTAGAAATATGACAATTTAATTGAGTAAAACTACAAAGAATAATATGAACATATCATTCAGGTAATGATTTTATTATCTTTAGAATTTATGTGATAACTTTTGATTAAGGGATCCATAAAAGTGAGGAATAGTGGTATAAATCCACTAATTTGGAACCAAAATATTTCAATATAATAATACCACAACATTTTAAGAATCAAGTGAGAAATTATGATGTTTTATCCTTAGGATATAAACAAAATATAAGTGTTACAAAACCAACTCTTTATAAGAATGTTTCGAAGGATGTCACGGAAAAGTGCAAATGATTCTACCATGGATGAAAAGGACACACAATAAATAATCATAATAAAACCATGGAAATAATTGTTGATATAGGGATGATAAATAAATAAAAATAAAAATCAATCTGAGGTAAAAAAAGAAGGATTTTTTTAGTTTAAGATATTCATAAATAAGATGTTATGTCAGATGAAATATTTCCCAAGTCTATAACATAAATATTCATTAGAGACCATTTGTAAAATATAATAAGGTTGATATTGTCACAAAATACTACTTAACCATATGTATAGCTTTATTGGAAATGGAAATAAATAGGCCAAAATAAAATGGGAACTTGATTGATAAAGGAAAAAAATTAAATAATATAAATACGAACCTATATTTCAAGTGTGGTTTCCAGGAAATGATGGAGCAAGTGTTTTTGGGTATATGTGTGGAAGGTGAAAACATTTTTGAAAAACTCCTAATAATTTGATGAAATGGATACCAAAAAAGATATTGATGAGTGAAAATTCTTGCTGACACTTTATTAACATAAATTAAATTACTAAAAAGTGTCAAAAAAGTGTTAAATAATGTTAAAGGTGAATGAAATAAAAAGACTATACTAGACAAGGTTGTTCATGTTTGGGAATTAATAGATCTTTAATGAAGATTTATGAACATAATTCAACTGATTCGAAAAGATTATCTAGTTTATGAATAAAATATCTAACTTATTTCCCTCATTTTATAGCATATTAATAACTCATATTATTCAATGTAATTTTCATGATAGTGTTTTTATATAGGGATGTTAAGGTTATATATAAAATTGGAGAACTCTATCATTTTTTTAATCACTATAATATAGTAGAATAGATATAACCAAGACTGAATTATATTTCATTAAAATGTTTTTATGTGGTATAAACCAAGATGAATATTGATAAAGTTAGTCACATAACTGAGAGAAGTCTAGAGTATAAAATTACATGAATTGATTATTTCATGTGTAAATATGAAATATTAGGATAGTTCTAATGTTTTTTGTTTCATTTTGAATTTATGATATTTGTTTTAGATTATATCAAATTGACTTATTAGAGTGGAGTTTAGGTTAATTTTTTTATGTGATGTAAATTTTGTAACTCCAAATATTATAATATTTTTTCTAAGATGATTGCATTTTTTAAATTGTAAAAAATGATTTAACATTCCTTATAAAGTGAAATGTGATGTTGTTATTACATATTGATAATGTGTAAGGATAACCCTGATGTTTGAATTGATCACTATTGTATTCTTCAACAATAATTCCTCAAACATAATTAGAGATTGTTACATAATGAGTAATCAATACATGAAATGTGATGCTATATTTCTCTCAAGTGAATCAGAATTTATTTTTCATGAAAATTGAAAAAATGTATTAGAGATGTTGAAAATTCATATCATGTAAGATTCATAGAGATGAGTATGAATTTACTATGAATTTATACATTTTTATGTATTTTCAATATATGGGTTGTAAAAAAATTTACATAACAAATGAAAACATATTTATAATGATTTATGTGTCATATTTACTGTGTTTTTAGAAATAAAATCCTAATGTATAATTGACAATCCCAATGGATTTTGATGGATTCAGTTACATTCAATGAGTACTATGTATGATTCATTTAAATATTTAATGGGTAATGTGGTAATGAACAATTAATGATATAATAAAAATTCCTAGGATTATTTAAGAGTATTATGGAAAGGGGGGCTTAAATATTGAGAAGAAACATTGAGCTCAAATGGATTACATGTATTGTTGTTTTTTTCAGTTTTCTATTGGAGATAATTAATGATAAATTCATTCTATTAGGATTCTAAAATGAATTCATTTGTTGTAAAAAGAAAATACATGATTTTTTATCATTATGAATGAATGCTAAGGAAGAATGAATTGATTGTGCTACGTGGAATTCATAGTGTTAATAGATTCAAGAATTTTTCCCACACATGTGATGATTGGATTCCATATTTTAAGAATTATCAAGTACAATTACTATTGAATGTATTGAGAACTATTTGAAATAGAATACATTTATGAAGGTTGAGAAGTTGACCATTGAACATCATTTGGAACCATTATTAATGAAGTATAAATGCATGAACTAATATTGACTAACCATCTGTGTGATTTTTAAAATGAATATTGGGGAATAAAATGGTAAAAAACACTTGGATGATAACCTACAATGTTTAAAAAGTTGAAGAAATTGATGAGGTAGTAGGGCTACATGTAAATTGTTAGATGGATTATTTATATGTTATATGGTTTTTGATGTGATGTTGAAGATATTAGAAAATATTTTGACAAATTCCAAAGTCATTAAAATTCTATTGGGATTCTTTTTTATGATTGGAGATGTTGTGGAATTGTTGTAAAATGTTCAATAAGGATTTGGAGAAGTCTAATTTAATATGTGCTGTATTTTTTGACTAAATGCCAAATAATTGGAAATGTGTTGTATTGCATTTCGGTATTTAATATATTCTACATGTGGATGAAACTTCAATATAAATATGGAAATTTCATGGGTTTCTTATGGTATATAATATTTATTTATTAATATATAATATATTTTAAAAACCATAAATAGAAATATGGTTATGTCAAAAAAACCATACACAATACATAAGGGATTACTTTGTCATGTGTGTAATATTTCCTACAATGCATATTGAAATTTTAGAGAAAAAAAGTCATACACTAACGAATAAGGAATTGTTATGAATATATAACATATTTGAAGCCTATATTAGTGATATTTAAGGTATTATATTTCTTACATAAAGATTTAGTAGTTAGTAAAATGTGAGGATCTTGTTGAAATTTTAGAAGAGAATTCTTGAAGCTAACATAAATGATGTTGTAGAAACTCATTTAGATTTTAAACATAATAATTTTTCTAATGGAAATTACATCAATGTGAGAATATGATATACATTCCATGAATAATTATATCATGACATAATGAAATTTTGAAATGAAATACTAGTCAAAGGTGGCCCTATGAAATATGATGGTTCTACACTATGACGAAATAGTTACAATGTAGGGATTGATGGATAGATTTTCATTTTATGTATTTAAGTTGTACTAGTAAACAATGACGTATTTATAAAACATTGAAATGTAATGAGAGATTTTTTTTATTCCGTTCCAATAGATTCCATGTCGTTTTCTTGATATTGTGGAGGAATGGGAGGATTCATTCACATTATGAAGTTACTGGTTGCATCATGTTATCTTGTTAATATAAGGAGATTATATAAGGTATTTTAGTAATTTGTAAAGAAGGAAAATCCATATCTCATAGAATATTAAATATTAATATTTCAATGGTGTTAAATGAGAATTATAGAGAATATAAAACTACAATAGTTCAAGGGATATTTCAATTTTTAATGTTTGAAATATTCTCATTTGATTATTAATATAATAATATAAAATAATAATGACCCTGGTGTAATTTAGAACCCAATAAGGAATTCTTAAAGGTATTCTTGATTAATAACGAGATAAATTGATGATAATATTAGAGACGATCCAGTGCATTAGTGAAGATATAGTTAGATGAGAGCAGGAACTAAATAGAAGGATAAGTTGTAGAATAATCATTATGTCTTAAAATTCGTGAATGATGAATTATTTTTTAATCTCTATATATTATATAACTTATTGTATTATGAAAATGAAACAATATTACTATTATTCATTATACACATTTGTTAAGGAACATAATGAATATTTAGGTGGAAGAAAACATGGATTATTTTTCCATCAATATTCAATGATGGTTCTGATATCAAGTCTAATCGTTATGTTAATGTTCATGGAATTTTATAGATTATATTTTCATATTTTAAGGCATCTTTGTCAGGAAGGAGATATTTTGTTGTTGATATAGGGTTTTCTATAGTAGATAAGAAGATCTCATTCAAAAGTTTATGAGGAGGACAATAGAATAATATAAAATTAATGTACAATAATATCCAAAGTAATAAAATACTTATGGTATTTTAGGAGATCAAAACTACACTAAATTTTTATTGTGCAAGGATGATGCCTACCTACAGGTTAAGGAAAATTCCAACCATCCCTTATGATAATTTAAATCTTGATTATAAACGCTCATTATTTTTTAATCAATAAAACTAAATATTGATAACCTATTTATTAGACTCAAACCAAACATAGAATTAAGTAGATTGTCACATTGGTATTTATCCTTGTAAATGCATGGAATGTAGTTATTTATTATTTATTCATTACATTTAATATTGTAGTGAGTCTTGGGGTTGATTATATAGATCCATCCATATTATCTGAGATAATATTTTGAATATAAATATTTAATAATTAATGGAAAAACTGAATTCAACAAAAAAAATGTGTTACATTAATTATCCCCTATACTAGTTGACCAACACTATCTACTAGGAAAATAAAATCTCATTCCCAAGTTAATCTATCCTTAACACATTGAGAAAATTGTTTAATCCTTTCTTGAAATCTTTGATATTATCATTATATTTTTATTGATGGAAACAAATGATCTACATTAGTAGATGCATCATTAAGGAAACCTACATTCTATCAAATTCATCAATACACTGAATTATATTGAGTAAATGAGTGGAGAATAAATAAACATTAGAAATTTGTCTTTCAGCAATTGTGATTGATTATCTCATTCTCTAAAAAACTAATCATTGTTTTGGCCCTCTAACTTGGTATATTTATTACATTTTTCATAAGTTTAATGGCTTGATGACTGACCATTTAGATTATCTCTACACTTGGATGGAAGGGAACTTGGTTCAAGACATTATTTCTTCAATGTTATCTCATGATGAGTGGATTATTTTCTTCACA
Source organism: Viscum album (assembly GCA_963277665.1). Taxonomy (NCBI): domain Eukaryota; kingdom Viridiplantae; phylum Streptophyta; class Magnoliopsida; order Santalales; family Viscaceae; genus Viscum; species Viscum album. Next base: position 1,469,822,023 of record OY728151.1, read on the forward strand.
GATCATGGGTCCTCCCCAATCGAGGTAATGAATATTGTTATAGTGGATGCACTTGTTCTTCATTGCTGCAGGAATCCTTGACATTCATTGGTTCTTAACTTTTTCCCTCATGTTTTCTTGTATTCCTTTTTCATCTTTGGTATCTTAATAAAAATATTAATTATCTTTTATAAATCACCTTTAGAGATATTTTATGTCCTAATGTGAAACTATTTTTTATTATTTTATGTATCAATATGATACAACTATAAAATTATATAATTATATGGTTGATCTGGAAAGGATTTATATAACACATAATTTTTTCCCTCTTTAGAAAAATTTATTAGTTTTGTATCAAAATTTATTTTTCTCGTTTATATTTCCCTTTATCAAGGATATAAATTAAATTCAGGGTGGATGATGATGGATCTATTTTTCTAAAATGAAATTTTTTTCATATGTGTATCATGTTTTATATTCATCTAATAAAATATTTTTATAAAAATTCTCCTAGTAAAATGATAACCCAATTTAGATTCATTATATTCATTATTAGGTCATGATCCAAATTTTCCTAAGCAATGATTCCTCTTTGGAATTCCTCTCAGCACTTAGCTATTTAGGTTTCCTATCATGGAAATAAAATAATATATGACACTTGTATAGTTAATGTAATGACCCTTTATATAATTCACCATACAGGTGTACCCAACACCAATACTCTTGTATCACTCCTAATGGTTTCACAAATAATTTAATCTCAAATATCAAAATGGGGTTTAGTTTCATAAACTTTATTGTTATCAATTTCTACCATGCCATAAAAAATTTATGCCTTGTGGCCATTGCTTTAGAAAAACCTTTCCCCATTTAATGATCATTGTCCTAGAATGTGCTATGTTTGGAAGGAATCAAGCACATTTTATTTTTATGGTAATTTAATTTCACCAAAATATTTCATGTATTCTTTTAGCAAGAATGGATGCTTATATTGTTATATAGTGGGATCATATTCCTTCTTCCAAATCAATAAATTCCACCAATATTTATGTGTAACTCTATTTATAACTCATTTATTATGTTATAAAATCCAATTAAAATAACACTATATATTTACACATCTAAATCCATACTATTTAGAAGGAATATGAAAATATTTCCTGTAAACTCTTTGAATCATATGAAATCAACACTCCCCACAATAGTAAACATATAGAAATATGTAACCAACACTATGTTTTTTTAGAAAAAGTATAACCATTCATGATATTAAATAGTTTAACCAAATTTCCCTCTACCCTGGGATACATTACTCAAGAGAGACCTATGTTTCATCACAATTCTAACTCCTAATATTTATAAATTATAAAGTACTTTTAAATCATATCTCACAATCTAATACTATCCATAGTTATTGTAGAATAACTAAATAGTTTATCCTTCCTATTATACAACTTCTTATATGAACGTATATCTATTTATAGAATCAATTTGACTATTTGTAATAAATCAAACACATATTCATAATACTAGAGTTACATTTACGAATGATGTAGGGAATAAAAAAAATATATGAACAAATTATTAACTTCAATCATTATATATATATATATGAACTATTAATATGTTATGCCAAAAATCATAATATCATACATTAGATACTATTAAATCCATGATAAGATCAATAGTAAAAATTTATTTCAACTTGGATTAAATAATTTTTTCAAATAATTATTTTTAATTTGAATAATTCAAATTAAGTAATATTTAATACTTCATAATTAATAGTATAAACTACTTTATTTTATAAATTATTTTAAAATTTATAAACACTCTATAAATCCTATTAATGAATTCCATATAAACTATGTATATAGATGATATAATTAATTCCATATAATAGGAATGGTTCTTAATAATAACATTTAATATTGAGTAATATCTATTTAATATATGGATTGTTATCATTTAATAATTAATTATAACCATTTTCTAATTACGTACTTTCTAATAAAATTATAAATTAAATAACTATCCCAAATTACCAATTTCTATTATTTTTAAACAATTTATAAACAATTCAATCCAATTAATAATTAAATCTTGAAAAATAATATTTTTCTTAGTATATCATTTTTTATGATATACTCATATCATAAGAGGTGAATGATTAGATGTGGTGTATAGAAACACATAAACGGTTATCAATAACACCCTATGTTTTATAAAAATCTTATAATTAGTCAGGATTTATGCATAGAAATAATTTATGGTACCCTACAATCACTGTTATGATTTGGGGAATGTTTAACAATAATACAAAAAAGTGGGATATGAGTATGATTAACCTTGTATTCATTACTGTGACAACATACGATATACCCATTTGTATAATTAACATAGTACAAAGCATTCATAAAGAATAATACGAATCATATCACTATGATGATATTATGTTATGTTTTACAACATATAATTAGTGTGTTCTCTTTAAGAGATTTCTCGCAACATATGTTATGATCCATGAAGAAAAAAAATGATCGAACTATGTTACTAGCTACGATATGCCATATCATATGGAATGAACCAATAATTTATTAAAACATTCAAAATCATTAATCAATCCTCAAAAGAAATTATAAATCATATATTATGATAATAAATAAGACAACAATATGCTATATGAATAATACATTTTTTAACATGATTTCGAGAATCAAAAGGCATGGCATGGACTTCACAACACTAATGGGTGAGATCAAATTTCCCTTCTTAACATTTCAATTGGGGTATCTATATGAACTTACTAATACACCCAATTTCCACAACTATTTGGGCTATAAAACTCTTATCATCGATAATGGTGGTTTAGGGTGTAGGGGTACACATTATCACCATTCATGTGTGAGAGTTCTTGGAAATTAGTTAACTATTTTTTCTATTCTCTAACACCAAAGGTGAGATTCGATGGATACATTAACACTTAATAAATATAATTGTTATAACTAGAAATCATATTCCCAATATTTAACTTGTATTTAAACAAAAACTTCTCTAAAACTAATATTAAGAACATTCATTCTTACCTTGAATTATATATAGCTACAATAATTATTATAAATATTGATCATGAAAAAGATTATACAAAGGTATCCAAGAAACTCTCTTATCCTTTTTATTCAAATAAGATGACACGAATCACCCATCATATTGGTAGGATCCTACTTCATCCCATGACATGCTTTCATATCTATAGGTAAATGGAAAAAAAGAAGAATGTTTTTCCGAGAATCCCCAAAATGCACTAATCCACCCATCTATATTGGATTATCCTATTTATATAGTCTTCAGGTACATTCCTAATCCCTATATATTTACTCAATCTTTACATAAAACATGAGTTAATTCAATATGGTTAGAAAAATTCTACCCTTTATCAATGAACAAGATAATTAAGTGCATTGATTCTACTTATATTGATGATATCTTAAATGGAAGAATGAGCATAACATTCACATCTTAATATTAAGTTTGTATTAACATGATATATCCATGATTTATGATACTCCATTTTCATGGTATTTGACATTCATTATTTTACTTATATCATACCAAAATCATTCATATATCTTATGAAAATGACTTCATGGTATATATTTATTAAATTATTATGCTTAAACCATATGAAAATAGAAGAAAATAAGTAGACAATAATATTTTATATAAGAACGAATTTCAAGTATTTCACCCTTATATATGATTCTCATAATACTCTTTTCAATTACATGAGTCTCCTTCCATGAAAAATGATAAGGGACATACGTGGCTTGATATTTTGATTCATTAATATAAATATAAACAAATATTAATAATTACAATATTGTTTCATATCACTTAAAACTTTTAATAAATATTTTAAATGAATGTAATTTTTTTTGATGTGTATCATACCTCATAATGTCTTTTTAATTGGGGTATGGTGGTGTCAATTCACATTTTTTATTTTCTACACTTATTGTATATTTTGTATAATAATAATTATTTAATAAAGTTGATGAATACATTTAATTTCAAATAAAATAATATCATTTAATATATACCTTACATGATTCCTATGTTGAATATTAATGAAATAATACCTTCACTCTTGGTTTGTGATGTGTCCATATATAGTGGCTTGGTGGGGTTTTACATTCCGATCATCTTCATTTAGATAATGTTTTATTAGATGTTTCTGAAATACTCTATTCTCCTTTAAATTTATCATTAGTAATAATTCTATCCAACTATTAACTAATATAAATATACACCTCAAGGAATTTTAAATAGTAAATTATCCATTCATTATTCTTTTATTGATAAAATAGAGAGAGAATATCAGGATTCTACCATAATGTATTAAAAAATTGATGACTTCATTGTTGGAACACCATTGTTTCATTCATCAATGTCAATTAGCACATGTATTTGATAACTAACCATAATGTAACTAATGAAAATGGAAATATTGGGGTTATTAGTTTTGTTGAATTCATTCCATATAACCTCAAATGTATGACTTATACTTCTCACCTAAATAGTGTTTTATAACTCTATTTTGATATGAGGTGTTGTCCATAGACAATTTGACACATATGTGACCTGAACCAGTGGCCACATGGCCTCAAGCATGCCTCCCTATTTTCAAAAGGTTGCTGACTAGTAGCGAGCGTCTATGATTGAATAATGGGGAGACTATGCCCTTTTTATCATAGAGTAGAATAATAGAGAAATAATAAATAAATTGTGGAGACATAATGAATATAAAATAGGATAAATAAATGAATAATATATTGGAAAGGATAAACATTCAGTCGGATAAATATAAGTTCAATAAGTTGTATCTTATAATAAATGATTATGTAATGATTCTATACAAAAAGGGAGTAAGGGGAATAGGGAATCATCCATAAAAAATTAAAATATCTAAAATTATATAAATATGAAACTAAACTATCTCCAAAGTGTCTGGATAGCTCTAATAAATCACATACTACCAAAACCCATCTTAGAATAGAATTCAAGAATCCATTGATGGGTTCTTCACTTTGTCCCATCGACATCTATGTTGTCACTCTGGGTACCGTTTAGTGGATAGAACATGGTGTCCGTAAAACTCAAAAGTCCATCACCAATAACATCTAATACAATAAATACATTGAATATAAGAAAATAGTATGGATGTATAAATAAATAGGAGATTACTATGAGATAAAAGAGACCTATCTGGCTCGGGTTCCTTGGGGGTATCTGTCCAACTATACCAGATTCGGTGAAAGAAAGAATGCGTCTAAACATGTGTCATCATATATATATAAATATATTTGTTTGTGTGTGTGTAATAACATCTGACCAAGACCCAAATAATATAACCAAGGAATCAATATAAAATACTATAAGGGTAAATCCATTACCATAGAAGGTCAGACCAACTAACAACTATCATTGGTGAAGTATATACCAAAGGGGTGAGTCATATTTTTTTGTGTACCCTTAACATTTCATTATAATAATAATAATGACATTTATACCAATGAATATGTCCTAGAAACCCTTATGCTATACTTTATTGGAGACCAGTGAGATAATCATCATAGGTCCACATCGATGCGGAATATAGCCAAATCCATAGGAGATTATCCAAGACATTTTAAGTTAGAGAGAAATTATTAGATGATTCCTCTAAAACACATCATAGGAATAATCAATCTATGATAAGTATTGCGTCCAAGAGAGGTATCTGCTCTATAAAAATGCATCCATGAATTTGGTGGAATCCTCTAGGTGGTTAACGAAATACTAGGATGGGAATCCAAAATGTACCCATGGTAGGAAAACATATATTATTACATAATGGTAATAATAAGAGTCAATAATATTTATAAGTTATTGGGGACCATGTTATACATTTATATAATTTCTCAATTCATATAATCCCATTTATTCATCGTATTATTCCACAATTCTTAAGGGATATGTAACAACCCTATATTTATAAATGATAAATGTTTCTTGAAAAACTGTGTTATATTATTTTTAAAAATAATGATCTATATCCCTTTAATAATGAACAAGTATAATTTAAATATGACCTTCGGGATTAGGAAATTATATATCTCTTGGTCAATTTGAATGTAGGTAACTATACTACTGATGCTAATTAAAATATTAAAAATAGAAATTATAATGGTTAATTAATGAAGAATGAATATTTGATGGCCCCATCTATTAGAGTCTTTCCATATGTGTAACAACCTAAATCTGGAGCCCCTCAACTAGTGCATCATGCCCAGTTCTCCACATGACCTCAAGCACAATTACTTAAACGGTAGGGGCTTCCGACTAGCAGTGAGGGCCTTGGTATGTTATTAGGGAAACTATTCCCTAATTTGGTAAGGTATACAGGGTGCAATAAATAACCATGATTAACGAAATCGACAACAGCATACAACAACTGAAACTAAACCATGTAAGAAATGTATAATATAATAATGATTAAAATGATGCAGCAGGTATAAGTATCTATGGAAGGTAGCAAACACAACAACGTGCTGAAATACAACTGAGAACATAGTACTAAAATTAAACATCAACTCCAGTAGCATCACAAGCCTAGCCTTGATCCTATGCTCTCCATATCCAACAAGAAATCATGTACCTGAAGTAGAATGGAAACATTACCTATCCACACCTACAACAATATAACATGTTTGGGCCTAAAAGAAGGACCCATACAAGGTGTGAGACTAATCCTAGTAGGCAATCACAATAATATATGTTCCCTAATTTCAGTGAGAAATATAGAAAAAGTAAAGGAAATAAATGCAGTAGAGAATAAGAATACACTAAAGTAAACAATCCTACAATTCTCTATTCACATTTATTTATTTATTTAACTTGATTAATTAATTGAAAAACTAGAATCTAGCCAAATGATCTATATTCCAAGGAAAAACATGTAACACAACAGGTATCTCAGGAGACTACCTAAAGAACAAGAAATTCAAAACCCAAGCTTGTTATTTGGGTTGGAGGACTCATCACAACCAACCAAACAATTTATTACACTGACTCTCTAGGTGTCTCCTACTAGAAGACCCCTCTAGTCATGTAAACATACAAATGCACATACACTCTGTGAAGTATTCGCCATCATTTCCCTTGTGGTCTTGCAACGATAGATATAGTCTCTCTAAGGAAGAACATACTTATAATTCCCCATATAATCTCGCTACGTAACAAAGGAAACTCTGAGGAAACACAAAGTCCCATTATCATAGGTCCTTCGATCGATACTAATTTATAACAGACTCTCTAGGGAAGCCCAAATCATCAATTCCCTCTTTAGTCTACCACACTAGGATTTTATAGCCCTGAGTAGTGTAGTTGTGCATAATCAACTTCTAGCAGGCCAAAGTAAGATCAACAATGTACTTGGATAATATATACAATGCATCAAAAGCATATAAACAGTAGGCAATACATGCAATCAATTATATCAAGGCAGGAAAAAAATGCAACATGGTTTGACTCAAGGGAAACCTAAGCCAAATAGTGATAAACAGCCAAAATAGGGGGAAACACCCATGTTTTGATCCTCAAACATGCTAACACGCAATTATCAATCATCTAATAACCTCAAGCATGTAACACCCCAAGCTTCTATGGTACGCTCCTCTTTGAATAATACAATAGTGTGTGTTGTACGCAACTTCGAGTACAATCACACACCACAACCAATCAAACTAGCTGTTATGAATAGTGATACCCTCTTTTGGAAATATTATAAAATTTATCGTTCAAAATGGACTTCATATTTGGATTCAATATATCGAAATTAGCCTAGGGTGAATTTTTGGTTTTTTTCTGAAAAATTGTAATTTTAGATGAATAGTTAAAAAACACTGAGTTATAGATTAAAAACGAATTTTTATTTCAACAATTTTTTAATTTTTGTGAATAGTAATATGTGTTTCAATAAGATAAAAATAATTTTTGGTGAATAGTATCTTTTTACTTTTATTTACCACGGTTATAAGTAAATCGGATAATTAAGGCAAAATTTGATATTAATATTATCCTAACACATGTCCTAATTCCATTGGACAAATTTAAATCGACCAAAAACAACCCTAGGAATAAAATATTATCATTTAGGTCCACATGGATTTGATTCGGACATTTATTATTATTTAATTCAATGACAAGTTAAAAGAGTTAAAAACAAAGTTTAGTTACTAAAACATACTTAATATAGGGTTATACATAAGATAAATTCGATTTTAAATATTATTTAGAAATCTAAAAAGATTTTCTATATAATGGTATTTTATTTATAATTTTTAGACATTAAATAATTTAATTTATTAATGTAACAATGGTGATGAAGTAATTACCTAATTAATGAAATAAAATGATAATTGATTTTGTAAATATCAAAAGAAATGTAATTTGAGACTTCATATGAATTCCACTAATTTTATATGTTAATATGACATGTTATTATTTATTTAATTAATTTTTTTATAATTAATCATGCTGTTATTATTTTCACAAAAATAAAATAACAAATATAGTCAAAATTGATATAAAACAGTTTTTAAAACAAATATTATATAATTAATTGATATTCAAATCCAAAAAATCTAAGGATTGGAAAAGCGACTTATATAATGATATTTGTATCATTAATGAACCACATGGGGTTTACTTGGATATATATATTATGTTTATTAACCATATAATATAAAAATACAAAGAGAAATGGTAAATGTGAAACTAAATAACTAAGAGTTAAAACAAAATGACAAGGTTAATATGGTGACCCAAATCTGTATAAAACCTATTGGGTGGGTGGTTTTTAACCCATCCCCGCCTTTTCCTATAAATAAGTTACTTTGGAGCCATTATAAAACGAATATTAATTTATTATAAACTAATATTTCTACCTTTTTCTAAGCTTCCCCTCAACCCTCTAATAAAATGGCACTACCCCTTCTCTCTAATTCACACCATCAAAGCCTTTTGTCTCAGCCAAAACCTGCCAAATATTCTCTATACTTCCCTAACATCATCCAAGAGGAGTTAGTTTGGTCAAAAAGCCATCCTAAAGAGCCCTTTTGATCAAATCAAAAGGAAGAACCTGAAGAAGAGGTAATGTTTTCACCACCCTCATTCAAGTTCCTTTCTTCTTCAACTTCTTCTTTATTTGTAATTTCTAATATAAAATAGTAACTCCCATATCTATTATATACTGTGATGTTATTATAAATATTGTACAACCATATTCATTATTCTATCCATCCCTTCAATGACATGTCACCATATTTGTGTACGTACAACTTACCGTCTCCACGTCGTGGTGTAATTGTTATTCAATACATTATTATTTGTTTGTGTATAATAATGATGTGAAATTCATGTAAATAATAAATATAACATGATAATTATTTGGTATATATGATACACCACCCAATTATATATTATTTTAATATCAAAATAATGATATTGTCGCTCGTGCGTACGTACAGACTATCGTCTCCACAAACGCGATGAGATTCATTCCCCATCGTATCCATTCAAGAATAATTTTCATTTGATGGTTAAAAATAATTTTTAAAGACAAAATTTAATTCTGGATATGAATAAGATACAACCTATCCATAACCCACCTAGGTTACATAACAATGTAAATAAAGTAAAACCAATCAGTTAACAGCTGAAACAACGATAATTCTAAGATATTACTAACAATGAAATGTTAAAAGACCATATATGATATCATATTAAATTATATGATTCTTGAATAATTTAATAACAATTATTTCACCGTTATACAGGAGTTTAACCTACCCTTGATCAAGGAAAAGTACAAGGTAAGGGTTTATTTCACAATCTCTTCATTATCCAAGGTTGTTTTTACATAATTTTCTACTAGGACATCTATATCATCCACATCCATGTTTCCTAAAAATGTATATAAATTCATTCTTAATATTTTATAGAATATGTGTTAATGTAATTTATACCCTTGTTATACTTTTTATAAGAGTTTTATAAAGGAATCTTTATGTCATTTTCAAAAAAAGGTCTTTTTATCCTTTTCGACATAATTAAGGTAAGAATGTCATTTTTTAACTTATACGGAGGGTGCGGCTATTTACCGCCATTATAAATTCATCGAATCCTCCCTTAAAAGATTATTAGAATATTTTCAAATTAAATATTTTAACTCTGTGGCTTTTAAATGATTTCAAAAAAATAGAGATTTCTCTCAAATAGTTTGGATTTCTCTATGTCAACATCCATTGATGGATTTTAAGCTTATTTGAAGTTTATTTATTATGAGACAAAAAATCCATATAGTATTGAAGGTTTTTTTCTAAGTTTGATTGTGGATGTGTTATTTTTATACAATTCAAGGTTTATGGATAAAGTATTGACATTTCGTATGCTAGTTTATCTTATGATTAAACATGTTCATATGAGGAATGAATTGGCCTTAATAAGTTATGGGTAGAGGTCGCTATATCTCCTTGATGATTTGGTAGGTCTCATTAGAAATAACAGTTTCATGGAACAAGGCCTTGGAAAAATCTTATTTGTAGTCTTGGCACTAGGCCTTGACTATGTGGTTATGATAGTTTGGTATTATGCATTCCATTATTATAAAAGTGGTTATTGATATTCCATGTGATAATTCAACTAGTATAATATCCATGTGAATATGTAAATGGCATTATTTCATTTTATCTTTTCCATATTATGCTGAAGTTCCAGTTTAAAAGGCCTTTGTTTTAGTTATACATTGCCTTAAATGTTTATGCTTATTTAAGAAAGTTTCCACTATATTGTTATCCTTACAGGGCATCTGAGCTCACCCCTTTCTGTGTTTTATTTTTCCCAGGATGTGAAGAAGTATTTTATGAATGACCTGTAGGGATATTATAAGAGGTTATGTATGTGGAGAAAATATTTTGTTATATTTTTCATTTTAGTATGTAATGTAAGACTTATGAATGTTTCTAGTGTTTCCAATGCTACTAAACTAAACTGTATTTCGAGACTTGATCTTTTTTGATCATGCCAATGTAATGTTATAATGCACCAACACTGGGTAACTTGGATCGGGGAGTTATAGTTGGTATTAGAGGAAGTTTAGTACATACCTTGGAAGATATATTTATATAAACTATTATTAGAGCCCATAGACCTATGATGGACATTGATGATTAATATAGAATAACTTCCTAAAATTTTGGTATCGTAGATATTTTGTGATTTTTCCGAGAAATAAATCCCCGTATAGATAAGAGAAGGTAGAGGCAGCTCTGGTACAGATGTAACTAGGGGTAAAACCCAAAAACACTACTTTGAGCTAGACTCGAACAGGAACTGGTGCATGACAATCGGACTTGGTGAACTCTTTGTTACGACACTCCCGGGGGATATTCTTAGTATAATTCTCATTTTCTTTACAAACCATTATGAAGGGTTTATGAGTATATAAATCCTCAAAGAAAACATTTTTTATGATTACGGATTGTATCCTTAAATAGTTCAATTTCTGTTCAGTGTTTTCCAAGTATGGAATTATGTATTTTAATTCATAAAGTGATCTAGTTTTTGACATTGTTTAGAAATGGATCCTAGTGGAATGAATGGAAACTGTATCAATGAACAACTGCCATGAAAGGATTTCCCTCCTGATCAAGATAATTATAGTGGAGCTGGTGATGAAACTGTTGCTGATCAGCTAATCATCGTACTGGGACAAATCACTCAGTTTATTATTAATAACCATACCTGTTTGGAGCACCCTGATCCACAGCGTGGAGGATCAATTATAAATCGCTTCATGAGGGAAAAAATACCAACATTCAATGGGAGTACAAATCCCTTATTAGATGAACAATGGATAAATTTTTTAGAGAAAATATTCCATGCCTTTGGGAGTAGTGAAAGGGAAAAAGTTATCATGGCAGTTTACCGCCTCACTGGAGATGCTGAACAATAGTGGTCATTGATTCAAAACATGAATGAAGATTATGAAGTATCAAATATGGAATGGAGGGAGTTAAATGTTCTTTTCTTAGAAATATACTTTCCTCGTGACCATCGAGAAGATATGGAAAGGCAATTCTTGAGTCTGAGGAAAAACGAGGATGAGAATGTCACAAAGTATGAGGCTAAAATTACAAGGTTAGCGAGGTATGCAGCAGATTATATTTGAAAACCAAGAAGTAATATTGATCATATATTTGATTGGTTAAAACCCTTTCTCCTTCGAGCATTAGTCTCATATACCTTCTCGTTGTAAAAAGATATTGTGTCATGTGCTATCAAGACAGAAAAATAATTCTCTAAGTCTTATGACTTTAAAGTAAACAAGAGAAGAAGTGATCTTCTAATCAATCTGGAAATGGAAATAAGGGGAATAAGGTAAATGTTGAATATCCATCCTATAGTAAATGTGGGAAGAAACACCCTGGTATTTTATTGAAGGAAATAGAAGTCTGTTACAAGTGTGGTGAAAAAGGCCACCAAGCTCGTTATTGCATGGGGAAGAAATAAGGTACTAATGTTCAATGCTACAACTGCAGGGTGATGGGACATTAAAAAAATAAATGTCCTAAGTGTTATGGGAACTTACCTTAGAAAATTCCAAGGAATAAAAGACAATATTATGTTATCACAACTGCTGAGGTAGAAGCTCTGAATGACGTGGTGGAAGGTAATTTAATGGTTTCCTCATGTTTAGAAAATGAATTATTTGATTCTAGATCATCGCATTGTTTCATATCTTTCCAGTTTTCTATGAAAATTATATATTTTCAATTTGATTTAACAATGGAGTTATCAGTTAAAACTCTTAAGGGAAGTGTCATTGCTACAATGTTCTATGAATCAGTTCCCATTAGAGCACACAAATGTTCTTTATCTGCTAATCTCATCATTATACCTATGATTGAGTTTGATATAATCCTAGGTATGGGTTGGAATTAATATTACGATGTAAAGATTTAATGTTAGAAGAAGGAGGTTATGATATTTGATGAAGATGTTAAGGAACACAAAATCTTTAGAGCAGAAATGACACCACCTAATTTTTATATAGATCCACCCCATATAGATCAACTAAATTAAATTATTGGAAAGTAAGAGAATAAAATAAATGTGTGTACGTAATGGAATGTACAAATAGAGGATGTACCTGTTGTGAATGAATATGTTGATGTTTTTCCAGAGGATTTACCTGGACATCCTCCAGAACGAGAAATTGAGTTTTGCATTGATTTAATTCCTGGATCAAGGCCCATATCGAAGATCCCTTATAGAATGTCAACTGTGGAATTAGTGGAACTAAATAAACAACTATAGGAATTGAGTAATAAGGGATTTATTCTCCCTAGTTTTTCTCCATGGGGAGCCCATTTCCTTTTTGTTAAGAAGAAAGATGGATCTATGAGGTTATGTATCGACTATAGAGTGATCAATGCTATAACAATAATGAACAAGTATCCCCTACCTCGCATTGACGATTTATTTGACCAACTGCATGGAGCTCAATACTTTTCAAATATTGACCTTCGATCTGGATACCATCAGTTCTGTGTGAAGAAGGAAGACATTCATAAGACAACATTTTGATCCTGGTACGGGGATTACGAGTTTATAGTAATGCATTTTGGGCTGACTAATGCACCCTATGTTTTCATGGATCTAATGAATATATTTTTCAAGGAATATCTTGATGAATTTTTAGTGGTATTTATTGATGATATCTTGGTATACTCAAAAAGAAATGAAGATCACGAAAATCACTTAGGCATTATCCTGAAGACTCTGAGAAGACATGAATTATATGGGAAGTTTAGCAAGTGTGAATTCTGGCTTCCGGAGATTTTTTTTCTTGGCTATATTGTCTCTATGGATGGAATCTCTATTGATCCTTCTAAGACCAAGGAAATCCATGAATGGCCAAAACAGATGAGTATAACTGAGGTACACATTTTTATAGGTTTAGCAGGTTATTATCGACATTTCATCTTGAATTTTGCCCGGTTGGCTAACCCATTAACAAAGCTCACACGTAAAGGGGTTAAATTTGTTTGGACAAAATAGTGTGAAGAATGTTTCGAAGAATAGAAGATAATTTTAGTCAATTATCCTATATTGACTCTACCATCAAGGAATTATGAGTTTGTTATTTATAGTGATGCTTCAGAGAAAGGACTTGGGTGTGTCCTTATGCAGAATGATAGGGTTATTGCCTATGCATCACGATAGCTAAAATTTTTTGAGCAGAACTATCCTACTCATGATATTGATTTAGCAGGTGTAATAATTGCTTTGAATATTTCGATACACTATCTCTATGGTGAGAAATGTGAGATTTATACTGATCACAAGAGTTTGAATTATATCATCTCATAGAAATAAATGAACATGAGGCATAGGAGATAGATTGAACTACTCAAGGATTATGATTGCACGATACACTACCACCCAAGAAAATAATGTTTCAGATGATTTCAGTAGAAAAGATCATGGATTTTTCAACAATATAAGAGTTGAGAGGGATCCAATTTTCGTGGATCTAGTAAATATGGATATGGGAATCACAATGGAAGATAAAACATCAATACGTTTTCAAATGGTTTCCAAACCATCTTTACTAGAAATGATTAAGAGTTCTCAAACCAATGATGAATAATTTCAAAAGAAAACTAAAGCTGTAAATGAGAGATTGAGTGACTTTGTGTATGAAAATGGAATTTTGAAATTTGGGAAGAGACATTGTGTTCCCAATATACCTGATCTAAAAATGGAATTGTTGGATGATGCTCATAGTTCTAATTTCTCTATACATCATGGGAGCACCAAAATGTATAGAGATTTGACGGAACATTTTTGGTGGGACAACATGAAGAGGGAGATTACTGATTTTCTGTCAAGATGTATGGTTTTTCAAAAAGTGAAAGATGGAAGGAAACTGCCTGGAGGAGTCATGCAACCTCTTCCTATACTGGAATGGAAATGGGATAATATCACGATGGACTTTGTCATGGGACTACAAACGAATCCTAGAAAGAATGATGCGATATGGGTCATTGTTTATCGTCTTACCAAGTCAACACATTTCATTTCTATAAGGGAAGATCTACGACTTGAACATCTAGAAAGACTATATATTAATGAAGTTTTAAGACTTCATGGAGTACCCCTATCGATAGTTTCTGATCGTGATCCATGTTTTACATCACGATTCTTGAAGAGTCTTCAGAAGCCCTTGGATACAGAACTACGTTTGAGCAATGCCTACCACCCTCAAAAAAATGGACAATTAGAACAGACTATTAAAACAATAGAAGACATGTTGAGATCTTGCTCAATTGACTTTCAGGGTATATGCGATCAATTTTTTCCTTTTGTAGAATTTTCTTATAACAATTGCTTTCATTCAAGAATTCAGATGGCACCATATGAAGTGTTATACAGAAAGAGAGGTCTCACACCAACGTGTTGGGATGAAGTTTCTGAAAGAAAACTCATAGGCCCGGAACCGGTGGAAGAAAAAAATGAAAATGGTGAAGGTAATCCAAAACCACATCAAAGAAGCTCAAAATATGAAGAAGAGCAATGCCAATAACCGAAGGTAGGATTTGTAATTTCATGTTGTAGATCATGTTTTAATGAAGTTATAACCATGTAATAAAGTCATACATTTTGGTAAGAATGTTAAATTAGGTCCTAGGTACATCAGACCTTTCAAAATTCTAGAACGAATTGGGGTTGTAGCTTACCATTTGGCAATGCCACCAAATCTATCCAAAGTCCACTATGTGTTCCACGTATCACTGTTGGGAAAGTACATGCCTGACCCAACGCATGTACTCACCTATGAGGAATTAGAAATGGAACCCTAACTGTCTTATTGCGAAGACCCTGTCAGTTTCTTGATTCTATAGAACAAGTGTGGAGAAACCGGATGACTCATTTGGTAAAAGTTTCATGGAGAAACCATTAAATGGAAGATGCAACATGGGAACCCGAGGAACTTAAGATGTAGAATCAACCGAGTCTTTTTATGTAGTAATATTCTAGAAATTTATAGGATGAAATTATTTGTAGTGGAGAATGTAACACCCCATGCTTCTACGGTATGCTTCTCTTTGAATAATACAATAGCGTGTGTTGTACGTAACTTCGAGTTCTAACACACACCACAACCAATCAAACTAGCCATTATGAATAGTAATACCCACTTTTTGAAATTTTATATATTTTATCATTCAAAATGGAATTCATATTTGGATTCGGAATATCGAAATTTCCCTAGGGTGAATTTTTGGTATGTTTCTGAAAACGTTCAATTTTTGATGAATAGTGAAAAAACACTAAGTTATAGTTTAAAAACGAATTTTTATTTAAATAATTATTTATAGTATTTAATTTTAATTAATGTCAAAATAGATACATAATACCTATATAAGTACAATGTAATTCATAGAAGTTATTTTAAAATAATTTTAGATATAGAAAAATATTACTGAACTTTTCACAGTGTTTTACCGACCTCCTAAGAGAATTTTCAAATTCACGTAAAACAAAATTTTACCGCTTCTGTGAGTGGAATTTCGAAAATCCGAGAGACACGGTTAATATTAAGGTTTAAAATGTGTATCAATAAGATAAAATCATTTTTTTGGGTGAATAGTATATTTTTTACTATTATTTACCATGGTTAAAAGTAAATAGGATAATTAAGGGTAAAAATGATATTAGTATTACCTTAACACATGTCCTAAATCTATTGGACAAGTGTATCTCGACCATAAAAAACTTTATTAATAAAATATTATCATTTTGGTCCACATTGATTAGATTAGGACATTTATTAATATTTAATTCAAATAAAAGTTTAAAGAGTTAAAATCAATGTTTAATTTCTAAAACATTTTTAATATAGGGTTATACATAAGATAAATTCGATTATAAATATTCATTTTAAATATTTAAATATTTTCTACATAATATTATTTTATTTATAATTTTGAGAAATGAAATAATTTAATATATTTATGACACAATGGTGATGGAGTAATTACCTGATTATTGAAATAATAAAATAATATATATTATCAATATCAAAATAAATTTAATTTGAAACTATTTATGAATTCCACTAATTTTATTGTTTAACATGACATGTTAGTATTGATTTAATTTAGGTTTTCTGATGTAATCATCCTCTTATTATTTTCACAAAAATCATATACCAAATAGTGTCCAAATTGACATAAAAGAGTTTTTAAAAAAATGTTATATTATTAATTGATATTCAATTCCTAAAAATATAATGCTCAGCCCAGAGACCTATATAATGATATTTTTATCATTAATGAACCACTTGGGGTTCACTTGTATGTATATAGTATTTTAATTAACCATATAATATAAAAATACAAAGAGACATGGTAAATGTAAAACTAATTAACTAAGAGTTAAAACAAAAATATAAGGTTAATATTGTGACACAAAACTGTCTAAAACCAATTGGTTTGGTGGTTTTAAACCCATACCCACCATATAATAGAAATTAGTCACTTTGGAGCCATTAGAAACCGAATATGAATTTATTATAAAGTAATATTTCTATCTTTTCCTAAGGTGCCCCTCACCCCTATTATAAAAAGGCACTCCCCATTCTCTCTAATTCACAACTTCAAAGCATTTTGGCACAACAAAACCCTGCCCAAATATTCTCTCAACTTCACTCAATTCATCCTAGAGGCCTTTTTTTGATCAAAAATCCAACATAAGGATCCGTTTTGATCAAATCAAAAGGAAGAACCAGAAGAAGAGGTAATGTTTTCACCACCCTCTTTCAAGTTCCTTTCTTCTTCAACTTCTTCTTTATTTTTTATTTCCATTCTAAAATAATTACTCCAGTATCTCCTATAAATTGTGATGTTATTATAAATATGGTACAACAATATTCAGTATTATATCCATCCCTTGAATGACATGACACCATACATGTTTACGTACGGCTTACCGTCTCCACGTGATGGTCTAATTGTTATTCAATACATTATTATTTGGATGGGTATAATAATGATGTGTTATTAATGTAAATAATAAAAATAACATGATAATTATTCTGTATATATGATACACCACCCAATTATATATAATTTTAATATCAAAAGAATGATATTGTCGCTCGTGCGTACGTACGGACTACCGTCTCCAAGAATGCGATGAGATTCATTCCCCATCATATCCATTCAAGAATAATTTTCAATTTATGGTTAAAAATAATGTTTAATGACTTATTTTAATTATGGATATGAATTAGATACAACCTATCCATAACAATCATGGCTTACATAAAAAATTATATAAAGGAAAACGAATCAGAAAACACCTGAAACAACGATAATACAATGATATTACTAATAAAGAAATGATAAAAGATCATTTATGACATCATATTAATGTATATGATTCGTGAATAATTTAATAAAAATTATTTCACCATTATACTGTAGGTCAACCTACCCTCAACCAAGGAACAGAACAAGGTAAGGGTTTATTTCACAATCTCTTTATTATCCGAGGTTGTTTATAAATAATTATCTACTAAGACCTCTTTATCTTCTAGATCCATGTTTCTTAAAAATTTAATTAAAATTATTCTTAATATTTTATAGAATATGGGTTAAAGTCATTTATACACTTCTTTTAATTTTTATAAGTGGATTATAGAGGAATCTTTTCATCGTTTTCCAAATAAGTTCCTTTTTAACCTTTTCGACAAAAATAAGGTAAGAATGTCTTTTTTTAACTTATACGGTGGATGTTGCTATTTTCCGCCGTTATAAAATCATCTAAGATTCTCTTAAAAGCTTATAATAATAATTTCAAAGTTAATGTTCTAATTATGTGGCTTTTAAATGATTTCAAAAAAGAGATATTTCTCTCAAATAGTATTGATTTCATCTATGTCAACATCTATTGATGGATTTTAGGCTTATTTGAAGTTGATTTATTATGATACAAAACTTCCATATGGTATTGATGGTTTTGTGATATGTTTTATTGTGGATGTGTTATTTTTATACCATTCATGGTTTATGGAAAATGTATTGACATTTCGTATGAAAGATTATGTTATGTTTAAACCTGTTCATAAGAGGAATGCGTTGGACTTAATAAGTGATGGGTGGAGCCCGCTATAGCTCCTTGATGCATCATTATGTCTCAGGAGACAAACTAGTGTCTGGTCATAAAGCCTTGGAAAAATCATATTTGTTGTCTTGGCACAATGTCGTGACTATGTGGTTGTGATAGTCTGGAATTATGCATTCCATCATTATAAAAGTGGTTATTGATATTTCATGTGATTATTCGACTAGTAGAATATCTCTGTGAATAAGTAAATGGAATTATTTCATTTTATCATTTCCATATTTTTCTGAAGTTCAAGTATAAAAGGCTTCGGAATTTTTTATACATTTCATTAAATGTTTATTCTTATTTAAGAAAGTTTTTTCTATACTGTTATCCTTACTAGGCATTTGAGCTCACCCCTTTCTATGTTTTATTTTTCCCAATATTGAAAGTAGTATTTTATAAATATCCTTCATGGATAGTATAAAGGTATATGAGTGTGGAGACAAGATATTGTTTTAGTTTTCACTTTATCATGTAATGTAAGACTAATGAATGTATCTAGTGTTTCCAAGGCTACTAAACTGATCGGTCATTTGAGACTTGATATTTTGAGATCATGATAATATAATGTTATATGCACTGACTCTGGGTAACTAGGGTTGGGGAATTACAAAGCATACATGCAATCTAGGGAAGATAACAAAACAGAATCAAAATCCTATCCCTAGATACCGAATACATTGATATCCAGCACTTTTGCAAAAAAAACTCAAAGAAATTCAACGTAGGGCATCAAAACACCTACCTACATCCTAGGATATAAATATAATTGAACTAAAAGGATTTATTCTCCTTATAATTACGTAGATCTATGAAAACGCACAAAATTCTCAACACCCGATAACATGAGAATGAAGAGGAAATGGGAAACAATGCTCTAGGAGAAGAGAGAGATTACCGATACGGTTCCAATGCAATCAACAACATTCAATTCAGACAGAAGGTGACATATTGATGGCTTATAGAAAATCCATGGTCATGACCTCGCACTCGGTCGAAGAAGCTAGAGATGAAGTCGTATTCAGGGTTATGTCAATACCCCGGTCTATTTAATGAAAAAAATACACAGCGTGTACTTCTGAAGTACACGACATGTACTAAGCTTTTCTGTACTCCTATTTAAGCGGCCTCCACATCACCCCTACACACCGTGTGTCTGGTCTGGACATGGCCAACCCATGGCCTCGAGTGGAAAAGGAGTACACAACATGTACTCATAAAGTACACGTCGTGTACTTCAATAATTTCTAAGACGTACTGTTTTTCCAAAAAAGGTCCACAAAGGGAATAATGTACCAGAAAAGAAGGTCTGGGTTCTTACAAACTTCCACCCTTAAAGAAATTCATCCTCGAATTTCCCTAAAAAGATAGTGATGAAGAAACATCGAACATCTCTGGCCCCTATGATCGCATATCAGCCTCCATCTCCCAAGTCTCGTCATGTACACGGTCGTGCTGTCATAGCACCCGTACTAGAGGAACAGACCACCCACGGAGTACCTTTTCACCATGCTCTACAATCATGATAGGATGCTCCTCGAATGATGAATCTTGCACCAGCTCAACCTCCTCGGGTCGAAAAAACATGAGACAGTTTAGAGAAATAGTGTAGAAGCTAAGAAACATGGAAGACGTCGGGCATATCCTATTACCTCTAGGGTAACTGCAACCTATATGCAACCGGCCCGGCTCTCTCTAGAACCACAAATGGCCCGACGTATCTCGGTGAATTTTTACCATGACTCCACTTAATCTTGTGTCCGAACCTTGGGGTAACACGTAAGAAAAACTGATTCCCGGTCTTCAAACGCAAATGTCATCTCTACTGATCAACATAAGATTTTGGATGAGACTGTGCAATATCCATCCTCTTCTGAATCAACTCCACCTGCTCTGTGGTCTCCTGAATAAGATGAGGACCCATCATAGCTACCTCTCCTGCCTCTAGCCAACACATGGGTGATCGACATGACCTACAGTACCAAGCCACATAATGTGTCATCTGAATAGTATCCTAAAAACTGTTGTTATATGAAAACTCCACAAGAGGAATATGATTCTCCCAAGAACCTCCAATGTATAGAATGCATGCTCTGAGCATATCCTCAAAAACCTAGATGGTGTGGTCTGACTGGACATCTGTCTAGGGATTGTATGTTGTACTCATATGTAACTGTTTTCCCAAGGCCCTCTACAGCCCCTACCAGAAATGCAACGTAAAATGGGAATACCTATCTGAAAAGATATTACTCAGAACTCCATGCAAGCGTACAGCCTCACAGATGTACAAACATCCAAGATCATCGACACTAAAGGTCTCCATTATCGGCAAGAAATGAGCAACCTTCGTGAGCCTGTCAACAACAACCCATACCATGTCGTTCCCTCTCGACGAACTCGGTAACCCTGTCACGATGTCCATCGTTACATCATTCCACATCCACTCAAGAATGGGTAACTTCTACAAAATCTCTGTTGACCACTGGTGTTCCACCTTCACCTACTGATAGCAGGAACCCCTCCTGAAAAAACTCTCCATAACTCTCTTCATAACTAGCCACCAGTACTGGCGGTGTAGATCACGATACATCTTGATGAAACCAGCTTGAACTGCCCAAAGTGAGGAAAGAATGTCTCACATCAGCTCCTCGCATATATTTGCTAGCACCCATATGTGCCCCTATAAAAACAAGATCTCATCCTCACCAAAGGTCCTTTCAGGAAGAGGGTCTTCTCCTAACACACTTTCCCGTAGGACTACGCCTTCAGAATCTCATAACTGCCTCATCCGAACTCAGTCATTCAGTGTAGAGGTAACAACTAAAGAAGATAGGAATGTCTTCCCCAGTTTGTCATGCACCTCTAAATGCATCTCATGGAACAGAGCCATAATATGCAACTCACTTCTGGCCTCCTGAACTGCCTGTATCTGAGTCCTCCTGCTCAGTGCATCAGCCACTGCATTGCCATTCCCAGGAGTATAGGCAAGCTCAAAATCAAAATAATGGAGGTACACAAAAAACATCTGTTGTCTCAAATTCATCCCAAGCTTTGTGAAGATATATTTGAGGCTCTTGAAGTCAATATGTTTCAAAAAATTCTCTCCCAGAAGATAATGCCTCCTACAACAAAGAGCATGAACAAATGTGGCCAACTCTAGGTCGTGCGTAGGATAATTCCTCTCATGTGGACTCAAATACTGAGATACATATACAAAAACATGATCCTCCTACATAAGCACTACTCTAATCCCAATTACATATACATCATAGAAAACTATGTAACTCATTCCTGACTTTGGAAGAACTTGAATAAGTGATGAAGTAATTCTCCCCTTCTGCTCCTAAAATGATGAATCATAGGATTCTGACCAAAAAAACAACACCCCCTTATTAGTCAAGACCGTCAACGGTGCTGCTAAGCATGAGAAGTCCTATATAAACCATCTGTAGTAACTAGCCATCCCCATGAAACTTGGTACCTCGAAGAAATTTTTCGACTGCTCCCAGGTAACTACTACTCTCACATTCTCTGGGTCTTCTAAATCTCCTATCTCTGAGATGACATGACCCGAGATGTGAATATCATCCATCCAAAAGTGGCACATTGTGATCTTATCATATATCTGATGCTCCATCAGTGTACTCAAAACGATCTCAAGATTGGTATCATGGTTGTGTCTACAATGAGAGCACACCAAGATGTCATCCACGAAACCCACCATGAAAGAATCCATTTAAGGATAGAAAACTCAATTCATCAGTGCCATAAATATTGCAGGCTCATTAATGAGACCAAACGATATGACTGTATACTCATATAGACCATACCTGCTCCTGAAGGCTATAAGAGGTATATTTGATGGTCTAACGCATAAATTATGATATCCAGTCCTCAAGTAGATCTTCGATAACACATTGGATTCTCAAAGATGATCAAATATGTTATCAATCCTCATCAAGGGATATCAATTCATCACCGTCAACTGGTTCAGCTTGGAGAAGTTCATGTTAGTGCGGATTAATACTCTGGTGAAGTTATCTGAGTCTCCCCAAGAGTTTATCATCAATGAACACCTTAACCATAGGTCTTATGCCGATGTTATAAATAATTTTGTGTTGGGGTCCTAGTACCTCATAATGTAATAACATTTTATTAAAAAATTTCACATCATTTATGTTTTAATAATATTTATAGATAAAAATTGTAATGGAATTTGATAAATTGTTTTTTTTTTGAAAAATTAGTAATTTTGAAGCATATATAAATTATTATATTTATGTGTGTTTTAATTAATAATATATATTATATTTTAATAATATTATAAAAAATTATTTTTAAATTACAAATGACAAAATAATCTTTTTTCATGTTTCATTAATTTTTACTATACATTTTACTATGATTTTTCAATACATTATTATTTTTAATGAATATGTATTTTTCTACATAAGTGTTAGATTTATCATATATATAATATTATTATGATAAAATAAATTTCATTTGTGAATTTAGAGTGTCAATATTAGGTTATGATTAATTTGTGAGAGTTTTATAAATTAAATTAGTATTTCATGAAAAGTAAAATTACAATTTTTTCATTTTCATTATGTTTTGTGACATCATTATGGTTGTAATAAGTAATATATAATGATGGTTATCTCATATGGATTGTAAAAATTTAATTGGTTTCCTAAGAGGCCAATTTCATTGGAAAGCCAGCAGTTTTTAAAATACCATAGATGAGTTGTCAAAAGAAATAAATTAAAGACTCCCTTATTTTTCTATAAATACCCACCCATTTATCCATTGGATTTTATTCCAAATTCATTGTCAACAATTATCATGTAGTGTTACCCCCCAAGGAGTCCAACCAAGGTGTCCTAAATCCCCCAAGGTCCTAATCATCATGGTTTAGAGGTAACACTTCAAGGTAAAGTTAATTTCAACATCTCTTTTCGTTTCCGGTTCTCTATTATCTATTATGTCTTTAAAATATTTGTACAATATTCTTATATAAAGTTTATTCATTTCCTATAATATATCAATAGTCTTTTATGCATGAGATACCATTTTCTTCTATATTTAGTTTATTTTCAAAACCATGTTTCATGCATGTTATTCTATCGATTTTACTTCCCATAATCTCATTCTTTTCCAAAAGAAATTATTTTACATCATTTTATGAATATCCAATCCATGTTATTCTCCATGGGTATTCACATAGTTATAAAATAATCAATTTTATTCTGGGATTAATATATATTAAACCGTCCTTCATTTTCACTAAATCATAAAAATACAAAATGATATTTTCTTTAATAACATCTTAGAAACATCATGATTTTGATATGAAACCCGTTTCATTTATTCTTCATAGGTTATTTGTGATATATATTATTATGAACTATCTAGATAAAATTAATTACAATATGTGAAGGGTGATCCCAGATAGTGATCCAATGCATTGGGTAAAGAATTTAATCTTTATAGATGTCTTGTTTTACAAAAACATGGGGAATGTCATTGGTTATTCTTATGACACCTTAGTGTCAAACCTTGGTGATATGATTAATAATGTATAATGTATATTTTGTATTCAAATATATATGATATGGTTCATGTTATTTTATTTATTATATTCATCATACTGCCTTTTTGATTCCATAGTTATATTCCACATGTTCATATACATATTCCTCAAGATCACATGTCAATTGTTTTACTTTTTCCCCTTATTGGGACTGACGCTCACCCCTTCCATTGATTAAATTCCCTGGGTTCTGAAATACTATAAATTGACATTGATGGAACCTTGAATATCCTATTTAATTTGAATAAAATAATGTTTTATATTTAACCAGTATTATGTACCTTATTTCCTGGATTGTATACTTTATAAGAACCTATTTATTGTATAATGTAATGAAATGTTATGTAATAAAATTTTGAGATTCCATAGTTGGAATCAAAGGATTTTTTAGTTAATTTTAGAAATTAGGATTTGAAATTTAAGAAGAATATTAGGTAAAATTTTTGATATATGAAATCTTCTAGGAATTTTGGTTAATTTGCATGTAAGTGGTTTGTGATGAAAAAAAATCAATGCCCTGATATGAAAAAGTGGATATGGATTTGGGAAAGATGTATCTAGGGAAAACCCTAAAAACACATATTTGAGATAGATTCAAAAAGGAACTGGTACATGACAATAGGTCTTACTACAATACTAGTTTCACACTCTTGATGGATAATTTTTGTTAATCACACACTTTTTTATGAACCATTTTAGAGGATTTGTAAAAAAATTAATTGTTTGTTAATAATAAAATATTAGGAAAGATGTTTCTGAATTTTCATTAAAATTATAATATTATTAAAAAATTACAGTTTCTCACTAAGTTTGTCTATTTTTTTAAAATTTCTATAAATACGATAAACCATATAATTTACCATTACAACAAACCAGGCAGTGACAGCCATTTGATGGAATCCAGAATGGAAAACATTACGAGAAGATGAATTGACTAACTCAGGTTATGAGAAATAACCTGAATCGATCTGAGAGACTAGATTCACCATAAATGGAATGATATTCCATGTATTCCTTTATGTGTCAAAGAACACCATCCTTTAGTAGATCTACTAACCAATTGATTACTGAATAATGGTTAAGCTCTGTCCAAAATATCGTTATTGTACTTTGTGGTTCAGAACAATAGAATGTCACCTGAGTTTTTTAGCACTTTGTGGGTAAGCGGATCAGTGGTGGTAGATGATCAATATTAAAAATCTTATAGGGGAGATTGAATCTATGTAGTGGGAGGAGTTTAGGGGAACAGTTTTAAAAGAAATATTCCCCCCATGAGAACTAAACTAGAGAAGTAATTCCAAGAGTTGAAGCATGAGGATAATGAGTCTGTTGAAATCTTTGATAT
The DNA here is from genome assembly GCA_963277665.1 of Viscum album. NCBI lineage: Eukaryota > Viridiplantae > Streptophyta > Magnoliopsida > Santalales > Viscaceae > Viscum > Viscum album. The sequence continues at coordinate 1,469,848,224 of OY728151.1, forward strand.
TAACATCACAAGACATTCATTTTACATCTCTAGCTTTGTCATGGATTCTAATAAAAATGTTGATATATTTCTCATTTTACTATGATCTCATATAGAGAAGAATCTAGCAAATCATGACAATTAAAACAATGTGGAGATTGTGATGAGTGATATGAGAGTTGAACTGATGTTCAGAGAGATGTATTGGTCCCATAGATCCAATGATAATAATAGTTATTTGGAGACAAACATGGGAAAGATCATTGTTCAAGGAATTGTAGGAAAGAAAGTGTATCGTTTAACATGAAACAAATGTGTGATGAAGAATTTGGGGAACATCCTTCTCTGCAACAAGAAATGTTACAAGTGTGAAATATAATGCCACATTTCACATATCTATCATTGTGAGGGGATGCCTCAACTTCTCAACACAAACAAAAAACTGAAGATGGTGCAGGACTTAACTGAAGTGAAATGCTACATGTCTAGATTTCATGCCCACTTGAACTATCACTATCCAAATATAATGGAAATAGAGGGGAATCACCATCAACATCATCATAGGATGAGATATAATGGTCATTCTTTTACTATCATGATGGATTAAGTTTATGCTCCAAGTGATGTGGTGTACAGTACTCTCATTGTTCCCTCAATGAAAGAAAGTAATTAGTTTTATTTTGGTTCTATGCATTCCTATATTTCCTCCATGTTATCCAAGAATATATAATATATCCATCAACTAATATAAGTATACTTATCAGTCGATACTCCTGGAGGGAATATCCATGAAAAACATAATGTATTGATATTTTACTATTCCTTTTTGCGAGCTCAATCTAATTGAAAATTTTTAATTCGTTACCCATTTTGGAATTCGACAGTAAACGTTGGATAGACTGGATCTCAAATTATAATGCTATGATAAATTTCATAATCATGGAAATACCAGTATTCTGGAATGGACAACCAATAATTTTTTCCAAGGATGTATATCTCAACCAGAAGTTTTTCACTAAAAAACCTCTTGTATCATTATTTGTGAAATTAATCCATGAAGATGAATATTTAAATAAATGTATACAAATAGAGAATCATCCCATCATTTATGAATACATTTACGTATTTCCTACTGAGTTTCCTGGACCTACCCTAGAAAGAGTGGTATAATTCTCCGTTGATCTCCTTCCTAGATCCATGTCAATATCAAAACACCTATGTAGAATTTCAAATGTGGAGCCAGAATAATTAAATAATAAAACCCAAGATTTTGTGGAGAAGTCTTTTATCTATCCATGTGTGTCTCTTTGCGGATCAAAAGTTTCATTTACGAATAATAAGGATAGATCAATATAGTTATGCATCGATTATAAATAACTTAATAGCATAATAGTGAAGAACTAGTTCCCACATCCGAGAATTGATGATTTATTTCAATACCTTCATGTGGCTCAGTTCTTCTCTATGATGGAACATCAATATGGTTATCATAAATTGATGGTGAAGAAAAAATATATTCCAAAAAACACATTCAAATCAAAATATGGGCATTATGAGTTTGTTTTTATGACCAACATCCTTACTAATTCACCATATATTTTTATGGATTTGATAAATAGATTTTTTAAGAACTACATTGATAACATTGTGGATGTTTTTATTGATGAAATTTTAATATATTGTAAAAGTTTCAAGGAGGATGAGGATCATATAATGGTTATATTGAAATCAATAAGGAAGGTTAGGATATTAGGAATGTTTATAAAATTTGAATTCTGGTTACAATATGTTTCTTTTTTTGGTCACACTATATCCAATGATGTCATCTCAGTTTACGCTTACAAGACAATGGTTGCGGAGGAGTGTCCTTACGATACAATGGAAATTATGATTCATTTTTTACATAGTATATCATGATACTATATGTGTTTTGTGAAGAAAAACCCACAAATTTTTACTCAACTAACCATGTCAAATCGAAAATGAGTCAAGTTCATTTGGACAAAGGATATTGAAGAATGTTTCTTAGAGGGTAAGAAGAGATTCGTTATTGAACCATTGTTAACTCTACCCACTAACAGAGAAGGATTCATTATTTATAGTAATAAAAATATAAAATGGATCTGGTGAGTACTCATAAAAAATACAAGGTGATTTCTTATTTATCTCAGTAGTTAGAGTATCATGATCAGAACTATCCTACGCAAGATCTGGAGCTAGCTGTTGTAGTTTTTGATTTGATGATATGGAGGCAATATCTTAATGGGGTGAAATGCGATATATAAAAAAATCATAAAACATTGATGTATATTTTTAAAAAAATAATTGAATATGAGACAGAGGAGTTGGTTGGATCTTCTTAAAAAATATGATGGTGGAATTCATTATCATATCAATAGGGAAAACATAGTCACTAATGCATTATGTTGGTAAGATAATGTTGTGTTAAAAATAATGGGGATTAAAGGAGCTCCTTTGATCAATTACAGATTAAAACTAGACATAGTAATCCTAAAGGTAAGTGATATCATCATACCTATTCCAAATTATTTTTGAACAATAGTTATCAAAGAAGATCAATAAATCTAAAATATAATGTAATTTTTGTAGAAGCAGGTTGAGGTTTTAAGGAATGGGATGTTTCCTGAGTTAAATAATGATAAATAAGGATTACTAAAATTTTGTAAAAGACCCAGTCTTCCATCTATTCAATAAATAGTGATGGAGATGATGGGTGAAGGTCATGTCTCTATATTCTCTACTCAACTAGAATGCATAAACATGTATAGGGAACATCGTTTCCAGTATTGGTGGTGTAACATTGAAAGGGAGATTGTTTACTACATTAAATGGTGTGTGGTGTGTAAAAAACTGAAGGAAGTGTTACAAATTATTAAAGGGTTATTAAAATCTCAACCCATAATATTATGTAAGTCAGAAAATATCACTGTGGAAATTTTCACTGTTTTCCAGAAAACATTCGAAGGGTACAATGTTATTTGTGTTATAGTGGATCAACATAACAAGTCTACCTATTTAATTTCTATTCGAGTATATTTATATCTTCAAAAACTCAGAAATATTTATGTAACATAAGTTTTAAGGCTTCATGGAGTTCCAAATTATATCATTTATTTTCATCCCCTATGGTTCACATCGATATTCTTGAGAAGTATACAACATTATCTGACTACTAAATTGAATTTAAGTATATATTATTACCTTGAAAATGATGAACAGACTAAATGGACTATTAAAAAACTTGATGACATGCTGAGAACATACAAAAACAATTTTAAGGGTGGATGTGATCAAAACATCCCATTAGTATATTTCTCAGAGGAAAATAGATTCAATTAGATTATTCACATGGAACTCTAGGAATCAATTTATTTAAAGCGATGTAGAACTCCTACTTGTTGGGATGAAGCTAGTGAGAGAAATATTCATTGTTATTATATTGCGTAGGAGACGATTGAAAAGTTTTATTCCATCCAAAAACACATTAAGGATGGTCAGATTCAGTAAAAGATCAATGGTGACAACCATCAAAGGGACTTTGAGTTTCATGTTGGTGATAAATTTTTCCTTATAATTTCACCTTGGAATAGAGTTAATATATTTTGAATGAAATCGAAGATCATCCCATGGTAAATTGGACCCTATGAAATCCGTGATCTCATAGGAGAAGTAGCCTATAGACATGCTCTTACTCAAAATACATCTCAAGTTTATGATGTATTCCTTGTATCTATGTTAAAGAAGTACATAATTGACCATTCACATGTACTGATTCCTGAGGTTGTACAACTAGAACATGACCACTCATACAAGAGGCAGTCAGTGGAAATCATGGTCTTTATACATAGATTTCTACATTACAAAACTACTGAACTAGTTAATGTGTTATGGAGGAACCAAAAATATGGTGATGAAACATGGGAAACAGAGGATACAATGAGAAAAAAGTACAATAATCTATTCTCAATTGACATATTGAGATAAAATTTCAAGAATAAAATTTCATAATGGGGGAATAATGTAATGACGTAAATAATTTTAAAGATAAATATTTACTAAAAATGCATGTTATATTATTCTTATAAATAGTGAGACTATGTCCATTTAAAAATGAATTCGGTATCATTGAAATGTGACTGTTGGGTTTCGACTATTATATGAGAGTTGGTCAATATGACCATTGGGAACTACACTCTTAATGATGATTTTAATATTTTAGATATATATAAAAATTCTTAATTAATGTAGAAAGAAGGGATGATGACCTCATACAGTAGAGCAATGTCTTATGAAGCCCATTTTTCAAAACATGGGAGGAAGGTAGTGCATTTGGTTATCGCTCTAGACCAAGCCCATACCGAGCTTCAATAGAGTAAGCTTGAACCAAATCACATATTAAATAAGTTCAAGTTATTGTATATTACCACTCGGGTGATGTGATTAAGGCCTCCCCAAGAGTCTTTCACCATCACAAACCTTACCATTAATAGGTTGAACATTGAGTAATGAAACCTGTGATCTCCATTATCAGCCCTCGCATCCAACACTGGTGGCATAAGTCATAGTGCATCATGGTGAGTATTTGATGTGTTGGAAATCTATAAGCATGGGGTTCTCAAATTAAATATTGTCACATATCTATATGAACTCATACCCATATATGAATATCCAATTTTTCATTCACCTCAGTAACCCAACAATGTTGTGGGTACTCACCAGTAATGCTTTTCTAGAGAACTATGCCCTTGGGATCAGAAATCTATCACAAATTCATTTGATTTGCAAGTGAATTTGTCACTAATATAGCTAAAAGAACGAAATTCATATAACACTCATATTCCTCTAGATACATCATAGAATGTTGATCCATCATCTTCCATTCAATACGAACCTCCTATAGAGCCTATGATTGAGCCTTACATATCATAGAATTATTCATTTAATTTCCTTTCATATGTGTATGAGAAATATAAAATTTAAAATAATAAATGTTTTCAATCCATATATGATATATGAGGTTCAATTCATACTGATTGAATATGTGTTTGAGGGTCTTATGATATGTGTAATCCATAAATCACTCTCCATGAACGTAATGCCTTCAGGAATGAAAGAAATTAACAACTACAATTGGATCGATATTATGTGGTGGATAATTATTCGCCAGAGGCCTTGACTGAAGAAACACATATACTATGATTTTTTCTACTTATATTAAAAATGAACCCAACCTGACACCTGATTCATCACAATAAATTATATAGAATTTGTCTGGATCTCAAAAAATTGAGATCAATGCTAACAGTAACCTACCCTTCAACTATTGAAATTCCTTCTTAAATTTTTTAGACCATATGAATTTTAACCCTTTGGTGGTAAATATCATTACAAGAACTGAATGGAATGAGAAATCATAGAGAAAAATCCTATAGTATGCACCAAACCTAAGAATAATCATATATCATGAATTTTCTAAGACTCGACCTAGGAATCAATGGCACTCACTTTCACTAGATCCAGAGGTAATAATAATTTCGATATTATGTGACCCATGAAAATGACTATATAAATCTAGTAGTATATGTTTTTTAGCTTCTCATATAGATTTTCTCTCTAAATATATTTAAAATGATATCAATGTTTTTGGCATTATCATATGTAGTCTGAGAGTATAATATGATTTCATCCACAAAATGACAATGAATATATCCAAATATTGGTGGATATCCATATTCTTCAATTCCATGAAATATAATTTCACATTCATGAGGCCAAAAAACATTACCAAATAATATTATAGTCCATATCTACGTCTGAAATCTATACATTCTATAGGAACTGACACTTACATGATTACTTCCCAACCTTAAATAAATCATTATTATGACCATGGATCCTTGATGATGGTCATAGAGATCATATATTTGAGGAATTGGGTACTGGTTTTTATTTCTATCTAATTTAACTGCTAGTAATAAAAACAAATCTTTTGAGTCACATCCACATTCATGGAAAAAGTCTGGGGTGATAACCATATAGAAGTACTAGGTCATGTAAAAACAGTAGATTTTAATTCCTCAAATTATCACTTGAGTTCCTTAATATCATTATGATACATCCTGTATATAGAAATATATAACATTGAAACACATGGATCAAGGTCAATTGTAAACTATACATCTCTCTTAGAAGCTAACCTAAAAATTTTATCCCAAAATATGTCTCTAAAACGGTCCACTGTTAGTGGGAAATAAATCTAACATGTTCCCTGATCATCTTGGAAAGGTATATAAATCTAGGATAACACTCCACCTAACTCATCATTTTGAAGTCTATTTAGAGTAGCCTATATTCCCCATTCACAATTTTAAATATAATTACCGTCCTCAAGATATCTTAAAGAGACATGTCGATGATAATAATCGATATGAGAGAAAAGGGAACTATCTAATATATCATAGGTATGATGTTGAATACAGCCATCTCACCGAAGAATATGTTCCAAAATAGATTATAACCACTGATATTGAGGGTAAATATCATTCATAATTATAGAATTTATAATAAAATTCCCAGTTGATTATCAAGAGTCTTCCTCCACAGAAATACTCAATTTTGAGACAAATAATCTCTACAATAGTCATTAATATGATGGGAGGTAAAGATACTATATCAAATAATGTAGATAATTAATTTTAGGCTACTAAAACAATAGATCAAACATTAGATGGACTGAAAATATCCTCCTTGGGTGTTGAAAACCCATTATTTATATATGGAACAATCTATATCCCTAATATAAAACTTGAAAACCATGGGCAAGTCCACTGTGCTGGTGTTAAATATCTGAAGTCTATCTTCCCTAACCCAGGTCACCTCCCTAGCATGTACAGTTAGTGGAAATCTAGCTTCCTTCCTAGTGAGGAGCTAAAGATCCCACCCCTGGTCATGGATTCATTTCAGATCCCTTGTCAATATGAATTGGTGGAACGATCATAAAAATCATTAACTATGAAAAATTTGGATACAATATGAACACTGAACTAGGTCTATATTTCATTGGAGATTCATGTGTCCCAAAATCCCACACCGATGGTATATAACTCTACTACGAGTACAAATACATTGGATTCCACTTCCCTAATGAGAAACCTCAAGGAGACACTTCTTACCAGGGGATTAACAACTTAACTACCTATGTTTGTAACTATTATGTCCCACATCATATGATTTTTACATGTCACGCTTAGAAATGAGGGAATGACAAACTATTTCTCAATATATTTTAAAATATAATACATTGACTCTTGAAAATATGGAATACCTGATCCCATCCTCAAATTTCCTTGCATTGTTAAACTCTTCACCATGTAGATAAAAAAACGATAATGAACTATAAAAGGATATGAGTAGTCCATCACAGATTTTGTACCCTATTGTAGGTGTATACATTCTCTGTATCAATTAGTTCCCAAATATATATAAAATGAAACATTCATAGAAGATAGATAGGAATTCCCTCTATACCATAACCTGATGTTGTCCTTCCTAGGCCAAAATATCTCCCCACCTATTAGAATTATCTCTATGAATGTATTCTACATGCTACATTTTCATTTTCTGAAGTGTATCCAGATGCTCAATTTTTTAAATCCCAACCACTTTCTATGGCATAGTTTCTTGGGGAACACCTTCATATGGAATGTTAAAAGGGTGTTTCTATTGTAACTTTGATGTAAATTATATCATATTTAGTGTACTTCATTGATTTTACAATATGTACTACACTAACTGTAAGAAACCCTCTCAATTTTGGGAGTCAATTTCAATATTATTAAAAAATGGAGGTGTCATGGGTCACACTACCAAAAGAATCATATGTGGTTTCATTCTCACCAATTCCAGATCATGTTCATCTCTACCCGCATATAATTCTTCATAAGGTCATCATGATGTAATATATATATTATTCCAACAACACGCCTCAAAAATAGGTTTGGAAATAGAAAAATAACTCATATATGTAGGTTCTATGTGTAGTGGATGCATGTGATTGGTCATTCCCATCTTTTATTTTTGTGATGACAGATGATAAATCTGACATTTAAGCAATGATAAACATCATAATCATCTCAATTTAACCAATGAAGATAGAAAAGTGATAAGATAACAAAATCAGAGACTTGGATCATCACATATTATATATAATTAAAATTTTAAATTCAAGAATTACCTTGTGAGTATAATTTTATTTTTGAGGTATATAAAAATATATCTTTGTTTTATTATCATTTCATTGTAGGAATAAAGTGTAGATTTCCTATAGTAGTGATCCACACATGTTCCATAAATCTCATAATGTCACCATAGGAATATCCATTTCTATTGTGGTAGATCTTTTCACCTTCGTCATTCGATTTTATTTCTAGGAGAATCACTTCCAATAGATTATATTTTATCTCTCCTGAATCGGGTGTGGTTGGTGGAAAATGATATCTCTCCATTAATGGGATCATTCATAGAGAGTGGATCCCATTATAGATTCACGGGGAACGTTTAAATACATTTTACACAACCATAAATTTGAATTGGATCTCCTGAAAAAAATATAATAAGTTTTATAAACTATTAGTGTTTAGAAATTAATATTTTCCCATGTGGATGTTAATATTTATTTAATCCATACAGAACACCATATCTATAATAATAATTATTATTATTATTTTGATCATCATCTAAAAAAGAATTATATTATTAAATGTTATTTATTCAAATAATATTCAATATTTTTTATTTATTAGCATCCCTATAAAAATGGTCCACCATTCCTCTAAAATAATTATTGAGCCACGGATAATGATGTTTATTTAAAAAAATTCTCTTAATTAATCACTAATAAATATATAAATAATATAATCACAAAATAAAAACTTAATAATTATTAAATATAATGATCACTCAATATTCTCTCAAATAACTGGTGAAAGAATTTGTGAAACCAAGAAAATATGAGTAAATATTAAAGAACATGTGTAAGTAATATTTATTTAACTAGTCAAATATTAAATAATTATATCTTATTTAACTGTGATTCTAGATACACTTAGTGTGTGGCCCACTAGGCTTGTTTGTTAGTGGAGTTAGGTGAAGCAACCTAAAGTCCAAGGCTATGATCTAGCAATAGTCAAGGTAACTCATATGGAAATAAGTTAATTCCATAATGAAATAATACATCATACATACTCTCACTATTATATATAATATATTTGTCAATAAATCTCTAATAAATCAGATTACATGTTGGTGACATCAACAAATCTTCACAATTTATATTCCATTTAATATAAAAAAAAATATAGAACAAAATTTCTATGGTTTTATTTAGGCTATATATTTTCCATCACAGTTCTTGAGATATCAAATTCCATAAAATAACATAAGGTAGAAATTGTTTCTTGCATTATACATTAATTAAATACTACTCCTTACACAACCAACGACTACCTCACTATTAGAAAATATCATCATCATTTTCATCAATACATCAATGTATGTGACATATAGTAGTCATTAATAATAATATTTATGATTAAGTATCAATATATTTGTTATTATACAGGAACCTCCAATGACCCATATAAATGTGTATTTTCTACTGCTAGGTATTGTTCTCATAATATGATATATTGGATTTTACCTAGATTATACACCGTTAGAGGTTTTTTCAGTGTCCTATATGTCTCCACCCTTTATAGAACATATCAATAGTTTCCACCGAATGATATTATTCATTTATATAGAATATATTTAAGAATAACTTTAGTATACTTCGGGGTTCACATCATAATAGGGAACTACTATGACCATCCATTGAAAAAACTACTCTTAGGACATTATCACATAATTTGTGAAACATAAAAATAATAATGAAGTGATATGAAGTATAATAATATTAATAAATATGAATACATATTATCATAGAGTACACATAAGTTGGTTCTCGAGAACCAACTCCAATTCAATGTCTCACTCACAAGATCCAACATATAATAACGTTCTTTCCTCTAGGTCTCATGTGATAACCAGTCTCATACTATGAAATGAATTTAGTCAAGGGGTTTACCATATTTTCTTCCGTGGAAAAAATTATTACTACGACTTCTCCCCAATATTATGAATCCCTAAAGAGAAGATACATTTTGGGTATATTATTTGTTTGTTGGTTTGACCTTGGCTTTTTGACAAAGGCCATAGTTGCAGAATTTTCACAGTACAATGTGAGAGTGTCTTTATAGCTAGGTGTCACATCATGATCCTGGGAATATTTTCATATCCAAATAGACTGTATGGATTTATTAGAAGACATAATATAATCAGACTCTGATGTAGAATCAGAAATAATTTTATCTGTTCAAATCTTCTCACTCACTTCTCCTTCGTTGTGATAAAAACCCTATATTGGCTATGAAATCAAATATTTTAGATCTATTTGAAAAAATTTATCATCATAACTTCTAAAGAAAAACTCATTGTCTCATCCAATCACTAGGAACATATCCATGGTTCTTCTCAAAAACTTGAGGATAGCCTTAATAAAAGACCAATACTGTTATGATGGATGTTCTTGGTATCATCCTACCTACTAAATGCATAGGAAACATAATTTTAAGTACACAACATAGAATACATGATTAATCCTTTAAATTTTGAGTACGTGAACTTACTCATTCTATCATTCTCCTGTTGTGGTTGAGGGTATATTTTCATCGAATGATGTTTTCCATGTGAAACTGGAAACTATAAACTCTTGTATTGCTTCATTTTAAATCTATTAAATATCTAGTAAATGTATGTACTTCTACATAGTATATGCAGCCTTCGGGATTTATCCCAAATGGTATTAATCCTGAGAATACAGGATGCTTCACCTAAGATCATAATGGAGAAACACTTTTTTAATTGGTCCTTAACAGACTGTAACACTAGTATGTCATTTCCAATAATTAATATGACATCAACACATACTACTAGGATAGTGACTGCATACTCACTAAAACTCGTGTAATCTGTTGGATCACATTCATTAGTAATAAAAAAATTATTTTATAGCTTCATTAAATCAATTGTTCCATGATCTTGATGCTTTCTTCAATCCACCAATAGATCCCAACAAATTGAAAACATTTTTATCACCACATGGAGTTGAAAGCCCTTATGGTTGCATCATATAGAGATTTTCATGAATGTTACCATTAAAAAAATGAATTTTTCATTCATCTTACAAATGTCATAGTCATTGTAAAATACTATAACAATTAGAATTATCATGGATTTAAACAAGGAAACTAGTGAAAACAATACATTATTGATAAATCCTTGATTATTTTAGACCCTTGAAGATTTTAAAACCTTTATCCTCAAGACATTTTTATTGGTATTTAAATTACATTCCATGTCCTGTGTTCCATTGAATACGCAATTCACCCAATCAGATTTACATCAACTTTCACATTGAATGGAACCGTATATTATGTATGATATACAGAATCCATTTCAAATTTAACATCTGCATACCATCTAGTATCTTCTAAGCTCTCTATCACCTCTTTGTTGGAGAGAGGATCGATATTTTCAACCAATAATGAGTCTCCATCATTGGTAACTAGATAATCTTATCTATCAGGTTCTCTTACCACTCTTATTCTCCCACTCAATACTTTGTTTTAGGAAATAATTATTCCACAAGGGCATGTGGAATATTTTCTGGTACTATCTCTTCGGTACCATGATCATCAAATTATGAAATTTCAATCTTACTCTCACTATAATTTACTATGATATGATACCTCTCATGAATGAAATCTTTTTTAGTTATAATAACTTTATTTTCTTTGGGGCTTTATAGGTACTATCTATTATTGTCTTCAGCATTCCCAATAAAAACACACTTTGTTCCTTGAGGTGGTATGTTTTTACCTGAGAAGGAGTTAATAAATTCCCCATGATCTCCATACATGCGTATGTTAAAAACAAGTTTCATTACCCTCCATAAGAAGAAGGGAATTTCATTTTCTATATTAGTTAGTACTATGTTTAATGTATATCCTCTGGTTTTTAATCCATTTCCCTAGAATAATAAAAGATGATCTTAAAGACTCAACATGGACCATACCATGCATAACAATGTATATTTCCTCCCTTCACTAAAATCATTCCACTGGGGTGTTTAAGGTGGATTAATTTGAGAGAGGATCCCAAACACACATGGAATTTCATTAAACTCTTGGTTAAAACATTCCCCACCTCAATCTGATAGAATCTTCATTATCTTATTCCCATGTTGATTCTCTGCTTCATTCACGAATTCGTTTAATTTCTCAAAGGACTCAATCCTATACCTCATCATTAAGACATACCCTTATCTACTCAAGTCATCAATAATAGTTATGAATTATGAATACCCAATTATAACTTCTACATGAAATGGTAAACACATATTAGCGTGTACCAATCCAGGAATCCCTTTTTACCTTTCACCCTCCCCACTAAATGGAGGTTTGTTTATTTTTTCATTTAAATATGAACAAAATATTCCATTGGTTTTATATAAAATGTTTCTAAATAACTATCATGATAGAGCATTTTAAAATGCTTCTTATTTTCATAAACAATATGGTGATTCCAAAACTAGGTGTTATGTGAGTAGTGTGAACTTGATTCAATATATACTCCCAATAATTAGTTTATATAATATAATATATTATGGACAATATTTAAATTCCACATACAATAACATATGTTGTATTTATAAATGAAACAATTTTTATCTCCAAATTTTAAAATAAAATCATTTGTATCAGGCATGATGTAGAAATAATGTTCATGGTAACAATAGATAAATAAAAACAATCCCTTAAAACCAATATCATTCCTATTCGAAATAAATGGTGGCATTCAAAAATGGTTATATCAACCATCCCCAAATAATTTGAATCTCACATATCTACCTCTTCCCAATATTTCTTTCAAAATATTCACATTTCCTACATTGGGAGACATATATGGGAACCAAAAGTGGTATCTAAAAAACAATATGTACTAATTGATATCTTACACAAGATAAACAAATCTTATTTATATTCTCCTTGCTTCTCGGTGTAGTAATTCTTCTAGTGGCCTTGTATTACACATGAAAAACATACATCAACCTTTACCATTCCAAGCCTATTGATCGTTCTCTCATTGTAAATATGGGGCTCAAATACTTTATACATATTATGAGTCTTTTTCCCCTTCACCTAATTCGTCCTTTTCTTATTCACTCTAAGTAATATAGTTTTTTTCCTTAGGTACTTATCTACATAGAGAATCAACATAAGATGTTATTAAAAAATCTTCTCATTATTAATCATATTATAAATAATAATAATTCAAATAATGATCATAGGTAGTGATGAATGTATAATTTTTTGCCCAAATCATCAAGGGATATAATCCTTAAAATAAAAGAGTAGTTGTACAAAAAGAATTGATGATCACATATCACTCTTCTCTCTCCTTATCATAATAATGATCAAGAAGGTGAGACACCATGCTATACCCATCCACATCCTCATGTTTCTTTAGAAGCTCATTGGTCGTGGATGATAACATGAAATAATGAACATTAAGGGAATCATTAGAATGTTTCTCATATATATTTAACTCTTCATCACAAGCCTTATTACTTGGTGCTTTAGAAACATGTCGTTTGATCACATACAATTTCCTTTCTGAGTAATCGATTATATGTTAGTGCCTTTTCAACTCATGAAAATCTGTTCTAGTGAGAAGGTTACCTTCAACATGTGTGGATCATACTGACATGTTTAAATTCCTTATATTGTTCTTTATAAAAATAAGAATGAATAATTGTATAACTATATCTGATAAAATTTGGAAAAATTAATAAATATTTTATTTATTAATCTCCACATATTTTATTCAAATCCATTAGCCCTTACCATTGGCATCAAAATATCTTATTTCTTTGACATTATAGTGGAAAGGATCTATATTACCATTCTCAATACCACAACTTTAGTTGGTCTAGAAAATAGAATGGTTTGAGGCAAGAATCCCAAATTCCATCTTCATTAACTCAAATATCCATATTTTGTTAAGTGGAATCTTAGATCCTAAAATCCCAAAAATTTAATTTCCGAAACCCTTTCCCATAAATTACACCATGTTCTCCTTTGGTAGACAACCCATTATGTGAGTTATGTAAATTCCACCCAAAACATCATTTTAGAATCCCCTAATAATTAAAAGCACCACAACATTGGCTGGTCCAGAACATTGAACCATGGAATGATTTGAACTGTTGTAGGGAATGGCTGTACTAACCTAATATACATTATTGGTGAATTATATACTTTTATGAATAAATATAGAATTATTAACATTATTAAATTATTAATACTAATATGTGGATTTAATTATGATATTAACCATGTGATAGATAAGATTAATGCATAAGCTAGTTTATTGTTGTTAAATACTGCATTTTTGTCAATCAATTAAATCATGTGATCATAAAATGACATCCATAATGAAATAATTGAAAAAATTTATATAAATAAAAAATAAATTGGTATGATAGTGATCTATTACTAATTTTTAGTTTATCCAGAGGATGGTAAACTAACCTTCATCATAGGGAAATACTACTTGAACCATTTAAGGTTTTGGTTGAAGTTCTCCTCCTATCCCTATATGAATCTAGCTTTGATTGGTTTCTCATCAACTGCAAACATGATCCAACTCTACTAACATAGGAGCTCCATCAATTTCATAATATTTTATTGAAATAGTTGTGATGGAAAGGGATTTACATAAAATAAATCATGATCACACCAGACCTTATAATATTATATGAGAGATGACAAGATGGACAACAATTTAATTTATTAATAAATTAAATGAAACGAATCACATACAAAGGTCTAGGTTGATGCACATGATTTCCCATTTGATTACAAAAAATTATATATTTTAAATAATTATTCATTCATATATATTTTTTCTAATTGAAGATAAATTTTGAAAAAATCAATTAATTATCTACTTTATTTAATAAATTATGGTATATTAATTATAATATGAATTTCCGTAATATTATCATCTATAATAATTTATAGAAATTAAATAACATAATTTCAAATATACTATGTATATAAATTTACCTTAGAGGCAACCCGGGGAATACTCATACAAATTGACCTAACATGTATTATACTCTTGTACAGTTTACTCACACAATATATGGAATAAAAAATTATTACATAATTTAATGATGTGTACTATAAAATTAATTATTACATGGGATACATGATTTTTCTATGTCGTGTTATTCTTCAATGATCATAATGTAATAATTATAATATGACTCATACATGATATGGAAATTGTAACATTACATAAGAAATAATTATATTTATATATATACATATATATATATATAAACCCATCACATGGAATGTCCAATCAACATAATTACCGATCAAAAATACATGCTGAAATGGTTTTCATAGTATAATCAAATAATTTTAATTTTAATTAATTTGGAAAAAGTTAATAACATATACATTGGAGCTTCATAGTGTGTATGATTTTCCATTGTCTATCCACAGAACATTCCTTGGGGCTCAACAAGTAATATATCTATAGAAGATTTTGGATTATATGGAATGTACATGGGATACAAATCATGTGGTCTCCATGTTACATGGTCACATGTTTGGTAGGTCGTGTATGAATATACATGCCCCTTTTGTGGCTAAATGACTACATGCCATGTACATAAGTTACAAAACATGTATTCCAGCTGACATCATACCCAACTGGCCATGTTTACAAAGGTTGTACAATTAAATTCATCATTTATGATAAATTCATGCACCTTGAATTATCTAAAAATTAATTCATGGTGCATTGAAAACTATTACATTTTGTGTACTTCCAAGTTACACAGTGGGTACTATTGTGTTATCCGGCCATATTGCTTAGCACATATGGATGTTAACATAGAATTTCATTGTTTCATAATATTAACAGATTTTATTATATCTATGAAAAATGAAATAGGAAAAATAATATCTACTTATTAAAATTAAATAACAAATATAACTGAATAGAAATGTAAATTGAAAATTATTTTAAATAAATAATCATTAAATAATAATGAATAATTATTTGAATGATCTGATACCACCTTTTGGTTTTGCTTGTAGAGGATGTGTGTGATAGTTCATTCCAAACTTTTATTTTTTTCATGATCGATTATTAATTCAAGATTTACATGACGATAAACGTCAGGATCAAATGAATTGAATAAAATAAAATAGAAAATTTATAAAATGCTGGAACCAATGTGCATGATCATTACATGTAATTTATAACTAATTTAATCAATAATTGAATTAACAGTAGTGAAGTATTTAATTGTTGACGGTTATGAAAAAAATCAATTTTTTATAGTTTTTGTGTGGTAGGAATCATGAGAAAATTATAATTAATCGTGGTCTATACATTTTCCAAAAATATATAATCATCGATGCATGATTTTATGGGTTCTAGCACAAAATATCTAATAACTTGAATAATTCACCTTTGATCACCTTGAGAATCACATTCAAATGATTTTCTATGATCTCTATTGACCTGAGAGTTGTAGGTGGAGAAATAATTCTATTAGTTTTAGGGATATTGCTTATAGAAGATAACTTTATAGTTTTTCGAGAGGATTCTCTGAACATGTTGTGAACAACTAAACAAATGAATTTGATCTCCATGAAAAATAATATAATTGGGTGTCTATACATCTGGGTTTTGCAAATAATTAATATCATAAAGTTCACTTTAAAATTTATTTTATCCCTATGGAACCCCATATCAATAATAATAATAATAATAATTCTCGACCTGCAATAATATTTCTAAATAAATAATAAAATATCATTTATTCAAATAATAGTCAATATATATTATTTGCAACGACACATATAAAATTGGAACACCATTCCCCCACTATATTAAACAGGCCTTGAAATATGATTACCTTTTTAATAAATTAACATCAATGCATTAATTTATAATAAATAAAAAATATTATATTCACTATATTTCCAATAAATATATATTAAATATTCTAATCACGTAATATTATCACAAATAATTGGTGAAAAAATATATGAGGTCCAGAAAACCTGAATATTTATTAAATCATATATAATAATAATATCTACACAACTAGATTAACAATAAATAATAATATGCTATTTAACTGAGATTTTGGATACACCTAGTGTATGACCCTCTTGGCCTAGTTATTAGTTGCATTAGGAAAGGCTTCAAAATTAACAAGGTTAGCATCTATTAACATTCCAAGGCAACCTTAGAGAATGAGTTTAATGTATCAATTACATAATACCATATACAGATGGTCATTGTGTAATATAATCCTTTTTTCACAATATCTCTAATCAAGGAGGTTTCATTCTTATGCTATCAACCACTATGATTGATGTTTCTTCCATGAAATTTCCGAAATTGAACTTTCATACAAATCACCATGGACATGGATTTATTTAAAAAATATAATTTCAATCAATGGTCCAAATATATCAGATTATTTGGAAGAACATAATTGAAAAATCATTTCACGCGTTATTCATTTATTGAAAATTACTCTTAACGCACCAAAAGAAACTTCCCATGCCGCAATCCAATGTCATCGCGGTTTTCATCACTACATCAATGGATTCCACTTATAAAACTCTTTATTAATAATCATAATGTATTATGATCAATGTAAACAACTAAATAAATGAACATTAAATAACACATATAAATTTTGATTTCCTAATGGAAGGTCTTGTTCTCATAATATCATACAACATATATTACCTAGAGTCTACACCATGAGAAGATACATAAAATTCCATTGAGTATCCCGCCTTAATATATATTATCATGTAATTTAGAAAACCTATTTCATCCAACAATATAATTTATATTTATTTATTCCATAATAGAGCTTTTGGGATCTTATGATAGCACGGAAATGTAATGAAATTTTAGTTTCATAACTACTCTTATAACATTATCACGTATTTTGTTTCGCATAAGAAAAATCGTGATGTGATAAGATATTTATATATATTCAAAACTATGCATACATAATATAATAAAGTGTGCCTAAGATGGTTTTAGGGAACCAACATCAACAAGATGCACAAACGACACTCCCACGACCCACTAACAAGATCAAGAAAACGTGAAGGTTTCCCATTTTAGAATAGGGGTCCCATTATAGAGAGTTTCAAATAAACAATATATAGGAAATCACCATTTAAATTTTAAATGGAATACTTGTTTAATGTTAACCATTCCCATTATATTTTAGTAATCATAAACCTTTACATTTTTACAATGGTTATTTTAGAATAGTCACCATTCATAAGTTATAAACATGTATGATTTATAAGTTACATTTTCTACTTCATGTATCTGCAACCACTCTTTTTCATCTAATCATAGAATGTAACAAGAGAATATATGATGACATGATTAGTTGGATCAACTTTCCCAGTTTATAGATGAAAAACATTCAAAATTACACTTTTAATCAATGTTATCACAACCAATGTTTCAACTCATATAACCAAGGCCACACAGCTTTAATTAGGTTGAGATTGGTCAAATATGGTGTCACTATCAATCACCCTGGTAAAATAATACATATATTTATGTCAAATGTTTAATTAACTAATCATTCATCCGAACAATATTCATTATAAGAAAATGTATATATGTAGAAATAAATGAACGCACAACAACCATAGACAATGCATGTGATGAATGAAATAAAATAAACAAGTCCTGGAATACACAAGAAATATATATCATCTGGTTCCTATTATTATGAATTAGACAATAATTCGTTTCCATATCATACTGAGGGTAAAAGTACAAAATTATAAAAAAAATTAGAAATCATGAATGTGACTCAATGGTGAAATAGTAAAACTGAAATTGGAAAAAATACAGAATAAGTCCAAACCCATGAAACATAGCATTTTCCATATATATGGGACCCCAAGTTCCAAGAATAAGATCATTACCCAATCCTAACACATTTTATTATCCTTTCTACCAACCTTAAATAGTATATCAATGTAATGAAACCTATGATAATGCTTTGTGATTTTCTGATCTTGTTCGACTCATAAGTGACTAGACATTGTGGATACATAGCCTCAATGATACCTCCTTATACACTATAGGTTTTAAAATGGAAAAAAGGGTTTATGATGGTATGGTCGGATATTACACCCTCTATATAAGTGAAAAACATAGGGGTGAAATAATTAATAATAAATATAAATTATTATGAATAAATAAAAAATGCATCATAAATTACAAAGATCCATCCTAACCATCATATGATCAATAAGTATTGACATATAAAAAATGATGAATTCATTATTATATATAAAACAAGGGAATGGGGAACATGAAAACATAAATAAAAATATATATTCTTAACAAAAATATATAAAAGGACCCAAACTATCTCCATAGAGTCTCGAGCACTTTGCTCCGTTGTCTACTACCAAAACACATCCTAGAAAATAAGTTATGTTTTTATATTTGGGTTAATCTCATTGTTTATAAATTTATCCATAATTTTTACGTGAGGACCAGTCAATGGAATGTAAATTGTGTGAGTAAAACTTTTGTGGATCCAAAAATGGATTCTATTATAATATTTCCAATTAATATAAAATGAAATGATTTAAACATGTTGTATGTAGTATGCCTTGTTTCTGATATGTATCCCTTTTTTATGCTTTTTAAGTACATGATTCAAATAAGAAATGGTTGGGAATGTTTTCAGACATCTAAACTCTTAAAGGTTAAAAAGTTGTGATGGATGGGCTTCGAACGGTTTTCCGAAACCATGTGGAAGCCGTGAAGGTGGTGGTCAATTTGGAAAGAGGATGCTGCACTATGTGCACACAGTTTGGGAAAACCATGGGAGGTTTCCATGCATAGATACCCTTCCATGCAGTGACTACCACATGTTTAGCGCACAATTTGACTATGCGTGCAGACTAACCTTGCGCGGAGTCATCTTAGATCCTATTTTTAACGATATATTCTATTTTATCATTAAACCCACTCGTTTTTGCACCTAGATGGCCCTAACTCAGGATTTCTCTCTAGTGAAGGTGGGATAACACTTACCAAGCATTTTGGAAGTGATATAGAGGTTTATCTTGGCATTTAGAGGATGGATGATCGAGGTAAGTTTTGTTGCCTTTAGTTTTCTTATATCTCATTCTTCCTTCTTGATGGATCCATAGAAATACGCCCATGGTGGGTAGATCTAAGGTAGTGGATGACTTTTAAGTCGGGTTTTGGTGTTTTTGGTAATAGGTGAATGAATCTAGGGAGGTTTCGTGGAGTAGCTGACTCGTTTTTGTTGGTGTTCTTCGTTTGTTGTTTGGTTTCTCCTAATTTGTTAAGGTAGGTGGCTTCACTCTCGATTCCACTTTCATAGAACATAAAGGCTAAGTTACAAATTGTATTTATTGATTGAAATTTATTTTTTATCTACCATGAATGAATAGCTTAAACCCCTTTTTTGTAAAGAGTGATGGGAATTGTGTTTTTTTGGAATGTGTTTGTTGAAGTGATATTAAAATGGTGATTTTAAACTAGTTATTTTTTTGTTTCATAAATGAAATGGTTTTCAATAAAAGTTTGATGCTTTATTGAATGGTTTTGAAAACACATGGTTTTGGAAAGGATTATCATGGGTTCTGGTGTGTGTTCATATGCACTGGGATGGATAAGGGTGAGAAGTACCCCCATCAAAAGGTTGTGATAGATAAGGGCGAGATGTAACCCCCTGAAAAGGGACGGATAAGGGTGTGACGTACCCCCGTCAAGGTAGTCCACTAAGTGACATCTTAATGGATGGATAACTCACCACTCGTGAGTATAGGGAGTTCTAGGTTGCATGCATGTTTGGTAGTGTGGATTTGTGAAATGGAATGATTCTGCCAAAATGGAAATGGGAATTGATTTGGAAACATTGCATGGTTTTTTTCTTAAGAAATGTGGCTTGTGTTGGAACATGGTTTTGACATGGAACTTGTTATATTGTGAACTATTTTGGAATTGTTTTATGTAATTTTTTTTATATAAATCTGCTAACATGTTTTATCCTAGAGGCATGGGAAGGGAAGTCATCAGGGAAAACCTACTGAGTTTCATTACTCTCCCCCTGATTTTGCATGTTGGTGCTTTTGCAGATGTCATATACCTGGATGCTGGAAAAGGGAATGTGTCACATGTTTGTAACACTACTTCATGATACATGGGCTTGTTTGTGATGTTGGAGCATGGAGCTTGTGAAGCATGGAGTTGGGATGTCGTCTTGTAGTCTTTTAGTCTGTATTTGTACCGTTTAATATGATTTAGTTTTGGTTTCAAATGTGGTAGTATTGGTTGGATTATGATAAAATAAATGGTTGATTTTTCTTAGATTTTATCATGCATCATTTAGTTGATTAAATTGGTTATGGTTGTTCATTCTGTAGTATGTTATAAAAAGGTAAATCATCCCCCACTTGTTTTGAAACCCTTCGGCATTTATTGCCAGCCTTTGGAACCATGGGGAGGACTCTTAAGGCCTAGTAATGAATCGTTTTACTCTCTAGGAAATGATGATAAGTGGGTCATTACAAATGGTATTAGTTTGTGCGGTCCTTGGGGTATAAATGCAACCAGCTTGATCCTTTATATTTGGAGCAAGTATTCATCAGTTTTTGTTGTTCTTGGTGTTGAATTCTTACATGTCAATTCATTGTGTGGTCATCATAGGAAGGAGTAGGATTGTCGGAACACGGAATGTAGAGCATAAAAAGACATAGCTAACCTTTTTATGCTGAACTTCAAGTTACATTGGAGTTGGGTACATAAGTGTTTTGGAGACCCTTATAGGATAACCAATCTCATTGTCATGGGTTTATCCAACAAGATGATCATGAAATACATTAGAGGAATGACATCCCACTAGGTGTCCATATATCATTTTTAGAAATGTATTATCATTTGATGAAAAAGCGTGATTTCTGAAAATTTTAAACTTGTTTTCAAATGAATGTTTTTGAAAAGATAACGGTGGATGTATTTTGATAATAGATTTATTTTCAAAAGAATGAAAAGATTTATTTTTAAAAATAGGTAAATGTGGAAAATCTTGATGGTTGGAAATCAATGTTGTGATAGCGATGTGAGAGAAATTGAAATACTAAGCCTTCAGTTTTTAGGAGGTGAGACTAACAACATGCATTGTTTTTATAGAAAATGGCACCCGTTAGGAATCGTAGAAACCAAATAGAAGAGGCTGCGGAGAATGTGGTCCCACCTGATCCACAGGTGAACCAGCAGCTAGTCCAAAGTATAGTTCAATCCTTTCAGGCTGTGGACATGGGGAATTGGAGGGACGAGTAAAGGAATGTAGACAATTCCGTTCAGTTCCAGAATCAAAATCCCCCCATCATTCTGGGTGATTCTGAACCAGAAATGGTGGAGGTGTGGCTGAGAAGGATGAATCATATCTTCGATTTCATCGGCACACCAGAATAACTGAATTTAAAGATGGAAATTAATATGCTGGAGGATCTTGCAAGGAAATGGTGGAAGCTAGTGGTGCAGGCTAAGGTGGATCAAGGCCAGGGCTGGGTGGAATTTGAGGAATTGTTCAATAAACAATTCTATCCTCACACGTTCATGATCCAGAGGATGATGGAATTTTTCAGCCTGAAGTAGGAGAATCTCTCTGTCATGGAGTTTGTGGATAAATTCATGATATTAGTACACTTTCCACCAGAAGTTGCTGCATGTGTGTCGCTGAAGGCACACATCAATGAATTTGGGTTGCGACGGGAGATTCACTCGAAGATAGCTTTGCTATGTATTACGGATTATATGGAGATGGTAAACAGAGAAACAGTAGATAAAAGAGACATATCATAATATATGGATGGAGGAAGTATGATGATACCCATAGGAACGGGTGGGAACTCCAATGCTGTGAACAAGCAGAAGAGGGACACCTAATTCTATGGTGGGTGTGCAAATCTGAAATAGACGGCTAGATCAGTGAATCTTCCTCCACAACCCATGATGAAAGCCGGGTGTTTTCAATGTTTCTCGATTGATCACATAAAATGAGAATGTACAGAACCTCTGAGATCATTCCACAATTGCATTAAGATGGGACATCTTCAGTGATATTGTCGTAGTGCTCCACGGTCGGGTGTTTGTGACAATTATCAGGTGTCACAAGCATCTTATGCTTCGACAGGGTGAGGAAAACAATATCAGTCTCTCCAGAAGAACAGAGCTAGCTATGGTGATTCCAGGAATACCATGACTCATCACGCAGGGTAATCTCAACATGGAAATAAGGATCAAAGTGTAGCAACAAATAAATTGTACGGAGTGGAACGGGTGATTGTGGATGACATGTCTCAACCGTCTACGGGGAGATTTATGATTCTTTGGAATTCTACCCTCATGCAAGTGTTGTTCGATACTAGTGCATCACATCCTTTTTTTTCTTCGAGAATTGCTTGTTTTCTGAAATTAAAACATGAAATGATGACTTCTGTGATAAAACTTCAAACTCCTCTCGGTGAAAGAGAATTTATAGCCTTTGTGTGTAGAGCATGTTCTATAATTGTTGATGAAGCTGAGATGAAATGGGATTTATATGTTATGGAGATGGATGTTTATGATATTACCCTAGTAATGTATTTATTGACAAGGTTCAAGGCTCACATCAACAGTTATTGAAGAACCGTCAGTTACGAGACTGCGGATGGCATCGATCATTTGTTTAGAGAAGAAAGATTGGTGAAGTCAGGTGCAACAAGCTTGTTGGAACCAGTAATGGAAATGATCTCTTACATGTGGGCTACATTAAACTTGGAATCGATTGATATGGCCATGAATAACATTTTTCCAGTAGTCATGGATCAATTTCCAGATTTGTTTTCCTAAATATTTATCAGGGTTACCACCTGTAAGAGAAGTGAAGTTTACGAGTGATCTCCTTTCGGGGAACAGTCCTATCTCACTTCAATATTATAGGATGGCACCAAGGGTGTTAATGGAATTGAATGTGTAGTTGGAAGAACTAGAAAACGAATGGTTTATTTATCCAAGCGTGTCTCCGTGGGCAGCACCAGTTTAGTTTGTAAATAAATCAGATGGAACATTGAGGCTATGTGTGGATTATTGTAAACTTAAACATGTTACGATAAAGAATATATATCTACTTACATGCATTGAGGACATGTTTTATCAATTGAGGGGAGCTCAGAGGTTCTCTAAGATTGACTTGCGTTCAGGATATCACCAGTTTCATGTTCGGATGGTGGATATTCCGAAGACAGCCTTCAGAAGAAGATATGGCCACTACAAATATGTAGTCAGGACTTTTTGTCTTATGAATGCACCAGTTGTATTTATGGCATTGATGAATCAGATATTTCAGCTATATCTGGACTCATTTGTTGCGGTGTTTGTGGACGATATATTGTTGTATTCTAGAACAAGGGCTGTGCATGAGCAACACATGGCGATAGGGTTGGAAATATTGAGATACCATCAGTTGTATGCCAAATTATGAAAGTGTGATTTTTGGATACAATTGGTACTCTTTTTAGGCAATGTAATTTTTGGTAAAGGTTTTCTGTGGATCCAAAATAGATAGAAGTCGTTCTTTCTTTGCAAAAACTGAAGAATGTCTTTGAAATACAATGTTTTCTTGGTCTAGACAGTTATTACCATCGCTTTGTGTGTGGCTTCTCACGACTAGCTTCGCTTATGACAGTATTGAAAAAGAAGAACAATGAATTTCATGGGACTAAAGAATGTTAGTGATCTTTTTATGAGTTTAATGTTCGTCTTACATTAGCACCCATCTTGATTTTTCCGGAATTAGGACAGGGGTACGTGGTGTATTTTGACGCTTCAAGATCTGGGTTGGGATGTGTTCTCATGCAAGGAGACCATGTTGTTTCTTATGGAACAAGACAGTTGGGAGTCCATGAAAATAACTACCCAACACATGATTTGAAGTTAGCTACAGTTTTCCATGGCTTGAAGACTTTGTGTCATTATATATTTGTTGAGAAATTCTCTATGTTTACAGATCATAAGAGTTTGATGAATATTTTCACATAATAAGATTTGAATCATAGGTAGAGGATATGGATGGATTATCTTCAAATGTTCTACTTTGACTTGATATATACACTGGGTAAGGGAAATTTGGTGGCTGATGCATTAAGAAGAAAGTCGTATGTTTAGTTTGGGAAAGAACCTTCAGATTACTGGCAGTTTATTTCGGTCCTAGCCGACATGCATATGGAATGTGAAGACCAAGCTAATGTTGCGGTTTTATATCCAATTGCTCTTGTTCATGACTTGGTGGAGATATTAATGGAGGCACATCCACCTGATGTAGACTCTGTTGCAATGATTTCAAAACACAATGGTGGGAAGACCATTGAGGGATGTAAGCTGGATGGGAGTTCAGTTTTACGGTTTCGTGATCGGATGGTGGTACCTTTAACTGCTCATGAACAAATCCTTCATGCTTACCACCATTCCAAATGGGATGTTCATCCAGGAATACAGAATATGTTTAAGGCGATAAAGGCACAATTTCGGTGGAGCGGCATGAAACGGAAGGTAGCTGAAGTTGTTTCAAGGTGTTTTACTTGTCAGCAGGTTAAATCAAAGCATTAGAGACTAGCTGGTATGTTGCAGTCTCTACCAATTCTAGTGTGGAAATGGGATCAGATAGATATGGATTTCATTACAGGTCATCCAATAACGGTTCTAATGCACGATGCCATATGGGTGATAGTGGATCGTCTTACCAAGTCGGCCCATTTCTTCCGTATTCATTAAACCAATGCGGTGGGGGATCTATCCAAAATCTATATCAGTGAAGTGGTAAAGAGACATGAAATATGGGTTGCATTAAAATTAGTGTTGCATTGAAATCCCATGGTGTACCCAAAACATGTCTTTTTGGGAATCTCTCAAAGGTTTCAGCATCATCATTTTGGGAAGCAGGGAAAATTATCTCCTCAATATATAGGCCCTTTTGAGATAGTGGAATGGGTTTTCATGGTGGAATATCGGTTTTCATTACCAACATGGTTCAGTACAGTGCATAATATGTTCCATGTAGCTCAGTTGAAGTATTATCAGCCCGATCCTGATCATGTGATCAGATGGGATCACGTTGACCTAGAGTCGGATGCTTCATTGGTATATATTCTGGTGCGAATTATGGATATGTAGGATAAATTATTTCATGAAAAAATCATTGGTCTGGTGCATGTTTTGTGGAAAAATTTCCAGATTCAATAAGATACTTAGAAACATGAGAACAAAATGAAAGAGTAGTGGCCAGAACTCTTTCAGGAAAGCGATGGTTTTCTACTTTCTAGGGAAAAAAACTGAAATGGTGGGGAGAATTTAGTACCCCCAGTTTCTGGTAAGTAACCCATGTTTTATGCTTTTTAAGTACATGAATCATATGAGAATAGTTTGGGAATGTTTTGATACATTTAAAGTGTTAAAGGGAAAAAATTGGTGACACATGGGCTTCACACAGGTTGCCCAAACCGTGCGGAAGCCATGCAGGTGGTTGTCACTATGAACAGAGGAGACCGCATGGTGTTCACACGTTTTGAGAAAACCATGGGAGGTGTCAGTGTGGAGCACCACTTCCAATTAGTGACTACTGCACGGTTAGTGCACGATTTGACTAACTGTGTGGACTAACCGTGCGCGAAGTCAACTTAGATCCTATTTTTTAGGATCTAATCTGTTTTATCATTAAACCCACTCATTTTTTATCATAGAAAGCCCTAACTCGGTATTTCTCTCTGGTGAAGTTGGGAGAACACATAGCAGGCGTCTTGGATGCGATTCTGAGGTTTTCCATGGCATTTAGAGGACGGTTGACCATGGTACGCCTCATTTTTTTATTTTTCAAAGATCTCCTTCTTCATTCTTAATGGATCCTTATATCTACACCCACTGTGGGTCGATATAAGGTAGTGGATGAAATTTATGTCGGGTTTTGGTTTTATAGGTACTAGGGAATGGAATATAAATAAGTTTTCCTAATTTGATGAGGTTGGTGGATTCACTCTCGATTCCTCTTTCTTAGATCCTGAAGTCTTAGTTTCAAATTATTTTCCTTGATTGAAATGTTTTGTTTATCTGCTGTGAAAGAATGGACTCAAACCATTTTTAGTAATGGTTGATAGGAATTGTGTGTTTTTGGAAAGTGTTTGTTGAAGTGAATTTAAATTTATTATTTTAAACTGGTTTTGGTTTTGATGCTTAAAATTAATGGTTTTCAATAAGAGTTTTTTATTCTCTATTGAAAGGTTTTTAACACACTTGGTTTTGGCATGGATTTTCATGGGTTTTGGTGTGTGTTCATATGCATTGGGATGGATAAGGGCGAGAAGTACCCCCATCAAAAGTTTGGGATTGATAAAGGCGAGATGTACCCCCATCAAAAGGGACGGATAAGGGCGTGAAGTACCCCCTTCAAGGAAGCCCACTAAGTGACAGATTATTGGAAGGATAACTCACCACCCGCGAGTATATGGAGGTCATGGTTGCATGCATGGTTGGTTGTGTGGATTTGTGAGATGGAACGAATGTGCCAAAATGGAAATGAGAATTGATTTGGATACATTTCTTTATTTTATTTCTTGAGAAATATTGTTTTTGAGGGATGATAGTTTTGACATGGAACATGTTATATTGTGAACTATATTGAAATTTTTTTGTATAAATTTTTATATATAAATGTGATAACTTGTTTAATCTGTAACTCCCCGACCCCAGTTACCTGGAGTCGGTGCATTACTTCATAACATTGGCATGATCACAAAAGATCAAGTCTCGAAAGACTGATTAGTTCAGTAGCCTTGGAAACACTAGATACATTCATAAATGTTACATTACATCATATAGTGAAAAACTAATAAAAAAGTCTTCATAGTGCACACTCATATCCTCTTCTGACTATCCATGCAGGTCATTCATAAAATACTTCTTCACATCCTGGAAAATATTAAAACATTGAAAGGGGTGAGCTCAGATGCTCGGTAAGGATAACAATATAGTGGAAGCTTTCATCAATAAACATAAACATTTAAGGCAATGTATAACTAATACAAAAGCCTTTTGAACTTTTACTTCAATGTAATATGGAAAAAGTAAAATGAGATAATTCCATTTACTTCTTCACATGGATATTCTACTAGTCGAATTATCACATGCAATATTAATAACCACTTTCATAATGATGGAATGCATAATGTCAGACTATCATAACCACGTAGCCAAGGCCTCGTGCCCAGATGACAAATAAGATTTTGTCAAGGCCTCGTGCCAAGACAGTAGTTTGTCTCATGAGACCTACCGATGCATCGAGGAGCTATAGCGGGCTCCACCTGTCACCTATTAAGTCCAATGCATTCCTCATATGAATAGGTTTAAACATATCATAAACCATAACATAATCGTATCACATAAAACATGCATAAAGGAAACATTACATTTCCACATTTCAATCACAAGATATCAATACAACACATTGATATAATAAAAACACTTTCAAAACCATTTTCAATACCAAAATAAAATAAAGGTAAAACATGGTATTTATTTTTCTTTTAAAAAAAGGTATGGCTTGTAGAGGAAGCCGAAACTCAAATAATGGTCACGGCGGCGGAGAAGTCGTTCTCGCCACATACGTACGACAAAAACATTCCCTTTTTTCGTTTAGTAAATGCTTCATATAAAAATATTCCTTTTGAATAAACTTAAAATTCAAAGAGGTTTATACACCATATATAAGAAAGTTGTGTATAAAACCAAATATGCCTCAATGAAAGGAGATTGAGACGAAGTCCCTTAAAAAGATCATTTTTTTAAATAAAATAGATCTATTATGTGGATTTACTATAAGTACACATAAATAAAGTACAAATACAAGATAGTACATAATAATATCATGACATAATTTGAAAATAGGTGATTAACCCATAGAATGGAAATTGGGTTAAGAAATTCCCTTACCTCATGTCCGACTTGACTCGATCGTTCATTAATCTCATGAATAATAAACTAGAGTTAATTTATAGTTTATTAAAAACCTTTTCATGTTTATTATTCTTTAATATCACTTATTACCATGTTATGAACATTAAGTAATTATTTATGTTAATAACGGTCGTTTTGTCGATCTTTGGTACTTGAGTCAAAAATAAACTTCTTATAATTACAAGTTTTTCATGTGGTGAAATATCCATTATATCCAGAATTATATTCATGATATAGATATCATATATCTCATATATATCCAGTATATACATACATTTATAATATTCCCTAACGTTTAGAGGTATGAAATTAAATGCACCGTTCATGGAGACGGTAAGCCGTACGTACGTATAAACGCTACGTTGATTTATATTTCATATTTAATGGAATGAAATCATAATGATATAAAGGTATAATATAATTCCAGTATAATATAGTGTATAATACCATTTACTCCATTCTTTATACGTCCCACATATGGTATTAACGATTCAAATCACTTTGAGGGGGCGGTAGTCCGCACTTCCAAAAATGAAAATATCGCGTTTACCCATAATGGAAATCATAATGGTATGCCATAAATGAAAAATACAGAATCTTAAGTAAAACATAAACATATTATATATCATATATAAATATAGTGACATCTTAATGGCCACCTTTGAAGGTGTTATATGAGTGTTGAACAATCATCGTTTCGTGAGGCAGAAATTCGCCATCCACAAGAACAGTATGTTCTTTAACCATTAGATGTAGGTGTGTGTAAGTGTAGCTCTAATACCTCTTATAACAAAATCCTAGTACATTGAGAATACTGGTGTTGTTACAAAAGAAAAGAATAAAAAGAGTTTAGGGGGTTTTAGAAGAGAAATAAAATAAAAGAACACAAGAGAAGACATTACCTTAAAATCGGGTAACTCTTATTATTTGAGCCAAATGCTTCCTTGGGAAGCCTTCTGCCCAATGTGAGGATTCTAGGTGTAAGGGATGGAAGTTGGGAGAGTATTTTGGCAGAGTTTTGCCGAGCCAAATGGTTTGAATGTGTGAATATGGTGTTAGAGGTGGGGGCCTTTTAAAAGTGGAGAGGAGGGGCACTCTTGGAAAGTAATGAAATGTTACTTTATTATACAATTCTTTTCGGATTCTAAATTTCCCAAATTTATATAATTAGAGGATTAGGAGATAAGGGTTAAAAATATATTCACCCAATAGGTTTTTGAAAAGTTTATGCCTTAGAGTTTACATTATCCTTTCATTTTATTTAAATCGTTAATTAATGAGGTAATCGTTGCATCATCATGGTGTCATAAATAATTTAATATATTTAATGTCTAAAAATTATAAAAAAAATTTCATATTGTAGGACCTCTTTTTAGATTTCTAATGAATATTTATAGTAAAAAATATGACTTGTATAACCCCATTTAATAATTGTTTTAGTAAAACAACTCTTGTTTGTGACCTTTTTATTTTAACATTAAATAAAAAGTTATTTATGTCCTTTTCCTACCAAAGTGGCTCCATGAGTTCCCCAAGTTGACCCATGGATTGTATTGGTCGGAAATGACACATTAAATAGTGGTTGGACAAGTGTAAAGGTCATTACATATTTTTATAATACTATTTTTACCATAAATTTCACTAATTAACTTTAATCGCGATTAATTAAACATAAAAGTTACTATTCACCAAAAAATTATTTTAATCCCATTGAACCGCATTTTACTTCCTAATGACAACCATGTATGTCGGATTTTTGAAAATAAAATCACAGAAGTGGTAATGTTTCATTTAAATGAAAAATCAGTTTTTTAACTACCACTTAGTGGTTTCACTATTCATAAAAAATTTACGTTTTTCAGAACAATGCCAAAATTTCACCCTAAGCTATAATTGATATTCCGAATTAAAAAATGATGTCTATTTCATGAAATTACAAAAAATATAAGTATCATTAATTAATTTTGTAATTAATTCCCGCTGTCACAATTAATAGCGTGTTTTTTAGAAACAATATATATCAAATGATTTACAATTGTTTATGTCCAATTTCAAAGTGAAATTAATTCTAATGAACCCCATTGGAAAAAATGGTAATAATATATTCTAATTATACTTTTAAACCACTCAATAGTATAACTTATCGTTATAAATTATTTATATTAAAAAAGTTTTTTTAAGTATTTTTCACTATTCATAAAAATTTGGATGTTCTCAGAAAATTACAAAAAATTCAACATAGGCTAATTTGGACATTCCGAATCCAAAAATGAAGTCCATTTTGAAATATAAAATATAAATAATTTCAAAAGTTGGGTATTACTATTCATAATGGTTATTTTGATTAGTCGCGGTGTGTTAGAACTCGAACTTGCGTAAAATGCAAGCTATTGCATTATTGAAAGCGAGGCGTATCGTGAAAGCTCGGGGTGTTACATTCTCCCCTCCTTGAATAAATTCAGTCCTCACAATTTGAAAATTTTCTTTGAAAATAAAAGGTTGAAAATAGAAAATACCATTGTGGAAAACCCACTTCGGAAATAAGGTTAATAAAAATATAACATTAAAAGAAAGAAAGATAAGTACAAAGGTCACCGAGATAGCCCATACTAGGATTCTATGAAAATATTGATATGGAAGAAAAAAACCATCAAGGTCTGATGGAGAGTTTTCGAAAACCGGATTAGGAGAAAGTTAACCACAAGAAAATCACAAACTTGTGATTGGTTAAACGATCAGTGAATCCCCAGTTGGAAAAGTTAACCGACAACGTTTTTGTTTTAAGTTAACTTTGTTAATGTTGAGGAGTTTATTTAGGAGATTTACTATGAACGTAAGGGAATATACATACTTGTCATGTAGACTTTCATAAAAAAATATTTTTACCACAAACCCATCTTTCACTCTAAAAGGTAATAGAACTCAAAAATATTATATTTATCCTAATTGTATAAGGTTCCAAATATTAACACATACCATTTAGATTAGTAAACTATTTTGTAATAACCAGGAAGTTCCTATAGGCTAGTGGTCAGTAATAAAGGCCTGTCGCATTATGGTTGTGGGTTCGATTCCTGCAGCTTTGTCCGACGCGATGAGTTAAGCCCCACCCTGCAGGTTTTCCTTTTCCTAAAACTATAGTATTATAATATTCAAAAAATAATCTTCATAAATGTTTTAACCTTAAACAATACTATCCAAGGTTCAACTTCATCCATTCCAACCTATATAGTTATGTGAAATACCTATGTCCAGACTTTTTCTAAAAGGTCTCTAAATTCAAAAATCAATTGTAACATCAGATTCCCCAAACAAAGTAAAGTTTCTCTTATTGTCAAATACTAAAAATATTATTTCCTTCATCATATTAAAACCTTTATAAAATCAACAAGTATTGTAGAATAATCCTTATATATATATATATCTCATTATTCTAATAACCAGAATATAATCCATGAGTCCAAAAGCACCAATACATTAATTATTCCGCTTCAACTATAGTCACAGCATAAGATTGGCCCTGATCCCTGGGCATTTTCTGAGGTATGTTTCACTGATGCTTAGGAAATTCATTTGCATAATGCCCCATTTCTCTACAATTGTAGTATTCAACATTGATAGACTCTTTCTTTCCCTTGCAATCACGCGCCTGGTGACCTTTTTATCCACATTTATAATAAACTCCCATTCCTTTTAGGCAAGTACCAGGGTGATTCTTCCCACAATTATCACATTATGGAAAATCCTTCTTTCCCTTTTTCCCTTTATCTGTCTCTTGTTCCACCGTTCTGTTCTTCTCTTGCTTTACTTTATTGTCATAAGATTTATAGAATTCCTTTTCCATCTTGATAGCACATGAGACAATATCTTCATAAGACGAGAAGTTTTGTGAGACTAATTTTTTGACGAAGAAATGGTTTTAACCCATCAAAGAAATGATCAATCTTACTTCTTGGGTTACCTATATAATCTGCTACATGCCTCGCTAACCTTGTAAAGTTAGCCTCATACTTTGCGACATTATCATCCTCCTTTTGTCTCAGACTCAGAAATTGCCTTTCCATATCTGCTCGATGGTCAAGTGGAAAGTATTTTTCTAAGAAAAGATCTTTGAAATCTCTCCATTCCAAACTTGATACTTCTTCAACTTCCTTTGTGTTTTGAATCAATGACCACCATTGATCGACATCTCTAGTGATGCGGTAAACTGCCAGGATAACCTTCTCCCTTTCACTACTCCCCAAGGCATGAAATATTTTCTCTAAGGAGTTTATCCATTGCTCAGCTACTAATGGATTTGTACCCCCATTAAATGTTGGTTGTTATTGCCTCATGAAGCAGTCTAACATTGATCCTCCACATTGCGGATCAGGTTGCTCCATATGAGTAAGGTTATTATTCATAACCTGATTGAGGTGTCCCAGTATGGTAATAAGTTGATCAGCACCAGTTGTATCTCCAACTCCACAATAATTATCTTGTGCAGGAGGGAAATCCCTACACGGAGTGCCTGCATTGATACGGTTTCCATTCCTTCCACTAGGCGCCATTTCTAAATAATGGCATAAACTAGATTAGTTTACGAATCAATATACATAATTCCATACTTGTAAAATATTAACATAAATTGAACTATTTATGGATATAATCCATAATCATAAAAAAAAGTTTTATTTGAGAAAGTATATACTCATAACCCATCATAGTGGTTTGTAAATAAAATGAGAATTATCCCAAGCATATCCCCTGGGAGTGTCTTAACCAAGAGTGCATCAAGGCCCGTTGTCGTGCACCAGTTCCCGTTCGAGTCTAGCTCAAAGCGGTGTTTTTGGGTTTTACTCCTAGGTACATCTGTGTCAAAGCTGCCTCTACCTGCTCGAATCCAGACAGGGATGTATTGCTCGGAAAACTCACAAAATCTCTATAATACCAAAATTCTAGGATGTTCTTATATACAAATCCTTAAAGTCTATCTTCGGGCTATGTGCTCTAATCAGAGTTTATCTAAATCTAGCTTCCAAGGTTAGTACTAAACTACCTCTGATACCAACTGTAATTCCCCGACCCGAGTTACCCGGAGTCGGTGCATTACTTCGTAACATTGGCATGATCACAAAAGATCACGTCTCGAAAGAATAATTAGTTTAGTAGCCTTGGAAACACTATATACATTCATAAATGTTACATTACATCATAAAGTGAAAAACTAATAACAAAGTCTTCATAGTCCACACTCATATCCTCTTCTGACTATCCCTACAGGTCATTCATAAAATACTTCTTCACATCCTAGAAAATATTAAAACATTGAAAGTGGTGAGCTCAGATGCTCAGTAAGGATAACAATATAGCGGAAGCTTTCATCAATAAACATAATCATTTAAGGCAATGTATAACTAAAATAAAAGCCTTTTGAACTTGAACGTCAACATCATATGGAAAAAGTAAAATGCGATAATGACATTTACTTCTTCACATGGATATACTACTGGTCGAATAATCACATGCAATATTAATATCCACTTTCATAATGATGGAATGCATAATGCCAGACTATCATAACCACATAGCCAAGGCCTCGTGCCAAGACCACAAATAAGATTTTGTCAAGGCCTCGTACCAAGAAACTAGTTTGTCTCATGATACCTACTGATGCATCGAGGAGATATAGCAGGCTCCACCCGTCACTTATTAAGTCCAATGCATTCCTCATATGAATAGGTTTAAACATATCATAAACCATAACATAATCGTATCACATAAAACATGCATAAAGGAAACATAACATTTCCACATTTCAATCACAAGATATCAATACAACACATTGATATAATAAAAAAATATTCAAAACCATTTTCAATACCAAAATAAAGGAAAGGTAAAACATGGTATTTATTTTTCTTTAAAAAAAGGTATGTCTTGTAGAGGAAGATGAAACTCAAATAATAGTCACGGCGGCAGAGAAGTCGTTGTCGCCACATATGTAGGACAAAAACATTCCCCTTTGTCGTTAAGTAAATGATTTTTATAAAAATATTCTATTTGAATAAATGTAAAAGTCAAAGGGTTTTATACACCGTATAAAAGAAAGTTCTGTATAAAACCAAATATGCCTCAATGAAAAGAGATTGAGACAAAGTCCCTTACAAATATCATTTTTTCAAATAAAATAGATCTATTATGTGTATTTACTATATGTACACATAAATAAAGTACATATACAAGATAGTACATAATAATATCATGATATAATTTGAAAATAGGAGATTAATCCAAAGAATGGAAATTGGGTTATGAAATTCCCTTACCTCGTGTCTGACTTGACTCGATCGTTCTTTAATCACCTGAATAATAAACTATAGTTAATTTATAGTTTATTAAGAACCTTTTCAAGTTTCTTATTCCTTTAGTATCACTTATTACCATGTTATGAACATTATGTAATTATTTAAGTTAATAACGGTCGTTTTGTCGATCTTTGGTACTTGAGTCAAAAATAAACTTCTTATAATAACAAGTTGTTCTTGTGGTGAAATCTACATTATATCCAGAATTATATTCATAATATAAATATCATATATCTCATATATATCCAGTATATACATACATTTATAATATTCCATAACATTTAGAGGTAAAAATGAAATGCACCGTTCATGGAGACGGTAAGCCGTACGTACGCATGAACGCTACTTTCCTTTCTATTTCGTATTTAATGGAATGAAATCATAATGATATAAAGGTATAATATAATTCCAGTATAATTTAGTTTATAATACCATTTA
This sequence comes from Viscum album, assembly GCA_963277665.1. Classification (NCBI taxonomy): domain Eukaryota; kingdom Viridiplantae; phylum Streptophyta; class Magnoliopsida; order Santalales; family Viscaceae; genus Viscum; species Viscum album. Next base: position 1,469,884,283 of record OY728151.1, read on the forward strand.
CTCCATCATTTATACATCCCACATATGGTATTAACGATTCAAATCACATTGAGGGGGCAGTAGTCCGCACTTCCTAAAATGAAAATATCGCGTTTACCCAAAATGGAAATCATAAAGGTATTACATAAATAAAAATATAGAATATTAAGTAAAACATAAAAATATTATATATCATATATAAATATAGTGACATATTAATGTCCACCTTTGAAGGTGTTATATGAGTGTTGAACTATCATCGTTTCGTGAGGCAGAAATTCGCCATCCACAGAAACAGTATGTTCTTTAACCATTAGTTGTAGGTGTGTGTAAGTGTAGCTAGAATTATTCTTATGAAAATATCCTAGTATATTTAGGATACTGGTTTTGTTACAAAAGAAAAGAATAAAAAGAGTTTATGGGGTTGGAGAATAAAAATAAAATAACACAAGAGAAGACATTACCTTAAAATCGGGTAACTCTTTTGATTTGAGCCAAATGATTCTTTGGGAAGAATTCTGCCCAAAGTGAGGCTTATAGGAGTAAGGGATGGAGGTTTTGGGAGTATTTTTGCAGATTTTGGCCGATCCAAATGGCTAGAAAGTGTGAATATGGTGTTAGAGGTGGGGGCCTTTTATAAGTGGAGAGGAGAGGCACTCTTGGAAAGTAATGAAATTATACTTTATTATACAATGAAATTCGAATTCTAAAGGTCCCACATTTATATAATTCTAGGATAAGGAGATAAGGGTTCTAAATCTCCTCACCCAATTGGTTTTTGACAAGTGTAAGCCTTAGATTTTACATTATCCTTTCATTTTATTTAAATCGTTAATTAATGAGGTAATCACTGCATCATCATGGTGTCATAAATAATTTAATATATTTAATGACTAAAAATTATTAAAAAAATTATCATAATGTAGGAACTCTTTTTATCTTTCTAATGAATATTTATAGTAAAAAATAAGAATTGTATTACCCCATTTAAAAATTGTTTTAGTAAAACAACTCTTCTTTGTGACCTTTTTATTTTAACATTAAATAAAAAGTTATTTATGTACTTTTCCTACCAAAGTGGCTCCATTGGGTCTCCAAGTTGACCCATGGATTTTCATGGTTGGAAATGACACATCAAATAGTGGTTGGACAAGTGTAAAGGTCATTCCATATTTTTATAATACTATTTGTACCTTAAATTTCACTAATTACCTTTAATCGTGATTAATTAAATTTAAAAGTAACTATTCAACAAAACATTATTTTAATCCAATGGAACCACATTATACTTCCTAATAACAACCATGTATGTCAGATTTATGAAAATCAAATCACAGAAGTGGTAATGTTTCATTTAAACGAAAAATCGGTTTTTTAACTACCACTTTGTGGTTTCACTATTCATAAAAAATTGAAGTTTTTTAGAACAATGCCAAAATTTCACCCTAAGATATAACTGATAATCCGAATTCAAAAATGATGTATATTTTATTAAATTACAAACATATAAGTTGAATTAATTAATTTTATAATTAATTCCCGCTGTCACAACAAATAGCGTGTTTTTTAGAAACAATACATATCAAAAGATTGACAATTGTTTATGTCCAATTTCAAAGTGAAATTAATTCTAATGAACACCATTGGATAAAATGGTAAATATATATTCTAAATATAATTTAAAACCACTCAATAGTATAACTTATCACAATAAATTATTTTTATTAAAAAATTTGTTTTAAGTATTTTTCACTATTCATAGAAATTTGGAAGTTCTCAGAAAATTACAAAAAATTCAACATAGGATAATTTTGACATTCTGAATCCAAAACTGAAGCCCATTTTGAAATATAAAATATAAATAATTTCAAAAGGTGGGTATTACTATTCATAATGGCTATTTTTATTAGTCTCGGTGTGTTAGAACTCGATCTTGCGTAAAATGCAAGCTATTGCATTATTGAAAGAGAGGCGTATCGTGAATGTTCGGGGTGTAACATTATCCTAGTCGCATGGATTGTGAAGTAATCAGGTAAAACCACCGAGTTTCATTACTCACCCCAAGCTTTGGCACGTTGGTTCTTTTGCAGATGTCATATACTGGGATGTTGACAAAGGAAATGTGTCACATGTTTTTAACACTACTTCATGATACCTGGGTTGTTTCTTGATGATGGAGCTTGATTCTTGTGGAGCATGGAGTTGGGTTGTCGTCTTGTAGTCTATTAGTTTGTCCTTCCACTATTTACTCTTATTTACTGTTTGTTTCCACTGTGGTACTCTTGGTTGGTTTATGATAAAATAAATTGTTGAGTTGTCTTATAATTTATCACTAATCATTTAGTTGATTAGTTTTGTTATGGTCGTCAGTTCTGTGGTATGTTCTAAAAGGGTAAATTGTCCCCCATTTAATTTGAAACACTTCGACATTTATTTCCTGCCTTTGGAACCTTGGGGATGTCGCTTAAGGCCTAGTAAGGACTAGTTGTAATCTCATGACAATGAGGATAAGTGGGTCCTTACCCAATAAATGATAAAAATCATTATGATAATGTTTACCACAACTAGATAGAGTTCCTAGGAGATATTCCTCCAACTCAAAAAACATCAACCTAAGCTAGAATGCCTCTAAGCATGTTCCATAATATATATATATATATGTGTGTGTGTGTGTGTGTGTTTTTATCTTTTTGTGTGTGTGTGTTTTTTATAAGTACTTACAAGGACCCAAGGCATACAAACAATTCATCTATTTATAATATCACCAGGAAAAATCCATGACCATTGAAGGTTATTCCAACTCAAAACTATCAGTGCTCCCATTAGAAATAAGGGATGCATTGAAATCCCATGGTGTACGCAAAACACTTCCCTCATACAATAATAATTATCTCAATCACTATAAATATTTATCTGGAAGCATTGGGCTACTCCATATTGGTGTCCTAGTAGAATATATGAGGTAGTCTACATAATTAACACATCAAGAAAAATCATGTGACATAATCCATGTCATCCAAATTTCAAGTGAAAGTAATGGATTATGCAGTTGAACCACATTTAGTTAGTATTCAATGTATGGCATGGACTAGGATTAATATGGTTGTCAACACTTACAAAAAAACAACCATGATTCATGTGGTGTCCTTGGGGTTGTTAACACATGCATAGATTGGGAATCCAAAACATTCCCTAGGCATACCATTATATTATAACATAAAATGTTCATAATAAGATCTGATCTTACTAAAAATTTATCAAGTTCCATGTCATACATTTTTATCACTTCAAATTTCATATAATCCCATTAATCATGGGATTAGTCAAAAATCCAAACGTTCTAAGTGACATGGTCTCTCCATTCCCAATTCAATTTCTTAATAAAGAAATTTTAATAAGGATTCAAGTCAAACACACCATATGATGTATTTTTTTCACATAAAAAATTGTATATCATGGGAATATAATAGATATTACAAATGGGTGGTTTGAGTTGAGGTCAATACCTCAGACAATATCATGGGTCCCTGAGAGTATCTCCTAATGATCTATACATTTAATTAGAGTAATTTTGAATGTTTGATGTGAAGTGTGGAAAGTATGGACCATGACAAAAAAAACCATTTTATAGATATCAAATTTATTAGGTATAATTAGTTCCCACCTACAGCATGCCAAAGAATACTCCCCATCCAATATCAACTGCAGATTAAATCTTGAATGGGATTAATCTTTGAAAATTGGAAAATTCCAAGAAAATATAGCAAATGAGATAACATGAAAAAAAAATATTGTTCTAAGAGAAACTGAGAAAGGAATCTGTATTAATGGAGTTATAAAGAAGAGTCACATAATTCAATGAATAGTTGTAAAATCCAATCTCTGAGAGAGAAAATCTCAAAAATCTTAAGGAGTCGAAATGGGGGAGCTCAACCTTGTGTGGTCTGCTACGGAAAAGGAGAAATAGAAGATGATTTTATATTTATGATTAGAAGGAATTTTAATTTCAATTTTTTTAAGGACTACATAGTAAAAGAACCCATTTAAATTTTTTTCCCCAACTATGTGTTGTACACTATCTATGAACCCAAGCCTTGCACTGTCAAGGAACACTATTAGAAAAACTAGGTGCACTCCATGTGTTGGTAATGTCCAAGAATACACCCCTTTAATGTTTTTTCAGGAAAATTATATAAATTGTGCACAAGCCATTCAATTATCCACTTCAAATTATTTTAGGAATTTTATGGGTGTGAAAATTCTATTGCATGGTCAAAAAAACCATGCTCCTACATGTATTGGTTGCATGGTTGATCCACATGGATACTACCAACCATTTTCCCAATGAGTACCACACCTTATTCCTCTAAAAAAGTATAACACTTTGACTAAATTAATAATATTTTCTCCTAAAAACATATCACAACATTTAGGCATATTTTATTAGATAAGATGAAAGGATTAGACATAAATTTAATGGATTCATACCTAATTTAATATCCGGATCTTATGCATCCCACTCATATGTTTTTTTAATTTATTTTTATTATTTCGTTTATCACCATCATTTTGTAGATCACCTATAGAATTTTGTTTAACTAATAACATTGTCTTGATTTCCATAACACCACTATATTATAATTTTAGATTCTTAGAATTAGATGACACAAAATCTGTTATTTTAACAACTAGATAAAAAAATAATTTAGATTATCTAAAATAGATGTAAAATTATTAAAATATAAGGCAACATTTAATATATATATAAAAAATATAATTGAATTTATTTAACATGTTCAGTGAACTACTGTTTTTAATATTAATTACTTATTTGGACCCTCTATAAATATTTTATGTCCCCTATGTATGAACCAATCAATATACAATGCGTTGCACACATTTGGACCATTGTGAAATGACTCTGACGACCCAATTAAAGGGTCTACCTATTGTACTTTCAATTTGGCACTATGTTTTTTAGTACATAATAAAACAATTAAACAAGTTTATTTTTTGGTCATAAATAATACTATACTTGTAGTGAATGTGATTTCAATATAAACATTACAACAATTTATCCTTCCCTACTAAAATAAACATTCATGAATCCTGATTCATCAATTTTATCTGAATAATTTTTATCAAAAAATTTGAATCTAAATTTTTGCACTTGAATTGTAGTATAATCCAAATCCTAAATTTTGTTAATAACCCAACTGAATGACATATTAATGTAAATTGGATTTATATTCATGGTTCTAGATACATGTATCAATTCCACCACACTAGTTACAATACATTTTTTCATCATAATAATTTAATCCCATTCCATTGTATAGAACATACAATCATTAATTACCCAACCATTTTAAGATAATACATGTTCACTTGATCCTCTTCAAAGACATCAAATTCATTCCAAAATTGAATTCAGATTTGAAAATAAATCCTCAATAATATAGTATCAATCATTATTATAAACTATTGATTATGATTTTCTGTAACAACGACTATTTATAATTATTTTATTTATAGAATAAATTTTTATAAAGATTACTGAAAAATGACTGTTTACATATAAAGGATATTTGATGGGCTCGACTAGTATATTGTTGATGTTCATTGTTCATATATTGGGTGGAAGGTTGCATTATTAGGGTTCACCCCTAACCAAGACCAATTAGAGATTTAACAAGTGATTATTGAATGAAGTCACCTATGGGAGAAGCTTAAATTATTGTAAATCACAACTTTGTCAATTCTTGATGAGCCACCCCGGAATACTACCACTATCCCACACTATACACATAGGGCTTATGCTAGTGTTATAATGTGTTATGTATATACATTGTTGTATCATAGAAGTTTAATTTCATTAGTATAAATTAAATAATTATATCATTAAATTTAATTTTTATTATATTTTTAATAAAATTCCCATCTATATAAGATGAAATATATAATAAATTTTTTTTATACAAATAAAAAATAAAAGTATTTTCAAAAATATATAAATACATTATTAATAAACAAAAGAATTATAAATAAAATTAATATTATTAAAATAATATTTAAAATAATATTTATTTAAAAATATTTTATAAAATATTTTATAATTTCATAGAAAATTTGTACTAGTGTTAGAAAGTTGATTATGTCGTAGAAACTGTGACTTATCAATAAATTAGGATTTTTAATTTAAAAGTAAAAAATTAACATATTTAGGAAATTATTTTTGTCAAACAATTTTCAATTTTTAAATATGAAGTTTGAAATTATGTTATGATGAAATTTTGAGAATTTTCTCGAACATTTAATTATACATTTAATAGGAAAAATATTGTTTTATGTGTTTTGTATGTTTTAGGAAATAATTATTCTATAATAATTGATAAAAATAAATCCATGTACATAAATAAATTATAATTATATAATTCATCATTCTAATAAATTTATATCAATTTCCAAACCTATATTTACTATCCAACATCAAAAATGGAAATTATGATTTTAAAAATTACATTTTTAGGAAAGTTTGATTTTCCATGTCTAAAGTAATATTAAAAATGGGTGTAATTTATAATATACAAAAATATTATAAAATATGACTCATATTTCTAAAACCATGATCCAAGACCATGGGTAATCCAATTTTTATGAATTTTTATGATCTTATTTTCCAAGGGCCTAAATTTTGATATTTTTAAACAATTCCTAATTTTTGCAATAAATACACACCCATACTCTATCTCCTCTTCCATACAAATCCATTAGTAATGAAATCAAACTCATTTCTTCTCTCTAACTTCAATCTATGGTGTCTCCCTGTTTTTAAGTATAATATCTCCAACATTTCAATATTTACTTACAAATTTAAATGAACTCCCATCTTCATCATTTTCATTAAATATAATTTTTTTTGTATGTCTGGTAAATCTAGGATTAAATCGCTTTCATTTATAACCATATTTGTTTTGGTTTGATTATTTTTCAATATATCAATATGTATTTCGAGTAAATGTAACATAATAAATATGTAAAACTATTGTAGAAGAGAAATTTCCTTAAGAATGTTTCTTAGGGAAGTTGAGTAAGGTAGTTTCTTATGGAAGATGCATGAATTTTTCTTTTAGATTAGTAAAATAAACAAAGAACCATTACCAAATAATATTATGATATTTTATTCATTTAATGTTCAAACTTAATATAAAGAATTCATAATCCAAGAACACAACTGGGATTTCAGATGAACATTATTGGATGAACATTTGTAAATAGGATTTCACAAGGCCAACATATGTACAAAGGATAAAGAAAGCCTAAAAACATTTGGGAATTGATAAAATGTGTGAAGAGTGGGTTTATGACTAATATTCATGATATAAAAAATTATAATAAATATTCATACAATGGTTCATAACATGAATCTGAAAAACAATGTCATTGTAAAAAGTTTACTAGATGGTGTTTTTATTGTTATGTTTTTATTGATTGGAATAATGAGAATGATATAAAAATGGGAAAATTAGAATAAAATGGGGATTTTGATATTGGGATTTTTCATGGACCATAAGTATTTAGAATATTCAATAATGTAGTAAAACATCTTTAATTAATAATGTGTTCTCTATCGATGGTTTATATATTGTTCTGATGTAGAATAATCGAATATATAATGATAATGTACAATAGATATAGGATAACTTGTCAAAGATATAAGATAGAGGAAATGAAAAGTTTAGCACTAAATTATGATCTATAAAATGTTTCAATGGATGAATTCAATTATAAAACCACATGAATGATCCAATAGGCCGAATATCATGTATGAAAATGGATATAAAAATATATCGAAACAGAAAATGGTGTATGAAGTGTGCGATTTTAAAAGAGTTCTACCAAATGGATCTCTGTGTGATGTATCATCATAAATAGTAATGTATTAATATCTACAATATTGATATTTAATAAATCATAATAGATATCAATGATTACATTAGGCAGATGTTTCATAATAGAGGAAAGCTATATGAAGATGCAGTGGATGGTGAATGTTTCTGAGAACATTAGAAATTTATTAATGATGTCATCCCAAAATAACGAGCATCACTAATGAATATAAATGTAAAAGGATACAATGGATAGTGAAATTATAAGGATCTTTAGAAAAACATTGTAATGTACTCAAAATTATGTCAATTCTGAAGTTGGTCATCCAAATTTTGATATATTTTCAAGTATAATGATGTTTTATAATTTTCATTAATATTTTATTGAATTAAATAAAAACCTTTCAGGGATATTGTATATTACATTCATTGTTAATGAATAATATAGGTGTTTTAAGATGCATCTATGGATTAAAAAATGACAAGGAGGTCTCAAATTAATGATTTGGGAGTGGGAAAACGAATTTATGTTCCTGAAAATTTTATTTTCGGTGTAGCTATATAATGGTGGTGAAAAGAATAAATTTTCATAAGACTATTAATACTAATAAAAAAGTTAATTTGATGATGTTTTTTAATAATAATGATTATCTACTAGACAGAGCTGTATAAAATGGAGGAAAATTGATCATAGATTCATCAGACAAGGAATAAGTTAAGAGAAACCAATCGAGTTTCTACTCTGTCTATGTAACTAATATATAGAATTATAATTTGATCCTCAAAAAATGTTTCATTATATGAAGTCATCAGATAGTGTTTCTACGAGTGTTTCAAGGTGATATGATCTATAATGAGAAGTATTTAATGAAGACTGAATAGATAAATTCCCATCATATAATGGGAAAACATATGAAGTGACTAGGCCGATGTTTGGTGTGTAGAATCAGATAAAATAAAATCATATGAATTCATCAGATATCGGGTTACCTACTAGAGGTCTAATGGATGATCATTTTTTAAAGAATATTTTATAGAAATTATGAAAACCCTAGATTGGGCATATCTACGTCTTCTATATATCTTGGGGAATCATACATAGATATCTACTCTTAAATGGGTTTTGGAATATCTTAAAGATAATACATAATTGAAGGTGATCAAAATTAATTATGTTTGAAGAGAAGATATTTTTATAGTTTATCATAAATGAAGAAGGAAAAATATCTAATAAAATGGTTCCTAACATGTTTCTGATAATACATTTTGGTGGGGAGTATAACTAGATATCTGTGTAGTTGATTCAATTAAAAAAATTATGGGGTATAACCCAAAATGGAAGAATGTCTAATTGTTGTGGTTGTAGAACCAACGTTGTATGCAGGATAATTAATGGTTAGTAGAACTAGTTCTTTCTTGTGCCTTTTTATTTTAGGGTGAAGTTCGTAAAAGAATACATATTCGGGGAAAGTATCGAAAGTAATTGGTCTTTGTATTGATCCATTTCTATTTCATGTTCAGATCCATCTTTATGTTATTTTTTACTATGAATGGTAAGGTTGAGATTTATATTTTAGTGGATCATAACTCTTGAAAATTTTTAATTTTTAAAAAATGTTCCATAATAATATATGAATTGTTCTTATAAAAGGAAATTTGATCACTAATTCACCACCTCACCCTCTCAGTGATCTCATACATTGGTCTAAGGAAACATCAATTAGAATTGAATGAATTGTTTCCTCTAAAATATCCAACCCTAATAATCGATAATTTAAAACCAAAAAAGAATAGGGGGATTCATATTTTCGATTGTATAAACTATCATAGCTAGAAAAATAGAAAATTTGCATATATTTTATCTACTTTTCTTGATGTAATAGATACTACCATGGTTGTATTTCCACCCATTAATAATGTTTCTACGATAGCAATGTCTATGAAAAATTTAGATGTTGATTTAATGGATTATAATTATAGGTTGATAGAACATATATAAAATGTTTAAACAAATATTATGGTGTTTCTAATGGATAAAAAATGCAGGATAAGATGATTAATAAAGTTAAGGAAACTAAAATCAAAATCTAGAGAAACCGATTTTTTGATATTAATATAGATGATAAATAATGTATTGTTGATAATTTTTCAAGATTAAATGATAGAATCAGAAAACTCAATGGTTATAGAGAGAAGATAGAAGACTATGTTATCATCAAGAATCATGAGGGAAATGTTCCAGATCTTTTTGATGCAAAAGTATCAGTTCTAGAATATTTTGAATATTCACCTCATGATTTACTCTTGAATATTTGTGTGAAAATGATAAATGAGAAAGTCACTATGTTTTAATAAATCTTCTGAAAATGAAATCACATTCAAAGTCTTTTAAAAGGGAATTTTATAGATAATGAATCTAAGGAGGAACTATGTAATCTAGAGCTAGAGGAATAAGAAGATGACTTCAACATAATCATTTATTTTCTTTTCAAAATATTTTACAAGGGTAATATGAATAGGAAATGTCAAATTTCTTTTATGTATTTTAATTTTATTGACAGTGTTCATTTTCACACAATTTTCCTGAGAACAAATTAGAAGAATATGGGTAACAAGATTAAGCTATGAAGTCTCAAAACATTAATGGAAGAAAAATATGAAGAATTATAATTAATATAAGTAAAAAAATTTATTAATAATATTAGTTTGGGGTGAATCTTCATCTAATAATGAATCTAATCATCATGTCAACATCATTTAAAACTCAACTAATGGAAGTTCATCATCAAGCAGTGTTGATGATTACAAGGATAGAACTGAACATGAATGGATTCTGAAATAAAATTTTTAAACAACACATGAGGATAATACTCAAATCAATAAGGAATAAATCAATTTGAACAAATAATTTAATGATATAAATTTTGAAAATGTTTAGAAAATTAAAAATTGGGAAATATACCCTACTGAGATTAGATCTCAATAAGGGAATGTTGGTGAGCTAGAAAGTAAGATAAAATTATTTAAAGGAAAATAAAATGTGGATGAGGATCATAACACGTTGGGAAATTCATATATAGAATAATTTAACCAAAATTTGATGAAGACAATTTAATTTGAAATATTGATAAATTTTATTGACTAAATATTGTATAAAAATAATAAGAAATATTAGAAACATAATCAATATTTCTTAAAAAAATTGTGAGTTATGAAAAAAGAGATAAGGCTTCAATATAGTAGTTGAGGTTAAATGTGAAAAATATAAATATGGACAAAATAAATGTTTACAGAAGATGGTTTTTTTATTATTGAACAGTGAAAATATACAAATTCTTCTAGTAAAATTTCATGTTCAATATCCAATTTTTTTTAGTAATCTTACTCTACTAAGAATGTGTAATTTGTTAAGTATCATTATGATAAAAATACTCCAACACTTTTTAAAAATACAAAACTACGAAACATCATGATAATACCAAATATATCTGGTAGGAAGTTGGTATGAATCAAGGGGAGCTTCCATGAGTATAGAAGAACAAATTTTTCATGAACTAAAGTTGAGGATGAAATGAATGTTCAAAAATAGAAAAAATCTAAATCATTAAATGTGATGAAAGAAAAAGTATTTTAAAAAGATTAGTAGGACAAATATTTGAATCGGTTATCAATGTTAACAGGGGAAGGAAATATTACAAAATAATTTTGATAAAACAATAGTCCATGGATATGATGTTTTCAGAATCAAAAAAGAAATATATTCTAAGATTAATGAATATAACGTGAGATGGCCTCTATGGATTTGAATATTAATAATGGTGAGATGAAATGTATGGGTTTTATGAATATAATGATATCATGTGTGGAGATATAGATGAGTAAAAATATTTATGATAAAGATATTTTAATTTGTTTGGGTATTGAAAACAAACACGATGATTGATATTTTAAGGCCAACTGGGTTTTGGTTATATTTTTAAATAAATTAATCTGTTTTTTGGAATAAGAGTTAAATAAGAAATATGGATATGTTCATGAGTAGGGATTGTTCCTTATTAAATTTTCTTAGGTATGTGTCTTGAGGATTTTAATTAAGGAGGGTATAGGAACTATCTTTATAAAGGATTAAAAGGAAGAAATTCCCATTGCCAAATAAGTCTATGCTATGTTGTTTATTTAATGTTCCCAAATATCATGGAGAATTAATGATATAAGCAATGTGTGTACGAGTGAAGAGAACTGAATATGATATTTCTAATGAACTTGAACAAAAAACATACTGGATGAACAACATTATTGAAGAACAAAATTAATCCTATAAAGGCTGAAGAAATCGGATGAATATTGGGGGGTTTATATAACATGTGACAAGTGGATTTATAAAGAAATTTCAATATATAGTAAATTTGAAATTTTATTCAAACAATGTTTCATAATGTGAATTAAACAAACAATATCCGCAGACATATATGGTCATTTGGAGTTTCTATTTTACAGTTTTTGGGATATGAATAATTATAATGATATATAAAGTTGAAAAATAAAAAAGGTTGATTTTGAGATAAGGATATTGAATGGAATGTAAGTCTTTAGAATTTTCAATAATTTAGTGAAACATAATCAATTGTTTATGTGTTCTATATATAAGGTTTGTACAATGTATTTATGTAGAATAATATGACATATAATGAGAGAGTACACTAGATAGAGGATACCCAATCAAAACTATCAGATAGGGGAAATCAGAAGCAGATCCCTAAATGTAGATCTATATAATGTTTAAATGGAATGAGTTTATCAAATAGTAATATAAAATATCCATCATTCCAAAATCAAGGTGCAAAATAGATAGATAAATATATCTAAATAGGAAACGTTTTATGATGTCTGAGATGAAAAAAGAAGTCAGAGAGGAAAAATATATATCTAATGTTTATTTTTTTTTGAGTAAATTATGAAGATATACATGATGGAGATTGTAGATATTTTCTGAAAAATTATTGATCACATTAGATGTATGGATCCTAAAATTTTTTTAACGAAATTGTCAGGCATTGGATATTGATTGTTTGTGAGTTTGTCGGATGGTGATGGAATAAGGTTTAATAATGAAAAAAGAAGTCCCAATGATGATAATTTGATAAGCATACTCCAGATCCTGATATTATAAGGGTATTTATAGGAATGATGTAAATTAAAAAAAATTATGTTGTTGAAATGGTCCTTAAATTTTGGATATTTTACCAAGGTTATGGTTATTTTTTGAAGTACAATAAATCTGAGTTCAAGGAAATTAAATGATAATCATCGATTCTGGAGAATTCAAAGAAGGCTCCTGAAATTTATAAAAGTGTTGAGAAGTATAAAATGAATTATAAATGAGTGGGAGATATGGAATTTTAGTTTTAGAGGGGTAGAATGTGAAATTGAGTTCTAGTCAAATCTATTTCAGGAGAACCAAAATAAATAAGTGGAATTACAAAAGTACAAGAAACAATTCATTATGATAACAAGATGATGCATTAAATATTTCTTCCCAAAATGAAGTTGTTCTACTAGATAGTGATCCATCATATGGGGGAACATAAAATAGTTTTCCATGGGATAAATAAAATTTGAGAGTGGATGATTTATTTTATTATTATTTGAAGTAGCATTTTTATAGAGTAAAACATACTTTATCCGATAGATTCCCATAAGTTGATGTCATTAGATGATGTTTGTCTGAGCATTTCAAGTAGAATTTTTTTGGTGATTTGTATCATATAAAAAAACAAATATATGTAGACCATTATATTTTGGGATACATGAAGATATTATTGGACTAAGGTACAATGAGAATAATTTGTTAGATGAAGAACCAACGAACTCATCAGATAGAGGGTCACTAGATAGAGGTTGATTAGATTACCATTTTCTAAGGATTCCATTTAGATAAATTATGAAAAAATAAAATAGAGAATATAAATATCTACTAAATGTCAAGAGGATGATTTCTTATCAACATACTCTTAATATGGTTAGTGAAGATCCTTAATTTTTTATATTTTCATGTTGAGTAAAAATTTCTTTTGGAGGATGAGGAATATATTTTGTAGTGGATTAGAACAGGATAAAAATAATCATCATCTTGCTAAGTGAAATATACAATTTTTTAAAATTATTTTGGCTACGGGGTATAACATGTCTTGACATTAATGAATATAGACAGGATATTAGAGGGTTTAACCAACTATTTTGGCTATAAAAACTGATGGTGGTAGAATCAAGGTATGATGGTGGATGATTAATGGCTGTTTAATCAGTTTCTTATTGTGACATTGTATTCAGTAATGAAGTTTGTAAAATTATCCATACTGGGGGGAATGAATGAAAAGGAATGTAGTGGGTGTTTGTACCAATCCTAGAAAGTATCTTATGATGATCTCTCTTTATTCATGTTATATATGAAAGGTGAAGTTGAGATATATAGTTGAGTGTATCAAAACCCTATCATGTTTTAGAGGTTATGAATGTTTTTATAATGAGTTAAGAACATTTATTATAGAATAAAACGTGATCTTTGATTCTCACCCTCCCCAATAAGTGATATAATATATTGATCAAAGTGAATTTCAAATTTAGAAAATTTTTATTATTAATTACAATAAAAATTGTTTTTTATCGATATGATACATTAATTTCCTCCAATTATTCCCTTTTCTGAATCCTTACTGTATACCTGTTATGTTGTAAAAGTCATTACATAACTTTTTTCTTTTTCATGAACAATTATAATGTTTGAAATACAAGACCCATTTCTCTTTTCATGGGTATTCACATAGATATATCATGTTTATATTATTAGGGAATTGAAAATATAAAACAATATTTTCTTTCTCATGGGTTATTAATAATTTAATTCTCATGTCTTTAAGTATTTTATGAAATTAATGACATTTACATTTACCTCATTCATTGTTTACAATGAGTTATTATTGAAATAATTTCTTAGGTTCTATAAGGCATATATTAATTGGGACATATGGATGGTTCACCTTAATATCACTCCACTTTATTGTGTAAAAAACTAATCTCTATAGATGACACGTTTTATGACACATTGGTAAACATCCATGGTGATTTTGTTTTATGAAACCTTGGTGATAGTCTTATGAATGAATCATTTATATGATGTAGCTAAATATACAGGTTATTATTCATGGCCATTCATTGATGATATACCTCATGTTCTTATGATTCTTCTATGTTTTTATTTCGAATGGTAAGATGAAAAATATTTCCTTTGATATTCCTTTTCTATGATATGTGATCACGCTAACGTATATCACCAAGAAAATATATATAGTAAGAATAACATAGTAAAAATATATGGAGGATCATTTCAAGTGTATTAGATGAAAGTTTATGTTTTACATGTATTATGACCCTATTTTTCAGGAACGTAAACCTTAATAAGATTCCCTATTTTATTAATTGTTTTAAATTGTAATACTGGTTTTATTTAATAATAATGAATGATTTATATTGTTGGTATCAAAGGTAGTTTTATACATTTTTCGAAACTATGACTAGATAAATATTAGTAAGTAATATAGAGGAAATTGTAAATATACGAATACATCCTATAATTATGTTGATGTATAATGAAATTCATTTGAATGAATTGACATAAATTGTCGGGATAAAACAATTGAATGTGGTTCGTGAACCATTATATCTAGGTGTAATAACCATGAGAAGGGAATATTGAGTATTAACTAAACTTCCACCTAGTGAACGACTAAAAGGCCTTAATCCGAAAATTGTATGACACTCCCCTGTGATATGCTCTAGTTAATCATATTTTTTTTACAAACCATGATCAAAGCAGTATAGATTTTGTAGTATTTTGTTAATAATTATTTATATCATCCATGAATCATGATATTAAAAAAATTAGGATTATTATTTCCAATAAAACTATTATAATATTTCAAATAGTATAAAATTTCTCATTTATGTATTCTTTTATACCAATGAATTGTTTGGAAATAGTAGGACTCCTATAAAAAACGGATGAAACAAAAATAAAATGGTGTCCATACAAATATTGGGGGATCCATAGTTGACTAGGGTCATAAATTACAACCTAAAACATGTGGAGATTCCTACATCACCATGAAATGAACAATAACCATTCTAATACATAATGCATCAAAAACCACCTATTTTTAGGGGAATATCTAATCCACTAATCGCAGAACTATGGATCAACAATGTATAAATGATATTTTTATTACTCTATTATTTTTAGAGTGATAAAGTTACATAGATAATATATCTATTATAAGTAGAATCTTATCAGTGGTGGACACTAATAGTGAACATGAATCTAACAGATGGGGTGGAAGCCAATGAATGTGAAATTTTCATTAATCTATATTACAACATTAATTTCCCTCATAGAAACATACCAAAGATGGATAGGTAATTAAATGATATGAACAAAATATAGACTGAATTTATGGGGTATTATGAGATGAAAATTTCACGGTTTTCATGAATTGATTCAATATTTTTCATTAATTTTGACAAGAAGATCGGCCCGTTATATTGCAGATTGAGAATCCATCTATAGAATGTACTAACAATTATATTCATTGAGATTCATGAAATGAATATACAATTGGATATTAATGTTGAAATTAATATTGGATATTCATAGTGTAGTCATGGTAAAAATTAGAATAAGATAAGGAGGGTTCACTATTTTGGAATGAATTTGAATGGGAGTAAATTGAAGCATCCCATCCACAACAATTATAAGAAGTATTATTAGGGGAATTATATGTAATTAAGTGGAAAGTAATACAATTTTGAAAGAGTGGGTTTTATCATGGGAATTGTTTCTTAAACATTTGAATTCCAATGAAAAAAAGGAATATGATGCAAGAATAACCCATCATATAATGCTTCATGTATATAGAGCATTTTGGAATCTCAGTCATTAAAGTGTAAGATCCAAGAACAATGGAGGCATTATTTGATGGTATGTATAACATAGATTATAGTATTAAATCATGTGTAATAAATTTTATCATGGTAATGAGAACCATGTGCAATGAAAAAATAACATTAAATGGATTATATTGATAAGATATAATAGTAGGGAGAGGATCATAAGATGTAATTCACAATTAATTTATGAGAATATATATGACTAACTAAACCTGTAATTATGATTTAATTGATGATATAATGGAATGAAATTCCTCGCAACATCATTGATCTATTGGACTAAAGTACAAAATTCTTCTAGTGGTGATATACAATAGAATCACAATCATAGATCAAAGTCATCGAAACACCAGGTTCAAGAACAGTCTATCCTGATCACTTGAATTGTTATTAGTTGATAACACTTGTTATCTTCAATATGGATAATGAACCCTTGTTGATCTCTCAAATATTCGAGGGAAGAAGAGGATATATCTCTTTATGAATTGATCATATCTCACCTTAACCGTTTTTCACACCAAATGAATACAAAATGTGATATAATAAGATATTAATTAAAATTGTCTTAGGATTGGAGGATCTCACACCAGACACAACCATATTAAATATTCTTAAACATCCCCATGACTGTTAAAAACAGTATTAATGTTATTAATCGCTTGAAATTTGAAATTCTTTAGGAATATAAATATATATAATTTATATTTGTCATACCATTGAACTCAGTTCACTATCCCTCGTCAGCATTTACCAATCCCTGAGTAATGGATATTTTTAAAAATAAATATCACATCGTTATTAGATGATAAATATTATATATATTAAATTTTCCAAAAATGAAAGTCTAAAATTTATCATTTTTATATAACACACATTATTCTTTAAAATAACATGCCATTAATTTTCAGTGATCACATACTCCCAAATAAATATTATATATTCAAACATATTAAATTCATTATTGAATTTATCTAAGATGCAGGATACACTTAGTGTGTGACCCTCAACGCATCCATCTCAGTGGCATTAGGCATAGCATCGTAATTTCAATGGATTTTTTGAGCAATGCGAAAATGAATTCATAAGGAAAGAAGTTATCATCACAAAAACATTTATCCTCCTATGAACAATTACAATGCAATATAATCCTTTTATCAAGACATCTCCAATGATGAATGTATCATAAAGGTTCCATCATCTTATATACCTGATGCCTCTTTATTTGTATATTTTGAATTCAACATGTCTACTGAACACCATATAAAATGTTTTACATTTGGAATTCTATTATATCTATTCTCTAGAGAGATATAAATTTATTTGGGGATAGAATGGATGAATTATTTCTCATATTATCTAATAACACAATCTTTCTCTAGACACCACTAATATACTATACATGGCATGAATTAATTTTTTCATGTATTTTATCAATACATAAAAATTTTCCATTCATGAAATTAGTGATTATCTTAAATTCTAAGTATCGATTCACCCATCAATGTATATGAATATCCATTGAAACAAAGAAATTTGCAATTTGTATTTGATGGGTTTGTTCTCATAACCCCCTATCATGGAGATCACCAAAGGAGAACACCATGATAAGGTGTCTCAATGTCTTATCAGCCTCCAACATCCAATATCAATTATTTTTTATCCCAGCAGAAAATATCATCTTTCCATTCAATAATGTTCACGAATAATGTCATGGAACTTCTATGTTTTCATCATATGAAAGAACTAATATGGACTATCAACATGAAATTTACTCTAAAGACACCATCACATAAAAATATCATGTAAAATAATAATCAATATGTAATAATCAAACTAATTTAATTGAGAAAACATGTAATCAAAAACCAAACATGTTGGTTTTAGTTAACCAATTCCAACTAACTCCCTCTTGCACTAGAGCTATCTGATAAAAACATTTCGACCACATTCTCTATAATAACCCAAAACTGTATCAATGAAATTTCCCCATTTATAATTATTCCATAGAGTATAAATCATATAAAATCACACAGTGAAAACAAAAAAAAACATTATAAGTGAAGAATGAATGAAATAAGAGGTATTTCTATAAATTAATGAACCTATACCAAGGATATATTAACTTGTCCTTGGTAATAGTAATATAATACTTATGCATAGTAAAGTACCCCATAGAATAATAAAATCACCCATTAATTTATAATTGAACAGTATTCATGATATAAATAAAAATAATATATATTTATATCATAGAATAAGTAAAAAAATCATTAAAATGATAAATTTTGGTTTGGAATTTCGTGATAAAAAATTATTTATTAAAAAGTTTATAATTAAATTATGATTTATTTCCATAAAATAGATGCATAAAATAATATTTGTTACATGGCTTTATAAGATTATTTTATCTTACAATAAAATTTTAAAATAATATAAATAATTAAAAAAATAACCAAACAAAATTTTTTAATTGGATAATATAATCATAGAAAATAATAAGAATGATTTTCTACATTCAAATTTTAATGGTATAATAATTTCAAATTCTTAAATATATATATATAGAATATAATAGTATATATATTTTTTTTAGGTTATACATATAAGAATATATATATATATATATTATTTTTTAATATATATATATTCATTATATTTTCAAAAAATGAAATTTATATTTATTTGTTCAATAAAAATTTATATTGATTTAATTATATTGAAAAAAATTATAAATTTGTATGTATATTCAAAAATTACAAAATCATATATATATATATATAATTTAGGTTTATAAAAAAAGTGAAATACCCTTTTTGTTTAAAATTTATGTAATTATTATAAAAATGGAACCTAGATATATGTTAAAAAATGACAGAAATATATTACGAAATAATATATAATTATATTTATATATTGACCAAAATGATTATATAAATTTATAATAATTAGATGACAAAAGGAAAAGAAAAAAATCAGATGAAAAAAAATATTCAGAATGAGAACGATAAAACAAAACGAAAAATCAAACGATTAATGATTTTATATAAAAAAATAGAAGAATAAGTGGTCCACCTCCCTTATCATGGTCGGACCATAACCATTATAATACCTGTGTTGTTTTGACCATTCTATTCCTCCCCATTAGATCTGAGAAGTCCCTCTCTATCACCCTCATTGGAATCACACCTCACACCTGGTTACACCACATAGAAGTACCACATAGGGTATATCCCAACCCTCCAAATATGTGGATTCATTCCTAGTCATCTTTCAAACTTCCTTTCTCCCTCAAGGATTCATGCCCCAACCATCCACACTACACTAGTCCGTATCCCACAAGATGACCATTGTCACATTCCTTCTTCACATTCTCTTGATGACCCACCCTTCTACATCCCTAGTCCAATCCAGTTTAATTTTCCACAAGCCTGACATTGTAAGTTCTATTTTATGCTGAAACCCCATACTATTACATATAGGTTTTAATTAAATATTTTATAATATTAAAATCAATATGATTGATAATTTCATTACAAGAATCAATGATTTTATTACTTTTCATTAATGTGTTTCGGGTTTCAATTGGAATCTTTTCTAATTGAAGTAGTGGATATGATAAATCTATATATACGACAATATTTTTTCACCCTATTCTGTATAAACCTCACTCTGACAATACCTCTCTAGGTTTCAGGAATCCAATATCTATTTTTTGATCTAATTTAGATAAGGGTTCATTTGGTTTTGCATTTTAAATTGAAAGAAATATATGTGTATTTATGTGTATATAAATTTCTATATATATATATATCATGGTTGGATTATGAATTTATTTAATATTTAATTGATTTAAATTCAGGTTTTATGGGACTCAATTTTGTTATGTTTTAATTCATCAATTCTTATATATATATAGGTGAATAGACTATTTTATATGTATTCTTATTTCACATAAGAATTGTTGATGATAAATATTTATTAATCATTATGTTTACAAATTATTGTAGAAACTATTTTATGTATGGTCTAGGGAACTATAAGGGATCAAATTATTTACTTTTATATTATACATTTTTTGTTTTATACTTTAGTGTTTTTAAAAAATACAGATATATATATATATGCATATATGTCCAACTGAGTATAATATTTTCAAAATATTAAATGATGGAGTGGATATTTATTTTATCAAATTAAAATTAAATTTTGAATAATGGGATACTCTTTTTATGTACTATTCCAAATCCATTATTCATTTTATATATCTGTATTTAAAAATGTTTATGTTTTAAATATTTATGATATTAACCCGTCAAATGTGTATTCCCATCTATCGATGTCTTCCTATAAAATTAATTTATTACTCAATGATGACTTTTATAAATTCTGTTTCATTTGTATATACATATATATATATAAATAAATATGAAATTTATATTTTCATATATATATACATATATATTTTACAAGGTTTTTGAATTAAATGGTTATTTATGGGGCATATATTTCTTGAAGGATAAACTATTTTCAATATATAAGAATATTATACATGTATATATATTGATTAATACATTTGCAAGTTTAATAAATAGTTTCTCTCTATCTAATATATTTTTTCATTGTTTAATACATAATAGTCTATGTTTTACCAACTGATTTGGACCCACAAATATGTACACATATGTATATATGATTTCTGTATATATTTGTACATGTTAATCCCCAAAAATTATGTTTTTAATTAAAAATCATTTTATTCAATGTGAATATAAAATCTAATTTTTTTAATGGAAGAAAATAACAAAACCATATTTTTTTTATTGTGTTCCTTAATATTTTAAAAGCATTTAATATTTTGATGTCACAGTTATTATTTCATTTATATACAATTGTTTATATTTTTTCAGTTATTTTAAAGGGTTAATATTTTACTTCCAAATTAATATACAATGATATAATTTATTCATACAATTTTATGGTAGTGATTATGTGTAACCATAGTCTTTGAATGATAATAGTTATTATTTTATTTGATATGTCTAAAAATAATATTATCTTATTTGGGGAATCTATCATTTTATCTAATAAACTACATCCACACCTCATGGTACGTCATTCATAGTTTATTATGGAAAATTTTTAAATTATAAATGACATAACATGCATATTAGAGAGCATTTATGTACTCATTTAAATACAATGAAAATTTGTGATTTTTAAATAAATAAAGCCATTCACATGGAATTTGTCTACATTGTTTATATTTAATCCCATTAATTTGAGGAATGCATTGGACTTATTAAGTGAAGGGTGAGGCCTATTATAGCCTCTTGATGCTTCCATAGGCCTCATGAGGCAAAATAGATATGGACTTGGGGAAAGCCTTTCCCATTTTCAGATATGGTTTTCACTGAGGCCTTACAAATTTTCAGATGTCTTGGACAAGACTTTGACTATATTTCATGATGCATCTATATGTGTCATGAGAAAAATAGATATGTTCATCATTGAGGCATTTTCCATTTTCAGGTATGGTTTTGGTTGAGGACTTAATCATTTTTAGAAATCCTTCCTGAGGGATTGATGGTATATTTCATGGTATCTTGTAATATGAATTCTCACATAATGAGATCAGTAATTGACCTTCCATGAAATTATTCATCCTTTAGAATATCCATGGATAATATTCATTCCCTTATAAACACTTATATGTATTAAACATTTCAATTTCACATGGTATGGTCTTTTATCTTTATATATATATTAATATAGAAATTCAATTATAAAGTGGAATTAATATTTTTTCACAATCTATAAATAATTGTTATATTTTTTCAATCATTTTATGATTATCATTCCTGTACTAAATGATAATTGATATCATTTTCGGTGATAAATATAGGAAAATATTATTTCATGTGAAAATTTGTAACCACACCCTTTGAATGTCATACAACATTATGTATGATCATTATGTAACATATAAGTGTCATTCCATGGATATTTATTCAATTATTTTTGTATTTTATTATGAATTATATTTGTAACAATTAAATAAGTATAATTTTTTTTTGTATGCAACAAACTGTAAATATTATTTTTAGTATCTCTTGTAAAATGATGATGATATGCTATGAGAAATGATATTTTCATTTAAGAAAATAATTTAAATGTCTATAATTAATTTTTTAGAAATATTGTAAAGTAACATATTATTTATTTTTTTAAATCCCATTTTTGTATTTTTAGATACTCACCCTAGATTTTCATTTCAATTGAATAGGTCGAATAGATTTAACAGTGACATTCATTACATTGTGGAGTAATCTCATTGAATTTTATTTATTTACAGCAGTATCTAATTCTACAAAACCTAGGAATGTAATGATCCCCTACCATGTAATTTTTTGCGTTATTACTCAGATCAGTTGGTGTATAAAAAATTACACAACATATTTGAGCATCGACATCCGGAAATTGAGGTCGGGGCCTTACAATTGATAATAGAGGATTGATCATGATTATTTTTTAAAATTATAATAAATTAAATATTTAAGCTTGATTTCCTTATTGAAATTCAGTCTTTAATTTTTATATGGAAGACAAGAGACCACTATGATTTCTCTTTGTCTCTCCACACTATTTTACTTGAAACCATAATTTTGAAATCATGTTCAAATGTGTATTGGAATTTCAAAAACCTATTATTATCCTGAAAACACCTTTACTGGGTATCATACAACCCAAATATCCTCCTATTATTCCAAGATCTATGCTATGTCTATCACATTATGGAATATGCACATCATTCATTATTTACACATAAAGTGAAATACTAAGAAGGACTCTTCAAATTTCTTACTCTATCCAAAAATTATATCGACATAAAGAAATTATGAAAATATTAAAAGGGGTGTGACCTTTAAATAGACTATTTCATTCATGTCATGAGTTTTGACATTTATGGGATCCTTTATGGTGTCGAACCTTTAGAAAATTCTGTAGTCAAAATGGTATATAAGGGCTGAGTTCATTCTAATTTCTCTAAAAATTTCAATTTCCTTACCTCTCTCTAAAAACAAAATAGTTTTATGAAATACTTTGATCGTAGATCCTCGAGACATATATGGGATAAAGAAATTAAATAGAATAAAACTACCATGGGAACCAATTTGAGGAAAAGAATGAGATGCTCATGGTGGTGGAGCTAGAGAATGTTTAGAATAATTATTTTCCATTCATGTTTGTTAATTAATAATAATTAATATATTTTTTTGAAACATAATTTATGGTGTCAGAAGGTCGTATCTACTAGTAATGTGCGAGTAATAAAATTGGGAGTGCACAATTTTGTTGGGGGGGATAATGTGATACACTGGACTCAGAATATAATGTTATTATTAAAAATTTTGGATAATGTTTTTATTATTTTTATTTCAAATTAGTGTTATTATATTAATATTCATTGAATAAAATGAGAAACATTTTATTGCATCAAAAAATTAAATAACACATTCTTAAAATTCTAGTGATATCAACTATCCTATAAAACCTATTACAAGCCTGAAAAGCACCACTAGAAGACCAACCGACAAAGCAATGAGACATAGTATGTAGAATGCATCTATTGTACCGACCTTAATAAAAAATGAAACTACTATAAGAAAAAAAAGAATGTTGAGAGTAAAAGGATTATACAAAACCATCATGGAAGTAGTCGAAGAGAGACCGGTGTTGCTGTGCCTATGATACTTGTAAAAAAGGGTATTCATAGAACCCTTAATTTGAAAATTGTAAGAAAATAACCATTTAGATTTAAATTTAGGTGAGAATTTATAATTTCATATGACCATTATAATATTATAAATACTATGTATATTAAGTGATAAAATTTTAAAAATTATTTAATGTATTATTTTCAGTTAAATAATAATATCATTTTAATTGAAGAGAATTTTAAATATTTAGATTTTTAAATTATAACAGGGTTATTTGTAATTTTATAGTGACCATTGGAATTATAACTGTTTGGAGTTTTTAAATTTTAAATTAGTATTTATAATTAATAAAGTTGAAGAATTTCAATTTGATTATTGGATAATAAATCCAGATAATATAATAAGAATAATTTTATTCTTTAAAATAAGAATGGGAAACTAATTTTTGTGTCTTAAATATATATATACCTATACATATATGTATGTATATATATACACACATATAAGAGTATATATATATATATTATTTTTATGTTATATATATATATTCATTTTGTTAAGAAAAAATGCACATTATATTTTTGTTTAAAATGAAAATTTATTTTGAATTATTTATATTAAAAAATAAATTATATATATACATTTTTAAAAATGATAATATGATATATATATATATATATAAACAAATTTATATTTTTAAGAAAAGAGAGAGAAACTTTATGTTTTAAATATATTTAATTATTTTATAAAAACACTCTAGATAAAAGTTAAAGAAGAAATGGATGATATTATGTAATAATATACTATAATAATTATGAATTAAAAAAATTACTAAATAAAATTGTATTAATTAATTGAAAAAAATAAAAAAATGGTAGATGAACAAAAAAGTTGAAAACGAGAATGATCAATCAAAATTTAATATCAAACATTAAATTATTTCAAAAAACAATAGATGAATAAGTGTTCCACTCCTTTATCTCGATCAAGCTATCTCCATTATAATGCTAGGGTTTTTTTGGACTATCCTATATGGCCTCATTCAATCCAAGTTGTTCCTCCCTCTCACCCTCGTTGGAATCACACCTCATAACACGTCGCACCGCACGTCAGGAACCCATCATATCTATCCCAACCCTACGATCATGGGGATTCATTCCCAGACATCCATCAAAATTTCTTTCTCCCTCGATGAGTAATGCATTAACCATCCTTATTGTACCATTCCACGTCACACCAGTCGACTTCCAGTCCCCTTAATTTGTCAAATTCTCACAATGACCCTCCCATATCCATCCCTAGTCCCAGCCGTTTTTCTTTTCAAAATGTTTCACCTAGTAGGTTCTATTTTAAACTAAAACCCCATCAGATTCCCTCCATTTCTCAATTATATATTTTATAAGATTCCAATCAATCAGATTGTTCATTTATTTGTTATAATAAGTTAATTTTTTTTTCAAGAGTAAGGTACAGGTTTTAATTTGAAACATTTCCAATTGAAACATGGTGTATAATAAATCTATATGTATGGCCATATTTGCGCACACAATTCTACCGGAACCTCACTCTTCCAATACCTCTCTTGGTTTCCAGAACCCATATTCCCACTTTTTATCTGATTTAGGTAAGGGTTAATTTGGTTTTGCATTTGAAATTTATATACATATATATATTTTTATGCATATATACAATTATATAAATATATATATATATATATATATATATCATTTTTGGGTTTTTGAAGATAGGTCGTTTTTTAAATTCATGTTTTATGGAACTCAATTTTTTTATGATTGAATTCATCAATACATAAATATATGAATATATATAAGTGTATAAACAATGTTATGTGTGAAATTATTTCATTTAAGAATTGCTGATGATCAATATTTATTAATAATTATTTCTATGAATTGTGGCAACTAATATTTTATATACATTCTAGGGAACTATAAGGGATAAAATTATTTATTTATTAAGTTATAAAAATTATGATTTATTGATAAAGGTTTTTATACATATACATATATTTGTGTGTGTGTGTGTGTATTAATAAATTTTCATTATATACAACTAAGTATTACATTTTCAGAACAATTCATGTATGGTTTTATATGTATTTTATCTAATTTAAATTTATTTTGGAATATGTGGATACTAATTTTGTGTACAATTCTAAAACCATTATTCCACATACAAGTATGTATTTAACAAGGATTGTAGTTTAAAATTTGATTTTTATTAACCCTGACAAAGTGTATTCTCAGCTATCAAAGATTTTCTAAAACCTAAATTTATTCCACAATGAGAAGTATTATAAATTCAATATTATATATATATATTTATGAAATGATTATTTTCATATATATATATATAAACATATGATAAGTTTTTTTAATTAAATGGTTATTTCTAAGACCTATGATTTGTAAAAGATTGAATATTTTAAATCTATATGAATATAAGGCAATTATATATATATATATGTCTATATATACATACATATATATAAATATATATATATATATATTGATTTAAAAATATGTAAGTATATGCAATTGTTTCTTTCTATTTGATGAGTTTTTCTAGAATTAACAACTTACGATTTTATGTTTTACCATGTGATTTTGATCCTCTAATATGTACACAAATGTATATATGATTCGTGTATATATGTGAACATGTTAAAACTAGAAAATTATATTTTTAAATAAAAATACAGTTTTCCTCTACTAATATATTCTTTAAGTATTTTTACGGAAAACTATAAAAATAGTTGTTTTGTTATTTTGTACCTTATAATTTTAAAAGGGTTTATTATTTTGATTTCTTAGTTACTATTTCATGTATATACATACGTATATATTTTTTTCATTTATTAAAAAGGACTATGTTTTAAATTTTAAATCCACATATGAAGTAAGAATTTATGCTTATTCCTTTATGGTTATGATTATGTGTAACAATTGTATTAATATGATAATAGTTTTCATTTTCTGTGATATGTTTAAAAAAATTATTATTTTTGTGTACAAGCTACCATTTCATGTTTGAAATTTCATTTTCAGCTCATGGTCTATCATTCATAGTTAGTTATGGCCAATGTCTAAGTTTTAAATGACATACAAAGTATATTATAGATCATGTATATATTTATTTCAATATACTTTCTTTTTGGGAATTTCTAATAAAGAAGGTTATTCACAAAGCATATGTGTACGTTGGTTATGTTTAATCCCATTTATATGAGGAAAGCATTGGAATTATTATGTGACAGGTGATGGCCACTATATCCTCTCAATGCATTGGTATGTCTCATGACACAAAATATATATGGACTTGGTTGAGGACTTTCCCAATTTCATATATGGTTTTTTCAAAGGCATTAATCATATTCTGATGTATTGGCCAGAACCTCAATGGTATTTCCTGATGCATTGGTTGGTCTCATGAGACAAGTAGAGATGGACTTGGTCGAGGCTTTTCACTTTTCAGATATGGTATTCGCTATGTCTTTAAAAACTTATAGAAGTGCTGGTAAAATCCTTGATGATAAATTTTAGAATGTCTAGCATTATTAATTCCCTAATTATGAGATAAATATTTTACCTTCCATGAGATTATTAAACTAGTATAATATCTATGGTTATTAATTATTTTGGCCTGAACACTTACGTGGATTAAAAAAGATATATTCAGCTGGTCCAATGATTTATATTTACGTATATACTTATATAAAAATTCATTTATATATATTAATAAAAATTTTGTTTTCATTCTATAAAAAATGGATAGGAATTTAGCAGTCTTTTCGTGGTATTATTTTCTATATTAAATGATAATTGATATCATTTTATGTGAAAACTCTTAAAAAGTATTATTTCATTTTCAAATTTGTACCTGGACTCCTTGTATTTCTTATGTAATTGTGTACGACCATTATCTATCATAAAAGGTAAATTCCATGCATTTTTAATCATGTGATGTAATCTTTTATTATTAATTTTATTTGTATCTTTTCAATAATTATTGAAATTTTTTTGGATGACATTTTACCTAAAAATGAATTTTTGTAACTCTTGAAAAATTATGGTGACATGTTATAAGAAATGATATTTTCCTTAATGATAGTCATTTATTTATGTATATTTATTTTTAAAATAAGTATTTTAAAAGTATTTATTTATTATAATTTTAAAACCCCTCACATGGAATATTAATTAGTAACCCTACATTTGGATTTCATTTTTATAGTTTTAGCATATTTATCAATGACATTATTTACATTATGGATTTATCTAATTGTAGTTTAATTTTTTATAGTTGTATTTAATTCTCAAAAACAAAGAACTGTAAAAATTATCTATTGTGTAAAGTGATGTGTAATTTTTTAGTTCTTTTTTTAAAATATACATAGAATATTTTATAACTAACTCAGTAAAACTATTATTAGGAACTTGAAATTATATCTCATACACCATCCTTTTATTCTAAAAAATGAAAACATCGTCCTTGAGGTGTCGGTTTATCACCTTAGGGATGACAGGTTATCATTTTTCTATTCCACATTCACGGATTTTCATAGAACATTTTTATGGTTTAAAATGATTAAAATATATTTATTATATATTATATAATCTTCTTAAAACATAATATATAAATAATATAAATATATTAAACAAAACATATCTAGGATGAAAAAAATTAAAAAATTAATATAAAAGGTTATCACAAAAGTTTTATCTAATGATCTGTACTCATACCCAATAAATGAATGAAATATTTATACATTTATTACATTCAAAGATCATCAATAACGTATAATTTATATTTTTTTAAATAAATTTCTCATTTTACATGATTTTCCATACATGTATACTGTTAAACTGATCATGAAAACAATGGAAATGAATCATCCTGAATGATAAAATTGAATCTTATAACAAATAAACAATACCATAAAATAACATAAGAAAATTATAGTAAATTTAATACATGTATAAATTTTTTTCAGTTAAATAGTTAATAGAATTAATATATTATCTGGGACATTATGGTCATGTGTGGAATACATTCAAACTTACTGTAAGGGATTCATTCAAAACCACTATTTTTCATTAGGGTTGTCCTTTCTTACTCTTTACCCCAACTTATATATTATTTATTTTTATATAATTATAAAAAATTCAATTTTTATGTTCCAAGATCATTTATACATATTAGTTAATTCCTCTATGATGGAAAATACATGTTTAAAAATGTTCCCTTCTCAGTTCATCCCAATAATCCTACCTGATAAAAATCACCTTCTTGGTTTCATACCCATTTTGAAGTTATCTTCATAGCATGTCTTATTCCATTTTTTTTAAAATAACTCAGTTTATCATCATATAAAATCTTTGTTCATTTCGGATTTTATTCAATCAATTATGACATTTCCTTTTAATGACTCTTTAATTTATTCAACTTAAACCGCACTAAAAGATTACTAAAAACAATATTTCATTTTTTTTCACATCATCTAGACATAATTTAACATTATGTATGACTACATTTCTTAATTATTGTCTATTTGTGATTTAAATCCACTCTTTCATGAACTCTTTTATGATAATCCCTTTGGTTATACCTTATGATATGTTTATGATACCCAATTCATTCATTGGTAACACTTATATTTATACCGCATGTTTTATTGTTCTTATGGAAGACATATACATGAAAATGTTATGTTTGGTTCACCAAAAGAGTGATTCAATTCATTTGTAAATATTTAGCCTCATAGGATATCATGTTGGAAATGGGGGTCAAACTGATTCCATTATGAGACTTTGTCCTCCATGTTGAAATGTTCTTTGATGTTATCCATGAAATATACTTATTCCATGTTATGTGTTGTTTCCACGGTCATTTTATTCCATGATTACATGTCCCGATGAAATTAAATTTGTACTTTATAGTGTTTATTCTTGTTGTATTCCTTTTTATGTCATCATGTTATGCCTTCTAACCCATATGATTTTCCTTTTTCATATGTTTATACCATTACTAGGATTTGTAGATCATACCTTTTGTTCATATATTACTCAGGTTATCAAATGTATATGTAAGATCTCATTATAACATGTTATCTCTTTTTGGTTGATAAAAATAATGATCTGTTATTCTATTACCATGTTAAAGTTTTATTTACCTAATCATCTGAATATATTTGAGTTTATGATCCTGGGAATATAATTTGATGATTAATTATGCTTAAAATATTGTAGTAATATGTTTAAAAGGATTGTGTAACTATATTTGGAATCATCTATAATACAATTTATTTTTTTAGATTAGTACTGGGGAACATTGGTAATAAACCAATGTTTTATTCTATCAACGTTGATGTAACCATCGAGCAATAAAAAATTACATAATATTTAATTAAATGAATAATTCACATTGAGGATCTTTTCAGGTATATAGTTTTAGTGAATTAGGCCATAACTATTACATTTCATTTAAAAAATTACGTATTAGACACTTCTACTCAGTTTCCATTTTTTCATAAAATAAAAACACTAGAAAAAAATGATTCATGTCTTGTTCCATGCTTTAGACAACATGACTTTTCTTGGATCCCATCCTTGAACATATTCTTATTTAATTACTATAAAAAATTTCAAAACATGGGATTACCATAAATATCTCAGTAAGTGTTATAAAATAACAAATTAAAACATTATTCTATCTAAACATAAGCTTTTCAACATACTTTATAATATCATATTATTTTTGAATAACACATAGAAAACATAAATCATAAAAGTAACTTGTGGAATCTATCAAATAATTATATTGTAGATTTCATAGATACATAAGTATTTACATATTGAATACCCAAAAAAATTATATTCCATAAATATATTTTGAGAAACATTAACATTAACCTCTGTCACGTTACCCATTGCATTAGAGAGCTATCTCGGGCTCACCCACCATAGCCTTATCACAGAACCAACCATATAAGTAAAACAAAGCCCAAAAACCATAAAATAATCATAACACATAAAATATTCATAAAATAAAATAACATTTCCACATTAAAATTAAAATATATCATTTAAATATGTTAAGAAAATCATTCATTTGTAAAAACCATTTTCAAAACCACTCTTAATAACAAACTACATAAAAAGAGTATATGGTATTTATTTTACATTTAAAAATATTACTTCTTATTAAGGAATCCAAAAATGAAATAATGATCATGGTGGGGAAATGTTCATTGTCACCACGTTTTTTAAAAAGAATCATTCCCTTTTGTGGTTTAGTAAAATTCTCCATAGAAAATGATTCCTTTTGAACACTATTTAAATCATTTAATTAAGAAACTTTGGAATCAAAGTGTCCCATAACACTTTGAAACAAATATATAATTAAAATTTGAAAAAATTAATTTCTATATAAATAAATACTTTAACCCATTTTTAAAACATGTACTTTAGTGTGAATGATATATAAGAATAAATCATTAATGAATTTAAGACAATATTTTAGTTGAAGAGGTCCTAACCAAATGAGATGAGTATGAATAAAAATAATTGAGGAATATCATTAATCATTGATTATAATATCATGAGAATAAATAGATTCTTGATATAATATGTCTATGGTAAGTATATACACCATATAATTGTGAATTGGCGTATAACAACAAATAAGTCTCAATGGAATGTAAATTGAGACAAAGTACATTGCAAAGATCAAATCCTTTGATTATTGGAAAATAAATGAAATAATTATGTTTGAGAAATTATAATACACCCAATATAAGTGGATATTAATTGTAAAAAAATATTAGGCCATTCCCACATATTTATATCATGACATAATCACGAAGTAGAATTTCAACACAAAGAATGTAAATTGGGTGAATATGTTCCCTTACCAAAATTTGGCAGCCTAACAACGTCTAATTAAAATTTGGAAAATGATTTTATGAGAGATAAAGGGGTCTCTCATCATATGGAAAAAAATGTACTAAAATAATCATATATAATAACATATACCAACATAATAAGATGAAAATTATATGACATAACAAAAACATATCTTTTAAAAAAGGAGGGCGAATGGTTCCCTTATCGATTTGGTAACTTACAATACATAAACCCCCAAAAATAAGGATCCTAAATTGAAGATTTAGATACCCATAAATTATATTATATTCCTCAAAGAATAAAATCATCGGCAGTACATACACCACACTAATGTCAGAAGTTACAATATAGCATGAATCTCACGGGAATAAGAAGTGAGATGAAAACCTTTACCTCATGTCCGACTTGTCTTCTATCTTCTTGTTATTCCCAAATAATTAACATAAGTTAATTTATAAATTCATAAGAACCTTTTCTCAAGTTCATTATTCATTTTATATCACTTATTACTGTGTTATAAACATTATTAAATCACTTATGTTAATAATGGTCGTTTTGTCGATATTTGGTACTTGAGTTAAAAATGAACTTCATATAATTACAGGTTTTTTCATGTGGTCAAAATTCCAATATCTAAAGAATTATATTAATTATTTAGGTATAATATATATCATATATATCCATTATATATATATATATATATATATTCATTTATAATAGTATATAACATTTGGAGGTAAGAAGTGAAATGCACTGTTTATGGAGACGATAAGTCGTATGTACGCATGAACACTAATTTCATTTCAATTTTGTATTTTAATGGAATGAAAACATAATTATACATAGGTATATTATAATTAAAGTAAAATATAATATATAATATAAGTAACTCCATTATTTATGTGTTCCACATATGGAATTAACGAGTCATATAACTTTGAGGGGGCGGGAGTCCGCACTTCCTCAAATGAAATTATCGCTTTTAGCCATTATGGATATCATAAATGTAATATATTAATGAAAAAATACCTAATTATAGAGATATGATAATTATAATATATATAACATATAATTATAGTGCCATTATAATGGCCACCATAAGTGGTGGTGGGAGAAGACTGAACAATCATCGTTTCTTAAGGCAGTAGTTTCTCATCCACAGAAACAGTATGTTCATTACCTATTAGATGGAGGTGTGTGTATGTTTAGATAGAATCCTTATCATATAAAAATCCAAGTATATTTAGTATACTGGTTTTTTAACAGGATGAAATTAAAAGTGTTTAGGGGGTTGGAGAAGTAAAATAAAATAAAATAACTTATGAGAAGATGTTACCTTTAAATTGGGTATCTCCCTTTGGTTAGAACCAAATTCTTTACTCGAATTTCATTTTGACTTTGGAATGGATTCTAGGAGGAATATATAGATGTAGGGAGTTTAATTGGGAATATTTTGGATGAGACATTGGGATTTAGTGGTGTTAGAAATGGGTTAGTGTTGAAGGCTTTTTATAAGGGGTAGTAGGTGCTCTCTAAGAGTGTTTGAGAATAATATTTTATTATATAATGATTATAAGTTTATAAAGGTCCAATAAATATTAAATTCAAAGATAATCTGATTATTTTTCAATATAAAATCATCAAATAAAATTTTTACAGGTTTTGGATATTGTTTTAATTTTTATAAAATTATTTATTTAAATCATTCATTAATGAGGTAAAAACTGCATCATTATTGTGTCATAAATAATTTTATTTATTTAAGGTATAATAACTATAAATAAAATACCATGATGTAGTAAATATTTTTTTCTTTAAAAATTAATATTTATAGTC
The DNA here is from genome assembly GCA_963277665.1 of Viscum album. Lineage (NCBI taxonomy): Eukaryota > Viridiplantae > Streptophyta > Magnoliopsida > Santalales > Viscaceae > Viscum > Viscum album. The sequence continues at coordinate 1,469,918,630 of OY728151.1, forward strand.
AATGATATAAATTATATATACCCATGATGAAAATTTATTTACTAAAAGATATATGTTTATGTCATTTTTCTCTTTACTTTAAATTAATTAATACAATGTGCCATTATCACTCCCATGTGGCTCCATGTGGTCTCAACAATCGACCAAAGGATTCCCAAGGTTGAAAATGTATCAACCAATAGTAATTGGACAATTGTAATTGTATTTTATTATTATTATTATGATATTTGGTATCCCTTATTTACTAGATTTACCCTTCAAACCTACTAAATAAAATATTTACCGTAGTAAATATTTATCATGTCTAAACATAAAAGTTTACATTTTACTCAATTTGATCTAATTTATTCCAAATATAGAATATATTTTTCAAAATTCAAAACGCATATGGGGTAGAAATTAATTTAAAATTATTTCACGTTGTCAAAACCAAAAGTGTGTTTTTAAAAAATAATAATTACTAAAAGTGTGAAACATGTTTACATCCAATTTAAAAGTGAAATTACATAAAATTACTAGAATTGTATTAAATGGTAAAAATATTATCTAATTAACCTTTAAAACCAATTAAAAATATTATCTATCCATATAAATAAATTATATTAAAAGGATGTTTTGAATTAAAATACAGAAATTTTCACTATTCCTAAAAATGATCATTATCTGAAAAATACCAAAATTTCATCCCAAGTATATTTTTATGTTCCAATTCTAATGAAGAATATTATTTTGTCAAATAAAACATATAAAAGTCACCAAAAAAATATTTAATGAGGGTTCTCTATCAAATGATGGTAAGTTGACCATTTAAAAAATATTAGAGTATTTATAATTAAAATTAGAATCATTCACATTTTAAGACTCTATCATTTATTGGATAAATGAAAAAAAAAAATTAAACTTGTATAAAATTTTTTTAGTTAGTTTTATTTATTCTCACAATTACAAAGAATAGGGTTTAACTACCTTTTACAATAATAACATTATATTATTATTTATTAGTATAACTCAACGTTGTGTGTAATGTAAGATTTCAACGAAATTCGTTGTTCCATATCTGGTACACCATCGATCATAGAATCCCCTTTAATGTAAAATTAATATTTAATTCAAAAATATTAATAAATAAGAAAATGCTATACACTTTATTTACCCAGGGTGTAACATCATTCCCCCCTTTTGGTAATTATGTCCATGTAATTTTAAAATTGGGATAGGAAACATCATTAAAAGTCCCAATTTGGAAAAAGAGTCAACAAAAATATCACATTAAAAGAAAGAAAGAGAAGTAAAATCGTCACCTAAGATGGCCCATACTAATATTCAATGTACAAAAACATTGATATAGAAGAAAAAAACATTATGGTCTGATTGATAGTGATAGAAAACAAGATTAGGAGAAAGTTAACCACCACAAAATCACAAACATGAGATAGGTTAACCAGAATTTGATTACCCAGTGAGAAAAGTAAACGAACAATGTTTTATTATTTTCCTTTTCAAAATATCATGTAATTTATTTATGGTCATGACTAAGATCATAAGGAAATATTCTTACATCTCAAGTAGAGTTTCATCATTTACTAAATTTATACAAAAAACTCATCTTTTCTCAAAACATGAGTATTCAAGATGGATTTGTAACATAAAAAGTTCTATAATGAAATTCTATAAAATCACATAATCAAAAAATGATGAACTATATATTTCCCCTAGATTTGGGAATTAACCAAAACTAATAATGGTTTTTACGAGATTAGATAATCCCCATAAATGTTAATCGTTTATAAAAATAAATACTACTCTTAATCTCCAAAATTGAAAAAGTTCCAGATGTCTAAGAAAGAACATTCAATGAAAAATTTTCCTTAAAATTTGTCAAAATATTCCAAACTAATATTGAAACCCAAAATTCAGAAGGATTTTATCAGTTAGTCTTCCATGATAAATCGTAACATTTAGCTCCAAATGACATAGAGTACTCTTATAGTCTCATAGTAAAGTGTAATTAACCTAATCAACTAATCTCTATGATAGGTTAATAATTTCAATAAATATACCTAATCGACATATGTCTACAATAGAAAATATATTCTACCAAAATAATATTTACATCATTTTTCTATGAATGAAATCCCATATTATTCTATTTCCCTTAATCATATAATGTTCCAAAAGAGAGAACATTTTCAAAAATAACCATTATTATTTAATTACCAAATAATTTTATAACACTATAAATATCTATTTAATAAAACATAATTTCCCAAAATCAACTTATTCCTGATCCATAATATCATTTAACTATGAACATTTAGTCATACTTACTAGGGACTTCACGTAGGCCAGTGGTAGGCAATAAATCACAATTGCACATTGGTTGTGTTTTTGATTTCGGCAGCTATGTATGACGCGACCGGTTGTCACATGGCCTGCATGTTCACCATTTTTTCAATAGTTATATAATTTTATTGAATTCCCAAAAATGAGATAAGTATCTAAAAATTAACCTTAACATATATTAACAACATATGTTATCACATACCTAGAATTTTCTTCCCAAAGGTAATAACCTATAATCGCCTCAAATTCAAAGATCATATAAACCCAAATGGATCTTTATAACTATATCCATAAAATAAAAGTTAATTATTCCTTAATTATCATTTTAATATATCAAATTTCAGGGTTACACATACGATCAAAAGTCTTCCAATGTAATCCCATCATCAAAAGAGCCTTAATAAGTTTCATCATTTCATCGTCCTAAAATCTACCATAAATATTGATTCCATTATAAGTTGAGTTCATAGTCATTCAATATTCTTCATGATCTATTAACCATTAATTTCCAAATTATTCTAAAAAAAAAACCCTGTATAAAAAATCATGAATTATATCCTAAGATTCAACAACATCAATAAATCAGTTAAGAAATAATCCATACCATTCATTGGTCATTGTCAGTTTCCTCATCCTCAATTGGAATGGAATTAGATATCGGTAAAAATTTATTTGTATGATACTAGTTATAATATTTTTGAACCTTCTTCGTATGACTTCAGTTTTTTTAATGACCATGCACACCACATTTATAACATTCAATTGATCCCTAAGAACTAACTTCTTTCCCTTTCCTAGTGTCAACGAGATGATTCCTTTTTCCATAGATTGTTATTTCTTTATAACCTTCATTTCCACATTTATATCATCTTACTGTCCCTTTGAATTATTTTTCTATGTGTTTCTTTCCACATCCATGACACAATGGATTTTTAATATACATACCATTATGATTATTACTTTAACATATATACTGATTCGTTTCTTGAATATTCCATGCATTATAAAAATAACCAATGTTCAGGTGGTCAATCATGACTACAAATTGTTGATTGAGAATAACCATAAGAGTTATCATTGTAGCTCTCATTTCATAGAGAATCTCATTCAGAAAACTGTCACACATTTATTCAATTCCATTGTAACATTGTTTCTGGCTTGATCCATCCATTTATTAAAAGTAAAAATGTCAGTGTGAGTATATTAGTAAAATGATCATATAATATCTTATGAGGATAGTAAATAATAAGATAGACTTATTCATGTTATTTATCTAAAATAACTATGACTCATTATAATATTCTAACCATTATATTTATTTCATTTATTCATAGATAACACCATAACCTTAAAAGTTATCTATACTGACCACTTATACCCACTATAAGGACTCGATCATAAAACATTATATAATCTTGAATTAAATGACAAATTTAAATTGAGGATCTTTTTAGGTTTAGAGTTTTAGATAATTATGCCATAACTGTTACATTACATCTAAATAATTACAAAGTAGATATTATACTAGGTTTCCATTTTTTCGTAATATAAAAACTCTTAAAAAAATATTCATGTCAATTTCTATTTTTTTGATAGCATGACATTTCCTTGATCACATCCTTGACCCTATTCAACTTTATGTACAGTAAAAATAATTTCAAAAAATTGCATGAGCATAAAAATCTTTGAATGGTAAAATAATGAATGAAAACATTATTCCATCAATACATAATCTTTTTAACATACCTCGTGAAATCATAAGACTTATGAATAGCACATTGAATTCATAAATCCTAAAGGGAACTTCTGGCATCGATAACCAACTTACGTTGTAGATTTCACAGCTACATAGGGAGATACATTTGGAATACCTAACATAATATATTCCCTATATCTATTAGGATAAACATTCACAATTACCTCCATCATGTTACCCAATGCATTGGAAAGCTATCTCAGACTCACCCTCCCTAGTGTTATAATGGAACCACATGTATACATAAAACAATGCCCAAAAACAATAACATAATCATAAGACATAAAAAATTATAAATTAATGATAGAATTTCTACATTGAAATCACAATATATCATTTCAAGATATTAAAAAATCAATGCATTCTAAAAACCATTTTCAATACCATTTTCAATACCAAAATACGTAAAAAGAGTATATTGTATTTATTTTCCTTTTAAAAATATTATCACTTATTAAGGAATACCAACATCAAATAATGATCATAGAGGCAAAATGTTCATTGTCACCAAGTACGTAAAAAAGAATCTTTCCGTTTTTTCATTTAGTAAATTTCTTCATAGAAAAATATTTCTTTTGAAAACTATATAAACCAATTAATAATGATATTTTTGAATCAATGTGTGCCATAACACTTTGCAAAAAATATTGAATTAACACATTGAAAACCTTTATTTACTTATAAATAATTCCATAAAACCATTTTTTAAATGTGGTTTTTAATGAGAAATATTTCTAAGAATATATCTTTAAAGTATTTAAGATGATATTTTAGTTAAAGAGTTCCTAAGCAAACAAGGGATGCATGAAAACAAATAATTGAAGAATAAAATTAATCAAAGCTTATAATATCCTAAGAATTAGTTGATTCATGATATAATATGTCAAAGGGAAGTATATACACCATATATAAAGAGATTTTGTGTATAACAAAAAATATGTATCAATGGAATGTAAATGGAGACAAACTCTCTAGAAAAGATCATATCCTTAGATTAAAGTCAATGAAATGACAAAATTATGTGTAACAAATTATAATACACCAAATATAAGTTTATATTAAGTGTAATAAAATCATAGGTAAATCACCCAAATTTATAGCATGACATAATGAAGAAGTTGAATTTCAACCCAATGAATGGAAATTGGTTGAAGATGTTCCCTTACAGAAATTTGACAGCCAAACAAAATGGATTTAAAATTCAAAAAAAAATAGATGTGAGAGAAAATGGTATCTCATCACATGGACATAAAATTTACAGCAATGTGGATATATGATAACATATCCCAACTTAATTAGATGTAAATTAAAATACATAAAAAATAAGTTTTTTAAGTAGTGGTGGGTGAAAGGTTCCCTTAACGATTTGTTAACTTACGAAGCATTCACACCATGAAAGAAGGATCAAACAATGAATATTTAAATACCCATAAAATTAATTATATTTTTCAAATAATAAAATCATTGGAAGTAAAAACACCTCACAAAAGTAAATATTGTCAATATAGCATTAATCTCACAAGAATAAGAATTGAGATAAAAACCCTTACCTCATATCCGACTTGTCTTGTATGTTCCTTGTTTTTCCTGAATAATAAACATAATTTAATTTACACATGATTAAGAAACTTTTTAAAGTTCATTACTCCTTTTATAACACTTATTACCAGGTTATAAACATTATGTAATCAAATATGTTAATAATGGTCGTTATGTCGATATTTGTTACAGGAGTTAAAAATGAACATCTTATAATTACAGGTTCTCTATGTAGTAAAAATTACATTCTCTACAGATTTATATTCATGATTTAGATATAATATATATAATATATATTAATTATGTATATTTATTTATAATAGTATATAACATTTGGAGGTAATAAATGAAATGCACCAGTCATGGAGACGGTAAGCTGACGCTCCATTCATTTCTATTTTGTATTTTAATGGAATGAAAACATAATGATACATAGGTATAATATAATTACAGTATAATATCATTCATAATTTACATAACCCCATCCTTTATATGTTCAATATATGGCATGAACGAGACATATCACTTTGAGGGGGCGGTAGTCCACACTTTCTCCAAAGAAATTATCGCCTTTACCCATTATAGAAACCATAAAGGTATGATATAAATTATAAATACTGAAGTATAATGATAATATAAATATAATGTATAACACATGTAAATATAGTTCCATTATAATTTCCACCATAAGTGGTGATAAGAGATGATTGAACAATCATCATTTTGTGAGGGAGTAGTTCGTCTTCCAAACAAATAGTATGTTCTTTACTCATTAGATGTTGTTGTGTGTAAGTGTAGTTGAAATAATTCTCATAAAAAACCTAGTATATTTAGGATACTAGTTATTTTATAAAATAATGTAATAAAAATAATTTAGGGGGTTGGAGAAGTAAAATAATATAAGTGAACATAATAGAAGATGTTATTTTTAAATCGGGTATCTCCCTTTTGTATAGCTCAAAAGGTTTTCTTGAATTTATTTCTACCTATAGAAAGGCTTCTAGTAGGAATATAGATATGTAGGGAGATTAATTGAGAAAAGTATGGATGATCCAAGGGGATGTATAAGTTTGACAAATGGGTTAGAGTTGATGGATTTTTATAAGGGGGAGGAGGGTCTCTAAAGGAATGTTTGAAAATATCATTTTAGTATATAATTGTTTTCAATTTATAAAGGTACAATACTTATTAAAGTCTAAGATAATATGACTCAATTTTTAAACAAAATCATCTGATAAGAAGGTTTTGGATATTGCTTTATTTTTTATAATATTATTTATTTAAATCATTCATTAAGGAGGTAAACACAACATCATTAATGTGTCTTAAATAGTTTTATTTATTTAATGATTAAAAATAATAAATAAGTTACCCTGATGTATTAAATAATTTTTATATTTATAATTAATATTTATATTAGAAGATATAAATTATATAACCGCAAGTAAAAAGTGATTTTCTAAAAGATATATGTTTATGTCAATTTTGTCATTACCTTTAATTAATTAATAAAAAGTGCCATTATCACTCCCATGTAGCTCCATGGGGTCCCAAAAAACAACCCAAGGATGACCATGGTGGGATATGTATCAAAAAATATGAATAAGACACATGTTAGGGTAATTTGATATTATTATAATAATATTTGGTTACCCTTATTAACCAGATTTACCCATTAACCATGACAAATAATATATTTACCAAAGTAAATATTAATAATGTCTAAAAATAAAAGATACCTATTTACACAATATTGAACTCCTGATTCCAAATATGGTATCCACTTTTCCAAATACAAAACACATATTTGTTATAAATTAATTTAAAATTAATTTTCATTTTCAAAACAAAAAGCATATTTTTAAGAAATAATAACTATAAAAAGATTGAAACTTGTATTTGTGCAATTTAAAAGTGAAATTATGCCTAATGACCTGAATTTTACTAAATTGTAAATATATAATCTAATTAAACTTTAAACCCAATTAAATAGATAATCAATCCATATAAAAAAATTAGATTAAAGTTTGTTTTGAATTAATATAAAGTTATTTTCATTATTCATAAAAAATGATAATTGTTAGAAAAATACAAAAATTTCATCCTAAGAAAATTTTGATGTCTCGAATATAAATGAAAATATTATTTTGTATAATATTATATATAAAAAAGACCAAATCTATATTTAAATAGGGTTCACCATCATAGGGTGGTAAATCGACCTTTCAATGAATATTAGAGTATTATTGCTTAAAATTACAATAATTCTCATTTGAAGCCTCTAAAAATTATTGGGTAAATATAAAAACATTTAACAAACATGTATAATCATATTTCAGTTAGTTATATTCATTCCCGCCATTACAACAGCTAGGCATTAACTAAAATTTAAAATAACAATATTATATTATTATTTTTTAGTATAGCTAAACGTTGTTTGCCACATAAGACTTAAATGAATATTATTGGTAAATATCAGGTACTCCATCAAACATAGAATCACCATTAAAGTAAAATTAAAATTTTATTATAAAATATTAAAAAATATGAAAATGTTATATTATTTATTTACATGGGATGTTACACTAGATAACCTAGATTTGAATAAATGGAATCACAAGTTAGGATATGATTTTCAATTAAATTTTATTCCCTATATGATAAAAATTACCATTTATTATGCTTATTATCTAATTATTGAAGTCCCCTAATTGTATTTTCATTTTCATAGTCATTGGATAGAAATGGAAGAACCTATGACACAAATAAATTTGGTAGGCAATGTGATTATTCCCCTGATCATATCCTAGATATAAGGGGAACATTTTCTCAAACCTTCATGAAAAAACTATAAAGACCCTGAATTTCCATGTAATTTGTTTAAATTGTTGGGAATTTTACGATTGAGTGAAAATTTACAGCGCCTGATTCTGAGTCCTGAAGTGTCCGGAATGATTTTTTGAAAATTATTTTGGCTATGTTTAGTAAACATGTGAGATGATTTTTCTAACATTTGAACCGGTTCTCGGAATTGAAATCTAAGGGAACCATTGAACTCGTATCACCGGTATTCTCTTAAGGATACTTTCAACTTGATAGTACTGGGTCGAGAGTGAAAGATAGTTTTTTGGTGTTTTGTGGAAATAATAAAATTAAATAATTAGATATTTTATTTTATTTTGTTGTAAACACCCACCATGTTGATGTTCAGGGGTGGGGTCCACCAGAACAAAACATCCTCTTCTTGATTTATTATGATGGGGACCACCTGACCCCCTATTAAGGGAATGCTAGGAAAACCTCTCAAACCCCATCATAAATGTGGGAGTATCCTCTTCAACACCTCCACAATTTAAATTATGCCAACACACCTTATTAATTGTGCCAAATAATCCCCATTAATTAATTGATCCAACACTTTGATTAATTATTTAAACCTTTTTGAATATTATTCCAATGACTTAATAGATATTTCACTCTATTGTTTTGGCTATGAATTCAATTTGGTGGAATTGGTGAGAGGAGGAGCTCTTGGGATAATGCTTCTTCAATGGAGAAAGCTTCCTCCACGAAGAAGGTCGACTAATTCGACCTTCTTCCTCAGAAATTACTCTGTTGTGCGACGTGTTCATCTACAACGAATTGACATCTTCCTTCTTGTGCCAACATCAACCAACATCGAACAAGGTAGGGTTTTTAATTATTTATCATTTTCTTCCTTTGATTCATTCCATCTAAAAACAAAGAACACAGATAAACTTATTATCAAGTTGATCTGCAGATGTTTTCCTTGCGGGTTGGGAATAAATTGTTGTAGGAAGTTGTAGGGGTTTATTCATTATCTGGTTAATACAATCAATGTTATTCTCTATTTTTCCCTTTTCTGGTGTGGGAATATAAATTATCGATGGATTATGTGAATTGTTGTTTTAAAATAACATCCATTCTCGTTATTTTTTTATGTTCATTATGAACCCCTTGCTACCACTCTAAACACGGAGGGTGCGGGCCAAAAAAAAATGGTCCGACCCCCTGAAGTTCTTCTTTGTGTTGTTCTTCGAAATGGAGGAAGGAGAAAAAGGCATCAAAGGCGACAAAGGAAATGATTGCGCCCCACGTGGCCTCTGCGACGTGCGCAACCCCCCATGACGCTGTGGCGCCCTGAATGAACTGGCTCTACCGCTCCAGGCTGAACCGCGCCGCCCGTCGGCCGCACCTCCCACCGACCGTGCCGCCCGCTGGCCGTGTAACACCCCAGGTAAATAAAGAGTTTGACATTTTCACATTTATCCATATTTGTGAATAAAAATATTAATATAACTTTAAAGGGGACGCTATGCTCGATGGCGTACCCAACACGCAACAACGAGTTTCTTGGGAATCATACGTTGCACTCTAATAAAAAAATAATATTATTTTAAATTGTAGTTAATGCCTAGCCGTTGTAATGGAGGGAATGAACAGAACTAACTAAAAAATGATTATATATTTTTTTTATTTATCCAATAAAAAATAAAGGCTAAAAATAAGAAAAGAATTCAATTTTTGTCATAAATACTCTAATTTTCACTAAAGGCTGAACTATCGCCTTTTGATGGCGAACTCTCTTTAAATATCATTTTGGTCACTCTAATACATTCTATTGGACCAAATAAAACTCTTCTTTGGAATCGGTACATCAATGATTACTTTGTATAGATTTTTGTTATTTTTTCTGATAAATTTCATTTTTTAATAAATAGTGAAAAATGTTGTATTTTAATTCAAAACCTCTTTTTAATCTAATTTATTTATATGACTAGATTATCTTTTTAATTGGTTTTAAAGTGTAAATATAATATATTTTTACCATTTAATCCAATGGTGGTCATTGAAATTAATATCACTTTAAGATTAGACATAAACGAGTGTCAATCTTTTGAAAGATATTATTTCTTAAAAACACGCTATTTGTTTTAACAGCAGGATTTAATTATAAAATTAATTAATGAAACTTATATGTTATGAATTTGGTAAAATATAAATCATTTTTTCATTCAGAATATCAAATATATCTTAGGGTGATTTTTGGTATTTTTCTGAAAAACATCAATTTTTGATGAATAGTGAAACCACAATGTGGTCGTTACAAAATATGATTTTTCGTTTAAATGGGACTTTACCACTTCTGTGATTTGAATTTCAAAAATAAAATTTAAATGATTTTCATTATTAAGTAAAATGTGGTTCAATGGGAAGAAAATAATTTTTAATAAAAAGTAACTTTTAAGTTTTATTAATCGCGATTAAAGGTAATTACTGTGATTTAAGGTAAAAATGATATTATAATAAAATGAAAATATATTGACACTTGTCGTAACCCGATTGGATGAGTTATGGCCGAACAAGACAACCCATGGGTCGATTTGTGGTACCCCATGAAGCCACTTGGGTTTGATAATGACATTTATGCCTTTTATTTAAAGTTAAAATAAATATGTCACAAACATGATTTGTTTTACTAAATCAATTTTTACATGTGGTTATACAAGTCATAATTTTGACTATAAATGGTCATTGGAAAGATAAAAACATTTCCTACATCATAGTAATTGTTTTTTAATTTTTATACCTTAAATAAATTAAATTCGTTATGACATCATGATGATGCAGTGATGACCTCATTATTTAACGATTTAAATAAAATGGAAAGATAATGAAACATCTAGGACCTACACATGTCAAAAACCTATTGGATAGGTGTATTTCGAACCCTTATCAACTTATCCTCGAAACACATCAATGTGGGACCATTAATATCCGAAAACCATTTGAAAATAAAGTAACATTTTATACTTTACCAAGAGTGCCCCTCCTCTCCTCTTATAAAAGGCCCCCACCTCTACCACCTTACCCACACCTCTAAAGCCTTTGGTTCGGCCATTATCTGATAATTTTGTCTCTCCAAATCCCTATCCTAATCTTAGAAGCCTTATGTTAGGCATGATGCACTTCAAGAAACTCTTTTGGTTGAAACCAAAGGGAGTCACCCAATTTTAAGGTAACGTCCTCACTTGTGCTATTTTGTTTTATTTTGCTTCTCCAACCCGCTAAACTGTTTTTATTCATTTATTTTGTAACAAATCCAGTATCTTCAATATACTAGTATTTTGTTATAATAAGTATTAGAGCTACACTTACACACACCTTCATCTAATGGTTAATGACCATACTGTTTCTGTGGATGGCGAATTTATGTCTCACGAAACGAGGATTGTTCAACACTCATATAACACCTTCAAAGGTGGCCATTAAGATGTCACTATGTTTATATATGATATATAATATTTTTATGTTTTACATAAGCTTTTTTATTTTTCATTTTTGGCATACCTTTATGGCTTCCATTATGGGTATACACGATATCTTCATTTTAGGAAGTGCGGACTACCGCCCCCTCAAAGGGATTTGATTTGTTAATCCCATATGTGGGATGTATAAAGGATGTATTTAAAGTTATTATATATGATGTTATACTGGAATTAAAATATACCTTTTTATCATTATTTTTTTTCCATTAAATTATAAGATAGAAATGAAAGTAGCGTTCATGCGTACGTATGGCTTACCGTCTCCATGAACGAGGCATTTCATTTCTTATCCTCAAATGTAATGTACTATTATAAGTACATATAATGGATAAATATTATGTATGATACATCTAAAGGATGAATATAATTATGGAATTAAAAATATACACATCTATCATTTAGTTTTAATTCCATTAATATGACATAGAAATGAATGTAGCGTTCATGCGTACGTACGGCTTACCGTCTCCATGAACTGTGCATTTCATTTCCTATTCTTAAATGATTATGTAATATTATAAATACAAGTATATTCTGGATATATATGATATATATGATATCCAAATCATGAATATCATTATTGAGATAATGTATATTTGACTACGTGAAGAACATGTTAATATAAGAAGTTCCCTTTTGACTTAAGTACCAAATATCAACAAAACAAACATTATTAACTTAAATGATTACATAATGTTTATAACATGTCAATAATTGATATAAAAGGAATAATGAACTTGAAAAAGGTTCTTATGCAAGTAGAAATTAACTCAAGTTTATTATTCAGGACGTTAAAGAACGATCAAGTCAAGTCGGACCCGAGGTAAGGGATCCTACTCCTCTCTTTCTTTTTAAGTACACCATTTTATGTCATTCCATTTAATGCTCGTATTTCTTGTTATTGGGATGTTCTTTTATATTACTCTTACTGTAATTTTTATGTTCATATGATGAGAGACCCTATTATCTCTAATCAATCCATTTTGGATGTTTTGAGTGGTGTCATTAAGCTGCCGAATTTTCGTAAAAGATCTAACCTCTCTCTTTCATTTTAAGTAATCTCCTTTATGTTACTTCTTTTAAGCTGCTCTTTGTCATGATGGGGGATTTTCTTTTATATTCCTCTTTCTCTACATTTTATTGTAATATGATGAGAGACCCTATTTGATCTCATCAATCCATTTTTGGACGTTATAAGTGGCGCTGTTAGTCTGCCGAGTTTTCGTAAGGGATTTTTCATCTCACTTTTATTCCCATGAGATTTATGCTACATTTTCCACAATTTACTTTTTGTGGTGTATGTACTGACCATTATTTTACTCATTGTGTAATTTAATTTCATTTATGAGTATTTACATCAATTTTTTATTGTCATTCTTTCATGGGGTGTATGTTTCGAAAGATACCCATGTCGGTAAGGGAACCTTCCACCCACCTATTTTTAAAAGACTTCTTTTCTTACATCTTTTAATTCACATATTATTATGTTGGGATACATTCTTCTTTATCCTTATTTATGAAAATTTTATGTCCAAGTAATGAGATCCTCTTTACCTCTCTCATCAACCATTTTTGTAAAATTTTATGTGACGTCGATAGGCTGTCGAGTTTTACCAAGGGAACTTCTTAACCCAATTTCGATTTCATTGGGTTCAACATGTAGTTATTGAATATGTCATCCTTTGAATATGTGTGAATAACCTTTCATTGTTTTACACTTAATATCCACTTATATTGGGTGTATTTATATTTGTCACACATAATAATGAGATTGATTTATCCTTAAATTAAGGATAACTTCTTTATAATAGATTTCTTCTCATTTTACATTTCTTTTGAGACTTCCTTGTTGTTAGGCACCAATTTACTCTTATATGGTGTGTATACTGTCCTTTGACATATTATATCATGAATAACTTTATTCTAATGATATTATAAAGTTCAGATTAAATGTTATTCTGCAATTTTTTGTATTCAAGAGTCTCTCATTTTGTAAAAACTCTTTAACAAAAATATCATTTTAAATGTTTTAAAGATTTATTATTCTAAATATTAATGTTTTCAAAATGTTTTTCAGTATTTATTTATATGGACATTAATGTTTTAAAATTATAATTCCATAAAAAGCTTCAAAGTGGTATGGGACACTTTGATTCAAAAATCTCTTTTAAATGGTTTTTGAAAATGGATTGATTATTTCAATATCTGGGAATTACTTATTGAGATTGAAAATGAAATGTTGTTATTGAAATGTTTATATTTTCAATATTTTATGTGTAATGATGGTACTTGTACATTTTACGGGTTGTTACCTGATAAACCATATAACGGGTGGGGCCGTGAATACCAGGACGGGTGGTTACGTTATAACCTCCAATGCATTGGGTATGGAAGTCGGCCGTATGACTATTCCATTAAGTATGTATGGAAGTTGGACGAATGGCTATTCCATTAAGTGATATGTGTGGAAGTCAGCCTTATGGTTATTCCACTTAAGTATGTTTATGTCCCATGTTACCTTTATATGTTATGTGATCTTTGTATGGGTTTTATGGTAATCTTTTGGTTACAGAAGGGTAAGTAATGAACTTTTATTCAGTGAAGAGTTTTTACTACTTCAAAAAGGTGAAAAGTATTACTTTGATAAAGTATACATGGTTTACATGTTGTTTTGAAAAACTAACAGTTTCCATTCTTTGTGTATCCCTTACTGAGCTTTTTATGCTCATCCCATTTTTTTGGAAATGTTTCTCACAGGACTGAACGTGGAATAGGGTCAAGGATGGGATCAAGGGAAAGTCATGCAACCTAAAACATGAAACTGGACATGTTTCTTTTTAATAGTTTTTATTTTATGGAAATTTAGTAAAAGTTTCTACTTTGTAATATTTTGAGATGTAATAGTTATGTCCTAATTCTCTAAAACTCTAAACCTGAAAAGATCCTCAATGTGAATTATTCATTTAATTCAATATTAAGTAAGGTTTAAGGACGGGGCCTTATAGTTGGTATGAAAGGTCGGTTTAGATAACTTTAGAGGTTAGGGTATTCTTTAAGCATAAGTGACATGAACATAATGGTTAGGATTTCATAAACAGTCCTAGTTTTAGATAAAGTGAATGAGTAAGTATATCTTGGTGTTTATATTCCTCTTTAGTACATGATGGTTTTGTTGATATACTCACACTGACCTTTTTGGTCTTAGTAAATGGCTGGATCTAGCATGCACCAAAGTAATGGTGGATGTGAAGGAAACTGTGACAGTTTTCTAAGCGAGCAACCGAATGATATGGGAGCTGCAATGAGAACTCATGTGTTTATCCTCAACCAACTATCTGGAGTCTTTATTGACCACCTAAACCTTGGTGATTTCTATAAGGCATCATATATGCGAGAAACAAATCCCTAAGGAACTACAGGTAATAATCATAATGGTATGTGTGTTCAAAGACCTATGTGTCATTGATGTGGAAAGAAACACCTAGGAAAATGTTTCAAATGGACATAAATATTCTATAGATGTGTAAATGAAGGTCATAAAGCAAGAACCTGCCATGGAAAAAGGAAGAATCCAGTTGACTCGTGGAAAGGGAAAGAAGTTCTTTGTGAGGGATCAATTGAATGTTTTAAATGTGGTGTGCTTGGTCATTATGCAAACACATGTCCTATGAAGAAGTTTCGTGAATGGGATCACCAAGATCATACAAATACTCATTTACCAATACCTAATGCCATTCGGATTGAGGATGAAGATACTGACAATGACCAATCAAAGTTATGGATTATTTCTTAACTTTTGTTTTCTATTTTGGAATCTTAGGATATGATTCGTGATTTTGTTTGAAGGAAAGAAGTATTTCAGAATAAGATGTAATGGAATAGTTAATGGATCATGAAGAATGATGAATGAGTAAGAAGTCAACATATAAGGGCTTCAAGAGTTATGGTGATATTCTTAAGAGTATTAAGTGTCTTTTGATGATGGGGTACATTAGAAGAATTTTTATAGTATGTGTAACACTGATGTTTGATATATGAAATTTTATTTAAATAATATTAATCTATTCTTTTGTGGACATTGTTATAAATAACCATTTGGGTTTATATGAACCTTACTTTCGAGGTAATTATGGGTTACTATATGTAATGATGGAAAGTGAAAGTCATGAGATAAAATTGAGGTTAAATTACATTATGGTTATTTTTGAAGATTTTATCTCGTTATAGGGGAATGTTTTAAGAATTATGTAGTTTTGGAAAAAGGACAACACGCAGACCATGTGACAACCCGTCGTGTCGGACAAGGTTGCGGGAATCGAACCCACAACCAAAGTGCAATGGGTATTTATCACCGACCACTGGACTACGTGAAGTCCGTGGTTAGTTTGACTAATTCTTTTTAGTTAAATGATTTTATGAATTAAGAGTATGTTGATTTTGGGATATTTATGGAAATTTATTAACTTATCATGGATGATATGTGATTAGGTTAATTACTTTTCAATGCGAGACGTTAAATGCAACTGATGTTTTTTGGGGATAAATGTTACGACTTAACTTGGAAGACTATGTGACTAAATCCTTCAAATATTTGGGTTTCAATCTTATTTTGGTTTACTATGAGGAATTTTATGGAAAAATTGTTTATCGAATGGTCCTCGTTGAACTTGGGGTTTTGTTGGACAAATTTTGGAGATTAAGAATAGATTTTCTTTTTATAAAGGGTTATCCTTTTCTGGATTATCTGATCTTGTACTAACCTTTTTGGTTTTGGTTTTGGTTAGAGTCTAAAGACATGGGAAGTGTATAGTTTTCTTTTTTGGATTAGGTGATTCTCTATAAATTGATTATAGTACTCTTAATGCGAACAAGTCTTCCTAAATACCCATCTTTTGGAGAAAATTTGAGTTTGATTAAGGAATCTAGTAAAAGTTGAAAGTATACATGACAAGTAAGTATGTTTCATTATGATTTAGTTAAGCTCAAAAATAAATTCATCCATGAAAAGTAACTTAAAAAAAATTTGTCTGTTAACTTTTCCTACTGGGGAATCGAATACCATTTAACCCATCACAAGTTTTTGATTTTCTTATGGTTAACTTTATCCTAGACATGTTTACTATCACTCTCCATCAGAACATGACCCTTTTTTTTCCTCCATGTCCATATTTTCATACTTGGAATCCTAGTATGTGTTAACTTGGATGACCTTTTTACTTTCCTTTCTTTCCTTTAAAGTGATAGTTTAATTTACTCCTTTTCCAATGGGGGGCTTTCAATGAAGTATCCAAGCATAATTTTAAAATTGTGAGGACACAATTCCCAAATGGGGGGAAGGATGTAACACCCCAGGTAAATAAAGAGTATGACATTTTCACATTTATCCATATTTGTGAATAAAATATAAATATAACTTTAAAGGGGACTCTATGCTCGATGGCGTACCCAACACGCAACAACGAGTTTCTTGGGAATCTTACGTTGCACTCTAATAATAAAATAATATTATTTTAAATGGTAGTTAATGCCAAGCCGTTGTAATGACGGGAATGAACATAACTAACTAAAAAATGATTATATATGTTTTTATATTAATCCAATAAAAAATAAAGGCTTAAAATAAGAAAAGAATTCCATTTTTGGCATATATACTCTAATTTTCACTAAAAGGCCGAACTATCGCCTTTTGATGGCGAACCCTCTTTAAATATAGTTTTGGTCACTCTAATACATTCTATTGGACCAAATAAAACTCTTCTTTGGAATTGGGACATCAATGTTTACTTTTTATAGATTTTTGGTATTTTTTCTGATAAATTTCCTTTTTTTAATGAGTAGTGAAAAATGTTGCATTTTAATTCAAAACCTATTTTTAATCTAATTTATTTATATGAATATATTATCTTTTTAATTGGTTTTAAAGTGTAAATAGAATATATTTTTACCTTTTAATCCAATGGTGGTCATTGAAATTAATATCACTTTAAGATTGGACATAAACGAGTGTCAATCTTTTGAAAGATATTGTTTCTTAAAAACACGCTATTTGTTTTAACAGTGGGATTTAATTATAAAAATAATTAATGAAACTTATATGTTATGAATTTGGTAAAATAGAATTCATTTTTTAATTCAGAATATCAAATATATCTTAGGTTGAATTTTTGGTACTTTTCTGAAAAACTACAATTTTTGATGAATAGTGAAACCACAAAGGGGTCGTTACAAAATTTATTTTTCGTTTAAATGGGACTTTACCACTTCTGTGATTTGAATTTCAAAAATCCAATTTAAATGATTTTAATTATTAAGTAAAATGTGGTTCAATGGGATGAAAATAATTTTTGATGAAAAGTAACTTTTAAGTTTTATTAATCGCGATTAAAGGTAATTAGTGTGATTAAGATAAAAATGATATTATAATAAAATGAAAATATATTGAAACTTGTCCTAACCCTATTTTATGAGTTATAGATGACCAATACAACCCATGTGTCGATTTGTGGTACCCCATGGTGCCACTTGGGTTTGATAATGACATTTATGCCTTTTATTTAAAGTTAAAATAAAAATGTCACAAACATGATTTGTTTTACTAAAAAACTTTTTACATGTGGTTATACAAGTCATAATTTTGACTATAAATATTCATTGGAAAGATAAAAAGATTTCCTACATCATAGTATTTGTTTTATAATTTTTAGACCTTAAATAAATTAAATTCATTATGACATCATGATGATGCAGTGATGACCTCATTATTTAACGATTTAAATAAAATGGAAAGATAATGAATACTCCAAGACATAAACATGTCAAAAACCTATTGGATGGGTGTATTGCGAACCCATATAACCTTATCCTCTAAAAAAATCAATGTAGGACCATTAAAATCCGAAAACCATTTGAAAATAAAGTAACATTTTATACTTTACCAAGAGTGCCCCTCCTCTCCTCTTATAAAAGCCCCCCACCTCTACCACCTTACCCACAACTATAAAGCCTTTGGTTCTCCATGATCTGATCATATTATCTCTCCACATCCCTCTCATCATCCTAGAAGCCTTAACATAGGCAGGAAGCTCTTCAAGAAACTCTTTTGGTTTAAACCAAATGGAGTTACCCAATTTTAAGGTAGCGTCTTCACTTGTGCTCTTTTGTTTTATTTAGCTTCTCCAACCCCCTAAACTGTTTTTATTCATTTCTTTTGTAGAAACTCCAGTATCTTAAATATACTAGGATTTTTTTATAATATGTATTAGAGCTAAACTTACACACACCTTCATATAATGGTTAAATAACATACTGTTTCTGTGGATGGAGAATTTCTGCCTCACGAAACGATGATTGTTCAACACTCATATAACACCTTCAATGGTGGACATTAAGATGTCACTATGTTTATATATGATATATAATATTTTTATGTTTTAAATAAGCTTTTGTATTTTTCATTTGTGGCATACCTTTATGGCTTCCATTATGTGTATACGCGATATCTTCATTTTAGGATGTGCGGACAACCGCCCCCGCAAAGTGATTTGATTCGTTAATGCCATATGTTGGATGTATAAAGTATGGATTTAAAGTTAATATATATTATGTTATACTGTAATTATAATATACGTTTATATCACTATTTTTTTCTTTCCATTAATGTATGATATAGAAATGAAAGTAGTATTCATCTGTACGTACGGCTTACCGTCTCCATGAACGGTGCATTTCATTTCTTATCCTCAAATGTAATGTACTATTATAAGTACATATAATGGATATATATGATGTCTGATACTTCTAAAGGATGAATATAATTATGGAATTAAAAATATACACATCTCTCATTTAGTTTTAATTCCATTAATATGACATATAAATGAAAGTAGTGTTCATGCGTACGTACGTCTTACCGTCTCCATGAACGGTGCATTTCATTTCCTACTCTTAAATAATTATGTAATATTAAAAATACATGTATATGCTGGATATATATGATATATATGATATCAAAATCATGAATATCATTATTTATATAATGTATATTTTACTACGTGAAGAACTTGTAAATATAAGAAGTTCACTTTTGACTTAAGTACCAAATATCGAAAAAACAAACAGTATTAACTTAAATGATTACATAATGTTTATAACATGTCAATAATTGATTTAAAACGAATAATAAACTTTAAAAAGGTTATTAATAAATTATAAATTAACTCATGTTTATTTTTCAGGACGTTAAAGAACGATCGAGTCAAGTTGGACCCGAGGTATGGGATCCTACTCCTCTCTTTCTTTTTAAGTACACTCTTTTTTTTCATTCCTTTTAAAGCTCATATTTCTTGTTATTGGGATGTTCTTTTATATTACTCATATTTTAATTTTTATGTTCATATGATGAGAGACCCTATACTCTCTCATCAATCCATTTTGGACGTTTTGAGTGGCGCTGTTAGGCTGCCGAATTTTCGTAAGAGATCTAACTTCTCTCTTTCATTTTAAGTACTCTCCTTTATGTTACTTCTTTTAAGATCCTCTTGGTTATGATGGGGGATGTTATTTTATATTCCTCTTTCTATAGATTTTATTTTAATATGATGAGAGACCCTATTTGATCTTATCATTCCATTTTTGGAAGTTTTAAGTGGCGATGTTAGTCTGCCGAGTTTTCGTAAGGGATTTTTCATCTCACTTTTATTCTCGTGAGATTTATGCTACAATTTCCACAATTTCCTTTGAGTGGTGTTTGTAATGCCCATTATTTTACTCATTATGTAATATAATTTCATTTATGATTATTTACATCAATGTTTTATTGTCCTTCTTTCACTGGGTGTATGTTTCGAAAGATACCCATGTCGGTAAGGGAACCTTCCACCCACCTCATTTTAAAATACTTCTTTTGTTACGTCATTAAATTCATATACTATTATGTTGGGATATGTTCTTCTATATCCTTATTTATGTAAATTTTATGTCCAAGTGATGAGATCCCCTTTATCTCTCTCATCAACCCTTTTTTAAAATTTTATGTGATGCTGATAGGCTGACGAGTTTTACCAAGGGAACTTCTTAACCCAATTTCGATTTCTTTTCGTTCAACATGTAGTTATTGAATATGTCATCCTTCGAATATGTGTGAATAACCATTGATGGTTTTACACTTAATATCCACTTATATTGGGTTTATTTATATTTTTCACACATAATTATGAGATTTATTTATCCTTAAATTAAGGATACCTTCTTTATAATGGATTTCATCTCATTTTACATTTCTTTTGATACTTCATTGTTCTTATGCACCAATTCACTCATATATGGTGTGTATACTGTCCTTTGACATATTATTATCATGAATCCCTTTATTCTCCTAATATTATAAAGTTCAGAATAAATGTTATTCTGTAATTTTTTGTATTCAAGAGTCTCTCATTTTGTAAAAAACTCTTTCACAAAAATATTGTTTTAAATGTTTTAAAGATTTATTATTCTAAATATTAATTTTTTCAAAATGGTTTTTAGTATTTATTTTTATGGACATTAATGTTTTAAAAATATAATTCCATTAAAAGCTTCAAAGTGGTATGGGACACTTTGATTCAAAAATATCTTTTAAATGGTTTTTAAAATGGATTGATTAATTCAATATCTGGGAATTAATTATTGTGATTGAAAATGAAATGGTGTTATTGAAATGATTATATTTTCAATATTTTATGTGTAATGATGGTACTTGGACATTTTACGGGTGGTTACATGATGAACCATATGAAGGGTAGTGCTGTGAATATGAGGACGAGTGGTTACATTACAACCTCCATTGCATTGGGTATGGAAGTTGGCCGTATGACTATTCCATTAAGTATGTATGGAAGTTGGCCGAATGGCTATTCCATTAAGTGATATGTGTGGAAGTCAAACTTATGGTTATTCCACTTAAGTATATTTATGTACCAAGTTACCTTTATATGTTATGTGATCATTATATGGGTTTTATGGTAATCTTTTGGTTACAGAAGGGTATGTAATGAACTTTTATTCAGTGAAGAGTTTTTACTACTTCGAAAAGGTGAAAAGTATTGCTTTGAAATAGTATACATGGTTTACTTGTTGTTTTGAAAAACTAATAGTTTTCATTCTTTGTGTATCCCTTACTGAGCTTTTTATGTTCATCCCAAGTTTTTGGAAATGTTTTTCACAGGACTTAACGTGGAATAGGGTCAAGGATGGGATCAAGGGAAAGTCATGCAACATAAAACATGAAACTAGACAAGATTCTTTTTAAGAGTTTTTTATTTTATGGAATCTTAGTAAAAGTTTCTAATTTGTAATCTTTTGAGATGTAATAGTTATTTCATAATTCTCTAAAAATCTAAACCTGAAAAGATCCTCAATGTGAATTATTCATTTAATTCAATATTAAGTAAGGTTTAAGGATTGGGCCTTATAGGCCGCACCACCAACAGGCCTCCCGAGCCGCCCCGGTCGGGCCAGCCCATCGGCCTCCCGAGCCACTTTGGCCTCGCCATCTTGCCTCCCATCTGAGCCGCCCCGGCCATGCCCGCCTACCAGCCCTCCGATCCCCCGGCCGAATAGGCCCCTCACAGCACCCCAGCCGAACCGACATGCACCCTCACGGCGCCTCAGCCATACTGGCCACCACCCTCGCGTCGCTCCGGCCGAACCAGCCCTATGCCCTGGGCTGAGCCACCCATGTGGCGCCCACAGTAACAATCGGCCCTCACGCCATCCTGCGGCCGGTCCACACCCTCGCGGCCCGTTCGTGCCCTCTCGGCCCTCCGTGGCCCCTCGAGGCCAACTGGGTTGTGCCCGGCGGGCCTGGCCGAACCACACGGTCTGGCCCACACAACAAGTCGAGCCAGACCCAACGGGTCCGGCCAAGTGGACCCATACCAGGTCTACCTAGACTGGGTCGGTCTAGGTTGGTCCGACTGGGTCCAACCAGACCCGGGCCCACTATGACCCTTTACGTTCTTTTAGTCATATCATTGGCACCAGACATCTGTTTGACGAACCGTCAGTGGTGCTGGTAATCTTGGAGCATGACGGTCCGTTTGAGTATATCCCAATAGAGTATGGGGTATAGTTGAGATACGGTCAGGTTGGATTGTACACAAGTCAAAACGGTCCCTGGGGACTAAAAGGCTAATAACTCACAGGCCGGGCATCTGATTGACGTGTTGTATGTTGAATTAAGACCCATACGGTGTGGCATACCTTTGAAATACTTTCTCATGGGACTTCGTGATAGATGTATTATCAACTAGTATCTCGTGGAGCGGATCCTCCCCGAGATAAGAGAGCGTAGTGCAGAGACCTAGTAGCTGGATGAGACAGGACGACCACTGACCGTTTGACATGGATTGACTCTACTAGCCCAGTGGGGAGCACCATGGTGTCTCGGAAGACCCACGTTGGGGTAGCACACTTGGTGACGCGGAAGACCCATGGTACTCGACACAAGGAATAACATAGTAGGCTATGAGGGGGACTGCGCTTGGTGACATGGTAGACCCACAATGGGGAGTGCCTCTATATGATGCGACAAACCCACAATACTCGACAGAAGGAGTACCTCCACAGTCCAAGGTTAGTGGGAAGCGTTCTTGGTGTTTCGGTAGTCCCACTATACTCGATTGAGCTAGATTTCTCCAGCAGTCGAGGTTTAGATAATGTGACTGGGGATGTTAAATGATATTACAGATAGAATAGAATCCTGAATTGAGTTGAGTCTTTAATTTTGTGTTTTCATAATGATTGAGATACAATACTTAATATCTTAGGTATATGTATAGGCATATACCTAAGTAGGGTAATATATTGATTTCATACATTGTGGTTTATCCTTGTTAGATTTTGTGAGACCTAGAGGGTCTCGAGATCCCTACTGAGTATCTTTATACTCACCCCTGCACGTTCTATGCCCGTACAATGTTATGTTGGATGCGGATGACAGATAGCACTGACTGAGGTAGAGAGTACCAGGACTGGACAGTACCCGGAGGTGGGACATATGACTTGTTGGAACACAAAGGATATGGATGGACGTGGTGTGATGCAGAGACGATCTATACCTACCCTTCAGGTAGGAACCTAGGATCACGATCTAGTAGATGTCTTTTCTTTTTCATCAGATGTATTGAATTTCAGTTGTACATGTACTTTCCTTTTGGGCTTGTATTATGGCCCCATTTACTTTCAGCAATCTTTTGATATACAATTTTCTTGGAGTTTTATCAATATGTGTGTTTTCTTGGTTGTGTGTTACAGGTTATAAATTCAATGCCTTACCGGTTTTAGGGATTTATACCTTTGGTGCTAGTCGCCAACCCCTGGCCTATGGAAGGCGGGTTTGGGGTAGTCACGGCACGGGCCCTAGGGGACGGTTCGTGAAAAATTGGTATCAGAGGATTCGGTTCTACCAAAAAACCTAGGACTCTGATATTTTCATTAACGATATAGGGTTATGTGTAGTGAGTGTGGTTTTCAGTTCTGGGAGTCCAGTGTTGGTGTGTTGGCCGACATATCCATACACCAGGACCCTCACTTCTGATTTCTGACTATGTGCATGAAAACACAAATTATGAGTGTGTTTTCAAAAGTTTTCCTTAAATCATCTCCACAGGGTCATCTCACCATGTACAACTTTTTACCGTAGCACAACTGTTTCTTATTAGGAAGCCTCCACATAGATAGCTGGCTGGAGTTCCGAGAGTTATACGCACTGATAGACCACCGAGCGTCGAGGCTTCAGTGTAGGGCCAATTTCTAGTAGAGGTACCCTGAGTACCCCTGCCCGTTTGGCCATCAATTCCACCAACCCCAGCATCAGATGGTGCACACCACTTAAACACGATGCCCGAGTTCTAATGCTAGTGTCCACCTAGGTTTTGGGGAGTAACGGACTCACAGGCGGCTAATGATTCGCTGGCCACTTTGATGAGAGTTTTCATATTGGTAGGGACACCAGTAGACCTCTTGGTGATCCTTTCTACTAGCCTACTATAGGAAGCAGCAGGAAGATAGTGGAGCTGGATGCTCAAGATTCATGACGAGTTGGCGTTTCTCTGGGAAGACATTGAGATCCTGTTTCAGGCAGAGTTTGTTTCATTGACTCTCCGTGCAGTGCGCATACAGGAGAAAAATCATCAACAGCAGGGCATCATGACTATAGCTTAGTACTCAGCGAGGATCAAATTCCTCCCATGCTACTCCACCGATATGGTGAATGACCAATTTTTCAGGTCCTGAAACATCGAGTTGGGTCTCATACAAGAATTAAGATCTTCGATGGTCTCACTTAGCATCCCAACACAGGAGGGGGTATTAGACAGATCTTTCTTGGTGGAGATTTTCCTTTCTGTGTAGTCACTTGCAGCGAGACCCACTACCAGTCTTCACATAGTGGAGTCTTCAGCAGTTGGAAGTCGATAGATGTCACAGTGGTCTAAGAGGACATGGCCTACAGGTGGATGACCGCATTACTCATGATCGGTTGTGCAGGGCACCCGAAGCGGAGACAGACAGGCCAGGAGTAGGCAGTGATACTCATGTAGAGATTCGATCAAAGCATTCCACAATGCACAAGCAGACATGGCAGAGGATCTGGTCAAGCAACTGGTGGTGGGAGACGTTTCATGATATTATAGCCACCACCATCAGGTGGTCCACCCCGACCGCAGGGAGAAGGAAGACAGGGGAGAAATCAACTATAGGTAGCTAAGGCTTATGATCATGGGGCTCAAGAGATGATTCGAGGTACGATCTGTGTCTATTCCACCATGGTTACAGTACTTATTGACACAGGTACCAACTATTCATTTATTGCCACCACCATCATTCGGAGCACGAAGATTCTGACGGAGCCGTTGGCTCGATCCATATGACTAGAAACTCTTATGGTACTAGATTCGACGATTACTTACTAGTCCATGAAGTGTGAGATTACTCTAGGAGGTGAGAGCTTTGGTAGGGATCTCCTAGAAGAAGCGTCAAGGCCTTATGACATCATCTTTGGTATGGACGGGTTATCTACAGTTTTTGCTCAGATTGACTATATTAGGTGCAAAGTGTGATTTGTATGAATAGACGGGACCATGTTAACCTTCATTGGAGAGAAGGGAGCCTTTGCAGCACATGATGGACTTTCATGGAGTAGAGTGCAGCCGATCACTCATCAGTTCGCTAACCATACCCATGGAGATGTTGATGTGGAGCATCCGTGTTATCTTATAGTGGTAGACTAGTACATGGATGATTCTCCTGATGATGTCATAGGTCTACCTCATCACAGAGATGTGGAAGTTTACATTGACTTGTACTAGGGGAGGGCACCAATATCTAACCTAGAATTTCAGATGTCTCCCATAGAGCTTCGTGATCTGTGGGTACAGCTGGAGGACTTATAGGGGAAGGTATTCTTTTGGCCTAGTGTTTCTCCATGGGTAGCCCCGATTATGCTCTCCAAGAAGGTAGATGGGAGCCTGATTCTTTGTGTCGACTACCGTCACCTGAAGTAGTTGTCCTGGGAAAACAACTACCCACTTCCGAGGATTGACGACCTCTTTGATGAGATAAATGGAACTTGTTGGTTCTCGAAAATAGAACTCAGATTAGGCTATCACCAACTCATAGTGCGAGATGAGGATCCACAGAAGGCAGAATTCTTGTGTCGGTATGACCATTACGATTTCTTGGTCATGATATTCGGCGTGAAAAACGCTCCAACAGTGTTCATGGGACTCATGAATATGATCTTTCATCCATACCTTGACCGTTTTGTCATAGTCCTTATTGATGAAAGTCTGAACAACTCGACTACTGAGGAGGAGCATGCATATCACTTTTAGGTAGTACGGGACACACTCTGAGAGCACCAGCATTATGGTATGATCTTGAAGTGACAGTTTTCGATCTAAGAGGTTCACTTTATAGGTCATGTCATCTGAGAGGCTGGAGTTGTAGTATATACAGCGATGATTGAGGTGGTACATTTTTGGGAGCCACCCCGGAGTGTGACTGAGGTACGGAGTTTCCTGGGTATGGCTGTATACTACCAGAGATTTTTTCCATATTTCTCCAGAGTTGCAACACCACTATTATCCTTAATTAAGAAGGGGCAACCCTTTGTGTGGTCAGAGATATAACAACAGAGATTTCAGTAGCTGAGGAAGAGGGTGAATAGTTCCACCATCATGAAGCTTCCAGAGGAAGGTGTAGGGTACGTGGTATATGACGACACATCAGGGACTGGACTCGGATGTGTCCTGATGCAGGAGAAAGCAGTGATCGCTTATGTATCCTGAAAGATGAGAAAACATGAGAAGAACTACACTACCGATGACCTAGATTTAGTAATGGTGGTCTTCTCCATGAAGACGTGGCGACACTATCTGATGGAAAAGCATTTTTCTGTGTACTCTGATCACAAGAGTCTCTGGTATATCTTCTCTCAGAAAGACTTGAACCTGAGACAACAATGTTTTCTTGAGTTCCACTAAGACTGTGAATTCGAGATAGTCTATACTCCTAGGAAGGGGAACGTGGTAGCAGATGCACTCAGTAAGAGAATAGGTATACAGCTTCTAGGAAAAGCGATAGAGAAGCTAGCTACTTTGTAGATGGTGTTTATGTGTGAAATTGGTCGATCTTTTAATGATAATCATCTTCTTCTTAATTGTGCAGATGATTTAACTGAGTATGTAGCCTATGCGGATTGAGTTTTGAAAACAATTTTGGTGTGTGCGTGGTTTTAAAAGAGGGGTTGAGTGTGTAATTGTGATTTTGCGTGCGTAGATACCCAGTTTGGAATTCCTGCATTAGTGTGACATCTGACAAGAACTTGAATTACTTGAGCACAAACGGGAAGCCTGGGTACTAGGTGGGTGGACTAGACTAGCATTCTAGTGATACAGGAGTGGCCTCGGACCAGTTTCACATAGTGGGATTGACACTTACAACACTAACTGAACATTGGATGATGACTGGAGACCACTATGGTAGGATGTGTTTCCCTACCAGTGGCTCGTGCACGGGAATGTGTGATATGGTTCACCGAGACATGAGGTTATAGGGTCCCACTTCTCGCTAATATCTTTAGGGTCTCCCATGTATTGTGCTCTTCCTCTGCTTGCTGCTCTCCGTCGGCACACAGTGTGACGTTGGGGTTACCAAGAAAAATGTGTGTGCGTGTGTACGTGTGTGTGTGCGTGTGTGTGTGTGTGCGTGTGTATGTGTGTGCGTGCATCTTTGTGTGTGTGTGCGTCTGTGTGTGTGTGTGTGTGCGTCTGTGTGTGTGCGTGCGAGTGTGGGCACGTGTACGTGTGTGTAAGATAATTTAAGGTGTTTTCCTTTTAGAAAAGTTTCCACTTAAAAACTTCTTTCATTAAAAATTCTTTAAATCGTTGTTTATTTTTATTCTGTTAAATTGCAAATGTATTTGTCTTTTAATAATTATACATGGAACCTTTTCTCAGTGGAATCCTACTGGGCTTTCAGCTCACACCCTACATACACCCTTGGGTGTGTGTCAATTCGGTTTCTTCTACTTTCAAGGTTGCGACATCCTGCTTAGTGATGGTGGTTCGGGTTGTAGTTGGTCTATTCATGCAGAGTGGTGTCGATGTGGTCTCTCTTCTACCGGGTGGTTTGAGTAAGAATTTTAGTTTCCACTGTCGTCTTTTCTTTTTAGTTTTTTGGTTCGAGTTGTGGACAATAAAAATGTTCATAGTTTAAAGACGTGTTTGGTTGACTTTTTTTCAGTTTCAATTTATTTATCTGGATAGATGTTTTTCTTTATTTTATTTCAGGTAAAATCATTCCCACTTGTTACTTACTATACCCGGGCACATGTGCCAGCCCGTGGGGATCGGGAACACCCTTCGGGTCATGTCGCGGGTCGGGTCAGACAGCGGGTCGGATGGAGACCCGACCTTGTTCATGAAAAAATGGTATCAAAGGGCAAGGTTTTCTCTCTTGGGTCATGTTCTTTTGAGATAGAGTCAGTGTAGTGCATAATTTTTGTTGTCGGATCTCGATTTTCTAGCTACGATCAATGTGCCTGGCCAGCACACCTCATGACGGGACTCGAGTTACCAATGTATGATGTGGTTTGTCTGAGTTTTTTGCCCTTGCGGATAATCCTATCTAATGTAATAGAAAAGGGGTAAGGTCAGTGGTCTTAGTGAGATTGCAGGGTCTGGCAAGCCTTGTGGAGCCAAGGACGCTGTCATAGAATACCCTCTGTGGCAGTGCTGTGATTGGCGTATGGCCACCAACCATACGTTCTAGTCACCCGCTGACACAAGATTTCTCTTTCTTCGTTTCTCATCTCTTTGTTTTGGATTTGTGGAAATTTGTTTGTTTTAAGTAAAAATGTTTTTGTCTTGGAAAATGTTTTCAAATGAAGAACTTTAAGAATGAAATGGTGTGTGAGGTTTGAAAAGTGTGGGTTGGATGTTTTGGTTTTTAAAAATGGAATGGTTTGTTTTTGACCCTTGGTGTTATCGTGGGAAACCACATTCATGAGTGAATATGGTAAAAAGAAATGGTTAATGGCACAAGTGGATGAGTGCTTGGATGGATATGAGGTTGGTGCCAGTGCGGCACGAGAACATGCCTGTGCGAGGCCCATGGGACACCATTGGTGTTTGTGTAACCCACCTGGTTTGTTTATTTTCAAAAAGGTTGGTTAAATGAAAATTCGTTGTGTTGATAACCAGTGTTTGTGTGGAATGTGCTTGTGTTTTGGAAATGTCAGATGTGAGGCGTTTTGAGCCGAGGGTCCTTTTTGACTGATTTGTGTCTTGAGTTTGGATTTTTGTTGGTCAGTTGGTGTGAAAGCATGTGGTTAACGGTCTATTTTAAAAAGGTACATCGGGGAGCCTTTGTAGTGGTTACCGCTACACCTTTTGTGTTCTCTTATGGTATGACTTGACCGTGAGACCAGTTTGGTTGGGTCCATGGTTTTCCTTCTTGACTAGTGTATGCCCCCCATAAGGTTTTCACATGTGATTGAATTGCGGCCAAAGGCAAATCACCATTGGCCAACCCTCCAGTTGATTAAAGTAAGGGATCTCCATTTTGGGATATAGTGCTAAGTCTTCTCCTCTCTCCTTTCGGTTAAGTAAATCCTCTCGCAGCGGGATAAAAAATGTGAGGGGAACTGAGTTGAGTTTCGGTCTCTTTGAGTGTCTCGACCTGTCAGATATGAAGCTTGACGTCGTCATGTTTGAAGGTTCCCCCTGGAAACGGCGAAAGGAAATCTAGTTGGGAAGGGTGAAGGCGGTTCAGAATTTTCAGTGTTGACCGGTGTCTTGAAGGGATTTGTAGTATTTACATCGGGTGCAAGGGTCATCTTCAGTGAAGTGTTGCAGCAGGAGGTCCCTTTGATAGTCAACGGTGGTTTCTAAGCGGTAAAGGAGACTCCAGTGGGAAAAAAGTGGAAGCAACCCTAAGTTGTTGGTTCGGTCTATCATTCTAAATGACCTCTATTCTTTAGTTTGTTTCGTTTTGAAAAGGTTCGTGTTAGGATACTAGTTTAGCAGACCCAGTCATATGAGACTTCTTTGGTGGTTCGTAAGAATCACGTGTTGTTCAAGACGCGGATTAAAGTCTTTCTCAATGTAATGTTCCTCTCAATAGCAACGGTCATGTTCAGGTGATGATTGGTGGTGTCGTGTTCTCATTCAGTGTGACAACGGGTGATGTGCATGCACCATTTCAACTCTGGTGTTGGAAAATTTCTATGTATGATCAGTTGGATGTCTTAATGTGTTGTGTTTTCTGGTGTTGCCTCAGTTTTAGTGTGGTTTCATGTGACACCCAAAGGAGAAGCTCCTTTTAAGAGACTTCAATGCCTGACTGCGAGGCATAATATGCTTCAAGCATCAGGGCACCAGCCATAGGCCTCGGAGTGAAGCTGGTGTGTGGTCAGGAACCCCAGGAGTGTATGAGACCCCAAACTGATTTCTGTCATCAATGTCAAGAGTGAAAGCAACATAAATTTTTTTCTATGGTTGTTCCGCTCTGAATGAGCCGTCTGGTTGAATATAGTTTACGCGACCATGTGGTGGCGTGTTCGTCTCATTGCCTTAATGTCTCGAGGGTTGCGTCCCACCAAAGGTAATCGTCTTTTGTGGTCCTTATGGGATATGTTGGGTAGGTTGGTCTGAAATTGGAATGAAACTCATTTAGTGATGTGAAGATGTTGGTTTTTCTTGGGTCATGCTTTTGACGCCCCGGTAGTTGGGCCCCCCCCCATCCCCACCCCTTGTGGTGGGGTGTTTGGTCACCATTGGGATTTTTTCAATGTTCTATATCCTCTGTTTGTTCTAGTGGTTGTGAGACCCACGATGGGTCTCGTACAAAGGTCCCTGGAATAAATCGGTGTTGGCCTTTCTTGAATGGTGGGGAGTCTTCCCAGATCTCTCCATGTTGGTTATCTAGTCTCGTCTTGGGCGTTGGTAGATGCTTTATGGTGGGGAGACCCACATTGGGTCTCATATGAATGTCTCTAGAATGAATTAGTACTGGACTTTATTTAATGGTGGAGAGTCCGCTCGAACCACCCCATGTCGGTTTTCCAGTCTCATCTCAGGCGCCAGTGAATTCCTAATGATGGAGAGCCCCTTGGTCCTCCACATGTTGATCATTTTCTCCAATTTTTTAAATATGTATTGGTGATAAGATATCCGGGTGTTCCTTGGATGTGGTTGGTCTCGTTGTTCGTTCCAGACAAACAACATGGCTTACCCTTGTTCGTTCATTGTAGCCAAATGGTTTGGTTTTCGTTTAATAGTTCTTGAGGTGTTTCAGTTTGTAAGGTTGGTTTCTGTGGGTTCAAGAGTTCGTTTTCTAAAACAATCAACTGGAGGCATTCTGGATCTTCAGGGTGGGAAACACATATCAGAAATCCTTTTTATGAGTTCATGAGTTTGTCTTTGAGTCACTCTCTCTAGGCACGATGCTTTTGCCTCTATTTTCTTGATGTTTGTGGGGATCCCATTTGAATCTAAACAGAGTGTGGTTTTCTACTTTGGGGGTTGGTTCTGGTTGCGGCTTTCCAGGGAAGGAATGCTTTATAGTGAGGAGAATTTTCACACCCGTATTTTTTTATATTATTAACTTTATTTCTTTGTTGGACATCAGATAGTTCGGGTCGAGGCCCGACATATTTTTTTTTCGAGTTCTTTGTGTTTTGGTCTTGTTTGCGTCCACCGCAATGCGGTCGAAGCTACGCGGCCTCACTTGGGACGCTGCGCGGCCCTGGCCGGTTAACCGCACGCCTTGCCGAAGATTAATTAATGAAAAAAATTGAATTAACAATTGTTTTAATAATAATAATCATAATAATTTCATTTGAGATTATTATTATTATTATTATTATTATTGTTGTTGTTGTTGTTGTTGTTATTTTTATTTTAATCTATTACAATTATTATTAATTTGGTTTTGAGTTTTGTTTTAAGTTTTAATTTAGTTTCATTTTTTTAATTGAATTATTTTTATTTTTTTATTTAGTTTTATTGTTGAGTTTTCTTTTTCTTTTTTTTCCTTCTTTTTTTAGGGCTTTCGGACCCTCCCTCCTACCCCTTCTCGTCGCACTAAACCCCATCCCCCCCCCCAAAACCCTATGCGGCGCATCCCCCCCTGCTGCAACCTTTGGCCGCTTGCCCTCCTTCCCATGTCAACCCAACTGGAGCGTGCCGCAGCCCTTCTCCCTCTCCAACCCGCGCACCGCCTCCCTCTCAGCCTGTCCGCCGGCCGCCCCCTCTTTGGCTTGAGCCGCTCCACGAACCCCCTCCTCGCCCCTGTCTGGCCCTCCTCGACCCGCCGACCTCCTATCCCCGGTGACCAAACACCTCCCTTGGTGGAGCCTTACCCCACTGTAACACCCTCTCCTTATGGTATGCCCTTTTCTCATCTTTTCTACTGTTTTGGGCCTTGTTTTTTGGGTTTTTTTCCAGCGGGTTTAGGTTCCGATTATAGGTTTTGATTTTATTTTTTATTGGTTCAATTTGATGATTTATGGTTCACCTTTGGTTCGTTTATGGTGCGCATTAGTTGCGGTTGAAGAATTAAATAAATTTCTCGGTTAATTATTGATGTTTTGGTTCAATTGTTTGTTTAGGATCGATTTGGTTTTGTTGAGTTGTGTTTGACGTGCGGCGGTCGTTGCGCACCACAGTTGTGAAGTCTGCAATGACAGGGTAGGTGGTTCCCCGTCTAGTTATTAATTGATGAATTAGGATGCAATATTAATTTTCTTAGCATGTTGTTTAATTAATTCGGGTAATATAGAGTTGTTTTTCCTTTCGTTTTGAAGTATGAATTGCATTAAAATTGTTTAGTAAATTGTTTATCTTGTGTGTGTGTTTCTGCGGAGAACCTTTTTGGTGATTCTTAACGTGTCCCATTAGATTAGTAAAAAAAATTTCTCTAGAGATGCGAACTATGTTTTTGAAATGGCATTGGGTGCGTTGGGTTGTAAAAGAATTTTTTTTGCTTTGAGTTTAGTGGGAAATTCCATGTGATTATTTTAAATTGTTTTATAAGCTTCTGCTTTTGACATGTTAAATTATGTGATGATTTACTCCTCTGATTTTACAAATTGTAAAATGTTTAATTAAATGACTTTTGTGGTGAAAATCATGTTTTGATAAGATTCTGTTGTGTGTTTGGTTATGAAAGAGGTTTGGGTTGTTTTTGTTTGCAAATTCATGTTCTGCTCATCAAATTTGTTTATTAAAATCCTAAGTGTTTTAGGAAATAGTTATTAAGGATGGAAAATTGTTTTAGTTGGTTTTGTAAGAAATGCAGATTGAGTTCTGAAACTTTTTAGTGTGCGCCTTATTTCTAAATGGTGTTTATGTGTGAAATTGGTCGGTCTTTTAATGATAAGTGTCTTCTTCTTAATTGTGTGGATGATGTATATTGAGTTTTGAGTAAAATTTTGGTGTGCGCATGGTTTTAAAAGAGGGGTTGAGTGTGTAATTGTGATTTTGCTTGTGTAGATACCCAGTTTGGCTTTCATGCATTAGTGTGACATCTGACATAAACTTGAATTACTTGAGCACAAATGGGAAGCCTGGGTACTAGGTGGGTGGACTAGACTAGCGTGCTAGTGATACAGGATTGGCCTCAGCCCAGTTTCACTTAGCGGGATTGACGCTTAAAACACTAACTAAACATTGGATGATGACTGGAGACCACTATGGTAGGTGGTGTTTCCCTACCAGTGGCTCGTGCACGATAATGTGTGATACGGTTCACCGAGACATGAGGTTCTAGGGTCCCACTTCTCACTAGTATCTTTATGGTCTCCCATGTATTGTGGTCTTCCTCTACTTACTTCTCACCGTCGGCACACGGTGTGACGTTGGGGTCACCAAGAAATGTGTGTGTGCATGTGTATGTGTGTGCGTGCGTTTGTGTGTGTGCATGTGTACGTGTGTTCATGCATCTGTGTGTGTGCGTGTGTATGTGTGTGCGTGCGTCTGTGTGTGTCAGTGCATCTGTGTGTGTGCGTGCAAGTGTGGGCGTGCGTACGTGTCTGTAAGATAATTTAAGGTGTTTTCCTTTTAGAGAAGTTTCCCCTTAAAAACTGTTTTCATTAAAAATTAGTTAAACACTTGTTTATTTTTATTCTGTTAAATTGCAAATGTTATTGTCGTTTAATAATTATGCATGGAACCTTTTCTCGGTGGAATCCTACTGGTCTTTCAGCTCACACCCTACATACACCCTTGGGTATATGTAGATTCGGTTTCTTCTGCTTTCCAGATTGTGACTTCGTGCTCAGTGATGGTGGTTCGGGTTGCACTTGGTCTTTTAATGCAGAGTGGTGTCGATGCGGCCTCTCTTCTGTTGGGTGGTTTGATTAAGAATTTTAGTTTCCGCAGTCATCTTTTCTTTTTAGTTTTTGGTTCGTGTTGTATACTTTAAAAATGTTCATAGTTTAAAGACGTGTTTGGTTGTCTTTTTTTCAGTTTCAATTTATTTATCTGGCTAGTTGTTTTTCTTTTTTTATTTTGGGTAAAGTCATTCCCACTTGTTACTTACGATACCTGGGCACTTGTGCCAGCCCGTGGGGATCAGGAACGCCCTTCGGGTCATGTCGCGGGCCGGGTCGGGCGCCGGGTTGGATGGTGACCCGGCCTGGTTCATGACATATAATGATATAAATTGTATTTTTTAATAGTACATAAATAATTATAAATAAATAATTTTATATTCAATTAATTATAAATTTATTATTTTATAAAATTTAGCAATATAATTATTATAATTATAAATAATAATTATACTTTCTAAAAAAATATTTAATTTCTTTAAGGTGTTATATGTAATTATCATCTCTTTTAAAGCGCTGGTAAACAATTAGATTCATCATCTATTTTTCAATGGTCATAAATCTCTATTTCTATCCGCAGTAAATAAGCTTTAGTAATGATTCATTTTTAAATTATTATTAACATAACACTGATAAAAGGTATCATTATCATCATTTTTTTTGAAGCGCTAATAAAATTCTCCCAGCTTATTTTAAGAACCCTAACAATCGCGAACCTGTTCATGGTATTTGGAGCTCTCCAATTAATCCAACGCTCAAATCCAGGCCTCATGTGATTTAGCATTACCCAATATGACCGGTTTTCAATTCTCCTCAAACAGAATCCTGGTTTTTCGATATCTCTAATTTACCTTGATTATCCACAAAATATTGTCATCCCACATCTATGTATCCCAAAACGTCCAGTTGCACTATCATATAATAAAACAAACCAAAATTCATTATTTTTTATATAATGATGCATTGTTTTCCCCGATAGAGTGTGAATTTATCTGCGACAACATTGGTACTATACGACTTGAAATATATCAAAACCAATGTTGGTTAATGTTGTTGTGAAGAATAACTGGTTATTAATACATATATTCTATGACATATAGCTATTTGTAATCATCATATTATACCAAATTCATCCATATAGCAGTGGGTGTTGTCATTGTTTTGGAATATTCCATTCAAAATCAAATAGGAACCACGTTTTCATATTTTTATTAACAAATTAATACTATATGATTTCATTGATTTTCCTATAATCCAAGGAAAATAATTTGCCAATCATAGAACTCTTATATCATACCTCATATGATCCAGGAAAAAAATTAATTTTCTTTTTCAATTAAGAAAATATTATTTTATTTACATATATGATTACTAACATCCTTTTACCATTCCCCTTTTTGATGTAGAGGGTGTGATCAACTCTACCTCGCTAAAAACCAAGCTTTATTATGTATTGATCAAAGCATAAATACCAAGTCCATAGTGATATCATTATCTTATACAAATAAATATTTAACTAGAATAACATTATATTGATTACTTCCTTAATAAACCCATTTGGGTTCTCAATGTATACTCCCCCATAAGAAATCTGTTGAGGATTATATATTTGATAACTATTTGGTATTCTTTTAACCACATTTTCACTGAAAATGCAAAATATATCATATATTTTCTAACCAGGATATGGGAGTATATTTTAATAAAATATAAATTCCTTTTATCAATAAGTTTCCCTTTTACACTATCTATTCTTTACTTCAAGCCACTTTCCCATTGTCAATGAGTTTATTACTGAACACCCACTTGGTTTTGATAACATTTCTCTCTTACAGCCATGGACCAATTTTCCATGTCACATAGTTCTTATTTGGATCAATCATTTCCTTCATAGATTTGATCCAATTATCATCCTTTTTAGCCTCTCCCCATTATTTGGGCTCTATTGAAGAAAAAATAAGGTTTTTATAGAGTCTTACACCATTGGGTTTTCAGTGATACTTTTAGATCCCCAATGATATTTTTTTCATTCATTTCATTGTTTCTTTTATTTACCATGGTTGATAAATATATATCCATCATTGAAATGATATCCTATAATTGAGAATTTTTAAACATAACTTTATTTATTTAATCACACATATAATAAAAACAATGTATGTTTTACGTTAATCTATATAAAAACATATCCTTATTTATTATTTCTATTTTGTTCCGCCCATTGAAATCGTTGATTACCATATATATAATTCCCACAAATGGGGGACAATACTGATTTTATAGAACATAACAGAGTACAAATGTCATCATCATTAGTCTAATCTCTTGATCAGTTATTATTCCAATTGTTTTTGGGACTAATCCCCCATCTCTTTTATGTTTTGTGTACTATTCTGAGGAGTAGTAATCATATGGATGACTAATTCTTTGTGTATTTCAAGTAACATAGGTTCATGTCTGAAAGGTATGGAATATTATTTCTAGAAAACCAAATGCAATGATAAATTTTTAGAGGAGGAACTGATGAAGAAGATAATTTTCTATAACTTACTCCTTTTCCTAAATTCATATGACAACACCTTAAATGGTTGAGTAATTCATTTCTTGAATTTAATTATTTAATTTCATCAAATCATAGATTAATTCATTGAAAAAATCAAATATTGATTCTTATATTTATTATTAATTTATTTATTTTTAGTATTACTCATATAATAATTGTTTTCTTATACAACTGGATTCCTTTGATCGAGTTGGGGTGGTTTGGTCAACGCTACTCATGCTCATGAAGTATTAGACTTCGAGCCTGCAACTGGGATATAGAAAATAAATAAATTCATTAATAATGCATAAAACCATTAATGAATGTTTAATTCCTACTAATTATTTAATTAATTCAGTCATCATCTTATATACTGTTTGTAATTTAATTTCCTTATAATTTATTTCCAATACTTATTTTGATTTTTATAGATATTTTGGGATATCATCTTTTTATTTCAAAAATATACAACAAGCCACACAAGAGATAAAATCATTCTTTCTTAAAACATTAAAACATTTTCCATTTCAATTTCCATTATTTTTTGAACTTCAGATGCATTATATTTATTTGATGTTGTTCGCAAAAATAAACATTTTTTCTTTTGAAATTCAAAATAGTGGATAAATCTTATGCTTATCATGATATAATGGTCACATTATCTACCTATTATAGTCTAGCTTTCAATAATAATAACTGCTTTTCAATTAAGAAAATTGAATCAATTTATATGCAGTTTATTTTATTGATTTATATTGAAAATGTAAACATTTAAAAATGATATTTATGATGTTTTGAAGACTTTGGGATATGTAGAAATCTATCTCACCACAATTTGACACTCAGGGTGACCGGTATAAGTCTAATTTATTCTTTTTATTTATATTTTTCATTTATTTTAATTAAAATTAAAATTTATGTAATAAAAACCAAGAAAAAATTTTCTGATATTTTTCATACATTAGGGAAATGATCCATAAGTCAATTGAGACATATAGAGACTAGCCTCACCTCAATTCATGGAATGATGGGACTTTTTTAACTCAATGTGTTCTTTATCTGTTTAAAATTGATAGTTTAGTTCAAAAAATGGTTCTCACATCATTACCCATCCCAAAGGGCCCCATTCCATGTGTACATCAAGCCCGCCTCTAATAGGCCAGGGGTTGACGACTAGCATTGAGTAGGCATGTCCCACAAATGGGATACATTAGCCTAAGTACCTATACACATATAAATGTATCTAATCCATATATGATTAAAGGTAAAAACACTATGTAAAACATTCACGAATACCATTAATATCTCAAAACAGAGTAGAATAGTGAATATAATGTAAAATAGGCCAGAATACAATCCCATCAAAAAGAGTCTATAATCCACAAAGTCCAACCTAAAAATAGAGTTATTGGGATTACTGATCAAATCTGTAGAATAACCTCAGCCGGTCTAGACTCACAATGCTCCACCTAGTCTTAGTCCACCCTGGAATATGTCAAAAAGTTACTCGTCTGTAATAGACATGATATGTGAAGGAAAATCCCATATAGAAGTGATTATATAAAATATTTAGTAGGAAACCCCTAAAACCGCAAAAAAATGTAACAAAATAAAATGATAGTCATCTCAACATAGGTATATGTCTATTATAAAAATAACCGGAATATCCAGATATACTCATTGAAGACTCCATGACATGATAGTCACATCTCCAACATGCCACATATTTTTGCTTCAAGCATTATCAACACGGGAGATCTCACTCAATGAGATATATGATCGCATGTAATCACATGCAATGTTTATTCTTGAAGGAAAATGAAATGATTCATCTAAGAGACAAACATTATCAGACTAATCCCACATCAGAATGAATTTGATCACGATGAACAGATAGGGGGTCAATTCCCAAGAATCACTAGGGGGCTCTTATACCCACTATAAAATCATCATACATAGAAGCAAGGACCTACCGGGACTCTCAATGTGATATATGCTCTATCTCACTAAGTAAACAATTGAAACTAGTCTATGAAAACACACTTCAGAACATGGGATCCCAGCACACATCACCGCTCACCAGAATCAATATTGGGGTCATCCTCTATGATGGGAACATGATCTTGCTTTGAACCCTCATCAGAGTATACCATGTGTATAGAAACAACCAATATTTTCATAAAACAAATCCCACCAAGCTATCTCAAAAGGATCGTCTTCTTTCAAAGGTCTTAATTCCATAGATAGATAATAAAACAGACACACAATTTGAATGTTACGACATTGCAAATTTAGAAGGGGGTCCCTTGAAATATTGATCGAAAAAACAGTTGGTCCACAGACTATGGTTATCGACCATTTCTTGGAAACTCAATCATCAATGGTGGTTGACCATGACTAAGTTACCATGGCTATGTAGCAGGTCGGTCGACCTCCATGGAAGACCATGGCCTAGTTTGGCCACCACAGTCTGATATGAGTTCGACATAGACTGTTGCACCTAGTCTGCCACCCAACTCATCCCATCGATGTGTTCATATAATGTGATGAATCACCACAGTGGTGTATCCACCATGGTATATGGCCTAAAAACCCACCAGGTCCCATGTGGCCATCATCGCATCCCACATGGCCACTGCTGAGTCCCATGTGGTTGTCACTGCATCCAACACGGTAATGCTACCACATTCCACTGCATCCTCTGCTGCTTCCTCGGGCCACCACACCTACACTGATGGCAGAAAATTTGATAATAAATCTCTTATATGATCATCAAGTCGAGAGCTACATTGATATAGTCACTATTTTAGATTTCCACCATGTCGGGGTGTCCGATCACGTTATGAACCTTCTTGTAATTCATGTTGTGAGCTCGAGGTTCCAACGATGAAGAACACCAAGAATGGGGGAAGGGAAACGAATAATAACTCTTATAGGAATTAATATTGTCGTTTGATCATGTCTGGCTCTATTCATTCCTGTTAGAATAAATAATGAAGAAGAAATAATCCCAATGATTCATCCCCATTTAATTCACTACAATCACACCAATCTCGTAAGAATGATCGAACTGCCTATCACACTATTCATTGGTTGATCAATGTACATCGTCGATTATAATAATGAGAATGTAATAAATTGAAGTCATAATTCCATACCTATATTTTGATCATTAATTTACAAGGACTAGTTGCATTACCATCATTGACAAAATCCTCCAACTCTACTGGCTTGATGATCCATGATCTGATCTCTTTCCCATCATCATTCATTTGAGAGGATAATTTCTCCACATTTCAGATGAATTCTCATGTTATGGTGATAAACATGAATTCCGTAAAAACGATTATGGAAAAAAATCATAATTTCATCACTACACAATGTAAAAAAAATTAAGTCCAAACATTATTTTATTCCTTAAACATCTAAAATAATTATTTTCATAGCCGACCTACACTAGCTGATGTTAGTGCTCTCCCAAGGTAAATTCTCTTCACTAAACTCAATAGTGATGTCATTTTTTTATTTGGTCATCCATTTTTTTGTTATTCCATTTTTTCTTTAAAACCATGCACACACGTTCTATTAAAAATATAATATTTTTCAATGAATTGTTTCAGGCACACTGGGACTTGGAATCATTGTCTGTCTCATTTCTTGATCTCATTATATTCAAAAATAATTTATAAAATTAAAATTCAGGAAAATTTTAGTCATTTATTTCTCTACACCTGAGGTATTTAATACCCTAAAATCTAAAAAAATGTTACTCAAAAAAATGTGTGTACTAAGAACAAATTTTACCATTTGGATCTCATGTTCTCTCTTAGAGATTCTTGTTCGTCCATAAATATTTCGCAAAAGGAATTAATCAACCCTGAAGGAAACTCCCAACTCAATCCAAATATTTAAAAAGAAATCCCATAGCATGCCCTCTAGAACCTGAATGGTACGCTCAGCCTGGTTTTCCTTCATTGGGTGAAATGTTGTGCAAGCATATCTGATTCTGAAACACATCCTGTAATACCATCCACAAATGGAATGTGAATTCAGCATCCCAATATAAGAATATATTCAAACAAACTCCATTGAATCAAACTATATGTTACACATAGAGTCATCCCAAGCTCTCTACTGATCTCTTCTCTGGAATATCTAGGAAGTGTGCCGACTTGATGAGTCGGTCAACGCTCACCTAGAGGGTATTCTGTCCCCTGGATGTACAGGTTAAACCTATCAAGATATTCATTGATATTTCATCCCAATATCATTCTAGCAACTTAGAGGGTTGAATCAAACCCGTTGGAACATGATTTTCAATTTTCACTTGCTGACAAGTATGACATCTAGAAAAAACCATTGCTACAACATTAATCACTTCCAGTAACAAAAACTAAAATTGAAGGTTCTGGAACATCTTTTCCAAACAACAATGTACCAAAAACGAGGAATTCATGAAATTCACTTAATACCTCCTACCATAATTCCACTAGTAATACTTTACATACTCTGAAATTTACAATGTTCGCCCCTCCTTTTGAATACCCATCAGTGGATTTCCCTATGGACATCTGAGTATATAGAGTCTCGAAGTTAGTATCGAGAAGATATGCCTCCTTTTTTTGTATTCATGTAGTTGTGACATACAAAAACCAGAGATAAGATTCTCCATCTTCATCCATGTATGATAACTATAACGAAGTCATCTACATTAATGGCTCTTTCAACAAAATTGAATTGGATATCCTAGTGTGAGAGTCTACCACAACATTTCACTACCCCAGAGTATAGAAAATATCCATGTCATTTTCCTAGAGGAACTCTAGCTATCCCAACAATTTCATGTTTATATCCTTCTGGGATAAGATATAATTGAGACATTTATGATCAGAGTAGACTATAAAATTCATTCCCATCTGGTAGTTTATGCACACCTTCAATGCAAATAATACCACTACTAACTCAAGATCATGGGTCATGTAGTTGTTCGTGTGCATTCTCAACTAGTGTGAACCATAATCAATCACCTCTTTCCCCTAAATTTGGAAAAACCCAAGCCTACTCCTAATGCATCATAGAACACTATGTATTTGGTACCCACCTCTAGAAATATCAAGATGGATGTTCTCATAAATCTACGCTTCAACTACTAAAAACTCTCTTCTAACTCCTCCGTCCATGGAAAAGGGTTTCCCATTCATGTAAAATATTTCAAGGATGATGATAATTTGTAAAATTCAGCAACAAAACTCTTATTGTACCCCTCCAATCTGACAAAATTCTGCACCTCGAAAACCCAATTCGGTTGATCCAAAGCAAGAACCGCCTCATACTTCCCAGAGTACACAAAAAAAATATCCTCTCAAAAGGAATGTTCCAAAAAATGGACATCTCGAATCCATAACTCACACTTCATCCTATAAATCATGACCTATCCAATTATATCAAAGATTGTCCTCAAGTGTCCCTCATGCTCCTCCTTAGATGATGAGTACATTATGATGTTATGAATAATTACCACTCCGAATCGATCAATGTAGGGCTGGAAGATCATTTTCTAGAGTCACGTGAATGTTACTAGGATATTTTGTTTCACAGAACAAAGAATCACCAAGTATACGTAGTGTCTGTAATGATATAAGAAGTTCATCTTCAGTGTACCCCCATCACAAACATGTAGGTGGTGATATCTAGATATGAGGTCAATCACTTAGAACCACCACATCCCTTTCAAATTGCCAAAGAGGCCATCAACCATTTTTAGTTTATAAATACTCTTCATGATCACCAATTTTAGGTTCAGGAAGTCCATAGATAACCTCAATATCCCTTATGTCTACATGGAATAAAACTAGGGATTCCGATAGTGAAACACTGGGTCTCAAAACCCCCTTCCTCTAAAGGTCCTCCAATTGTACCATCATATCATGAAGCTCTGTGGGATCCATCTGATATGGATGTGTAGATATAATTTTCATCCCAAGGTATAGATAATTGATGAAGTCAACCACTATGTGGGGAGGAAATCTTGGATCATCTGTTATTAAGACATCCTCATACTCTTTCACAACTACAAGAAACTAAGGACACATTTCATCCACTATGATGAGGGTCCAGCTTGCCAATTTATGTGTGATTAGATGCATCATCCTATGTGTCAGTCCATCCTGTGCTTCTTGGATTTCCTTTTAAATAACAATGGAATACCAGGTCTGATCACTATAGGCACACCACACTCTATATCAATAATAGTCAATAAGAGATTGAACAGTGGATAACAAGTCCATTCTATGAATGACATCATAAG
The DNA here is from genome assembly GCA_963277665.1 of Viscum album. Taxonomy (NCBI): domain Eukaryota; kingdom Viridiplantae; phylum Streptophyta; class Magnoliopsida; order Santalales; family Viscaceae; genus Viscum; species Viscum album. Next base: position 1,469,962,343 of record OY728151.1, read on the forward strand.
GCCTCGACATTGCATCTACAAGATCCCAACCACAAATCTCACATACAAGAGTATGGTCACACTGTTAGCTCTAGTATGTTATCATTGAATCTCCTACCGTTGGTGTCTCTATGAATATGGGTCAAGTCAACAGTTCAACCGGAATTTCAATGTCTCAAACAAGATTCATGGCATGAAAATAATGCCTTTCACAAGTGCCAATAAAAACATCATCTAATGTAATAAGAAAAAGATTATTCCATGTTTCATCCATTGAACCTTGAGGTTTTAAGCCTCCATCACCTTCATTTATCCTCATCCCCATGCACCTTCTCTCTATGCCTATTGTGGACCACCTGTGGGTGGTGATTGTAAAATGACAAAATGTTGACCACCTTTTACTGATATCTTGGCTCCTCTACCATGTATGATTCCGTATGGATATACCTTCTCCTATTTATGCCTCTACCTCAGTATCCCCTCGACCATTTCCAGATCATTTGAATGATGGGTCATGCAATATTGTGCCAGATGTCCCAGACTGCCTCATGAGTAATAGTTCCAATCCCTCAACTAATTCGAGATTACTTTTGATCTCCTCTGAAAGTGTATTTTTACTACTTTCATCTACTTGTTTTTGAGGTCTGTACAGATGTCTTCCCATTACTAACTACTACAGGATGTATTTTCCCAGAGAATGAAATCTCAACCATTAAAAATCTCTCAATAACCCTATAAATGTTATGATTGTAAAAAGTTGTAAAACTATATTTGATTTCCCTACTCATACCTCGCTCAAGGATCTATTCCCCGAAGCACTAGACATGTATGAAATCCATCGAGTACCTGGAAATGATTGTATACCTTTATGAAACTCATATACAAACATGTCATCTACCAGAGCTATAAAATCTTTTTACTATGCATATCCCTTAGCTTATAAGGTGAGAAATCCTCTCTAAAAAGGCTCTAAATCTCTATCCAAGGAAGAGTCACCTCGATGTTTGATTGGGTAACTAAACCCCAATATTTACCTATTACTCCATATAGAAGGCTCGCTTCCAGGACAAAAAATAGATCAGAGGGTTTCATTACTAGATGGATAACTTTGATAACTAAAACGTGCCATCCCTTATCCTCTTGTGTATCGAGACCACCTCTGAACCAGAGGGGTCTCTACTACTGAATCTTGTGAACCACGCTCAGCCTATGCACCTCATCCTCTAGTAATGTGGGAACCATGTACTTCTCTACATGTGGTGGTAGTTTTAGTGAACCATGTAGTGGTTCTATCTTTAGTAAAAATATTTATAATGATGTCCCATCATCCATTATACCATCCTCGTGATCCTGAAGTGGAATCCGGACAACCTATTTACACTAAGATAAACTGATATAAAACAAGATGTACCATAGTTAAAAGAATATATCTGAATAGCTGACTCAATAATTACAAGGAAAAACATCCAATTATTATATGATTCTTGTATCATTATTTTCCCTACAAACATTGTTTTAATGTACTGAGTCGAAATGTAGAAATTGGAGTCCTGGTTTTTTGATACGTCAGCAGCCACACCAACATTGGATTCCCTAGCCTGAGTGCTGAACTAGAAACACTAAACATTGTTTCCCCAAACCAATATAAGGGACTCATGGCCCTAATGTATAACCGACTATCATTTTATAACACTCTACTAGGATCCATCCATTATGGGATCATCCAATGACTACTCCAATCCTGCCTATAATAAGCCTGGGAAGGTCGATAAGCACTAAGTAAACATATCCCTAAAATGGGAGGCATTATCCTATGTAAATATACACATGCACCTATCTCCAAGACACACAATGCTGAAATATAAAACCACTATGTAAAAAATTCATGCATACCACTAAGACAACACAATATAGTACTAGAGTGAAATTAATGTAATATGGGTCAGGATACAAGCCCATCAAAATGAGTTTATAAACCACAATCACTAACATGTAAAAACTGGTACTGTGAGTGTTTCTCAAATCCATAAGAACACCCTAGCCTATTGGGACACACAATGCTCTTCATGGTCCTAGTATGCCTTGGACTCTATCAAAAGGTAGCTTGTCTACACAATATATGACATGTTCAAGAAAATCCGTTGTATGGGTGCATAAGACAATACTCAATGGGAAACCATGAAACCAATGATGTAATATAAAAAAGAAATCACTGTCACATATTCATGGGTATATGTCTACAATTCATATAATTAGAATATCCAGATATTCACATAGAAGTATCCAAATCATGAATGTCTCTTCCACATCCAACATGATGATTATTTTCAATGCATGCTCATTCTTGGAGAACCCACTTCTTGAGTTATATGATCATAAGTATAACAACCCATAATTTACATACATTGTTATTACTTCAAAATTTAATCATAATTATTACAACATATAACAAAACCATGAAATGACCGTATAGGTATAGTGTATTTAGAAACTGGGAAACAAAAACAACTGGTTCATAAATCATCTACGGTGTCTCCCATTTACTTCATCATATCTATAGTACCTTTTTGGAATATCCTACTTAATAAACTTCTTCCTAACCTGGGGAAAAGAAAAAATAAAAAAGGGTGATCTCAAATTCTCAGTAAGGGTAAACAAAAGAAATATCCAACATATCATATTTATAAGAACATAACATTTTGAAAATCTTATCCTGAAAAAGAGATCTTAACATGGGATAAATCATAGAATTGAAATGTAATTCCAATAATCCTAACATAAAACATGAAGCTTTTTGGGATACACAAATAATAATAGAAAATCATTTCGTGGTCATCAAGACTCATTACCAAGACTATCTTAGCAGACAACATCCTTTTCTAAACTGAGTTCACTCTTCGTTTCAGTCCTATTTTACTGAACCGGTTTAACCTTCCATTCCATCCATGTATATCTCATGAGATATAATTTTGATAAAACACTTGAACTCCATTCTTGAGGAAAATATCCTTTCTAATTCAAAAACATTTTTTCTTTTCTTAACATGTCATATAATTTTGAACTAAAAGAAGTTGATTAAAAATAAACATGAACAACTGTAAAGGATTATTCGTGGAAATAATGTTCTAAAAATCCATTCATTCCGTATAAGTTAAAAAAACATTCTTCTCGTACATTGGCGGCAAAAGTCAAAAAGTACCTCGTACGAAAAAAGACTAAAGATTACTTTCATACCTTTTACTAAAAACTCACCGAAAGGGAAAAATTTGATTTAAAAAATTGTAGGTGGATGGAAATAATATTACATATTGAGAAAACATGGATGTGGAAGATAAAACACACCCTAATAAATACCAAAGTATAAACAATCTCGGATAAAAATGAGATTGTGATATTTTCCCTTACCTTAGGTCTGATTTGCTTCGTAAGTTTCCGAACATCCTGTATAATGATTTAAATAATGTCAATGAATTGTTCCAGAATCATAATTTTTCTTATGATATCATATATGGTAATATTCTTAGCTTCTTATTAGTAATATTTCATTGCTACTTTTTATTCGGGTGTTTATTACTTTATGTTCGTATGTGTGTTTTGTCGAATAAATTATTTTTCCTATTTTTAGGTTATAGAAACGTCATTTAAAAAATGGTATTAGTGTAATATATATAAATTTTTTTCATTAAATTCATTTATATAATCACTTTTCAATAATGATCATGTAGAACGTTTCGCATCACATCATGGAGACGGTATTCCGTACGTACGCACGAGCGATGATATCGTTCCCATGATATTGGAATTATATTGGAGTGTATGTATACTATTTAAGAATAAATATCACATTAAAATAAACATATATAGTCATTATTTACACCATTATACCCATCACTGTAAGGTGGAGGTGGAAAATAGATTACACCACGACATGGAGACGGTATTTCATACGTACGCACGCGCGGTGATTTCATTTTCCGTAGGATGGATAGATGGTGAAATAGGTTTGTTTTATACTTATAATAACATATCAGTAATATAGTGATATTGATGTTATTAATTCATAATGAAATAACTAAAGATGAAAAGTAGAAGAAGAAATAAATTTGAAAGAATTGGTAACTGACATTACTTCTTTTTTGAAGGGCCTCTTTGAGACCTCCTATTAGAGAACTATAATTGGTCTTTGAAGAAGACCAGGACCTCTAGGATGTTTCTAGGGAAGTGATTAAGTTAAATGGTCAGATTTTGGCTGAGATTGAAGGCTCAAATTGATATGAGGAGGAGAGGGAGGAGGTGTCCTTTTATAAGGGAGGAGAGGGGCACCTTTGGAAATATAAGAAATATTAGTTTATATTAAATCCCAACCCCACTTAAAACATCCAAAATTACTCATATCCGAAAATTAGATGAGATAGGGTTGTAATCTAATCAACCAATAAAATTTATACATGTTAATAATTTATTTTAAACATTATCAACTTGATTTATCCTTATTTATCAATTTAATTTTATTTGTGGTAGTAATATTCTAAATTTTAAATTAATATAAATAATTACATATATGTTATGAATTTTCCATAATTTGACTCTTTATGACATTTTTTACCATATAAATTTTAATTTATAATTTTTAAATATTTTTTGTGATTTTTAAACAATTTTATAATATGTTATTTTTATAAAATAACAATACTGTTAATTTTGACACTATTCATTTATTTGAATTTAAATAAAATATATACAGAAGATATGTTCAATGTAAAAGCTTTAATAGATTCAGAAAATGTCTTATGTATCTAAAAAATTTGTTATCACATTAAATAGTTCATATAATATTTATTTTAAAATTTTTAAAACCATTTATTTGATATTTTAATTAATAAAATAATTTCAACATCACTATTGTGTCATAATTAATGATAATTATATAATCCCTAAAAATTATAAATAAATTCATATGATGTAGATAATTTGATTATATTTCAGAATACTATTCATGTTCGAAGTTTCGTTAAGTTTATCACTAAATTAAATTTATAGTTCTTATAAGATTTAAGAATGTGACAGGTTGTCACTTTTTTTTGGTTTTAATAATAATTAAATTATTTTCATGGAAAAAAGTCCATTAAATGAATCTAATCCAACCCTTAGGTGATATGGGCCAACCTTTAGTCATACAATAGGATTTTGGAAGGTATTAGGGTAATTGTATAATCTTATATTTACCCTTAATTACCCGATTTACCTTTAACTAGGGTAAATAAAATTTACCGTAGTTACTATTCAAAATGCCCAAAAATAAAAGGTAGCCTATAAACATAATATGGTCCCAATTATTTCAAATATGGGATCCATTTTTCAAAATTCAAAACACAAAAGTTGCAGTAATTAATTTAAAATTAATCCCGTTGTTAAGAAAACTGGTTTTAGAAGTCAAAACATTGCCAAACATTGAATTGTTTTTATCTATGAATTAAATGTGAAATTAATGCTAATGAAATACATTATATTAAATTCTTAAAATGTATTCTATTTATACATTAAAACCATTAAATATTATAATTTAACCATATAAATTATCTCAATGAAAAAAGTTGTTTTTAATTTAAAATTAGCGTATTTTTACTATTCATCAAAATATAAAAGTTATCAGAAAAATACCAAAAATTTATCCAAAGTAAATTTTTATATCCTAATTCAAAAGAATAATTTTATTTTGTCAGATTGAACTTATAAACATGTCAGAAACTATATTTAATGTGGGTGCTCCATCAAAAGGCGGCAAAACAACATTTTTTTTAAAAATAATTATTTTACCCGAAAAAATTATTTTGTTCTCTTACAATATTCTAGAAAATGTGTAAGTTGAATAATAATGATATAAAATTAAAAATGTTGTTAATAATATTCATAATGGCTGGTCCATAATAATATATCATTGATTAGTGAAACGCGGTATTGCGTACTACACATGCTATTGAGGAAGGTCACGATTGCGTGTAATGCAATCCAAGTCAGTATTGTGTGTTGTGAAAGATTCCATTGGTGTTGCATATAACATAATACATAAAAAAATATTTCCCATAAAATCTTAGGGTGTTACATTCTACCCCCCTTAAAATGAATTTCTCCCTCGAAATTCGTCACTTCATTACAAATAGATGAAGATACATCTCCCTCATCATATCCTCAAGTTTCCATGTAACTTCATCTAATTGGTGGTTCCTCCATAAAACTTTCACCAATAGAGTGGTATTGTTCTGTAGGACTTTTTAGTTATGATCCATAATCTCTATCAGTTGTTCTTCATAAGAAAGATCTTGCTCCAGCGGTACAACTTCGGTGCTGAGTACATGTGAAAGATTAGGTATGTACTTTCTCAAGAGATATACATGGAACACATCGTGAACTAGAGATAGATTCAGTGGAAGCGCCAATCGGTAACCTACCTTCCCAACATGATCCTGAATTTTAAAAGGACCAATATAACTAGGGCCCAACTTTCCCTTCTTTCCAAATCTCATGAACCTCTTTCAGGGAGATATTCGTAAGAACACATTATCACCCACATAAAACTCTAGGTCTTTTTTCCGGTTGTCGGCATAAATTTTATATCGACTCTGAGCTGCTCTTATGTGTTGTTGAATATATATGACCTTTTCTGCCATATCATCAACAAGATCAGGTCCTAATATCTTTCATTCCCCAACTTCATCCTTGTAAGTTGGAGTTTTGAATTTCTTTCCATAGAGGGCTTTATAATGAGCCATCTGAATACTGGAGTGAAAGATATTATTATAAGAAAATTCCACCAATGATAGGTGTTGATCCAACCACCTTTTAAATCCATAGAGAAAGCTCTCAACATGTCTTCAAGAGTTTGAATTGTCCTCTCAGGCTGACCATCTATCTGAGGATGGTAAGCAGTGCTAAAACTCAAATTCGTATCTAGAGAATGTTGAATACTTCACCATAATTTCGAGGTAAACCTCGGATCCCGATCAGATATAATGGAAAGTGGTACTCCCTACAATCTTACCACTCCCTTTACATATATCCTGGTAAGATGATCAAGGGAAAAATCTTCTCTAATAGCAATGAACTGTGCCGACTTTGTAAGACGATCAACTATAACCCAGATAACATTATTTCCTTTGGATGATTTAGGAAATCTAGGGACAAAGTCCATAGTGATGCTTTCCCATTTCCATTTTGGTATGTTTAATGGTTGTAACATCCCCTTAGACTTTTGTCTCTCAGCTTTAACTTGCTGACAAACAAAGCATCGAGAGACATATTCAGCAACATCTCTTTTCATGTCATCCCACCAAAAGTACTCTTCCAGGTCCTTGTACATCTTTGTACTTCCAGGATGAATAGAAAATAAAGAACAATGAGCCTCATCTAGTAGTTCCTTCTTTAATTCTGGGATGGGAGTAACACAAAACAGATTCCGGAACGTTATGATCCCATCACAATCAAGTTTGAATTTAGGAACATTTCTCACCTTTTTTTGTAACTCTACATCTTATTTCTATGCCTCTTTAATCTTCACGTGTATAGATGGTTGAACATTCATTTGAGATAGATAAGATTTTCCCCCTTCCATTATAATTCCAAATCCATCCTTTGTAAATCCATAAATATTGGATCTTTTGGGATCCTCATAATGGATAAGTTAGCATGGTCTTGTCAACTTTATTTGTCTTCTTCCTTGTTTGCTTTCCCAGGGTTGTAATGAATTGAGAAGTCGTAATCCTTAATCAGCTCCAACCATCTTCTTTGATGCATATTCCGCTCCTTTTTTGTGAAAATATACTTTAAAATTTTTTGATCAGTATTAATATCACACCTTTCACCATAAAGTTAATTCCTCCAAATCTATAATGCAAAGATTACCACAGCTAACTCCAAATCATGAGTTGGGTAATTTTTCTCATGGATTTTCAGCTATCGTGAGGCATAAGCTATCACCATATAATTTTTCATGAGAACACACCCCAGTCCCTTATTGAATGCGTCCATGTAGATCACAAACCTTTCTCCACTACAATGTACTGTGAGCACAGGTGCACTGTCTAACCTTCTTTTTAGCTCTTTGAAATTATCTTCACATTCCCCTGTCCAAACAAACATAACTCCTTTCTGAGTCAACATGGTGAGTGGGTTAGATAACCTTGAAAAATCATCCACAAAACATCAGTAATATCCATCCAAACCAAGAAAACTATGGATCTCAGTTATTGTTGTTGGTATCGACCATCTTTCAATAACATCTATTTTTGCTGGATCCACAGATATCCCCTATTTTGATATTATGTGACCAAAAAATGCAGCTTTTTGAAGCCAAAATTCACACTTGGTAAATTTGGCATAATGCTTCTCCTTTCTCAGGGTTTTCAATACAACTCTCAAGTGATCTTAATGTTCTTCCTTGCTCTTGGAATAGACAAGAATATCGTCTATAAAGACAACAAAAACTGATCAAGATAGACTCTCAAGACTCTACTCATCAGATCCATGAAGATAGCAGGGGCATTAGTAAGACCAAATGGCATCACTATAAATTCTTAGTGTCCATACCTTGTACAGAAAGCTGTCTTTGGTATATCCTCCCTTTTGACCCATAATTGATGATACCCAGAACGATGATCAATCTTGGAAAAGTATTTAGCTCCGCGTAGTTGGTCAAATAAGTCATCAATGCATGGGAGAGGATATTTGTTCTTAATAGTGATCTTATTAAGTTCTCGAAAATCAATGCAGAGTCTCATTGATCCATCTTTCTTCTTAACAAACAGAACAGGTGCTCCCTAAGGTGATGCACTAGGTCGTATTAATCCTTTATCAAGATTCTCTTGGAGCTGCTTCTTTAATTCATGAAACTCAATTGGGTCCATTCTACAAGGTGTCTTGGAAATAGGAAAAGCACCCGGTACGAGGTATTTTGAAAACTCAACTTCACGATTTGGTGGAAGACCTGAAAAATCCTCCGGAATGACATCATAAAATTCACGTAAAATGGGCATATTATTACTCATGAGTTTCTCTCCAACCATTTGAGATAAATAACCTTCATTTAGTAGAATAAAGACACATAAGATTGAATAAATTTCCACTAGAAGGTTATGTTCATCCTTTCATCGATAGATGATCATATATTGATCTGGAATATGAAATGTGACTTCCCTTCTTTGGAAATTGATATGATATCCATATAATTGAAGCCAATCCATGCCAAGAATCACATAAAATTACACTATAGGAAGGATCATAAGATTTTCAAGAAGCAATTTCCCACAAATTTCAATCGGAGAAGAATTGTAGACTTTTGAAGCGACGATTGTTCCATTAGGACTTGTCACAGCCAACTCAACATCTAATTGTTGAGGTAATAAGGCGATACCCTTAGAAACGTATTCAGAAATAAATGAGTCAGTGGATCCAGAATCAAATAAAACATTTGCTACTTTAGAGTAGATGGTAAGTGTACCTCTCACCACTTCGTTGTCGTACTCCACATTGATGATAGTAATTGCATGTGACTTTCCATTGTATTTGGCCTTAATAGTTTGCTAACGTCGATCTTCATCATCAGCCCTTGGATTTGGGCATTGATTGGCATAATGCCCCATCTCCTTGCACATGAAACAATAAAGTGTAGTAGGTTCATTCTGTGTATCCCTTCCATTGTTTGCATCATTAGAAATATTATTCCCATTTTTTCGACATTCAATTGCCTGATGACATTATTTTCCTAAATTATAACATTTTCTTGTCCACATAATACAATTTCCCCCATGTTTCTTTCTACACATTGAGAATAAGGGAAAACTAATCTTCTTTTTAGTGTGGTCATTATATTTTCCTTTGAATTCCATTTTACTCTTCTTATCAAACCCATGTGACTGATGGGTTACACGAATCTCCATCTCAACCTTGAGATCACATCGAACAATTTCCTCATAGCTATTGAATTCCCTTATGGCTAATTCCCTTCGAAGACTTGGTTTTAAGCCACTATAGAATCGATCGATCTTAATCTCAGGTTGGATAATAATTCCGAAAGCGTACCATGCAAGTCTTGTAAAATTTCCGTCGTACGTACCAATAGATTCATCATCCTTTTGCTTCAGTTCAAGAATCTCATTCTCAATCATTGTTAGAAGAATATGAGGGAAATACTTATTGAAAAATAAGTTCTTGAACTCTTCCAATTCCATGGGCTCAATTTCATCCCTTTTCCTCATATTCATAATAAGATTCCACCATTGGTCAGCATCGCCTTCCAAACAATACACTACTAAGATGGATTTATCATGTTCAGAACATTGAAGGACTGAAAATATCTTTTCAGTGGTATTGATCCATTGTTCAGCCACTAATGGATCATAAGACCCTCTGAATGTAGGTGGATGCTGCCTCTTGAAGGATTCAACAGAATGTTGCTCATTCCTTTGCTCGTTTGGAAGTCGTGCATGATTCATAGCTTGAGAAATTTGTGTGAGCATGGCTACAAGATTTTTCATTCCAGCTCCCATAACATTTGGTTGCTCAGGGGGACAATCATTTCATTTCCCATCTCATTCCGCATTAACACGGTTCTTTCGGGTTCCAGCCATTGAATAAAACCAATAAGAATAGTGTGGGAACACTAATTATAATAGGAAAACCACGTAATCAAGAATAAAATTTCACACTTAAGGTCTTATCATAGGCTTTTCATGGCCATTTCTAAAGCACTAAGAATTTTTTCTATGATTAGACATATCCTTAGGTTTTTTACTGAGGCTTTCACACCCTAGTTTCCAAAGGTTGACTATACCATTCCTCTGATACCAACTGTAATGACCCATACATTACATACATGGTTATTACTTCAAAATTGAATCATAATTGTTACAACATATAACAAAAGCATGAAAGGGCCGTATAGGTATAGTGTCTTTAGAAACTGGGAAACATAAACAATTTGTTCATAAATCATCTACGTTGTCTCACATTTATTTCATCATATCTAGAGTCCCTTTTGGCATATCCTACTTAATATCCTTCTTGATGACCTGGGGAAAAGAAAACATACAAAAGCGTGAGCTAAAATACTAAGTAATTGTAAACAAAAGAAATATCAAACCTATCATATTTATAAGAACATAACATTTTGAAAATCTTATCCTGCAAAAAAGATCATAACATGGGATAAATCATATAAGTGAAATGTAATTCCAATAATCATAACCTAAAACATGAATATTTGTGTCATACACACATAATAATAGAAAATAATTTCCTAGAAGTCAAGACTCATTGCCAAGACTATCTTAGCGTACATAGTCCTTTTCTGAACCGATTTCACTCCTTATTTCAGTCCTGTTTTACTGAACCGATTTAACCTACCATTCCAGCCATGTCTATCTCATGGGATATAAATCATTACCCAATTCATTGTAGGGAGATATAGGTACCACACATCTCATAATGTTACCATTCTTATGTGTGCCGCAAAATCATAAACCATACATCATAGCATAACCCATGTAATAAAGATGGGATTCTTAAACATCACGTCATCATAACATAATCCATAAAAGGATATCATAAAAATAATTCCATCATAACATAATCAAATCAATGTAAAAAATAGGGATATAAACAGAACCCTATATTATCTTATATGGAAAATAATTTTGATAAAACACTTGAAATCAATTCTTGAGGAAAATATCCTTTCTACTTCAAAAACATTTATTCTTTTCATAACATGTCATATAATTCTGAACTAAAATAATTTTATTAAAAATAAAATTGAAAAATTCTAAAGGAATCATAATGGAAATAATGTTCTAAAAATACATTCATTCTGTATAAGTTAAAAAACATTCTTCCCCTACTTTGGCCGGAAAAGTCAAAAAGTACCTCTTACGAAAAACGACCAAAGATTCCTTTCATATATTTTACTAAAAACTCACTGAAGGGTAAAATTGGATTTTAACAATTGTAGGTGGATGGAAATAATATTATATATTGAGGAAACATGGATGGGGATGGTAAAACACACCCCAGTAAATATCAAATTATAAACAATCTCGGATAAAAATGAGATTGTGATATTTTCCCTTACCTTGGGTTCGATTTGATTCGTAAGTGTCTGAACCTCCTGTATAATGATTTAAATAATGTCATTGACTTATTAAAAAATCATAATTATTTTTATGATATCATATATGGTCATATTCTTAGCTTCTTATTAGTAATATTTCATTGCTACTTGTTATTCTGGTGTTTATTGCTTTATGTTCGTATGTGTGTTTTGTCGAATAAATTATTATTCCACTTTTTAGGTTATAGACACCTCATTTCCAGAATGATATTAGTGTAATATATATCATATTTATTAATTCAATTCATTCATAAAATCACTATGCAATGAAGATCATGTAGAACGAGTCACATCACATCGTGGAGACGGTATTCCGTACGTACGCACGAGCGATGATATCATTCCCATGATTGTGGAATTATATTGGAGTGTATATATACTATTTCAGAATCAATATCAATTTACAATAATCATATATAGTCATTATTTACATCATTATACCCATGAAAGTAAGGTGGTGGTGGAAAATAGATTACACCTTGGCGTGGAGACAATATTCTGTACGTACGCATGGACGGTGATTTCGTTTTCCGTAGGATGGATAGATGGTGAAATAGGGTTGTTTCATACTTATAATAGCATATCAGTATAAGAGTGATATTGATGTTATTACTTCATAATGAAACAACTAAGTAACATGAAGTAGAAGAAGAAATAAAGTTGAATGAATCGGTAACAGACATTTCCTCTTCTTTGAAGCGCCTCTTTGAGACCACCTCTTAGGGAACTAAAATTGGTCTTTGAAAAAGACCAAGACCTAAAGGATATTTCTAGGGAAGTGGGGTAGTGAAATGGGCCAGGATTGCCTAATAATTAAGGCTCAAATTGGTGTGACGAAGAGAGGGAGGAGGTGCCCTTTTATAAGGGAGGAGAGGGGCACCTTCGGAAATATATGAAATATTAGTTTATATTAAATCTCAACCCCACATAAAAACATCCAAAATGACTCATATTTGAGACTTAGATGATATAGGGTTGTAATAGAATCAACCAATAAAATTTATACATGTTAGGAATTTATTTTAAACATTATCAACATTATTTATCCTTATTTATCAATTTAATTTTAGTTGTGGTAATAAAATTCTAAATTTTAAATTATTATAAATAATTACATATGTGTTGTGAATTTTCTATAATTTGACACTTTATGACATATTAGACCATAAAAATTTTAATTTATAATTTTTAAATATTTTTGTGATTTTTAAACAATTTTATAATATGTTATTTTTATAAAATAACAATAGTGTTAATTTTGACACTATTCATTTATTTTTATTTAAATAAAATATATACAAAACATATGTTTGAAATAATACTTAAATAGATTCATAAAATTTCATATATATCTATAAAATTAGTGGAGTACATTAAATAGTTCATATAATATTTAATTTAATATTTTTAAAACCATTTATTTGATATTTTAATTAGTAAAATAATTTCAACATCACTATTGTGTCATAATTAATGATAATTATTTAATCCCTAAAAATTCTAAATAAATTCATATGATGTAGATAATTTTATTATACTTCTGGATACTATTCATGGTCTATGTTCCATTATGTTTATCACTAAATTAAAATTATTATACTTATAATATTTAAGAAAGTGACATGTTGTCACATTCTTTGGTTTTAATAATAATTAAATTATTTTAATGGAAAAAAGTCCATTAAATGAATATAATCCGACTATTAGGTGATATGGGCCGATTTTTAGTCATACAATTGGATTTTGGCAGGTGTTAGGGTATTTTTATAAACTTATATTTACCCTTAATTACCCAATTTACCTTTAACTATTGTAAATAAAATTTACCGTAGTTACTATTCATAATTCCCAAAAATAAAAAACAGCCTATTAACATAATTTGGAACCAATGATTCCAAATATGGAATCCATTTTTCAAAATTCAAAACCCATAAGTTGCAGTAATTAATTTAAAATTAATCTCGTTGTTAAGAAAATGGGTTTTAGAAGTTAAACCATTGCCAAAGAATGAAATGTTTTTACCTATGAATTCAATGTAAAATTAATGCTAATGACATACATTATATTAAATGGTAAAAATATATTATATATATACTTTAAAACCATTCAATATTATAAATTAACCATATAAATTATCTCAATGAAAAATGTTGTTTTTAAATAAAAATTATCATATTTTTACTATTCATCAAAATAAGAAGATTATCAGAAAAATATCAAAAACATTATCCAAAACTGCATTTTTTTGAAAAATACTTATTTTACCCGAAAAAATTATTTTGTTCTCTTACCATGTTCTAGAAAATGTGTAAGATGAATAATAATTTTATAAAATTCAAAATGTAGTTAATACCAATCATAACAAATAGTACATAATAATATATCATTGTTTAGTGAAACCCTGTATTGCGTACTACACACGCTATTGAGGAAGGTTGTGATTGCGTGTAATGCAAGCCAAGTCAGTATTGTGTGTTTTTTAAAGATTCCTTTGGTGTTGCGTATAACATAAGACATAAAAAAATATTTCTCAAAAAATCTCAGGGTGTTACAACAAGTACACACAGGCTAGGACTATTCATTAAGGAAACCGAGAGTACTCATTTTGAAGAATGAGTAATTGAGACCAATACCCCATAGTAAAGAATCTAATCTCAATACACAGAAATGGTGTCATCATACAGGGTTCACTACTTGAACTCCGGGACCTACTGGAAACATCATCCTAGATCGGTGATCAGCTACCATGTAATGATTGGTCACATCATCTAGAAAACCCCTATCTAATGTACCATGAAGGCAATTGTGGACTGACTAGGCATCTTGGTGCTATTCAAGCTCCAACCCACTAAGTCTACTGTCGAAGTCAGCCCGAGGCAACTAAATTATATATATGGGATCTCACCCACATTGCATGGGTCACCAAAAGCTACAACAGGGTCATCTTATATGACCAAAATGGGACCATTCATCGAACCCTCATAGGAATATAATATGAGAACAAACTCAACCAATACTGTTCTGAACAAAACCGCACCAATCTATATCAAAATTATTGTCTCTTCATAAGGGTTCCCATATTGTATTCATCTCATCATGCAAACCCATTTTTGGAATGTTATATGCATTTGAAATTTATAAGGGGGTCCACTCCCTTAGGGACCGATCGTAGAGGTCAACAACCTTGGTAGACCATGTTGTGAAAAATAATTTTATCATGCTCACAATGGACTATAACCTAATCCGGCCGGCTGGGTTCAACACGGGTCTGACATATGGGTCCGACCCAAACCATGGGTTTGACAAAGCACAGTCTTCTCATGTTATCTTTCCCAATATTATGTCTTTCCAATGTCATTCCCCACTATTACCGTGGCTCCTCTACCTCTAACATGAAAGTTCTTTCGATGTCACATGTTTCCCCCGATGATTTTGTGGGATTCCACTCCTCCTCTGATGGTCAAAACATGGAAATGAAAGCTAATACATGATTCATAGGTCATGAGCTACATTGATTATGCCTCAATTTCTTCCTTCCACTAATAAAGTGGTCTGATCATATTCATATCCTCCCAGAACTTTTATCCATGGCCAGAGTGGTCAAATGTTGAAGAATACCAAGAAGGGGGGAACAACGAAGTACTAAAATTCCTAGAGGAATTACCCTCATCCATTTATTCTATTGGCCTCAATTTGTTCCCATTATAATAAATAATGAATAATATATAACAAAAAATATTCATCTCCCATTAAATCCCCTCAATCGTGCCCATCCCACAAGATTGATCTATCCATGGGTCCACTTGGTCATTGGATGATCCATGCTCATCTTTGATTCTATTAATGGGGAATGAATTACATGAAATCATAATTTCCACATCTACAGTAGGTTAAATCATTGATGAGAAGTTATTTCATTACCGTTTGGGATGAAATTTCCAAATCTTTTGGTGTGATGATCCATGATCTGATCTTCAATCCCCCATCATTCATTCAAGTGGATCCTTTTTCAACATTTCATAAGAATTCTAGTGTTATGAAGATAACATTGAATTTTGTGATAATATTTATTTATAAAATGTGTTTATGAATTGATACATATGGTAAAAATAAAATTATTCACAACATTATTATATCATTTCAACATCAAAATTCTACTTTTCTCTGATGACCTGTGATGGATGATGTTAGGGATAGCCAAAGTTGAAGCTACTGCATTAAAATCAACCATGCCTTCAAATTTATTATCCAATAAATTTTTTAGGATTTATTCCACTCATTCATGATAACCAAATGAGTGTGTTATTAAAAGCATACTATTTTTCAATGAATTGTTCTAGGCACACTAGGCCATAGAATCACTTGTCGTCTCAGAAAATCATCTTCGAATATTCCCAAATATGTACTAAACAATTTACAAAATATTTGAGTCATTAATATCATTGAAAATAAAAAAATATGCATGAATATTTAAAATAATTTATGAAAATAATTAATAAGTAAATTCTGATGTGTATGGAGTAGCTTCAAATCAAACTTATACCTAATGTGAATAATATTAGACAATGTGATTGCTTCCAATTTAGAATGAAATTTTAGTAAAAAAGAAAATTCACATAAATAAATACAATAAAATTAATTCATATTGTTCTAATACAATAGTATTATGGTCCATATATCATTTATTACATGTAGTAATAATCCTCACCTCAATCTGATGCACGGTTTGATAGATATGACTCCAGGTGCGTCTTTTAATTTGAAATTGACATAAATTTTACTAACAAGGAATATGTCCTACTCAAAAACAATTTAATTAATTTCTACTATTTTGATACTAAATTTAAATCATTAATAATTTATTTGTGACATTTAGGAATCAGACTCACATCAATCGGATACACAATGATCGCGATATGATTCAATGTGTCCATCATCTATTTCAAATTGACAGTTTAGTTCCAAAAACATCATGAAGTGCATTGTGTTGCATTTGTTGTCAATGAGGCATGAAGTTGTCTTGGAATGGATGGATGTCAAGAATTGTCAAGATGTGAATGCCAAAGGTTGTGATGGTGTTGGTGGTAAAGGAGAATGGCCATGGTACAAAGAGGAATGTCACTTAGGAGATTCACTAAGTGGCATTGGAGAATATGGTTGAAACATTCTCCATGGACATCTGACGATTGTAGAGCTATTCTTTAAGTTCATAGAACTTGTATCAAGATGATACAAAGTCACAACATGATTAGAAGACCATGCATTGTAGTGACAATGCATGAGGAGTTGAAAGTGATCCATCCATAAGTTGTAAGTGGATGAAGTGGTTTAATGAAGTCCATGCACTATCACTTAGTGCATGTGAATCAGAAGAAGTTCCAATTTGATCTCTGATTAGATCAACAAAGAGAATTGAAGAATTTATTTGATTCAAGATCTCGGTTGAAGAAGAACCTTCGGGAATTCCATTCTTAAATATTGAATACATGATGAAAAGAGAATAGATGAATTCCTAAGAAGAAGCATTGAAGAGTTCTTAAGAAGAAGAGAAGAGAAGAAATGGAGAAGAGGAAGAAAGGCTTGAAGTGGCTTGGCATTTGGCATTTTACACTTAAGTACTTTGTATACTTAGTGTTTAAAGTAGCAAAAAAATAGCCACCAAGGAGGCCAGCCGAGGGTCATCAACCAAGGCACTTGTGGGACTCAAGGTCACCACGCCCATGGGGAACCCTCAAGGCCAGGGCAGCAACCTTGAGGCAGGGGGCGCACCCAAGGACACCGCTTGGGCACCTAGGGCACTCCCGGAGGAGCGCAGGGGGGGCCGTGTATAAGCCCCAAGGCCACGCGGTGATGAAACCCGCGCAGCGTGGGCGCAGGAGCGCGCCCGAAGGGTGCATAGTGGGCACCAGTGGCGCGCCCGCAGGAGCAGAGTGGGCGCAGAGCGCGCCCGCAGGAAGAACCCGGTGCGGGGCGGCACTGGGAGGGGAGAAGTTCAATTGAAAGGAGGCCGGCAGCGCTTGGGTAATAAGCTGCGGAAAATTCGGCCGCCGTTTCGATGTGGGACGCGGGATTTTCCCGCGGAAGAAATCCCAGCCGCACGATTCATCGCTCGCTCGATCTGGACCGCTCATCTAATCCACCGCGCCCCCGATTTGATCCAGGCCGTCCGAGGATAATTGATCACCGCATCCAACGGCCCGGCGTCCATCTCCTACCTCGAGCTCGACCGAGGCACCCGCGACGTCCCCGCTGAACCAGAGGCCTTCCCGACGACAGTTTTGAAGATTCCGGCCACCATTGTTAAAACTTAAGGGTCCATTGAGATCGTCTGGCCCTATGGAACTCGTCCATGGTTTAAAATGAGCCTGCATGCACGAAATGGAGAACCTGATGTTCGGCCGAGGCAAACCGAAGGTGCCGAGGCTATGTTGATTCATGTTTTGCATGGGATGAGCCAAAACCGAGGTCGTGCATGCGTTCGAAGTTGCATGCACGTAGAGGAGAAAAACATAAATGGATCCCGCGTGAAACAGATAAAAAAAACGGGATTTGCGGATAAAAGATCCGAAATCTTCGGGATTGAAGTTATCCCATGCGGAAGATGTGAGGCGTTTCTCTGCCTATAAAAAGAGAGGCCGAGGCTCTCGTTAAGCTGCTGATGCGCTGAAATTTTGAGAAGTCCCGTGAGAGCTCTTGTGCCTCGCGAAGAACTGAGCTGCGCGCCCCCTGCGCGGCAGTAAAGCCCGGAGCCATCAGAGGCTCTGTGAGGTTCCTTTTGCGCTTCCCTTGCGCGAAAGAAGTGAAGGGGAGTCCCCTGCGCGTATCCCTTGCGCGACAGGAAGGAGCCGAGCCGCATACTTGCGCGCTCGAGTCTCTTGCCACCCTCTCTGCCCGCACACTTGCGTGGCAGGAGGAAGGAGCCCACGGCAGTGTTGCACCCTTGCACACTTGAGCCTTGCGCGGCTGACCTTTGCACCCGAGGAGGTTTCACTTGCGCGGGCAAGTGATCCTTGTGCCTTGTTCTTGCACGGACAAGAAGTGAAGATATGCCGCACCTTGCATGCCCTTGTGCATCTTGAAGACCTATGCGGAAGTGGGAGAAGAAGAATTGGCTGCACCCTCTTTCACGGCTTGTTTGAAGACAGTAGAGGTCGCACCCTTGCGCCTTGCGACCCTGCGCGGCAGTGGAGTTGAGTGTTCGGGCAGTGTGTGCATAAGCAAGAGGAGGTAGAGGCAGTGCCTCGTGTGTGAATATTGAGAAGTCCGAGACACTTGTGCTTGTGTGCCAAGTGAAGGAAGAATACCTACGGGTTGGTTGCATGCAAAAGAAAACAGTGAAAGGCCGTAGCCTTGTGTGTGTGCTAAGTGAACAAGAAGACCACAACTAAACCTAAGTTAGTGTGTGTCAAAGAAAGAAGAGGTCATAGCGAAGATTGTGTGTGCAAAGTGCAAATACACCCTACGGGCATTTATTGTGTGCAAGAAGAGGAAGGTCACTACAAGTGTATGCTAAGTGAAGAATTTGTGTGTGCAAATTAAAGAAGTGGCCGAACCTATGTGTATGATCTAAGTGGAGTGAACACACATTAAAGAAGGAAGAAGTTGACCCACACTAAAGTATAACACACTTTTAGTGTGTGAACAATTTGAATATAGTGTGTGAAGATTGTGGAGAAGGTGTGTGCTATAATTGAATACAC
Organism: Viscum album; assembly: GCA_963277665.1. Lineage (NCBI taxonomy): Eukaryota > Viridiplantae > Streptophyta > Magnoliopsida > Santalales > Viscaceae > Viscum > Viscum album. The sequence goes on from OY728151.1 coordinate 1,469,982,182, forward strand.
CCTTTGAGGGTTTACTGCACCTAGAAGAAGAACAGGAAAGTGCATGCATGCATGCATGCACGTGCACACGTAAAACAAGTCAAATCTGCTTGTGTGCATTTGAGAAGTTGAAGTGAAGTGAGACTGAGCCAGACTGAAGTTAAAGAGATTGGTTGTCTGAGTTTTCAGTAGATTGAGAAGACCCTGATCATCACAAGTGATCAGAGGTACAGAGCAAGGCCAGCAGTCTTTATCCCAGACTGCTGAAGATACTTGAAGAGCTGAACAAGAAGAAGAGTTACTCGTGTGACTCGAGCAGCCAGGAGAAGACCCCTGTGAGACTCAGGGTGGAGGAAGTCTCCAGTGGGATTCTGGAGCAGGCCAGTGGGACTCTGGTTACACTGTGGGACGCAGTATAAAGACCCTCCTATGGGACTCAGGAAAGATACAGTGGGACTCTGTATCGACCATTGTAATTCTAACAAGTTATAATGGGAGAATCCATGCTGAGAGAGCATGGCAAGGATGTAGGCCTTTGGTGCCGAACCTTGTAAATCCTTGTGTCCTGTTCCTTTTCATTACTGCATTATCCGGGAAAGGTTGAGAGATACAAGAAGAGTGGATCGAGGCTTTAACCAGCCATAGAGGTTTAATTGATAAAGAATCAATTAGTAAAAAGTTTTAAGGGATCACTGATTCACCCCCTCCCCCTCTCAGTGATTCACACTGACCTGGGCACTTCAATTGGTATCAGAGGGAGGTTACCTCTAAAAGATCCAAGGGAGTCTATATGAAGTGCAGATTTGAGGAAATGAGCAACCAGCCTCAAATGGAGATATCTGCCAAGACTCAGAAAAATAGAAAGAAGAAACAGGCCAAGAAGATGAAGAAAGCCTGTCCTAGCTGTGATGAAGTTGAAACAATGAATGATCTTCAGAGTGCACTCAAATATCTTCAGAAGACAGTTCCCATGGAAGTGGCAAAGTGTATAGCTACAGGCATCCATGATCTTCATGAAGAAAAATCACAGTTAGAAGAAGAAGCCAATGCAATGGAAGATCAATTGGCAAAAAGGGTTGGCATAACCAACACTCTCAGAAAGCTGGTGAAGGCTAAAGATGAAACTGTTTCTCTTTGCAATGAAAGATATGAAGACACTGCTGAAGAATTGCAAAGAAGCCTTTCTGAGAAAGATTTCTTTAAAATAATGGTCAAAGATGTTGCCCATGCACTGCAAAAGAGGCACAAAGTGTCAATGGTTGTCAGAGATGCTCAACTAGAAGACAAAGTCAAATGGGTGAAGGAGCTTGACAACTCATTGCTTGAAATGAAGCAGATGCATGAAGACCAGATAAAACAGCTAGAAGAGAAATGTGAAGGAAGGCTAAGAACAATTGAGGATGAGAAGAACTCCCTCAACATGAAGTGTTTAGAAGTGGAGGTGATATTGAAAAATCTGCAATCACCCAAAGCTGAATCCTCCCAGACACCTGGAAGAAGAAATGTTGCCACTCAAGTGAGCTTTGAGAAGGATGATTCTAAAAGAAAGACATCCTCTAGTGAAAGTGCAACAACTTCTAATAAGAAGGTACCATCCATACCATCTTGTACTAATGCTTCTAATTGTGTTTCCACAAAAAGTGCAGGATGGAAATATAATTCCAAACAAGTATGGATGAAGAAAATGAAGAAGCAGAGCTCTCCTGAAACAACACAACTTGTCAAGAAAAGTACCCAGCAATCAGAAGGACTGAAGAGGTCTATATTCGTGGGACAATGCTGGTGTTGTAACAAGTATGGGCATTGTGAAAAGGATTGTTGGTACAATCCACTGAATGCCAAAGCACAGAGGAAGCCCATGCCAAGGGGGAGCAAGCCAGAAGGAAAGAAGCAACATCCACAGGTCCAGAGACATCTTTTTACTGCAAATAGATTTGGATTACTTGACAACATCTGGGATGATTGCAAAAGTGGTCAAAAAGATACATGTCAATCTCCAACTGTATCCAAAGATGAAAATAAGAGAAGATCACTGAACCTGGCTAAAATGGAATCCTTGGGAAGCAAGAAGAAAGTTGAAAATGCTCCCAAGAAGAGTTTGAAGAATGAAGAGAAGTCCTTGGAATTCAAATCCAAGAAGGGTGATGCATCAAGAAGAGCCACCAAGAAGAAGTGCTTCTACTGTGGAAAGATTGGTCATACCATGGATCTTTGTAAAGCAGCCATGAAAATCAATAGAAGCCAACTGAACTCCAAAAGACAATCAATCCAGAAGAAGAAGGGATTGATTGAAAATAAGTTGCCTAAGAGAGTTAGCTTAGCAGCATCCAAAGAACCATGTGGAACTTCCAAAACTGAGGCCACTCTTCCAAATGATTTACTTGTCATACGGCCACATCAGTTGCAACTTGCCAGAGAACTACAAAGAGCTGAAGATGAAGCTATGGCATTTGCTAAAGCAAAATGGAAGAAAAAGATTTCACATGAAGATGGGTTGAGATCCACACCAGCACAAACATCATTGAAGATCAAATGTGCAAGTGTGAAGAATGGTGAAAATGGGAGATCTCGGTTGAGAGAATATTCTCAACCTTGTTGTTCACATTGATGAACCAAGGAGGTTCCATCTTATTCCATTATACTCTTGGTATATACATGTGCTAACATTGCAGGAAATTGAAGATGATGATCATTCTCAGCTGGAGGATGGTTTGGAAAGAATGGAGTGCACCCCTTGAGGGGGAGACAATCTGAAGAAGATGGGATTCTTAGATTAATACCATCTTGAGAAAAGTGATGGTATTCCAATCATACATTCATCCCTTGTTTCTTAATTGAGTTTATCTTGTCAATTAAGGGGGAGTATGGATTGAAGACAAATGGATGAAAGGGGGAGCATTATCTTTGCACTGAACATTCTAATGTGTTTGGTGAAGTATGTGCAGGATTTAGCAATTCATTGATATATCTGAAAAATTTCAAACCCCTAAAGCATGATCTCACATGTACAGTGAATGTTGGACAGCATTGAGTGCCTTGGTTACATCACTCTTGTTTTCTACACCGGGTTAGCCCAAGTAGACTTAGAGCTGATTTACTAAAGGTTCCTTGCTCAAGAGAACATGTGGCATCATCCCTCTCTTAGTGATTTTCAAGAATATGATATTCAAAGGGAGGAAGATATTTTTGAAAGAGAACCACACCACACCTTTGCATTTGATTGCCAATAAGGGGGAGAAAAGATTGGGCACACATGATGACCCATTCATATGTGCTGAAGGAGTGTATTGACAACAAATACAAAGGGGGAGATTGAAGTGCATTGTGTTGCATTTGTTGTCAATGAGGCATGAAGTTGTCTTGGAATGGATGTATGTCAAGAATTGTCAAGATGTGAATGCCAAAGGTTGTGATGGTGTTGGTGGTAAAGGAGAATGTCCATGGTACAAAGAGGAATGTCACTTAGGAGATTCACTAAGTGGCATTGGAGAATATGGTTGAAACATTCTCCATGGACATCTGACGATTGTAGAGCTATTCTTTAAGTTCATAGAACTTGTATAAAGATGATACAAAGTCACAACATGATTAGAAGACCATGCATTTTAGTGACAATGCATGAGGATTTGAAAGTGATCCATCCATAAGTTGTAAGTGGATGAAGTGGTTTAATGAAGTCCATGCACTATCACTTAGTGCATGTGAATCAGAAGAAGTTCCAATTTGATCTCTGATTAGATCAACAAAGAGAATTGAAGAAGTTTTTTGATTCAAGAGCTCGGTTGAAGAAGAACCTTCGGGAATTCCATTCTTAAATATTGAATACATGATGAAAAGAGAATAGATGAATTCCTAAGAAGAAGCATTGAAGAATTCTTAAGAAGAAGAGAAGAGAAGAAATGGAGAAGAGGAAGAAAGGCTTGAAGTGGCTTGGCATTTGGCATTTTACACTTAAGTACTTTGTATACTTAGTGTTTAAAGTAGCAAAAAAATAGCCACCAAGGAGGCCAGCCGAGGGTCATCACCCAAGGCACTTGTGGGACTCAAGGTCACCACGCCCATGGGGAACCCCCAAGGCCAGGGCAGCAACCTTGAGGCAGGGGGCGCACCCAAGGACACTGCATGGGCGCCTAGGGCACGCCCGGAGGAGCGCAGGGGGGCCGTGTATAAGCCCTGAGGCCATGCGGTGATGAAACCCGCGCAGCGTGGGCGCAGGAGCGCGCCCGAAGGGTGCATAGTGGGCGCCAGTGGCGCGCCCGCAGGAGCAGAGTGGGCGCAGAGCGCGCCCGCAGGAAGAACCCAGTGCGGGGCAGCACCGGGAGGGGAGAAGTTCAATTGAAGGGAGGACGGCAGCGCTTGGGTAATAAGCTGCAGAAAATTCGGCCGCCGTTTCGATGTGGGACGCGGGATTTTCCCGCGGAAGAAATCCCATCCGCACGATTCATCGCGCGCTCGATCTGGACCGCTCATCTAATCCGCCGCGCCCCCGATTTGATCCAGGCCGTCCGAGGATAATTGATCACCGCATCCAACGGCCCGGCGTCCATCTCCTACCTCGAGCTCGACCAAGGCACCCGCGACGTCCCCGCTGAACCAGAGGCCTTCCCGACGACAGTTTTGAAGATTCCGGCCACCATTGTTAAAACTTAAGGGTCCATTGAGATCGTTTGGCCCTATGGAACTCGTCCATGGTTTAAAATGAGCCTGCATGCATGAAATGGAGAACCTGATGTTCGGCCGAGGCAAACCGAAGGTGCCGAGGCTATGTTGATTCATGTTTTGCATGGGATGAGCCAAAACCGAGGCCGTGCATGCGTTCGAAGTCGCATGCACGTAGAGGAGAAAAACATAAATGGATCCCGCGTGAAACAGAGAATAAAAACGGGATTTGCGGATAAAAGATCCGAAATCTTCGGGATTGAAGTTATCCCACGCGGAAGATGTGAGGCGTTTCTCTGTCTATAAAAAGAGAGGCCGAGGCTCTCGTTAAGCTGCTGATGCGTTGAAATTTTGAGAAGTCCCGTGAGAGCTCTTGTGCCTCGCGAAGAACTGAGCTGCGCGCCCCCTGCGCGGCAGTAAAGCCCGGAGCCATCAGAGGCTCCGTGAGGTTCCTTTTGCGCTTCCCTTGCGCGAAAGAAGTGAAGGGGAGTCCCCTGCGTGTATCCCATGCGCGACAGGAAGGAGCCGAGCCGCATACTTGCGCGCTCGAGTCTCTTGCCACCCTCTCTGCCCGCACACTTGCGTGGCAGGAGGAAGGAGCCCGCGGCATTGTTGCACCCTTGCACACTTGAGCCTTGCGCGGTTGCCCCTTGCACCCGAGGAGGTTTCACTTGCGCGGCCAAGTGATCCTTGTGCCTTGTTCTTGCACGGACAAGAAGTGAAGATATGCCGCACCTTGCATGCCCTTGTGCATCTTGAAGACCTATGCGGCAGTGGGAGAAGAAGAATTGGTTGCACCCTCTTGCACGGCTTGTTTGAAGACAGTAGAGGTCGCACCCTTGCGCCTTGTGACCCTGCGCGGCAGTGGAGTTGAGTGTTCGGGCAGTGTGTGCATAAGCAAGAGGAGGTAGAGGCAGTGCCTCGTGTGTGAATATTGAGAAGTCCGAGACACTTGTGCTTGTGTGCCAAGTGAAGGAAGAATACCTACGGGTTGGTTGCATGCAAAAGAAAACAGTGAAAGGCCGTAGCCTTGTGTGTGTGCTAAGTGATCAAGAAGACCACAACTAAACCTAAGTTAGTGTGTGTCAAAGAAAGAAGAGGTCATAGCCAAGATTGTGTGTGCAAAGTGCAAATACACCCTACGGGCATTTATTGTGTGCAAGAAGAGGAAGGTCACTACAAGTGTATGCTAAGTGAAGAATTTGTGTGTGCAAATTAAAGAAGTGGCCGAACCTATGTGTATGCTCTAAGTGGAGTGAACACACATTAAAGAAGGAATAAGTTGACCCACACTAAAGTATAACACACTTTTAGTGTGTGAACAATTTGAATATAGTGTGTGAAGATTGTGGAGAAGGTGTGTGCTATAATTGAATACACCCTTTGAGGGTTTACTGCACCTAGAAGAAGAACAGGAAAGTGCATGCATGCATGCATGCACGTGCACACGTAAAACAAGTCAAATCTGCTTGTGTGCATTTGAGAATTTGAAGTGAGGTGAGACTGAGCCAGACTGAAGTTAAAGAGATTGGTTGTCTGAGTTTTCAGTAGATTGAGAAGACCCTGATCATCACAAGTGATCAGAGGTACAGAGCAAGGCCAGCAGTCTTTATCCCAGACTGCTGAAGATACGTGAAGAGCTGAACAAGAAGAAGAGCTACTCGTGTGACTCGAGCAGCCAGGAGAAGACCCCTGTGAGACTCAGGGTGGAGGAAGTCTCCAGTGGGATTCTGGAGCAGGCCAGTGGGACTCTGGTAACACTGTGGGACGCAGTATAAAGACCCTCCTGTGGGACTCAGGAGAGATACAGTGGGACACTGTATCGACCATTGTAATTCTAACAAGTTATAATGGGAGAATCCATGCTGAGAGAGCATGGCAAGGATGTAGGCCTTTGGTGCCGAACCTTGTAAATCCTTGTGTCCTGTGCCTTTTCATTACTGCATTATCCGGGAAAGGTTGAGAGATACAAGAAGAGTGGATCGAGGCTTTAACCAGCCATAGAGGTTTAATTGATAAAGAATCAATTAGTAAAAAGTTTTAAGGGATCACTGATTCACCCCCTCCCCCTCTCAGTGATTCACACTGACCTGGGCACTTCACATCACTTAGTGAATATCAAGAAAATGTTATCATATATTCTTGATAATTTATGAAATTTATTAAAAGTTCATTTTTTTATTTTAGTAATTAGTCTCATGTCACACTGAAGTATGATATGATCAGTATGAGTCAAAGTGAACATTTCCACTTTAGAATGACATTTTAGTAAAAAAGTAATGTGACGTACTCAAATTCAATTAAACAGATTAATATTGTTTTAATACATTATTAACATGATCCATATTTCATTTGGGATGTGTAGGAATAATTCTCACCTCAATATGATTCATTTTGAGACACATATGACTTTCATTGAATTGTTTTATTTAAAATTGACATCAATTTTAGTAAAAAGGACAACTGACCAACTCAGAATCATGAAAATGCATTTAGATTGTTTTGAAACAATATGGAACTTATTAGTAAATTATTTTGGATGTGTAGGAATCATACGCACATCAATATGATACATGATGTGCTTGGTATGAATTAATGTATCTGTTATCAGTTTAAAATCGAAAGTTTAGTTCAAAAAGAATCACTCAATGAAAATCACGAAAACACACATTGAATGTATTTATAATATATGCGAATGATCCATAAAGAGTTTTTTATGTGTAGTATAATGTATCACATCAAATTGATACATGATGTGATCAGTAAGAGAAAGAGTGGATATTTATAGTTCATATTGTCATTTTAGTAGAAAACAAAAGTGGTGTAAAAAAATAAACTAAACACATTCCGATTGTTTTTATACTTTATGAAAACTATTCATAATCAATTAATGTGGCATAGGAATTATAAACACCTCAATCTAATTAATTTTTTTACCGGTATGACTCCATGTGCATCTTTTTAAATAAAATGGGCATCAATTTTAGTAAAAAGGACTACTTTCTTACTCAAAACTGAGCAGGCACATTTATATTTTTTTTGATACATTAGGAACGTTATTTAGAAGTCATTTTTGATGTGTATGAATCAAACACCCCTATATATATAACATGATGTGTCCAGTACTACTCAATGTGTTAGTTATCAGTTTAAAAACAACATTTTAGTTCAAAAATTGTTACTATTTGAATACTAAAAAAACGTTCTCATAAAGTCTTTTTAATTTCGTGCAATGATTAATAAGTCCTTTCTGACATATAGGAATCAGTATCACATCATAATAACACACTATGTGACCGACATGATTCCATGTGTCTGTTTCATGTTTAAAATTTCATTAATAAAATGAAAATTGACACACCCAAAATCGAGAAAACACGTTCATATTGTTTTGATAAATTTAGAAGACGATCTATATTTCAATTTTGAGAGGTAGTAATTTTAACATATTTAATTTTATAATCCAATGTTTGAAATTACTATAAGATAATTTTTTTTATAATTGTGTTGTAATTTTAATTTCATTTATATCATGTATTCATATAAGATTTTATTGAATTCTTGTAGTTTTTGGGGATACGGTTTACTGTTATAGCAGGAAACCCCTGTAACACCCCAAGATTTCATAGTAAGTTATTTTCTTTAATTCAATAGCATGCGCTTCACACAACACTGAGTTCAAGTGCACCACAACTTACCAAACTAGCCGTTCAAAAGCGGTTAAGATTAGTATGAACTAAATTTTCCTCATAACATAATACAAATAATTTAATAATCCATATTATGAGTTCTTAGACATAATAAAAAAATCATTTTTTTATAAAAGAGGTATTTTAAAAAAAATGAAATTTTACCACCTTTTAATGAAGAACCCTTTTTAAATCCAATATTTTAAACTTTTATATATTCAATTTGAGAAAGATAAACTTCTCTTTTATAATCTAGACATAAGATTTTAGTTTCAATAAATATTTTGTGTTTTTCTAATAACATTTATATTTGGGTGAATAGTGAAAAATACTATATATTTACTAAAAAAAAATTTAATCAAAAATATTTTAGTGTTAAATTATAAATTTTAATATTTTGGAAGTATAAATAGATTATATATTTACCATTTAATCGAATATTATTCATTGTAAATTATTTAACTTTGAAACTGAACATAAACACGTATCAATCTTTTGTTTGTTATTATTCCATAAAAACAAGCTTTTTGGTTTTGACAACAAAAATTAATTTTAAATTAATAAATTCAAATTCTCTATTTTTAATTTGGTAGAATAGACTTAATTTTTATTTCATAATATCAAAATTATCTGATGGGGAATTTTTGGTATTTTTATGAAAACAAGCAATTTTTGATGAATAGTGAAAAACACTACGTTAAGGATTAAAACTGACTTTTTATTTAAATAATTAATTATTTTATATAAATTTATTTTAAGTAAAAATAGATATATAATACCTATATAAGTTAAATATAATTCATTGGAGTCATTTTATAATAATATAAGATGTATAAAATTTTATTGAACTTTTTACCTTCTTTTACCCATCTCCTTGGAGCATTTTCCAATTTAAATAAAATATAATTTTAGAGCATCAGTGATTTGAATTTCAAAAATCCGAGAGACACGGTTGATATCAGTAAAGAAAATGTGGGTCAATATGATGAAAATAATTTTTGGGGAATAGTATCTTTTTACTTTTATTTACCACGGTTAAAAGTAAATAGGGTAATTAAGAGTAAAATTGATATTCTTATTACCCTAACACATGTCCTTATTCTATTGGATGAGGATAATACGACCAAAAACTATCTTAGGAATAAAATATGATCCTTTAGGTCCACTTGTAATATATTAGGAAATTTGATATTATTTAATTCAAAGAAGAGTAAAAAGTGTTAAATTAAAATTATAATAAATAACCATTTTCAATATAGTGTTACAAATAATATAAATTAGACTATAAATATTCATTATAAATATACAACTATTTCCTACATAATGGTATTTTATTTATATTTTTTAGACATTAAATAATTTAATTTATTTATGACACAATGATGATGCAATAATTACATAATTAAACAAATATTAAAATAATTGATATTATAAATATCCAAATAAATGTAATTTGAGACTTTTTATGAATAAAACTTATTTTTTAGTTTAATATTACATTTTATGGTTGGTTAGATTAATTTTTTCTGATGTAATAATGATGTTATGAATTTAGAAAAATCAAAATACCAAATAGTGTCAAAATTGACATAAAAGAGTTTTTAAAACAAATATTACATTATTAATTGAAAATATATTTATAAAAATAAATGTTCCACTAAAAGACTAATATAATGATAGGTGTATCATTAGTGAACCACTTGGGTTTCTATTGGAGGTATATAGTAATTTTATTAACCATATAATATAAAAATAAAAAGAGACATTTTAAATGTCAATCTATTTAACTAATAGTTAAATATTAAAGATAAGGTTAATATAGTGAAAAAACCTATCTAAAACCAATTAGACGTGTGGATTTAGACCCTTCCCCATATTAGCCTTTAAATAATTAATTTTTCAGCAATTATATGTAGAAAATGATTTTATTATAAAATAATATTTCTATATTTTCATATGGTGCCCGTCACCCCTTTTATAAAAGTGAACTCCCCCTTATCTCTAATTCACAAATCAAAACCATTATTCTTGGCCAACTCCAACCCAAATATCCTCCCAAATATCCTCCCATAATCCTGGAGGCCTTAATTTAGTCATAATTCCAACCTAAGGAGCCCTTTTGATCAAATCAAAAAGAAGAACCAGAGGAAGAGATAAATATTTCATCACCGCTTTCACGTTCTTTTCTTCATCCACTTCCTCTTTATTTGTTGTTTCCATTCTAAAATAATAACACCAGTATCTTATATAATGTGATGTTATTATAAATATTGTACAATCATATTCATTATTCTATCCATCCTTTTAATGACATGTCACCATATGTGCATATATACGGCTTACCATCTCCGCGTCGTGGTGTAGTTGTTATTCAATAATACTTTACTTTAATGGGTGTAATAATGATGTATAATTTGTTTAGATAATAAATATATCTGAATGATTATTATTTATATATGATTTACCATCCAATTATATATGATTTAAATATCAGAAGAATGATATTTTCGCTTGTGCGTACGTATAGATTACTGTCTCCACGAACGCGATGAGATTCATTCCCCATCATGTCCATTCAAGAATAATTTTCACTTTATGATTAAAATTAATATTTAGAGACTTAATATTATTCTTAATATTAATATGATAGATCCCATCCATAACAAACATGGCTTACGTAACCAAGCATATAAGGGAGAACGAATCAGTTAACACCCTAAATGACGATATTACTAAAATATTAATATTAGATGATTATATATTTTATCATATTAATGTATTTGGATATTTTATAATATAATAAAAATTATTTCACTATTATACAAGAGATTATTGTTCCCTCTACCATGGAAAATTACAATGTACGGGGTTTCTTATCTCACTTTGAATTATGTGATATTTTAATTGTTCGCCACTTATTTATTGGATGTGGTGTTTTGTGTACTGACATTGCATATATATTATCAGGATCCACATTATATTAATGGTATTTTTTTTGATCCATTTTGTGGTTATTATATTTTGGTCATACGACTCAATTAATTACAACTAAGTAAGGTTTTTTCATCTCACTATTTATTTCTGTGAGATTCATGATATATTGGCCACTATGTGCTTTTGTGTGGCATATGTGCTGTCCAGGATTGTAATCTTGTTGTAATATACATTAATTTATGGGTATTTACATCTTCATTTTATGATCCTAATTTCATGGGTTGTATGTTTTATAATTTTCCAAATCATTAAGTGAATTTCCAATTTCAATTTCCACTCAATGGGGTTTTCACATTCATCATTGATTATTTTACTCCAAGATTATGTGTGGAGCAAATATTTATTATTTATGTAGTAATTTCCACTCCCCTTTGTGTTTATATAATTTTTATACAAATAATCACTCCATTTATTATTTCTCAATTCATTGATATGAACATGATCTTAACTCAATTTCCATTCATTGAGTTAAGCATCAATTTCATTGGAGTTGTTTTTACAAGAATATGTTTCAATGTCATCTGATTTATTTACCCTAATATTCAATCATATTGAGTGTATTTATATTTCTGACACATAATTTTGACATTTATTTGTCCTTTACCTAAGGATACTATCTTTATAATGTATTTCATCTTAATTTACATTCCTTTGAGACTTGTTTGTTGTTATTCAACAATTCACTTTTATATTGTGTATATATTTTCCTTCAATATAGTATATAAAGAAATACTTTATGGTCATGATATTATAATGTTTTCATTACCTCAATTATTTTTATTCAAGCGTCTCTCATTTGGATATTAACTCTAAATATAATACCATTTTAAATGTTTTAAAATTTTATTCTTCTAAATCATTCACATTAATGTTCATGTTTTAAAAATGGTTTTAAGGTTTTATTTATATGGACATTAATTTTTTAAAATTTAAATTCCTTTTAAAAGTTTCAAAGTGGTATGGGACACTTTTTTTTAAAAATCTATTTTTAAACGGCTTCTTGATAAATAGTTTGACTTGTAAATGTTTTCATGAAAAAAGGGGGGTATTTCTCTAAAATAGTTTTGATGATTATTTTCATCTATGTCAATATCCTTAATTATTGTCGATTGAGGTTAATCTGTTACAATACAATCTTCTATATTGTATTGAATAAGGTATTTTTGACTGTTGATGTGCTATTTTTATACTATTAATGGTTTGTGGATAAACTATTGACATTTCTTATGATAGTTTTAATATGAATGTTTATGTTATGTTTTAAACATTTCCTAAGATGAATGCATTGGACTAAGTAATTGATCAGTGGAGCCTGATATTGCTCATCGATTCATCGATAGGTCTAATGAGACAAACTCGTGTCCTGGAACAATGCCTTGAAAAAAATATTTTTTGTAGTTTTGTCACAATGCCTTGACTATGTGGTTATAATGTCTGGTATTATGGATTCCATCATTATGAATGTGGATATTAATATTGCATGTGATTGTTCGACTAATAGAATATCCATATAAATAAGTAAATGGCACAATTTGATATTATCTTTACAATATTATGATGATGTTCATGTTTAAAAGGATTTTGTTTCACTATTATGCATTGCCTTAAATGTTTATTATTATTTAAAAAAGTTTCCACTTTATTGTTATCCTTAATGAGCATCTGGGCTCACCATTTTCTATGTTTTATTTTCCCAGGATGCGTAGAAATATATTATGACTGACATGAAGGGATAGTCTATGGGATATCATTATTGTCTATGGAAACATTGTTGTTTTAGTTTTCTAATTTATGATGTAATTTAAACCTTATGAATGTATAAATTACTTCCAAGGATAAAAAACTTATCGTACTTTTGAGACCTGATCTTTGGTGATCATGCCAATGATACATTATAATGCATCGACTATAGGGTTCTGGTGTCAGGGCATTACAGTTAGTATCAGAGAAAGTTTAGTAAAAACCTTGGAATGAAGATTTTGATAAACTATGATTAGAGAACATTACTATAAGATAGATTTTGAGGATTAGTATAGAAGAACCTCCTAGAATTTTGGTATTGTAGAGATTATGTGGCTTTTCTACACATTACATCCATGTCTGGATACGAGCAGGTAGAGGCTACTCTGGCACAGATGTACCTAGGAGTGAAAAATCTGACAATGAGTTTCAGGCTTGACCTGGGGTATCATGGTACATGAAAACGGGCCTTGCTTCAATCTTGGTTATGACACTCCCAGGGATATGCTTAGGTTAATTCACATTTTCATTACAAACCGATTAGAAGTATTTTATTATAATATGGGAATAAATAAATTTCGTTAATCCTATGGTTATATAGATTGAATATAAGGTGTTATGATATTCTATAAATAGTTATATGACTCACACAATTATTTCTTGTGTTAGTCAATGGCTGGATTCCTAGGAATTCATAGCAACATTGAACATGATGTACAAGGTGGGCACAATGGAGGAAATAAGAAATGGAAAATAATGTTGATATGTGTAAAAGATATTGTGTTCATTCCTAATCAGTTTTCCAAAAATATGATCAAAAACATATATATTAACCTACTCCTGGACTCAACAATGATGAGAAAGGCGGTGAATGATAAGATCTCTAGTAGTGGAGACAATGGAGAAAAGAAAGCTCAATTTCCATCGTGTAGGAAATGTGGAAGGAGGCACCTAGGGAAGTGTCTTAATAGAACAAATAAATGCTTTATGTGTGGGAAAGAAGAACATAAAGTAAGGAATTTCCAAGTATAAATGAATTGTACTATGGAAGAAAATATAAATGATCCCAAGAATCCATTTACAGACATTTGCGTAAATGTAGGGGACCTGGACATTACCCGAGTGAATGCCCTATTCTATAGGATAACCCCTTGGTCAAGGAAGAACCTACGTGGAAATAAATGGATGGTCTAATGTTTAAAAGTATTAGTTCTCTTTGTTGATGGGATCACATTTGAATACTTTTCACTTGTGTGTAACCCTGTAGTTTATTATGTGAAAATGTTATTTTATGATGAAGTGTGTTTTAAATTGTTGAAACAGTTTTAAATAACAATTTGGGATTATATGATCCTTGAATTTATGCAATTATATGTTAATAAATATATGTATGAAAATTCTAGTTATGAAATAACATTTGTGGTGATATTATGTTATTGTAATTTTGAGGAATTTATCTCATTTTTTGAACATTATAAAATATTTTTTTTGAAAAAGGACAACACGCAGACCGTGTGACAACCCGCCATGTCGGGAAAAGCTGCATGAATCAAACCCACAACCATAGTGAGATGTGTATTTATCACCATCCACTGGACTACATGAAGTCACTGGTTAGTGTAAAAATTTCATTTTAGTTAAATGAATTTATTAATCAATAATATGTTGATTTTGGATCTTATGTCATTTCAAATGTATATAAAGAGTATAGGAAAATGATTTGGGGATTAAGTGATAAATTTTGTTTTGGAAGATGTTTTCTCTGTTTGGAATACTATATTCCTAAGGAAAATAGAATAATATAGGAATTCATTTGAGGAGTAATGGTGGATTTTTATCTATGTTTTTATTGTTGATTTATAGCGATTAGAGTTATTTATGAAAATGATTAACCTATCATAGAGAATATGCGATTAGGTTAATTACTTTATGTATATTACTTTATGAGTAGTTGATGTTATTTTTAAATACAATTTAATGTGGAAGACAACGTAATCAAATTATTCTATTTTTTGGGTTTTAGTATTATTTTGGATTATATTGATGGATTTTAAGGACAATTGTTTATTGAATGGTATTTATTAAACTTTGGGAATTGTTTTTTAAATTTTAGAAATAAATATATGTATTTTTTTCTCTAAAGGATTATACATTTCTGGGATAATCTAATCTTGTACTAACCATTTTGGTTTCGGTTAATCAATATAGACGTGGTAAATATATATAATATTTCCTTTGTGGATTATGTTATTCTCTGGATGTTGATTCTAGCACTTCGAGTGTGACCAAGTCATCATGAATACTCATTATTTGAAAAAAAGACAAGTTAGTGGTAGAAAATAATTAAATAATAAAACTATACTAAATAAGTATTTATATATCTTTATTTTCATAATCAATCTCATAAATAAATTCCTCATCTTAATGACATGAATCATAAAACAAAAAACTGTATCCGTTTACTTTAGCTACTATGAAACTAATGAACGTATATCTCATCAAAATTTTGTGGTTTTCTTATTGTTAACTTTCTATTAATCATGTTTTCTATAAATCTACACTAGAACATGACACTTATCATATCTTCTATATCTATGTTTTCCTACATGGAATCGTATTGTGGGTTATCTCGGGTGACCTTTATACTTCTCTTTCTTTCATTTAAAGAGATAGTTATATTGACTCTTTTTATGATGTGGTACATTCAAAGAAGTTCCCAAATCCAATTTTAAAATTTATTGGATGCAATTTCCAAATAGGCGGAAAATGTTACACCCAAATATTTCATAGAAAGTTATTTTCTTTAATTCAATAGCTTGAGCTACACGCTACACCGAGTTCGAGCACACCACGACTTACCAAACTAGCCATTATAAATCTGTTATGAATAATATTAACTAAATTTAGAACTTAATATAATCCTTATAATTTTAGAATCCATATTATGAGTTTCTTATACATAGTGAAAAAAAAATTCATTTTTTCAGATAGAAGAAGTATTTTTTAAAAACTGCAATTTTACTGCCTTTTAATAGGGAACACTTTTTAAATCCAATATTTTAAACATTTATATATTTAATTTGAAAAAATAAACTTTTTATTTAGAATCAGGACAAAATAATTTAATTTCAATATATTTTTGGGGTTTTTCTGATAACTTTCATATTTCTTGAATAGTGAAAATTTCTATATTTTAACTGAAAAAAAAAAATTAATCAAAATAAGTTTTAGTGTTAAATTATACATTTTAATGGTTTGGAAGATTAAATAGATTATATTTTAACCATTTAATCCAATTTTATTTATTGGAAATAATCTCACTTTGAAATTGAACATAAACATATATCAATCTTTTGTTATTTATTATTTCTTAAAAACGCGCTTTTTGGTATTGAAAACTGGAATTAATTTTAAATTAATAAATGAAACTACTATACTTTTAATTTGGTAAAATAGTCTTAATTTTTTAGTTTAGAATATCAAGTTCATTTGTTTTCCCAGAAAATATAAAAGCTCAACGCATCATAAGGATAGGATCTACATCGTACGTTTCTGCTTCGGACGGTGCTATCCTAAAAAGGTTAGAACTCTGCAAAAATTCCTTTATCGCTAGGGTATCGATTTCCAAAGGTATGCAACCTTGGAAAACATTAGACCTGGTTGCCCGCCTCTCTGTAATTTGTGGCTTCAATGAATTTAAATGTGTTTCGATAGGGAGAGGTTTTTTTCATATTTGGTTTAACTCTGCTGAACTGAAGTGGAGAGCATGGGGGTTTGGTGCTGTTAACCTCAATCCAAGAACACTAAGGGTTTATGAATGGAGTCCAAACATCAGACTTCATGATTTTAAGGACACTTTTTCTCAGGTATGGATTAGGTTTCATGGTCTAAACTGGGTTCTTTGGCACTCTGATATATTTTTTGACATTGCCTCTGCTATTGGGATCCCTATTCGAATGGACTCAAACACTCAAAATGCTAGTTTTGGACATTTTTCTAGAATTCTCGTTGAAGTGGATTTAGGTTCTACTTTAATTGATAATGTGATTCTTTCTACCCCTCAATATGACATCAACATGAACACAGTCTTTGAAAAATTCCTTTATTCTGTGATATCTGTAGCAGAATTGGACACTCAAACACTGGATGTCTTTCAGACACTAAGTGCTCCAACTGTTTGTTGAAAGGACATGATGCAGCTCACTATTGGAGGAAGGAAAAGCTAATTAATTATCAATACATCAAGGAAGACCCGAGGAAGAATCAGACATTATCCCCCCACATGAAGTTTTTGCTACAGAAGGGATGGATCATAACAGAAGGAAAATTGTTGCTCAAACACAGGACCAACAGAAGAGGCCCACTATAAATATGCAACTGGACTACAAAAATACCTAGGCAGACATGGCAGAGGAATGTGATCAAGTTTATAATATGTTTTCCTTTAAGGAGGTTTTGATAAAGGGCATGGATAAGGAAAGACCAGATTCTGAAACAGATGATAGTCAAGCAGGGAAGAAAATATCTTCTCAAGTAGAGGCTGATGAGATATTCAGACAGGAGATCCTTGCTACTATGTTAAGAAAAGGGAATAAAAAATTAATTCTATTACACCAGATATTATTAAGAAGAAGGCCCTCTGATGACTGGTTCAAATAAGAGGTCTCCTCTAGACAATTATAAGGGAATGTCAGCTCCCGATATCTCCAATTCTGGAGGTATGTCCTATTCTTCGGCTTTAGATATTAATGGTAATGGACCCTGGGATATGCAGGTTACTATAAGTGACTGACTCCATATAGAATCAGTTCTATAGCATACAAGGTCAGCGAATGATCGACCCCCTTATTTCTTAAATGTGAATTCTTCCAAGGAGGAGGAAACTTTTCTATCCATGCAGGTGATGTCGATGACTGAAAACAAATAAAGGGAATCTCTCAGTAGTATAAGCACACATAACTCTTTCAATATGAGGTCGACCAGTTTCGAGGCTGGACTGTTTACTCCATGCACCCACATTGTGGCCGAACTTGAAAATGATTTTGATGGAGGCTGGACTCAATTCATGTATGGGAAGAGAGGACGACGTCCTAGAGGTAGAGGTGGGTGGCTCCCCTACCACAGTATGAGTACCCGTTCTAAAATTGGTTAGTTTCTTTTAATGTTCTTCGGATTTTGTATCAAAACTCCTTGAACTCTTTTGTTTACTTATGATTTCAATAAATAGGCTACGAACCCCAACCTTCAAAAAAAATATTGTTGAACCTTTTACCGTATCTTACCCACCTCCTTGGATCATTTTCAAATTTACATAAAAAATAATTTTTTTGTTTCTATGTGTTGAATTTCAAAAACCCAAGAGACTCGGTTAATATCAGTAATTAATATGTGGTACAATAAGATAAAAATAATATTTGGTGAATAGTAAAGTATGACTTTTATTTACCACGGGTAATAGTAAATAGGGGAAATAAGGGTAAAAATGATATTATTATTAACAGATCACATGTCTTAATTCTATTGGATAAGTTTAATTTGACCAAAAATAAACTTAGGAAGAAAATATGATCCTTTTGGTCCACATGATATAGATTAGGACATTTATTATTATTTAATTTAATGAAGAGGTAAAATTATTAAATTCAATGTTTAATTACTAAACAATTGTTAATATAGGGTCACATATAATATAAATTCGACTATAAAAATTCCATATAAATTTAAAGATATTTCTTACATAGTGGTATTTTATTTATATTTTTCAGAGATTAAATAATTTAATTTATTTATGACAGAATGATGATGTTGTAATTACCTAATTAGAAAAATATTAAAATAATTGAAATTATAAAAATCCAAATAAATGTAATTTGAGACTTTTTTTGAATTCAACTAATTTTATAGGTTAATATTACATGTTAGGGTTGGTTAGATGTCTTTTTTAATGTAGTAATTCTATTATGAATTTAGCAAAAAAAATTCCAAATAGTGTCAAAATTGACATAAAATAGTTTTTAAAACAAATATTATATTATTAATTGAAATTCTATTCCTAAAAATGTAATGTTCGTCCAAATGAATTATACAATTAAAGGTGTATCATTAATGAATCACTAGGGGTTATCATGGATGTATATATTATGTTTATTAACAATATAATATAAAAATACAAAGAGACATGGTAAATGTCAAACTATTTTACTAAGAGTTAAATATAAAAGATAAGGTTAATATATTGACCCAAACCTGTTTAAAACCTATTATATGATAGTTTTTCGACCCATCCCCACCATTTTTTTTAAATAATTAATTTTGGAGCCATTATAGACATAAATTTTTTTTATTATCAAATAATATATCTAACTTTTCCTAGGTGCCCCTCACCCTTATTATAAATGGGAACTCCCACTTCTCTATAATTCACACCTTCAAATCCATTAGGATCGGTCATCCCCTACCAAAATATCCTCTCAACCCTCATCCCTTCATCCTAGAAGAATTACATTAGTCAGAAATCCAACCTATGGTGCCTTGGATCAAATCAAAAGGAATAACCCGAAGAAGAGGTGAATACTTCATCACCTCATTCATGTTCATTTCTTCTTCCACTTCCTAATTCTTTGGTTTTTCCATTATAATATAATAAATCCTGTAACTTCTATATACTATTATGTTATTATAAATATGGTACAACCATTTTCATTATTCTATCCATCTTTTGAATGACATGACACCATACGTGCGTACGTACCGCTTACCATCTCCACATCGTGGTGTAGTTGTTATTCAATAATGTATTATTTGGATGGTTATAATAATGTTGTATAATTGATTTAAATTAAAAATATAACATGATAATGATTCTGTATATATGTTATACCATCCAATTATATATGAATTTAATATCAAATGAATGATATTTTCGCTCGTGCGTACGTACAGATTACTGTCTCCACGAACGCGATGAGATTCCTTACCCATCTTATCCATTCAAGAATAATTTTCATGTGATGATTAAAAATAATTTTTAAAGACTTAATATCATTCTGAATATTAATAGATACATCCCATACATATCAAACATGTCTTACATAACCATGCATATAACGGAGAACGAATCAGTTAACACCTAAAACGACGATAATACTAAAATATCATTATTAGAATATCATATCCGATATCATATTATTGTATATGGTTATTGTTTAATTTATTAAAAATTATGTCACCATTATACATGATATTAATGTACCCTCATCTATGGAAATGTACAGGGTAAGGGGTTTCTTATCTCAGTTTTAATTCTGTGAGATTTCCATTGTTCGAGACTTATTTATTGGATGCGGTGTATTGTGTACTTCCATTTGATATATATTATCATGATTTTATTTATATTCATGGTATTATGTGATCCATTTGGTGTTTATTAACTTTTTGTCATAAAATTCAATTGATTACAAAGAATTAATGGTTATTCATCTCACTTTTTATTCATGTGTGATTCTTGCTATATTAGACACTATTTACTTTTCTGTGGCATATGTAATGTCCATGATTGTATTCTTCAGGTAATATACATTAATTTATGAGTATTTAAATCTTCATTGTATGATATTTCATTCATGGGTTATATGATTCATTAGATACCAAATTGGTATGGGAATTTTAAATTTCAATTTCCACTCAGTGGGGTTTATGCATACTTCATTGATTATTTTACTCCATGATTATGTGTGGAATCACTATTTATTATTTCTGTAGTAATTTCCACTCCCATTTATGTGGATATAACTTTGATAAACATAATCACTCCATTGATAATATCTCATGTCATTGATATAAACTTGATCTCAACTCAATTTCCATTCATTTAATTAAATATCATAGTCATTGGTGTTGTTTTTACAAGAATACGTGTGAATGACCTCTTATTGATTTACACTGAATATCCAATAATATTGAGTGTATTTATATTTTTCACACATAATTATGTCATTGATTTATCATTTAACTATGGATAATTTCTTTATAAGGGATTTTATCTCAATTTACAGTTCTTCGATACTTTTTTGTAGTTATGCACCAATTCAATTTCATATAGTGTATATACTGTCCTTTGATATATTATATAATGAAAACCTTTATTCTCATGGTATTATAATATTTTTATTACCTTAATTATTTGTATTAGAGTGTCTCTCAATTGGATAGTAACTATAACTAAAATACAATTTTAAATGTTTTCAAAATTTATTATTCTAATTATTTCTCATTAATGTCCATGTTTTCAAAATGGTTTTAAGGTTTTATTTATATGGAAATTAATGTTTTAAAATTAAAATTCTTTTAAAATTTTCAATGTGGTATGGGATACTTTGATTAAAAAATTTATTTTTAAACGGCTTCTCGACAAATAGTGTGATTTTTGAATGTTTTCAAGAAAAAGGGAGATATTTCTCCCCAATAGTTTTGATGATTATTTTCATCTATGTTAATATCATTCATTATTCTCGATTGTGGTTAATCATTTACAATACAGTCTGCCATATTGTATTTAATGATTTATGTATTACTATGGATGCGCTATTTTTATACCATTCATGGTTTGTGGATAAAGTATTGACATTTCGTATGCTATTTCTAATACAAATGATTTTGTTATGTTTCAAAAAATTCATATGAGGCATGAATTGGACTTAGTATGTTACGGGTGGAGCCGGCTATAGCACCACGATGCATTGATAGGTCTAATGAGACAAACTAGTGACTTGGCAGAAGGCCTCAACATAATCTTATTTGTATTCTTCACACAAGGCGTTGACTATGTGGTAATAAAGTCTGAAATTATGCATTCCATCTTTATGAAAGTGGAAATTGATATTGCATGTGATTATTCGACTAGTAGAATATCCATGTGATTATGTAAATGGAATTATATGATTTTATCTTTTCTATACTATGCTGATGTTGAAGTTTAAAAGGCTTTTGTTTTAGTCTTATTCATTACATTAAATTTTTATGCATATTTATAAAAGTTTCCACTTTATTTTTATCCTTACTATGTATCTGAGCTCACCCCATTCTAAGTTTTATTTTTCCCAAGATGAAAAAAAGTATATTATGACTGACCAGTAGGGATAGTCTATGGGATCATAGTGTTGTCTATGGAAACAATATTGTTTTAGTTTTCCCTTTTATGATGTAATGTAATCCTTATGAATGTATCTAGTAGTTCCAAGGTTACTAAACTAATCGGCCTATTGAGACATGAACATTTGTGATCAATCCAATGATATGTAATAATGATCTGACCCTAGGCTTCTGGGGTCGGGGCGTTACAACACCAGTGTTCCAGTGTTATGTAATAACACATTGTAGTATTCCCATTTATTTGTACTTATAGAAGTACTGATAATGTTCCTTTATATTAATGCTTCTATTATAGATGATAAAGGAACTCTATATCATTTCATTTTTAATCCCTGATAAAGGACACCTTTATTAGTGTTTTTTAGAAATGATAATAGAATAGAGCTCTTAATCCTAATATTGTAGAGAACACATTTTTAGAACTGATAAAGACCATTTTTATTGCTGTTAAAGGCCTGTTTTTTTATTAGTGATTCTCTCTTCACCTAGAGAGTATAATGATATATCTGTATATGTAGGAGAACTATTGGTGGGGAAATATGAATACTGAGAACGATTTATATAACTCAAATCACCTCGAATATCTGTAAGTGAATACGGAATGGAAAAATTATAAGGGTATGATGAAACCATTAACCATACAATCACAAAAATTGGAAAACATCACAATGTACCTTGTCAGTCGACATACAAATACATCCAGAGGAAATAATGATATATGGGTTTGTGGATCATCATATAAAGATAGCTCACATTATTGCAATTCAAGAGGAATTATCACTGGATAATATTTCAGGGATATTAATCAGATAAGTGATAAGGCAGCATGGAGTTCCACTATCACCGATCGAGTTCTGAGATTCATCTCAAAGTTTTGGGAAAGCCTCCAGTATGTTCTAAACACTAATATGAACTTCGGTATGAATTATCATCCACAAAAAATGGACAATCATGTTGGACTATTCATATAATGAAATACATGTTGAGTTATTATTCTATAGTCATTAAAGGAACATAGAGACAACATATTTCTATAGATGATTTCTTCTATGAAAATACATTCCACTAATGCATCCAAATGGATCCAAATGAATCCCTTTGTGGGAAAAGTTACTAAACTGCAGCATGATGGGTTGGAGTTAGTGACTGTAAGTAGGTGGGCCATAAAATGGTCAATGAAGTGGAAGAAAAAGTTTAAACCATTCATGAGATCATTATGGTATCCCAAAGTCGAAAGATGAGGTATATAGAAAACCATGAATAGGACCTGAAGTTTAATGTTCGAGACATGATATTCTATCATATATATCCATGTAAGAGGGTCATTAGATTTTTGAATAAAGGAATGAAAATTCCCAATAACATCGACCCTTTTTATATTCTTGATCATGTTGGAGATGTGGCCTATCTAAAAGCACTTCCACCTACAATGTCACAAGTACATGATGTATTCTAGGTATCCATCATGAGGAGGTACATACGTAATCCCTCACGTGTTTTAGTTACATAGGTTGTACTATTGGAAAAAGATGCCTCGTACTAGAATCATCCAGTGATGATATTGGACCATTTTGATATAGTTCAACACAATAATATTACATACCTAGTAAATGTACTTAGATAGAAATATAATTATGTGGAGGAAATATGGGAACACATGGTAGAAATGAAGAGCAAATACCCTCACCTATTTCCCCACTAGTATGTAAAATGAAATTTCGAAGGAAAAACTTCATAAAGGGGGAAAATGTAACAACCCAAAATTCTATAAATGCAATTTTCTTTCTTATAATTATTTCATATAGTAAAAATCACAATAATTTACAAATATAACATAATTAAAATATTATAAATGAATAATGAATTAAATACATGGTATTTCTAAAAATATATGATTTTATACTGATTTAATAGTATCCTCACCTTTAGAATTGTATTACAACCCTTATAAATTATAATCCTTCCAACAGAACATTATCTTCACCCATGAAATTCTAAATAATGTTTATTGATCTTAAAAATGAAAATATGATATATTTATATAATGTAAAAACGAAACAAATATTTTTAAAATGATAAATTTTGTTTTGGTATTTTTTTCAGCATAAATGTGTATTTACAATGTTATAATTAAATGAATGTTTTTTTTAATCAAATTGATTCAATAATTAATATTTTTTTGTCTAATAATTATAGTTTAATTTTATAATACCTTAATTAATTTTTAATTTGTTATAAAGTGTGTTTTAAATTTAAAATTTGTACTTTTCAAATAACAGATTATTTTAAAAAAAAATATAATATTTTTAAAATTATTTTTATAAAATAATGTTCACTTTGAATTATACACATCGAAAAATCTTTACGGTAAAATTTTTGTATTTTTTCATGAATTTTATTTTTTTAATAGTGTAATACAGTAATTTACAGTATATAACGGTATAAATTCAATACATCGATTCATGAGTCATGTACGATTTAATCCCCTTAATCAAAAATCCAAATTATTAGTTTTATATATTTAGTGATAAGTTTCAACAGTTTTATAATATTGATCATTGATAATTATATAATGAAAAAATAATACAAAAAACCCCTATCATCCCCAATAAATATAACCCCTCACCAACTATTCGCCTCACTCATTCCAAGACTCGAAGCGTGTGAAATTTCGACCCAATACTCATCCCTTGTTTCATCCCCATCTCCATGTGGTTTTGGTCTCAAAAGAATGATTAAATTAGTTTTACCTAAGGAGTTAATCAATGATAATAATTCAACAGGAAGAATCAAATTTCTTTTTATTTATTTAATTTTTGATTTCTTTTTTTCTATTTTCCTCTAACCACCTCCCCTTATAAAAGTTATGTAAAAACTATATTATCATTTATATACTAGAAATTATAATTTTTTAATGGAAAAATCCATCATCATTTCTCTTCCCCTCTACTTTTATTCGAAAAATGAAAAAATCATCCATGAGGTGTCGATTTATCATCTTTGTGGATGATGTATTTTCGTTTTCCAATTCAACCTTCAAGGATGGCCATAAAACCATTTTATGGTTAACTCATATAATAAAATATGTATTAGGACATATTTAATGCTCATTAAATAGTATATATATATATATATTATTAATTAATATAACAAAACTATTTCAAGATGATCAAAAAAATGGAAAAATAATACAAGCAATTATCAATAACGTTTTATCTAATGATTCGTCCTCAAAAAAGATTACCGAATGAAATATGTAACCATTTAATATTATATACACTCATAAATATCATATGATTTTATTTTGGGATAACTATTACCATTTAACATGGTTTTCCATACATGTGTAAAAGTAAATAAATCCTGAAAACCAAGGAAATGATGGCTCTTGAATGATAAAATTTTATCCAATAACTCATAAATAAGGCCACAAATGAACTTAATAAAATTATAATAATTAATATACATGAATAATAAGTTTTAAATTAAATTAGAAATGGATTTAATCTGATTATCTAGGACATTGAGATCATTTACTGAACACTTTCAGGCATAATTTAAGGGATTCATTCTCAAACTCCATTTATTCCATCGGGTTATGTTTTCTCGTACATTACCACAATGTAAATATTATTTTATTTAATATAATAATTATAAATTATTTATATACGTTCTGAGATCATTTATCATGATCATTTCATCATTATTTTATGGTAAATAATTTTTTATAAGGATCCATTCTCATTTCATCCCGATAAGCAAGCCTGATAAATATCAACTTCCCAGTTTCCTAACAATTTTTATATGCTCCTCATAATCGGTTTTAAGACACCATTTTTTTAAAATCAATCTCTTTTTAATTTGAAAAATTCTTGGGTCATTTCTGGTTTTATACAAAAAATTATGACTTTCCTGTTTTAAAGACTCATTAATGTTTAAACTAAAACAACACTAAAGTGGTTCATTTCTTTTACTTCCTAAATAGTAATATTAATTATTTTCACATAATTTTTTCATTATTTATCCTTCTATATTACTATTTTAATTTATTAATTTGTATTTATGATTTCAATACATTCTTTCATGAACAATTTTATGATACACCCTTTGGTTTTGTCTAAAGATATGTTAATGATACCCAATTATTTCATTAGGTAACCCTTATGATGTTACATGTTGATTGATTCTACTTGTGGAACATATATTCATGAACATATTATGATGGGTGAACACATATAGCAGTCCAATGCATTGGGTAATTTTTAGTCTCTTGAGATATCTTGTTGGGATAAGGGTTAATGTGATTCCATTATGGGACAATGTTATCCATGTGATAGGAGATTGGATGTTATCCTTTAATCATGATTATGTCATGTTTCCTATTATATCCACACTCTATTTATTCCTTTACTATAGGTCCCATGCTTGACGTGTAATTATTTCTTATGTTTATTCATGATCTATTCCTTGTTATTTCATCATGTTATGTCATTTAACCTATGCGCTTTGCATTATCCCTATGTTTATACTCGTACTTGGATTTTATTATCTTCCATCTATATCATGTATTTGAAAAGATTCATATGAACATGTATGAGATCGATGTAATATAAGATATATTTATAGATTATTAAAGTAAATATATTTTATTCTATTTCCATGTTTTTAGTTTAATGTACAAAATCATCCAATAACACTGGAATTTATGATCCTTGTATTGTAATTTTTTTATTATTATTCATAAAATAATTTAACATTTTGTGTAAAATAAAATGTTCAATATATTATCTTATGAAACCAATGATTCTGTTGAGATTAATATTTATTTAATTGTAATATTACATTTTCCTACCTTGATACTCTCCTCACCATAACTTAAACCCATTAAGAAAAAAATCTTAAAAAATGAATGTTTTGAAGTATGTTCTTTCTACTTTAGTGTGGCTATGGATCATTTGAGGGATCAAAAATTACACTGTTCTCACAATAAACTATGATAGGTTCATTACATCCAGTCACCACATCAAGATTCTGGATAGTGTTTTGAAACTATAATATTTCCTTTGTTGTATCGAAATCCGAAATATACGTGGGATCCCTTATAAAATCAATGACAATCATCTTCTTAGAATATTCCTAAATCAAAACATATTTATTGAGACAAAAGATATATCCTGAATGTGACTTCATATCATTATCATATAAATGTGAACTATAAATATTATAATCCCTGATCACTAGCTCTTTATCTCTTCTATACTCTAGGAACATATCCCTTGTATGCTTCAGATACTTATGGATAGTCACCAAACTAGCCAACTGTTATTCAAGTAGATGTACTTTATATCTATAAACCATGATCAAATCACAAATAATATTAGGCCTCATATATAATATGACATACAAGATAGATTCTATGAATAAATATTTTGTGAAATTACTCATGATATTTCATTCCTCTTTTATTTGAGGACACATTTTCATCAAAAGAAGTATACCATATGGTGTTGGAACCAATCCCGTCATAAAATTATCCATATTGAACCACTTCAGTGTCTGCTCAATTTATATTCCATGTCATAGTCTGAGCAGACTCTTGGATCTATCTTGCTTTATCTTGATGCCTAGAATATTGTTTTCTTTACCTATGTCCTTCAGATAGAAGCTCTTTATCTTCCTAGACTTAACCTCTTTAAGGATTGAATATTTTTTCTAATTTTTAATATGTTATCATCATAAACTACTATGAATACAACCCCAATCATGAATAAATATTTATAAACACATAGAACACAATCATTATTAAAAATATAAAATTCTTCACAGGTTTCATTGAATTTAAAATTTCATAACTTGGGTGCTTTCATTAATCAATGTATGGGTCTCTATATATTTCATATCATTTTTTATGAATCACAAAACCTTATGGTTTTTTTATTATACACATCCTCTTGTAAATTTTAATTATGGAAATAAATTTTATCATCCATTTTCCAAACCTCATATTAATACTACGCTTCTATGGAAAACTAAATTTTGATAGACATAAACTTTAAAACACGGGAAAATGTTTTAACATAGTAAATTCCATGAAATTATCTAAACCATTTACCCACTAGTCATTCCTTGTATGTATTTACTTTACCTTTCATTTTCAAAATTCTATCAAATTCCCATTTACTCCCAAAAGGATATTTACCAATTATAGAATTGATCAAAACTCATCTGTTCTTTGTTATATTCATTCAATCTCAACAATCCTAGCTTTTTGTCGTCTAACAATTTCTGATCTCTCTATTACCTACATATAGGAAAGGATTTTCATTATTGTGAACTAATAATTACTCACCATCACTTATGACTAAGAAACCATATATTTATTATTCTCTTACCTCTCTATCACTCTTTCATATTTTTTTAAGTAACATCATTTTCCATGGGTGCTTGTGGAGTCACTTCGTATACCATCCACTGTGCATCATGAGCATAATCTTCATAAATGTAAATATGTCTACTAGTATCATCCTATAGGATGTGATCCTCAATTATTATATACTATCATTAAACATTAAATTTATCTTCAAAAGTGTTATATTGGATGAATCCCCTATTTCCCTTTGTATACCCTTCAATGATTCATTTCATGCCTTGCAGTTCCAGTAAGTGGACTGAGCTATCCTAAACCAATTCCTTGATCCCCATATATGAACAAGTTAACAAATATGTATATTTATACTCCATGTATCAAAGGGAATATATTTAACAACCTTAGTTGGTTCTCACTTTCTTTAGTTCAATGGAATCTATAATACATATCCCAAAAAACATAATCGACGGAATGTGTGACTATTCATTAATTTTACCATGTCCAATGAGGTATGGTTACCCCATTAATTAAATCCATTATACTGTGTTGTATATGGGTGAAGTGAGTTGAGATAAAATCCCATTATCCTGTAGATTTTTAATGAATTATTAGTTAAGATACTCACCACCTTGATTCTATTGAATTTTATTTTTGTTCTTACTAAACTTGTTATCAACATCAATGTTGCAGTCTTGGAATTTTCTAATGTTTTTCGAATTAATTATCATATTATAGATACAAGCTTACATGATCATGTTATCAATAAAAGTAACTAAATATTAGAACCCACCTGAATCCTTTTTTTTGAAATGTTCATCACACATCGGTGTGTAATAAATATAGAATCATTGTGGATCATTCACATTAATCATTGAATAGTTGTTAATTATCGTACCCTATAAATAGGAATGGAATATTAAAGTGGATTATGCCTAAAATAGTATATGAAACTATCCTGATTGATATTTTTCAAACACTTCTAATTTACAATAACTATACGATGATTCCCTAACATGGTTTTGTATAATTCACACATATTATTTTAATTGTCAATTGAAAAAATCTGGGTTTTTTAATTCAGTACATAAATATCATTGTTCAATTGTTCCATGCCATAAAACATGTTATCATTATCAAATTAGTATCCTTTATTTCCAGTGCAAAAATTAAATTTATCCAAATATAAATAATAAATTGAATTTATATTCTTTGTAACACTATGTACATAATAACAGTTCATTAAATAAACAATTAATCCCACCAGCAATGTGAGATGGTAGTATCCAATGGATAGAGATGCCAACATCACTCTATTTGTAGCCAAAATTTTTTTCTCAGGTATAGTAATCATATGTCATCTAAATGGTTCCAATATTTGGATACAAATTTGAGCACCATAGGTATTATATAACCAATAAAATTTAGATATGTAAAGTTTACACACATTAACAATTTTTCCTAAATCTTCACCTTACATCATTCCAAAGGTGAAATTATTATTCAATTTGACCTACTTTCCACATGAAAAACATTCTACCTCTTAATCCTTTACATACCTCTTGATCATATTCTTCATAGAATTATGGTTATTGGGATCCATAGACCTGGGATGAGTTATCAACTCATTATTATAGTTCTTCCTCTTCTTATTTATGTTAAACACAGTGGGTTTCTCATGCCCAAATTATTTATCAAGTAAGAGAATATTTTTATGATGTTCTAAATGTGTCTTCTTCCTATTAATCAAAGTATAATTCACAATAAAATTGGAGATGTTTTTAGGGAGAGAGTATATAATGGATCTGTGTGTATCTCATCAAGAATCTCAAAACACATGATGTTTAAGCACTCGGTATAGCCTATCATATTTACTATATGTGCCCGAACATGTATCGAAACTCCAAATTTTCATGTGGATAATGCATTGAAGATCTCATATCTCGTTGATCTCACATTTTATTAATATATATCCATATTTCAATAAAAAATGGTACCGATACCCATTTCTGCATATGACATTAAAATATCATTGGACATTTAGGTTAACATAAAACACTTGACATCCATTGCATAATCCATATGCATCAAATAGTGACATACTTCTTTCTCACTATCATATTTGGTATGTAATAAGATAATTAGTGTTTCTATCATGTATAATTTACTTTAAATGAATATTATAAGAAACAAGTACATATACTATTCATTGGAAATTTATCTAGTGATAAGTTCATCCTTATCTAGTTTGTATCATAGGGATATTTTGAAAATAATTTGATTTTATATTTATACAAATTAATTGCCAATAATTAGTAAATATTTTTATTACAAAAATTACACTACCATGTCAAAATTTAAATAAATTCCATTTACCTCCCACAATTTTTTGAAACCTAATAGCCCACTATATAATTTTAGTAAAATCATATCGCCTAGATAATCTAATGGTAGGTATCTGTATAGCCATTATCATTACCTACATCAGTGTCCATCACGATATTTAAAAAGGTTTTAGGTAGGTGTAACATTCCAACTACATTAACTCACATTTCCATGATCTATTAAGTAGACAACCCAATCCCCAAATCCAATTTTTTAAATATTTACTCATTATTTTCCTCTTATAAACAAAAAGTGCTTCCTTGGAAGTCAACCCATGATGTAAATTATGTTATGTCAACCCAAAACATAAAGGAAAAAATACAATGACAATTGAAGGCACCAAAACATGGGATTGAAAGGTAATTTGAACTATGAGGTTGATTTTGACATAAATAGTGGAAGGCTAAGCTGACATACTATTTTAGTTTGATGAATATTTATTATTACGGTTAAATAAAATTTTATCCATTTACATTCCTTGTTAATATTATATTTATTTTACGTATTTGATAAACCATTTATGATTAAATATTTACAAAAAATAGAATTATATTACACCCTCTCTATTAGTATTGTTACTTCATTTATTAGGTGATCATATAGAATTGGCAAAAAAAATAAACCATGTAATAGATAGAAATGAAATATTAATGGCATGATCATAAGATCCTCTAACTGGATAGATAGTCCAGCAGATGAAAAAATAACCCTCGACCGAGGGGGATAAATACTATGAACCATAACATTATTCTTGTTGATGTGTTCCACATTTTCTATTATATATCACCTTGATTGTTTCTCATTAGATCATTGAATCAGATTGTATCCTCTCTTCTTGGATCTCCCTCCAAACGTAAGCTTTTACTCACATATGGGTGAGGGGATCCAACAGAATTGATAAAGGGTGGTTTAAATAAAATAACCTGTTGGAATACAGGCCCATAAATAATAAGTATGAGGGGATTAATCACATTATCTGTATAAAAATTTAACCATAATAAAAGTTAAAAATTAAATAAACCAATCATAAAAAACAGACGGTCTAATTTCATGATCAAACATGAATTGACATAGAATGAGAATAAATAAAAAATCTTGTTATCATTTAATTTTATTCATTATATTAAATTAAGCTAATGTTCCATGAATTAATCTAATTCAATTTATCTTAATTACTAATAACATATTCATATATTACTAGATATCTCCCTAGACTTATCTATCTAGATATATCTCAAGATATATCTACTTTGATATGCCTCTAGGAATCTTTCTAGATATTTCTATTGATATCTCTCCAAATATATCTATCTGGATGTATCTCTAGATATATCTATATAAATGTCTACAAAGATATATCACATCATATATATTTCAAGATATATCTCTAAAAGTATCTCTTATCTGATTAATAATTATGTTATCATTAATGAAGAATAGAAGAAAAGATGATGTCAAATTATTAAAAATAATGGATTGATGTAAAATAAAATGAATACTCATGAATTCATTAAATGATTAATAAATAATTATAAATTAAACATGTAATCTATTTGATTCCACAAATAGGTTCTAGGAACAAATGGAGAAACCCTTGAATGTATTCCCAATGAATAATTCAGTCTCAAATCACTTTTAACTATTTCATTACATGATCATGATACCATGTCAAACAAAAATAATAGATTAAATATAATACATTAATATTTTGAAACCACAGGGATAAGATATTCTGATGAAATTTATTATTAAATTATGAGAGGATATATTATAAACTCAACTAGTAATTCCATTTTTTTATAAGATTGAATGAAATTTTCACACTATCATTGCACTATAAGATTAACATTGAGAAACCCTCTAGGGATGATAAACACAAGAACCGTAATCTATGAACAATTCCACTGAAGGTTCAATCACTCCCAATATGGATCAATTATGTTGTTTATGTATGATCCTACAATTTCTCTTCCTAGTGGATGAATAACCCAGGGCATTCTCCTGAAATATTTAGATAAAAATATAGGAATTAAGTCCCTATGTGTTGATCCAATCTCTCCATATCTGTTCTTCACTCTAATGGAATAAAGAATATGATATAACTATATATTTATTATATCTGTATTAGGATTGGAAAATGACACAAAATCCTTCAACAATGTTTAATATTCTTAAATTACCCCAAGTACATTAATAATAATATTAATATTATTAATCGAATGACATATGTCACACATTAAAAATATAATTAAATATAATTTATATTATTTGATCAATTAAACATTTTTTTCTTTTCCCAATCAAAATATACCATTCCTTGGAAAGCACTTATTTAATTAAATATTTTTTACTTTATTTTTCTAGGATAAATATACTAAATATCATATTTTAATAACATATAAACTAATATTGATTATTATCATTTAACTCACATTATTCTTTTGAATAAATTTTTATTAGATTATGGTGATAAATAAAACATAAAAAATTATTATTTATTCTATATTATTAAATTCAATACATGAATTTAAAAGAGACTGCAGATATTCTTAGTGTGTGACCCACTAGCCCTCTTTCCCAGTGTAAGTAGGCATATCCAAAAAAACAAGGATATGGTTTAAGAGCATGCAATGGATTTCATAGATAAACAATTTAATGTTGTAATAACTTCCAAACTAATATGAATGTTTAGAGTGTAATATAATCCTTTTATCATAATATGTCAAATAAAGTAGGATTCATAGTGGTTCCATCATCTTATACACCTGATGTAACATTCTTTTACTTTCTAAAACAAAACTCACACACAGAATACTATGGCTATGGATTTATGCATGTATTTTTCTTCATAAATGCTATTAAGATATCTACTTTTTTTTAGGGGCATAAAGGATAAATCCTTTCTGTCATTATCTATTAACACTATATCACTCATGAAACACACAATGTATCCAACCTTGAAATGAAAAAATGTCATTAAAATTTACATCAATACACCAAATTCTATGATTCATTATATCCATTAATTATAATCGTAATTGATAATGATCAATCAAAATGACCACAAGTTAGAATATCTACTGACCCATGGAAATATGTATTTCCTATTAAACAGACCCATTCTCATAACCTTGTATCATAGATATTACTAAAGGTGAGCACCATTATATGGTGCCTCAATGTATTATGATCCTCCTTCTTTAGATAGCCTATATTGTATGTGTTTCGTCAGAAAATATCATTTGGTTATAGAAAAAGGTACATGAAATTGTTATAAAACCTATGGGTTCTCATCATAGTGGGGGAACTCCAATGAAATATCAACATGACATATATTGAAAAGACATTATTAAATAAAAATACAAGGTAGAAGAATAATCAATATGTTATATGAAACTAACATTAATTAAGAAAACAAATATTCTTGTCTTAAAAACTGGGTTATAGGGTACAAAATATAATATAATGTCCAAATCAAGATATAATAATTGGAAAACTCCGTCAATGCCAAAAAAGTACATGAAATAATGGTTGTGGTTTTTCAATCATTACATATGATTTCTAGGATCTAAATGATTTTTTTCTAGGTAATGCCATCATAAAAACGCATATATAAATTACATTGTACCATTTTGGACCTAAAAATTATTTTATTTCATTCAACTTTACCCTTAACAACAATATAATCCCTGAACATGTAGTGGTAGAGTTGTTAATTAAGACACCTAGAATAACTATTCTATCATCCAATATATATTTAGGGTTTACCTTATTAATTTCATTGGGTTTAATATCTTCAATAACATAAGTGTAATTATAATGATATAATTTGATATAGTATTTGGAATTAATTAGTTGTCAAAGTATAATTCCAAGAAAAATGTTAGAAGTGAGAAGATGTATAATATCATAAATTTATAAATCATGGTTATCTTCAAAGGATATATATCACAACCTGATACATAATAAAAACCAGCACATATTTTCATATTTATAGGGATTATTGAATAATGTGAATAAGAAAGAGAATGTAAAAATATTAGAGATTTAA
The DNA here is from genome assembly GCA_963277665.1 of Viscum album. Lineage (NCBI taxonomy): Eukaryota > Viridiplantae > Streptophyta > Magnoliopsida > Santalales > Viscaceae > Viscum > Viscum album. Next base: position 1,470,017,193 of record OY728151.1, read on the forward strand.
TCATTATCAAGAAATACATTAGTGTATTTCATGAATAGTTACCTAGGCCTCTATCATAAAGAGAGGTAATGTTTCCAATATTACTCATACCTATATCCAAAACAATATCAAATAATCCATATAGAAAAGAATGTTTAGAGTTAGAGGAATTAAGGAATAAACTAAAAGACTTCTTGTAAAATGTTTTATTCAACCAAGTGTACCACCTTAGAGAGATCCTATTATTTTTTTGAAAAAGATTTATGGATCGATGTGGATATGAATTGAGTATAAAGAGCATCTTGTGATCATATTAAATAAAACAATCCCTATACCAAGGATTAATGTTTAATTCAGCAAACTTATAGGGGCTCAATTCCTCTCTAAGATTGTATTCCAATCATGGTATTATCCATTGAGGGTGGGTAAAGAAGATATACCAAATAATACCTCCCAAACTGTAGATGGGTATTACGAGGTTGTCATTATTCCCTTGGGATTAGCTAGTTTTCCTACGATATTTATGGGTTTTTGGAATATAGTCGTTAAGAAGTATCATTATAATTTTTTGGTGGTCTTTATTGATGATATTATAGTATATTGGAAAAGTATTTATCAGAATGATGATCATGTAGGCATCGTATTACAATCTCATAGGATGGAAAAACTATTTATTACATTTAATAAATATGATTTATGGTTACATAAAAGTTGAATACATGGAGCCATCATGACCAGTGGTGGAATCTCAATTGATCTAGTAATGGAAACGGTCATCAAGGAGTGGCCATATCCTATAATATTAACAGTGATTTGTAGTCCCCTTGGTCATTAAAGGTACTACATAAGGTCATTGAGAAACATATCATGGCCTTTTAATATACATACCATGTTCACTTTAAAATAATATAAGATTATCTTGACAATGGAGTTTGGATATCATTTCCATGAATTTAATAAGAGGTTGGATAGTGAACATATGCAAACTGTAACCTATTTTAGTGAAATATTTGTTATCTAAAGTGATGAAACTTTACAAGGGCCTGGATGTATTGTCATTCAAAATTATATAGAGATTTCCTATATATGTAAATAGTTAAAACCTATTGAGAATAATTATCTTCCTCATGACTTGGATTTTTCAATAGTTATTATTTATATGAATATATAGAGACACTATATTTTTGATGAAAAGGGTTATATATATAAAGACAACCAATGTGTGATGTATATATTGACACAAAGGAAAATTAACATGAGTTAAATAATATGACTTGATCATCATTAATACAATGATTCCTCACTTCATTACCACTATAGAAGAGGAAAAATGATTGAAAATGCATTGAGTGTGAAGAATATGTGTGTTATTATAAGAATGGGGATTGGAGGAGATCTGTTGGTCAAGGTAGTAGTAAGGATAATCATGGGAATCATAAGTGAATTGAAATCATCAATATAATCCCAAATTATTTCTCAACCATAATCACGAGGTATGCTCAAGAAATTTCTAAGAGATGATTCTTTCATTCAATAGAAGATAGAGGCAATAAGAAATTATTTGTTTCCTAAATTAAATATTGATGAATAATGTATAATGAAATATTTTAATAGAATATGTATTTCATATAATATAGTGATAAAAAATGAGAATATGGATGAATCCTGTATCTGTACATCCATTAAATATCTAATCATAACTAAATATATAAAGAACATCGTGATAATTATTGGTGTGACAATATGAAAATTGAGATTTTTTATTACACTATAAAGAGTGTGGTGTGTGAACAAGTAAATAAATATTGGTAACATATTAATTTGGTATTACAAACAATATATTTATAAGTTTGGAAATTTTAAAACACCACTATTTAAATTTTAATTATCCTTCCAAATACATTCAAGGGGAACGATGTTATAATGATAATCATTGACATATTGAAAAATTATTCACATTTTAATGCTATAAAATAAGATTTCTCCCTAGAGTTATTAACTCACATTTATATTCATGAAGTTGTGAGACATAATGGGGAACCACTGTCAATTATTTCTAATTGATATGCAATATCAACTTCATGGTTTAAGAAGAACCTTTAAAAGGATATGAATACAGATGTAAACCAGATAATAACCTATTATCCTAAAATTGATAGTAGTTTGAGAGGAAATTCTATACATTAAGGGACACAATAATGAATACATCACTTTATTTTATTTGGAGTTATGAAAAACATATATCGCTTGTTGAATTCTCCTATAACTACAGTTTTCACTCGTGTATTCAAAATTTCATGTCTCGATGGTATTAATGGAAATATTTTTATAAATCCATAATTTAGGGATGAAGTTAGTGAAGGGATTATTATGGAACCATACATTGTGAAGAAGGCTATAGAAAATACAAAAGCGATTTAAATGGAAGAAAATATCATGTATTCTCAGATTTGATAGACTAGTGATGCTAACAACGAAAGGAAGGATATAAAATTTCTGGTTAGGTATCAGGTTTTTATCATTATATCATAATGGAAAAGAGTTATGATATTTGAAAATTTTGGTGAATTGATCCCAATGTACATTGTACCATTTGAGATTCTGGGTAATGTTAAAACTATTTATTATCGATTATCACTACCTAAAAATATTACATATGTTCATTTTGTTTCCCATGTGCTTTATATGTCTAAAACAACAGTTACTGTATATATTAATGGATTGGAATTGGAACATATTTTTTATTATGAAGATGAACTGATCCAAATTCATGATAGAAGGGACCACATGTTGATAAATAATACAAAAAGACTTGTTACATTCTGGTAGAAAATATTCAATTTTGATTTAGATGCATGGGATCCTGAAGGAGGGATGATCGAAAAACATCCCCATTTGTTTTGGGGTGAGAGTAAAATTATTGGAATGGGATTTCTTAAATTTTTGGGGAATGCAACCACCATAAATTTCCTTTATTAATTAACAAATGAACACTCATATTTTGAAATGATTATTTTATTATATTTCTCAGTTGAAGTGCATTGAAATAAAATTAAAAAAATAATATTAGATGTAATGTAATAATAATTATTACTACATATATGACTATTAAAAGGATATAAAAACAAAAATATTTTGACCATGAAAGGGTATTGTCCATTTGATCAAACTATCTTGGGAATACTAAACATTCCAAGAAAAATATTAAATAAAAAATGAAGTGTTTGGAATATAGATTCCCTTATGAAAGGAATTGTAAAACTATTTAGGAATTAATTATAAAATATTAATAAATGGAATATTTTATATAAGATATAATGGGAAAAGTGACCATTTTTATCTTATTATTGATTGACAATTTTTCAATTAAACCTTTGGGCACGATGATTTTTTTTAAATGTCACAATTGTAATTAGTTATTATAAACGTTAATGAAAAATAATATTTTTTGTAGAAATTATAAGTTATGTCCTCATCATGTAGAGTAATTCATTTTGAAGTGCATTATTTAGAAGATATGATTGATGTAGCATCATTGGGGTTCTCACGTGACCATGCTCAGAAAATCATAAATGAGGGAAGCTTGAATGAAATATCCAAAGATATATTTTCAAAATAATGGAGACCACCACTATATAATTATTAGTGAAGACACCCCATCTAACTACCCCCATCTCTCGCCTTACCCTTTGTGAATATTCCAGTGTAATTAATGGGGTTTTTATCAACACCATAATATCATAAAAGTGTAATTTCCTTTTTATAAATTATTTATTTATTAAAGTAAATTATAATTTCATTATAATTTCATTTTTTAAATTACAAATTAATATAATATAAATATATTTTTGGTATACAAAGAAATCATATTTTAATCTTCCCCAAATATATACACATTCATAGAAAACTGAAGTAATATAAATAAAATTTAAATTAATAATGTATTCCGATTAAACCCTATTTATTTTAATATGATAGTAATATATCATCATAATCTTCTAGGAATGATTTATAAGGTTCAAAAGGGGAATATTTCATAAAAACTATAATATTTCAATAAAAATGATATTTTATTTAATATTTAAAATAATTTTATTTAGAAAATTATTTTGATAAAATTAAAATTTTAATTTTAATTGGTCTGTTGAAATTATGATCAGGTTTAATATTGATAATTTTCTGAAATTGTTTTTTAGTGAATAGTAGAAATACAGATTTGTTTTTTTTGTATGTTTTATGACATAATAAATATGTTATAATTAATTCATAATTTATAAAAAAAATCCACGAATATAAATATATTATTCTATTAATATTCTTTATTTAAATTGATTTTCATATATTTCCAAACCTATATATAACTTTTCAAAATCTAAAATACAAATTACGATTTAAAAACAATATTTATTATAAAATTTAGTGTCTTGTATCCAATGTAATATTAAAAAGTTTATTTCGGTTTTAATGGATTAAAATATTACAAAACAAGACTCAAATGTCGAAATCATTGTGAAAAAATGGGTAAGATATTAGTTTTTCATTTTCCACAATATATAATTCCTAGACATAAATTCATAAATTATTTATCAATTCCACATATTTTACTCTAAATACCCACACATAATCCCATTAAAATCCACTAGAAACCTATTATGATTGATTCTATCCTTATTATCTCTATATAATTTCCCTCTATGTAGTATCTAAGGTCTTAAGGTTTCCCTCTCGATTCTTTTTAAAGTTACATTCCATGTTAAGGGAACCTGCATATTCTTCCTTTTTATTAAATTACCTCTTTTGTGGTATCTCTTCTAAATGTTCAATTAATTTCATTTAATTCATTTTTTATTATCACATTACTAAAAATATTTGATTTTGTCAAAGACATACCATCATTTTATCCATTATTCCATTAGACTTTGTCCATATTTCATACTGTTCACACTACCAAATTCGTTTCATGAATATTTCCCTTTTTAATGAAATTATCTTATATTGTGAATAATAAAACCATTTCTCAATTCAGAGGTATTCACCAAGATTTATCCATTATTATTTTATTGGGTACTCCCAAATATAAAACATTCATTCCTTCTTCATGGGTAAAACATATTTAATTCTAATGTCATTTCTTATTTTATGAAATTAATTAATTTTAAATGAAACATTTTCATTGATTGCATGGACTATTATATAAATATTTTATTAGTATCTTATATGAACACATGAATTAATATATATGAATGGTATTACATTATTTTTATTTAAGAATTGGGGTAAATAATTAATCTCAAGAGATGACATGTCTTATGATACACTGGTGAATAACATTGATAATTATGTTTCATGTAACTTAGTGATATGCTTATGACTGCATCATTTTTTAAGTTGATAAATTAATTTTTTATTAACAATGATCATTTTTTATTACATTACAAATATTCATATAAAGATTCCACTTTTTTATGGACTCTTGATCAAGTGAAAAATATTTACATTGTTTTTCCTTTGATAGGTTTTATGATCAACCCTTACTTTTAATTAATGTCTCTAGGATATGAGATGTAGTAAAAGTAACCATGGATGAATCTATAAAGAATATATCAATTTGGATGAATTTTTTTTATTTCATGTATTACTTTCATAATTTCATTAAAATAAACATCAAAAGATCCATTGTTTTATTAAATTATATATTATGTGATTAATGTTTTTTTATTAAAAATGAGGGATTCCATAAATTTTCATTAACTTAGTCATTTATTCAATATTCTAATTATTTTGTGAATACCACTATGGATCATTAAAACTAATAATTATGATTATAAATATAATTTCACATTACATGAAAATCTGTAAGCCATCAGGGGAAGAAATATCAATCTTGCACCCATCACTAGAACCAAATCATCCCTTATCCCCATATCAATCATATCCTTCCATTCATTGATAAAATATTTATTTTTAAAATTGAATTAGGAATATATCAATGAAACTATTACATACATTTTTTTCATTCATGATATCAATATAATTTCAGAAATAATAACATTACTAAGAAAATAATTCATTATAAATTGATCAGGATTTCTGACATGTTTTCTCAAGGATTTTTTAAATGGGCTTCTAAAAAATTGGACAACAAAATTTTAATTTCTCATTCTATTAATCACCAATTAATAGTGAAGTTTTAATACCTAATATAATTGATCACTAAATCCACCGCAATGACAGGGTTATTATTATGTTACACCATGATGTGGTGAGTGTCACTATGACATAGTATGATTGCATGGGATTATTGGGACATGTGACAAAATTCATGATTACTCATTCTCTTACTACAAATTTTATAATTCAATTTATTCAATTACATTATGATGATATGATGGAGTTGGAATAATATACATCAATTTTTAAATATTATGAATTGATCATGGGTATTAAATAAAATGTTTCAAGAGATTTTAAATTTTAGAACATTCAGATAAAAATTCAATCATATATGTTTAAACATTTTGTTCTTATAGAACGATATAAGTTATTTTAATCCTGATGGAGTGGTTTGGGAGTATGATATTCATGGGTCCTTTTAGATTTCCTTAAAATTATATGATTGTTGGTTCTTATTTATCTAGATTCTGTAAACAAATGATTTTAGAAGACCATGAATCGAGGGACATACTACTCGACAATTCGGTGCTCCACACAATCAATGGATTCTTCAAGAGATATGAGGCTTTTATATTTTTTCTCAAAAATCCATATTAAAAACTTCTAAAAAATTGATAGGTCAAATATACTACTAGAATGGTACACTTTTTATGTTCACAATTTATATTTATTCCAGATGTAATTCCCCAATGCCAAAATCCTGGATGTGGTGTATTATTTTAATACATTCCCATTATCACAAAGAATCAAATCTCAAAGGACCAAGTATTATAGCTATTTTGGAAAACCAAGTACATTAAATGGTATAACATTAAAACTTCAAAATAAATACAACATAAATGTTTTATTGGGAATATCCAAAACTCTATGTTTATCCCTTCGGGTCATTCATAACAAACATCTTCATGACCATAGAAAAATTAAACATAAGAAAGGTTTGAGCCCAAATGATCAGTAAGGGTATGTGATATAATGGAAGATAACATTAGAAATTGGCATGTTGAATAATTGAAAACCCATGCCTTTAAAAGAAAAATTTAAACATAATATGGAAGGAATATGAGATGAGTACATATTTCCATAACAAAAAATCATCGTGGGTATTATTCTAGTTTAATAACCTCATGAAACATGAATTTATAGACTCATATTGAGGGAAATGAATTTTTCAGAAATTCTGAAACAAACCATTAAGGCCTCAGCCGAGACATCTAAAAATGATTATGCCATCGGCCAAAACCATATCTAAAAATCTTTAGGGCCTAGGCCAAGTAAAAATTTATTTGTCACTTGAGACCTACCGATGTATAGAGGGGTTATAGAGGTCCCCACCTATGACATAATATTCCCAATTAATTCATCATATGAGCAGGAGTACACATAAACAACATATATATTAAAATTGAAACTAGCATATGAAATATAACTAACATTCCCCTATCATTAAACAAAAACACTAATAATTCAGAGTAATTTGGTAAATGGTTTCAAGATAGAACGTCCATATTCAATTTAATCATAAAACATTCGAAAAAATATGTAGATGATATCATTAAATTTTATTCCCATTTATACATAATAATCAATAAGTGTTTTGGAACAAATGAAAATTCTCTTATAAAATCATCGAGTAATTCTTGTAATTGATACTCATTTATATTTAAAAGAAGATTTCTGATGGAAAAAATCCTTTTGTAAAACCAAATGTGAAATGATAATTTTTTTCAATTATTAAATGAGTCATTTTAGAAATACAATTGTTTCAAAAATCAAATTATAGAGTTCCCTTGAAAATAGGTAATAATTTGAGAAACTCCCATGAACCGGGATTGTATTTCATGAAGAATTTTTTAATGACCGTCTTAAAAAATAAAAATCCACATAAAATAAAGATGGAATCTGATTGGTTCAAATATATAGAACATCCTAAATGAATTTATGATTAGTAATTATGGATAAATAAGAATTTCATTTAGGTGAGTTGAGAATAAGCGCAACCAAATTGAAAAAGGAGGTTCAGGTAGAAAATATTTAAAGACTGTAATCAATTGAATCGTATGGCGAAAACATAATTATCACCAAATGATAAATTTAATATCATGAAAATAAATATATTGATTATATGGAACAACAAATGGAAGTATACATACACCATACACATGTGATAGTAGGGAATACATAATTTCTCACAATAATTGAAGTGAGGTGATGAAACCCCTTACATTATGCCCGAATGTGTTCATTGATAGATCCTGTCTACATGATTAATAAAATTTATATACATTAATTAATAATTACATAATATCCTATACATTATATTTATTTATTTTAAACTTATTAGGTTCATTCAGGTCATTATAGAGGTTTAAGAGGTTTAATTTTATAGTTTTTAAGGAATTATCTTACTTGGTTTTCAGGATCAGTTTACTTGATTTTAAAATGTAATATCATTTGAAATGTGATTAAAAATCAAGAATTTTTAATTTATATTATAAATGATATTACCATGATATAAATGATCTTATAATTATTTTTTTTATATACCATGAGGATGACTCATTATATAAAGGTTAATGGTAAATGATTGGATTAACTTGGATGTTTTCTACACGACGAATTGTTTTGTAATATTTTTTTATATTATCTGTGTGTAAGGGTTCCATAAAATTAAATAAGATAAAATACATATATTATGGTATGGATCATCCATTACAACGGTCATAGGACCAGTCTTGAAGATATTAATGAAAACTGACAACCTGTCTTCCTTGAAAGTGATAATTAACACATCTCAGAATGCGTTCCCATTTATAATATAAGAGGATGTAAAAGAAGAGATGATGATGTCATATTAAATTACCATAACAAAATTCCTGTAAATATATGGTACAATATTTTTGAGGATCAATTTCATAATAGGATGTGATAAGGTAAAAGTAATAAATTATTTAAAAAATAAGATTAAGAAAAAATAACTCTTGAACATTTCTCTTCTGAAACCACATTCAGGATTTTGGAAATAGTCATTTTGGGATATGAGAAGAAAAATAATATGTCAAGGGATGAGGAGGATGTGATTTTTTATAGGTTGGACAAACAAGATATATTAAGGTTACAAAATTTGTGAGGGAATGAACCTCCTTTTATAAGTGACGTGAGGTGTAACTTAGGAAAAAATTATTATTAAAATATAATGAATATATTTTACATTTGAAGACTCCAAAAAGGCCTTAAACTAATGTGGATTACATTTTATATGTAATATTATCATTTTTGACATGTTCAATAATTTTGGTATTATAAAATAAAATAATAAAATAATTAATTCATACAAAATAGTTTTTTTCAATTTAAAAACAATTCATATATATGACATTAAAAAAATCAAAACAATGTTTAAAAATCGAATCAATATTTATATTATATCATATAATTTTCTTATGCATATAGGGAATCCGTGAAATTGACTAACAATTTAAAATTATATTTATTTAATTATTTGTAATATCATTTGTTTCATTTATTCATTAAAAAAATTAATACTACATTATCTATCTAGATGCCATTGTGGAATATATTTTTTATGGAAAATTTTTTAAGAAAATATTTATGAAATATATTTTTTTTATAATCTGAAATACTATTAATTTTAGAATAAACCCACTACAAAATCTCCAATTATAATATCATTAAATAAAAATATATAATATGACAACATGATTTCCTTTTGATGTCAATTATCTATACTAACCATGGATTCTTTTCTGCCTACGGGCCACCTTCCTATTGTTCCACGTCACCAATAATGATCGATTTCTACCTCCAAATCCAAAAAATTATCACGATCTGCTTACCCCCCGATTGGGATTTTCCTCCCATTTCTTCTCGGGTTCCTGGTCCAAGTCTCAGACTCCCCTATCCCGCTCCCATTCCTGACTCTCCCCTATAGTCCCCAACTCCCCGATCGGGATTTTCATCCATATTCCATGATGCTCAACCCCAACCATCCCACGTATCCTCTCCAGGATGTCAAGGGTTTCAGCTCCTCTAGATCTCGAGTTTCTTCTGCCTCTAAAGTTTCAGTTGTACTGTATCCCATCAATTATGATCATCCTCTTCTCCAACTATTCCAGATCCCTGCCGATGACAGTCATCAGCTCCTCCATACCTCGTCTCTCTTTCTCTACATCTTCTTCATGACTACATAACTCCTCCCCATCGTGAATTTTCTATTCTAATTCATCGGTTTGAACACCTCAAATGTTTTGGATTCACTGTCGTCTGACGTTTTCACCACGATCATTCTATTAAATCTATAGCTGCCACTCAATGTCGACACAATGACTACACCTCATCAAAAATATGTAAACTAGGGGTTCTAACGCTACTCTATTCAATGTCTGAAATATAGGGATTCATGTCTATCTTATTCGGTAATCAGTTTATTTGTCTAACTCTGATATCGTCACACCTAAATCATCTACCGTCAAGTTACCCTTTGATTTTGTCTAAAATCCACATATTTCTACTATTCCAGTAAACTAGGGACCTCCTTTATGCTACTTCAACAATACCTTCTGAAATAGGTATGATTGACAACTATACTGTGATACTTATCTCATGTGTTCATAGTTATATTATTTGTATATTCACCCAAGGTATTGAAAAATTTATTATAATTTATCCATATTCAATACTCTCAAGTATTATTTGTCTTCAGCATTTACCTTAATTAATTTGATGAGTTTTAGTCATTTTGGATCTTCAGTTCGATAAGTTATAATATTTTAACAGTTTCGTTTGTGATTCATAGCCACTCAAATGGGGGGTTTATCTTGTAATGCTGGTTCTAAGATCCCTTCAGCTAGAGATGTCTTCCACTGTGATCTCTCTACCATTTTCATACATTCATCACCATTCAAAATGAATCAATATTCCAGGGTAAGAAATTTGCATTTGTTTTCTCATTGTTTCTCATAACTTATTTTCTTTCCAGTTTCTCTTTGGTTGTGGTTTATTTCAATAACAACCACTTTTTATAACTAAAACAATTTTTATTTAATTCATCTACATCACATCTATTCACATATGTTCTGTATGAGATATTTTCTGGTGATGTTTACATATGTACTATTCACATCTGTTCACATATGTTCTGTACAATTTGGACCAGTTTGCAATATAAACAACACAATTTAGTTGACCATCATAGGTATGATTTTGATTTCCCTGACTCTTTCTAAATCATTAATTCATATAACAGAATCCTATTTGTTTATTTCTTCTTCATTCATATCTGGGAAGTGGTTGAGCGTGGATTTCTTCCTAGGTATGATGGTAGTTAATAAATATTGTTTTAAATGACTAGATTTGTTCATAGATTCCTATATGAATTCATAGTGGTTGTAGGCTTTAATTTTTTTGGACTTCCATTTTTGTGATATAATGATCTTCTATTCCATCGTCAATATGGATTGAAATATATTTTTGTCATCTCAAAGGATTTTTAGAAGTCAAAACTGTCTTTTAGATCCCATAGGGGATGGGAGTATGTTCTTATGGGATATTATGATTTGAAGGAAGGTAGATCAGGACAAAACATCATTCATAATGGAGTAATTATAATTCATGTGAAATGTAATGCTATTTCCAAGGATCTATTCACAATTATATATTCTTCCACCCCAAGAGGTAGACCATTTTTAGGATGCTTTCTTATATGTATTATGTGTAGAAATAAATCTGACATGTCCTGCATTCATTTTTATTGTTATATATCCTTAACATATTACTTATTTTTTAAACATTATCCTTATAGTTTTTTCAATTATTATCTACATAAGTTCATGACTATGTTAGATGATATTGTGGATGAATATTTAGTAAAAATGTACAATGACATTATCTAGTATTCTTTATACTCTCTTGAATTTATTCATATTTGTAGTCTACTTTTATTTCTAGATTTTGTACAACTTATTACAACTTTCAATATATTCAATATAGTATATTAATGAGTGTTTTCAAAATTGCATACAATGTTACATGGTTTACTATAACATGATATTCTAGAAATAGAACATCTTGGAACATAGAACCATTGGCATATTTTTTAATCCCCATAATATTGTATAATGAAAATGGATGGACCTTACAATCTAGGTCATCGATTTCATTCTATTATCTGGTATTTATTCACCAATTCACACATTGATGCATGTTCCTCCAAATGAAATATTATTCATGATATCTACTTTGATTCTACACTAAATGATAATTGAAATGATGTCGAATGACATTACATGTCTACTTTGATTCTGGTATAATTATCATCATCTCCTTCCTTTCAGTGTTATGATATCAATGATTCATAGTAATTGTTTCTCAATATTATTTCTATTTCCATTTTCATAATGTTTCATTTTTTATTTTGTTGTTTGACATCAGTATTTTTTGGATACATTATTCTGTTGCATCTTCTTATAATGTAGTGTGTCATGTGCATTTTAAAATTTATATTTGATTCAACTATTGTCTGTTGGCTTCACTGTCAATAGTTGTGGTGGACAACCATAAACCACTTCCCAAACCTCAGTACCATCAACGATACCTTCTCTAGAGGGCCAATAGATCTAGAACTATGAAATGGGTATGTTCTTTTAATATATTTTAAATAGTAAATCTTTTTCATGCTTTGATGATCTCACCAATGGGTCGATATATGACCAAACTGCAAATTCAACCTATTACAGATGGATCCTGCATACGGTAATATTTCATTAATAAAATCTATAACATGTTCCACCACTACAATGTTTCACATTTCACTCTATTCTTACCAATTTAAATGCGGAAATATGATACATCTGCATTCTCATATTCGGAAATATGCATCCATGGCGTTCGTTCATCCCCTATTTTTATATGATTGTGTGTCTTCTAAGACCATATAGATTCCAAGCTATGGGAAAGGTGTGTTCATCTCAATTTTTGGAAATTTTATCCCTTCACTCTAACATTTATTAATATCAGAATAATTTTACATTTTTCAAAAATATTTTTATACAACATGTATTCCAATACCATTTATGGAATGCGCTTCTTCTGCTTGGCCACGATTACATCATCTAATTATTTTCCACGGTTGATATTAATTTCGTATGACACATCAAATCATCCTAAAGTTTTGTGATGTCTAAATTATATCATTCAATATAAATTTTTCCATTCTCACTCATGATGATTCCATGTTTTGTTAATTGATGTTTTTCAAAATGTCTTAGACTAAATGTATAGTGGACTAAGTGTTTTATCTGCTCTATATTTGTTTATTTCACTAAATTCATACAATTTTTTACACATGTAATATAATACATCTGCATTTAGAAATCAAAAATTACAGATCTACTTCATTCGGTCTACAACCGTTACTATACAACATTGTGTCCTTACTAACCCTATAGATCCAGAGCTCGAAAAAATGTGTGTTCTCCCCAATCCCATCGTTAGTGTTCCAGTATTTCTGATTTCTATAAATAATGTGTTTCCTATTGAAATAGTTCCCTATATTTTTTATGCGATTTCATCCTAAAACTATAATGGTGTATACTTTGATAGTTTTTCCCCCAAAAAAAGTCATAACCATAATATCTAGACTAACGCCTTGAGTGTCAGGTATATTAATTATCTTGCATGTTCCTGAGCTATAGAGATAATCATATAAATTGTTTTATTTAGTTTTCTTCCATCATATATCATTCAATAATCTCATCCCACATCATCCTGTTGTTAAAAGGTACAGTAAATTTGGAGGGGTTGTGCCCTTCCATACTGCTGAAGACTTGTCAGCTCAGAAAGTATCAAATAAACTAATTAAGTAGATGAGAGAAAATATAAATAGATCTCAACCTGAGACTAAAGGGTTGCGCATGGGAGCTTCTTTGGTGTTCCATTTGATGACAACATGATTTTTATCAGTAAAAGATCATCAACTAATGTTTTCCAAATATTTTATGGTACGCGTCAACTAAAATAATTACATTTTCTAATACAGATGAATCATTTTTTGTATTAGAAGGAATAGTGAAAATTCATGGTTATGCATAATAACATACGATCGAGTTTACCCAACATTTATTTCATTGGTTTTTTTCACAATTTTTTATTTTGGCATGTGTATTTTATATCCATCCACTATAAAAATTCAAATTTACCAAGATTTTATTTTAATAGTTACTATGTACATGAAAACTAAAAATATTCTGTAGTGTAAATAATATATATTCATTCAAGAATATGAAATTATAGATCCACTTTATTCTATATACCACTATTACTATACAACATTGTGTCCACACTAACCCTAAAGATCCAGAGCTCGAAAAAAGTTTTGTTCTCCCCAATCCCATTGTTAGTGTTCCAATGTTTGTGATTTTAGAAACACTCTGTTTCCTAATGTAATATTACACTATGTTTTTTATTTTATGTCACTGCAGACTATCAATTGAAATGGTTTATACTATGATAGATTTTCCCCAAAAAAAGGTTACAACACTAATCTATGGACTGAAACATGAGTGGTAGGTTCATTAATTATCTTGCATGTTCATGAGCTAAGAAAATATAAATATAAATTGTTTTTTTCATCATATCTCATCCAATGATCTCTTCCCATGTGTTCCTTTAGTTGAATGGTACAGTAAATTTTGAGGCGTTGTGCCTTTCCAGCATGCTGAAGAAATGTCGGCTCGGGATATATCAAGATAACAGATCAAGTAGATGAGAGAAAACATAATGTGATCTCAAGAAGAAACTAAAGGGTTGCGTATGGGAGCTTTTAAGGTGCGCCATTCACTAACTACTTGATTTTTAGAAATTAAAAATCATCAACTAATTTTTTATAAATATTTTATGGTATGTTTCAAATAAGTTAAATTTTTTTCTAAATACGACGAATCAATTTTTCGGATTAGAATGAATAGCCATTATTTTTGGTTATGCACAATAACATACATTCAGGTTTACATAACTTTTATTCCATTGGTTTTCTCATATTTATTTAGTTTAGAATGTGTATTTCATATCTATCCACTATACACATTCTAGTTTACCTAGATTTTATTTTCATAGTTTCTATGTTCCAGCAAACTGAAAATATTCTAAAGTGTATAAGGTCAGACACATGTAATCACTTTTTAGAACATTTATTTACAAGTTCACTTCTTGCAAACCAGCCACCCATAAGAATTTGTCGTACATATTTCTCAAAAAGGAGACATATTTATGTATTATTCACCACAATTTAGTACATGACCTTTCAAAAACTAACAGAATCTTATAATTGCACTCTGCTTCAACCATTCTTCACATTGATCATCGATTTTTCTTAACATGTAATTTCTTCCCAGATTTGATTTCTCATTCGTTTAAATAGAATATCATTGACATCATTCTTTTTTGTGGAAGATAGAAAAATCAGTGGGAATTTTATAGTTAAATCTAAACCCGGTATTCCATGAACAAAAATACATTTTTGGTTTTTGACCACTTTCTCATTTGATAAACATGTATCATTGTTTAATATTTTTTAGAGTATCTCCACATTCGATGAGATCCCACATTGGAATGCAGCGAACATATTCCATCATATAGGTAGATTTAGAATGGTTATTTAAAATTATTATTTTTTAAAATCATACAAATTCTTTTGTGCAAACACGTACAATATATTTCACCTCAATGGTTCTTCATATTATAACAAATATTGGATATTAATTCTGTTTTATGTATCCTTTGATTCATTGATAAGGTCCCCAAGTAATTTATATTCATGGAATTTTGTTTCTATAAATGTATTCGGTACAAAAAACGAGCTTAATTTTTATAATAGTAATTGTATTGGCATAACACTTGTTGTTTATTCCGAGGAGCATGTGCAATAAAAAACTATCAATTTTTATTACCATTTCATATCATCATTTACATATTAACCCTTTACTTGGACATACATTGAAATGAATCATTGATCTTCTCAACTAATGAGGGTTTTTTTGTCTTCTCAATTGAACATAGTTCTGATTTCTACTAAAAGGATCTTGAAGCCATTGAACCTGCAGCTCACTTCTGAAACTCTTGAAATCCACCAGTAGGAAGCCTTCATCTTCCATATGATGATACAAATCCACTTGCAAACCAATTCTTCGACATTGGGTGCCACGACATCCCTATCATGAAGCATCGTTGAGCAATGTGAACCATGAAGATGATACACCACTAAAGATGTTTTCTGGGGAGTCCATGTCACATCAGTTGAGACCAATCGAGATCCAGGGTTGGAGCCTTTGGATTGGGATTATTCAATTGCCTGCAATGTTATGGACTTATGGTCAAGGTGAGTTAAAGTGCTTCACCCCTATTAAGTTTTAGAAATGGTATGATATTATTGATAATTTGATTTCTTTTTCTTAGTTGTTACATTCGATGATTATAAATATTTATTATGATATTCTACAGTTCATTTTATTTTAGGCAGTATTAAATGAATTATTCTATATTATTTTTAGGTGTAACATTATTATGTATTCAGAATGTACATATTTTCTCATTTTATGACCACTTAAGTTCTTTCAAGGTTATTAATTATCATAATATTTACTCAATATTTTTTCTCACCATCTTCATATCATTACAATTACCCATTTTATGATGAGAACTATTATATATAGTCCTTCACCTCTATTAAGTTTGAAAAATGGTATTATATTATTGAATGCAATGAAATATTTTCTTCAATATCATGTAATTTTAATTTTCACATCCATGGGTAAATTTTGATTAAATGCATTTTTTTCAATGTTTTATTACAACCCCATATACAAAAAAGATTTCATAGTTTATTTTCCCCGCTATACTAAATGTAATAGGAATCAGAAATTCTACAAACACAACATTTTAAAAGAGTATACACTATATAAATGACTCACACCTATACAATTAGGATTTTACAAGAAAAGATGTCGAACATATTGCTAAGAAGG
Source organism: Viscum album (assembly GCA_963277665.1). Lineage (NCBI taxonomy): Eukaryota > Viridiplantae > Streptophyta > Magnoliopsida > Santalales > Viscaceae > Viscum > Viscum album. The sequence continues at coordinate 1,470,034,382 of OY728151.1, forward strand.
ATGTGGATGAAACTATCTCATCGAAGAACACACCAAAAAACTGTTAAAAAGAAGGTTATTGAACTCAACCAAATGTTCATACACAGTCTTTTTTGTAAACATTTAGATATGTTTACATTTCTTCATAATAAAGATTTTATGTTGAAATTCAAAGTTGAATGTCCATATTTTTATATTCAATAATATTTTTTTCTTTTCGTAAATTTAGGTTACTTCATGTTTTCACTTTCTCCACCTCTCCTATTTCATCATGTTCCATATCCATCACCATTTGTATTGACACTATTTTATAATGTCATGAGTAGCTCACTCACTTTGTTATCATCTTCTTATTATGAACATTATATTGAATTCTATGACATTTCAATTTTTTAATGATGTTGAACCATATGATTTGAAAGAAAATTTAGTAGTTCAGTGCATTTTCACGGTTGGAGTACTACTAATTTACTATAAAGGAGTTAATGTGATTCATGTGGGTAAAAAATGTCCCAAATTCGAATAAAAATATTATAACAGTCTAAAATTTATTATATAAATTTTTTTATCAAATATATGGATCATTTAATAATTTTTTAAATTTTAATTAAAAAGTATTTATGTTTCTTATGATTTAACGTGCACTGCTTCAGCATTTCATAAGCATTGATGTTAAATATTTCATATATATAAATTAAAAATAAATAATATGATATATATTAATTAAGTAGGTTCAAAAAAAATTATGATCTTATTCATTATGTATATTCATTGTTATACAAAACATGACTTATTCTTCATTTTGTCATTTTGTATTTTCTTACCCGGCAAAAGCATTGCACATACATTTTCATAATACATATGTTATATAACACTAAAATTATATATTAAAGATAATAGAGAAAATAATACATAATAATTAATAAATTATTCATGAATGTAACTTTTAGGACTCAGTTATTATATATAAATTAAAAATTTTGACGTTTTTAGTGCTGTGTAGGCTCTACGTAGACATTGACAATGATTTTTATACTTGTCATTAAAAAATAAACATTTCATGTTCCAAATTAATTATGTACAAAATTCCCCTTTTAATATAATTATTTATTTATAATATTGTTTAAATATGTTTCTATATCATTGTAATTTCATGATGATGTCATGAATAATGCCGTATTTTATAAAAAAACAATAATTTTTTACTATGCAACAAAACATTAAACAATTTCATAAAATCCCAAAATTGCAACCAAAATATTTTTTGATGTGTATAATCCAAAAATTAACTCCATTTAAAAAAATTCCTAATTATATGATATTTAGTTTTAAATTAAAATCATCATTTGATCGAAAAATACCGATATTAATATTATAAATGATTTTTTAACACTTCAAAATATTATCCAGGATCTCCTAAAATTATATTTGGATTGTATGAAAATAAAATATTTATTCATGCTTACATTTTATTGATATTAATTATCTTCTAAAATAATCTATTAATTATAATATTGTAATTCATTAATTATTGGTCATAAAAAAACAACACATAATTTTTATTTTTTAAAATATTCACTCTCAGTTTTTAGGTTTCTAAAATATATTTTTAAGTACATGTGTGAGGTTACTTTTCAGAAGGGTAACATACTATTCATTGGAATATTCATATGGGTATATTACTATTCATAAGGGTTAAGTTACAATTCATAAGGGTGAAATACTATTCATTATGGTCAAGTTACTATTCATAAGGGTGTGTTACATTCCATAAGGGTAGAATTACTATTCATAAGGGTAAGTTACCATTTACAAAAAATTATGTTTGTCTTGTTAGACTCTATATATCTTACTGAACACTACCTTTTATGTGTTTTTTCTTGAAATTCAGATCAGAGTGGTGGAAAAATATGTTTACTAGATATATTATAATAAAATGTTTTTTTGTCTAGAATAAATGATTTAAGACTTCAATATTAAATTTATATTCAGAAATCCTATGGTGTTACATTATCCACTCCTTACTAAAAAATCATCGTCAAAATTATGAAATTGAATTTCAAAAGTTAATGGTTGATACATGAAAATTCCCTTATGTGAATCCCACATCAGAAACACTGTTAATATATCCTCTTAATAAGTCGAAATGGGAAGTATATTGGTAACTACAAAACTACATATTCAAATAGGATAAAATGGTCATGGATGAATAATCCAACCATCATCATCTGATGGAAACTAAAAGAGAACATGCTCCTATGAATGATCATTACTAAAAAATCATAAAATACACTTATGAATTTTTTTTTGATATCATGGAAAAATATATTTCATAATTTGACAGTGTTATTATTAAAGACACTTTTCCTAAATTTGATGAATTATTCCACTTTATAAGAGTATAAATAAACATTTCTATTTCATAAACACAGTCTTATTCTTTGTTTTTACCATGAACTATCTTTAATTCATCTCTTAGCACAAGAAACATTATGTAGTGACATTAATCTCAAAAACCTTATAGAATGACCAACAAAAACCATTTCACAAATGGATTGTCCTTCGAAATGACCAAGATCCAATTCATTAGAATCATTATCATGTCCATCATTGATCTATCCATGTACACATGGTCATTGGAAATCCCCATTTTTTTCATAACTGTAAAGACCCGTAAATTTCAAGGAATTTTTTTGTTAACTTTCATTGGAATTTTACATGAACGCAGCTTCTGACGGCACCTGATTCTGAGGCCCGGTGTTCCCGGAATCACTTTCCGAAGTTTGGCTAGGGTACGTTCAGTGAACGGATGAGCGGGATTTTCTAACTTTTAAAACAGTGCTCAGAATCGAATTATGAGGGCACCGATGGAATCGCAACGCCCGTATTTTCATAGAAATTCCTCTTCTGGAGTTGCGTTAGCTCGGGTGTGGTTTTTAATTTTTGGGCATAAAGTTAAGAAATAAAATAATTTGTACGACAAACTTTATTTTAATTTCAATTAAAGCCACTTGAAGACCACTTTAAGATGCTTAAGCGGAGTTGATATGGATAGGGTGCTATCCAAAAATATCCTACCCTCTCAGTAGGATATCTGTGAAGTGGGGCCCGCATGAGCCCCACCGTTTCTTTTCCGCTAAGTAACGCACCCGCGGAAACCCGTCATTATGAAAGTCAGCTGACGGGTTTTCTTAAATACTTAACGCACAAATTAAATGGGCAGTTTATTCGTTGAAATTAATTCTATGAATTAATTTCGTTCGATTCATAACACGTTTTCATTTTGTTGGCTTGTTAATAAAATAAGGCCAACACACCTTCCTTTTGAAATGTTGTGTTAAACCTATGAAAAATCTCTAAGGATCTTCCTCCTTCTTCGCAAATAATGCGAAGAATGCGAAGAATGCAAAGAACGCGAAGAACGTCGGCCTCTGACGAAGAACGCCGAACCCGCGGAGATCAGCGACGCGATGCCGTGTACTGTGACACCGACGATTCTCCCTCCACGATGCTTCTTCCGCGATGATCCAACCTTCGATCGACAATGACAAGGTATGGGATTGCGGTCCTTTAATTTTCCTTTGTGGACTATAACTCAATATGGATTTAATTATTAAAATTAAATCTACTGTTTCTTGGTCCTCAGAGTTCGTCGACGCAACGCCGTATACCATGACGACGTGACGATTCCCTCCTTCCGCGGTGATCAATTCCGCGAAGAACGCGCGTGTGATGACTTGACGAGGTAGGGGTTTTATTGAATGGTTTATGCTTCGTGGATGTTTTCGTTCAAAATGAAGAACCTGGTTCCTAAGAACAATTTTAATTCATTAAAATTGTTTTGGTTATGTTTTCTATGTGTTGATTAATCCTCCCAACTGTTATCGCCTAACTCGGAGGGTGCGGGCCAAATGAACACGGCCCTAAAACCCTCCGTAGTTTTTCGTTGATGTGCGGATTTGGCGAGCGACGACAAAAAATGCCGCAGGGATGATCCGTTGTTTCCACAGTAAAGAACGAGACCCGGGAGGAGTTTCGGTGCAGAGGGGAAGGAAAACGAACCACCAGAGCAACTCCGGTGGCCCGCTGAAGCCACCGGCAGCGCGGGTCGCCGGCGCGGCGGCCAGAGGCGGCGGAGCCCCGGCGCACCGCCGGACAGGTCCGCCGCGGCTGCGGCGGCCAGCGGACCCGCGGCCACGCGGGTCCGGCTCACACGCACGACACACGGCTTTTGTCGCATCCGTTGATTCCAGCGCGGCCCCTCGAGGGCTGCAGCTCTTCCATCCTGTGGAGGCAGCACCCTGCGGCTTCCACGCTCGGACACTCGGCCGAGCCGAGCCGGGCCGACCCGGGGGGGGGGGGGGGGGGGGGGGGGTTGGGCCGGGTCGGCCCGGGCCAAGACCCCTGTCTCCGGACGTTTTCGGTCTTTCAGTCATAACTTGAGCCACGAGCCTCCAATCGACGCGCCGTTCGCGGCGATGCGATCGTTGGATCGAGACAGTACTTTTGGTATACTATAATCAAGGTTTTGGAATAATTTGGGTTCGGCCGGGTTGGTTCTTACACGAAACCAACCGGGCCCTCGAGCGGAAACGATCATATCTTTAGCTCTGGACGTCCAATTGACATGTCGTTGACTTTGTTGAATTCCTCTAACTGAGACAGATCTTTTGGCATACTCCGCCCGAGGTTTGGACACAGGTGGAGTACAGTCGGGTTGGTTTTGCCTTAGAAACCAACCGGGCCCCTGGGACGAAAAAGGCAATAACTCTCAGACCGGGGGTCTGATCGACGTGCCGTCTGCGACGTTGAGTTCCTGTTGGCGATACGGAACTTCTGGATACATCAACTATGAACTATGTGTCAGTTGATGTATCAGCCTCTCGGCTCGTGGAATGGACCCTCCCGAACGAGCTTGTTGTGTGCGGGAACCCTAGAGCTGGCTGCGACTGCTGCTGTGACGACGACGACTGTACAAAGATCCTTAGTGATTTCGACTGTGACGATGATGAAAACAGTACGGGAATCCTCCGTGTTTTCGGTAGTGACTACTACGGTACATCTTGGGATTCATCAACTCCAGTCTACATGTCAGTTGATGTATCGACCTATTAGCTCGTGGAGGGGACCCTTTAGGAACGAGCTTGCTGTGGGCGGAAACCATAGAGCCGGTTGAGACTTGACGACTGCTGATCAAATGAATCGGTGTGTTACGGATAGCCCAGTGGGGAGCACTTGGTTGCAGTGGCAGACCCACGGCGGAGGAGCACTTGGTTGTAGCGGCAAACCTGTAGTACTCAACAGAAGGAGTACCTCTGGAGTCTATGAGGGGGAGCGCTTGGTTGTAGCGGCAGACCCACGGCAGAGGTGCGCTTGGTTGTAGCGGCACATGGGAGATCTTGGTTGTAGCGGAAGACCCACGACAGAGGTGTGCTTGGTTGTAGCAGCACAGGGGAGCGCTTGGTTGTAGCGGCAGACCCACGACGGAGGAGCGCTTGGTTAAAGCGGCACGGGGGAGCACTTGGTTGTAGCAGCAGGCCCACAGTACCCGATATGTGTAGTAATACAGCAGTCCATGGTAAGAGGGAAGCGCTTGGTTGTAGCGGCATAACCACTGTACTTGATGGAGAAAGAGTTTCCCAATAGCTTTGGGTTCGACTTCATGATCGATCCTGTGTGGGTCATTGCGAGGGTTAATACCTACAAATCCTTTGTGGGTCCGACGACTTAGATGAATCTGTGACTACATCTGATCATCTCTAACGTCATATGAAAAAGTACATGTGTGAGCTGAATCATGTTTCATTCCTTTGTGGATTGTGTTGAGCTATCCTCTGTGGATTTACGTTTTGCATTCCTTCGTGGAATGTGTTGAGCTATCCTGTGTGGATTTACGTTTTACTTTCCTTTGTGGATTGTTTTGAGCTATCCTGTGTGGATTTTACGTTTTTCTTTCCTATGTGGACTGAGTTGTGCTTGGGCTCGGATGTTGGAGCCAGACGGGAATTGATGACTTAGGTATATGTATGGGCATATAACTAAGCAGTGTCAGATGTTACTTCGTGATTGTATCTAGCCTTTGTGGTTTATCCTTTGTGGATTCTGGAAGTCCTTTGGGGGTCTCGGGGTCCCTACTGAGTAGCTTATACTCACCCCTGCATGGGTTATGACCGAACTTCGTTGTGTTGGTTGCAGACGACGAACAGCGCTAATCGTGGTGGAGGCTTGCAGAGCAGGACTGTACCTGGAGGTGGACCACTGGGCGGGACATACTCGGAGCGGACGACTGGACCGAGGAGCTGTGGAGGCTACCTGTTCTCACCCTTCAGGTGGGACTTCCAGAGGACGGCTCGACGCTGCAACTTTTCTTTTCAGTTGCTGTTTTTCCCTTTCAGTTTTACTTTACATTTGAGCTTGTATTTCCGGCGCCTTTAACCTTCAGTAGCTTCTTACAGTTTTTACTTAGTGTTCACTCTTTCCACTTGCTTACTCTGTGGTGGTTGTTTACTTTCAAAGGCAATGCCTTCCCTGTTTAACGGGATTTACGCCTTGGTTCTAGTCGCTAGCCCCTGGCCTATGGAAGGCCGGCTTGGGGTAGTCACGGCACGGGCCCCGAGGATGGGTCGTGACAATAACTCCATGATCAATCCTATTTAGTGCATCTTCTACCTTATTTTCCTTTAATCCACATAATGCAACCCTAAAATTTTCGATTTACAAACATGTGAATATCTTCATCATGTTTCCTCTTAAATTGTGGAAATAACTCTAATTACAATAAAATCTTATTGGAAACATAAATTCTTTTGTACACATGATATTTGATATATTCATTATATCCAAAAATGTTGTAAACTCCATCAATGATAGCATAAACCACTTGTTGACAAGTCAAAAATCAGTTATGAGGTTGTTAGTACTTATCCAAATGAATCATTTCTTAATCACTATCTTAATCATTAGAAATGTATTTAGGGTTGTACTTAAATTAATCAAACATTATCCAAAAAATTTAACATTCCAATAAATATCTTTGCGTGGTTCTATTCAAATTACATGATTCATGGCTAGTCATATTAGTCTTTCTACATTATCTATGCTAGCATCATAACATTATCATTATCCAGAATCATCATTTGCGATATATTCCATTCATTCTTGGTACATTGACTTGGATTGTGTCCCACATCATTGTAGTTGAAGCATTGTACATTGGAAACCTTTTTATAACACTATAAATCATGAACATGGTGTCCTTTTTTTCCACACATATAACAAACACCAATTCCCATCAATTATTTATCAGGGTGATTTGTTCCACAGTTATCACATGTGGGAAAACACCTTTTCCCCTTATCCTCTTTATCCATGTTTTCTTCTACATAGAATACATGGTTTTATACACATCAAATCCATTGGACTCAGAGACTTCTTTGCATACCTTGTCAGCACATGATATTATTTCCTCATATGAGGAGGACACATGGGAAACTATCTTCCACTGAAATGATGGATTAAGACCATGAGGGATTTTACCCTTCTTAATATTTGCTTCATGTGAATTGGTGGTATTCTAATTACTTATTATATGATCAATTTCTAACCAATTCTATATAATATATTATATCACAAAATTATGAACTCTCTATATCTCTACACATGGAATAACACATAACATAAATTTATGCATCATAAATCCTAGAACCATGTGGTGTTTGCAGGTTTCACCACTACATACATCTTTACCAATTCCACACTACTAGTTTGTATCCTGATAGGGATGAAATTTCTTTATAAACCACATATTCAATTATATACAAAAAATAATATAATTTCCATCCATTCTTATCCAAAATTTATATCATAGGGTTTGTTCTGTAATATAGTTTTTCTATATCAAGTTTCCATGTTTTCTTCTAAAATTATTTTGATACCAACTATACCGCCCCAACCCGAGAAATATTGATATGGTGGATTATTTTAATACATTTCTATGATTACATGGAATAAAATCCTGATAGACTGAGTATTTTAGTTGTTTTGGAAAACCAGGTACATATATAGGATCATTTTTACATCTTGAAGAGAAATACATAATAAAACTTTTATTGGGAACATCCACAACTCTATGTTTATCCCTGCAGGTCATTCAAAATAAACATCTTCATGTACAAGGATAGGGAAACATAATAAAGGTTTGATATCAAATCCTCAGGATGTGAAGGAAATATAGTGAAGGATAACATAAACATTAGATATGTTGAATAATTTAAAAAAAAATTTAAAAGAAAAACGTCAACATAATATGGCATGAATATGATCTGAATATGTTTTTCCATAATAAAATATCATCATGGTTATTATATTAGTTAAATATCCTAATTAATATTCAATTTATGGATTCATAATGAAGTTAATTCATATGATCGACATTATAAAACATAAAATTAGGCCCTTGGCCAAGAAATCTAAATATGATTATAGCCTTGGCCTGAACAATATTTAAAAATTGTCATGGCCTCGTCCAAGTCCATTTTATATTTTTCATGAGACCTACCGATGAATCATGGTGATATATAGGGACCCACCCATCACATAATAAGTCAAATGAAGTCCTCATATGAGTGGGGATACCCATAAACAACATATACATTTATATTGATGATAAGATATAAAATGTAACTAACTTTCCCAAATCATTAAACCTAAACACTAACCATTCAGAGTAATATAGGGAATGGTATCAAGATAAAACATCCATAATAAAAGAAATTATAAACAATTAAATAATATGATAGATGATATCATTAAATATTATTCCCATTTATACATAATAATCAACTAGATTGTTGAATCAAATGAAAATATACAAATAAAATCATCGAGTAATTATGGAGATAAATACACTATTACTTTGAAAAGAAGTGTTGTTTGGAGAAATCATTGTCTAAAACAAGAAGTGAAATAATATAGTTTATCCACAATAAAATTAGGGATTTTTTAATGAAAATGGTTTCCATACATAGATTATATTGTTTCTTTAAAATTGAAATGAATTGTATAAATTCCCATGAATCTGTATTGTATTTCGAGAAACTATTTTGAATTACCATCTTAAAAATTATAACATACCTTAAAATAATGAATTATTATGATTGGTAAACATATATATAACCTTCAAACTGAATTTATGATTATTACATAGGAATAAATAAGAATTTCCTTGAGGTGAGTGGAGAATAAGAGAAATCAGAATGAAAATGGAGGTTTAGGTAGAAAATATTTAAATCATAATAATAAATTGAATTATATGACCCAAAATTAATTATCATCAAATTATAAATTAAATATAAGGAAAATAAAGAGATTCATGATATGAAACATCAATTTTATTTTCACATAAACCATAAAGAAGAAGTAGTAGTGAATACAGAATATCTCACAAAAAATGGAAGTAAGATGAGAAAACCCCATACATTATGCATGAATGTGTTATTTTGTTCATATTATTGACCTGAATAATCAAATATTTATTCATAAACTAATAATTCCATAACCTTCTGTATATGTAATTGATTTATGTTAACCTTATTATGATCATTCATGGTTTTTTATGGGTTTAAGAGGCTCAATTTTATTGTTTGAAAGAATTTTCTCCCTTGGTTTTCTTTATTGGATTACATGTATATACAATGGGAAGTTCATTTTATATGTATTTAAACGTCTACAGTTGTTAATTTATATTATATTAACATTACAGAGATATAAACTTTCTGGTAATGATTTTGGTTATATACCATGAGGACGACTCATTAGGAAATGGAAAATTATAAATTCATGGATTAACTCTTCAGTTTTGTGCATGAAGAACATGATTTGTATTATAATTTTATATTTTGGGTGTGTCAGGATTATAGAACATAAATAATTTAAAACAAATATATATTGATATGTTTCAACCATTATATCGGTTTCATGACCAGTCTTGAAGACAGTAAAGAAAATTGAGAACTCGTCTTCCTAGAACGTGATAATTAACATATATGATAAGGAATCCCCATTTATATTATAAAAGGAGGAAAAGAAGATATGATGATGGAATATTACATTATCATAACAAAAATACAATACATATAAGTTACTATAGTTGTCTCTAATAATTGGATAATATGAATGGATAAGGTATATGTGAGAAACAATTTGAAAGAGATGAAGAAGAAATCTTACCCCTTGAATATTTCTCTTTTGTAAGCACCTTAAGGTTCTCGAATGTGACCTTTTTTTGAGACCAGATTCACAAGAATGTGTCAAGGGATGAGGAGGATGTAATGTCGTAGAGGTTGACCGATCAATAAGGTTTATGGTTATGGAATTTTTTATGGAAGGACGATCCATTTATAAGTGACGTGAGATGTAACTTAGGAATCCAATAAATTATTAAAATATAATAAATATATTATAGAGAATTTTGTTGAATTTTTTGTCAATAAGATGTCATTATGTGTATTTAAAAGTAGTTATAAGGTGATGATGATGATTGAAACGGAGAAGTTGTTCCAATGATAATTTCCCTTAGATAATCAGAATGAAATGACATTGGATGTCAAACTTGGACATTATCCTAATTAATTCAGATGAATGTGGAACTAGTCCTATGTTCTGAAAACTTTTATCAAAGTGATACATGTTTACACCATCTTGAATAACCCCATGAAATAAATTATTTAATGATGAAAGTCAATGATCCATCCAATGGTTTCTAATTAGATAATGTTTGTGAATCAAATAAGAAATTTTTTTGAGATGTTCCTCAATGTTTTTGATTTTTTTAATGGAGAACACACCCCTAACATCCTTAAGGCCATGAATAATGATTTATTTCATATGGAATGAAGAAATGATCCATGCATAATCCATAATTGGATTAATGGAATGTTGAAGATATAGTAATTTTTGTTCCAAAAAGAAATGAAGGATGATGTTTTAAGATGAAGAATAAAGGAGGAAGTGATTTGTATGGAATCTACTATGTGCATTACCCAAACATGGGCTTATTAGAAATAAGATATCCATGCACTATTGTACAATAGGTTTTTAACCATGTAGGGCCTTAATTAAAAATTATGATCAACCATGGTGGGCAGTTGAGGACCTCAACCTCAGGAACATGTGGGGACCAAGGGTCAACCACACGTAAGGCAAGCCACAAAGATAGCCACGTAAGAGGTGCAGGGCCTGCATGAAATGTATAAGCCTACAGGAGCTTGCATGGTGATCAACACATGCGGCTAGGTACAAAGTGGGAACTAGGGGATCACTAGAGAAGAATAGAGTGGGTGCAGATGTTTTCATGCTGGGCGAATACAGTACGAGGTTGTACCGTGAGGGGAGGAGGAGTAATCTCGCATTAGGGAAGAGAGAGTTGACTGATAAATTGACAACATCCAGTGTGTTTGTTTTGATGTGTGGTGTCCAAAAGTCCTCGATAAGCACTATTCACCATCAGATGCATCATAGGCATGCGGTACACCATCTGATCAATTGTGGGATTGATCGCACGACTCTAGGATACGCATCCATCACACATTCTGCATGATTAAATGGACACCGTTCAATATCCTTATTCGCATCGTCTTGAACCATTGGCCACCCGACACGAACCAGTCTAACAAAGAAGACACTGAACCTCTATGATCGAGCTCCAGACCATTGTTAATGATCAATCACTATCCATGGAGATCATTTAGATGAAACGAACACATGCATACAATTTCATTTTCCCACATGAACCTAAATAATGAGATTATATGTGTATGAAAAAATTGATTTGTGAGACCGCGTCTGGATGCTCGAAATGTTTGGTAGATGATTTTCATGTTCATAAAAATGCATGCACATGAGTATTTAACTGAGAAATAAGGAACCTGCGTTGAACAGAAACAAACTGAGAGATTCAGGTTATCTTATCACACATTTGAAAATATTCAAATCTGAACATCTCGTACGATCCTCATAGAATATCTAATGGAATTTGAACATAGAGCAGTTTCCATACTTTCCTATAAATAATATATTCTTCAACCAAGGCTTCGTTGTTGAAGATATCATGAAGAGATCTATTTTACTCAAAAATAGAGCACTATATAGAAGGTTATGTGCATCCTTGCTACTAGAGAATGTTCCATGAATCCCTTGTGAAAAGGAGAACTGTGAACCCCCTTGGTTTGCGAAATATTCCGCAGCTTCTAGGAAATGGAATCCCAAAGTCACATGATACGTTTAATAAACCCTTGTCGTGACTTGTGAAGAATATGTATTGTGAAAACCAACTAGGGATAATGATATGAACCTCCATTTTTTGAGTAACACATATAGAATAATGAAGCCTATCTTTTTTGTGTGTTTATGAATGATACGTAGAGACAGAAGAAGAAGAACCCTTTAGTTGAACATACCCATTTGGATTTTCAAAATAATAACCCATTCACATATGAATTAAACACATCCAACCCAAGTGCATGGTAATGAAGAATTAGGAAAGAAGAGGCTCAAGGGACCTTATGACCAAAGGGTGGTGAGTAGATGAACATACACATGTGCTCAATTTGAATAAACCTGAGGATATGCATGGTTTTGTAAACTAAAGGACTCACTAGAAGGATATGTGCATGAATACATGAACTAACATGTGATAATAGGAGAAGAGGAAACCGCATGCACAAAGGATCACACCCATTCCGGTTTGAAGAAGAATCGAGCTTAAAAACCCACATGTAATATAAAATATAATGAAATAAAAAGAAATAGAATTTGTTTTTCTGTGCTAGGAAAAAAAAATTGAATAGATAAAGTGAGTTTCATGAAGAAGGATGTGAATGCAAGTGGGTGACATGAACGCATTGAACCTAAACCATTTATTCAAGAGAACGTTATGTGTTCGAGCTAACATTATATAGACTATACATGAATACAATAATGCATAATCATATTCATGTGTGATAAGTAACTTGTGATATCCCAAAAAACAAGAAGTTTGGATTCCATGCAATCCATTCATTATGTTAATGAGTACTGAGACCGAGGTCAGATAGAATTAAAAGAAGATATTTTATCTGAGTCAACAGTATTTGAGAATCCGAGAAGGTAGAAAAATATGATACTATATAGATTTATTCTTGTACTCTTGAAGTGGTTGTGGGCACCATTTTCACACATCATTGGGAGGCTAGTTATTGATTAGAATAAATATGAATTTCAAGAGCATTATTGAGACTATGTAAGGATCAGAGAAGTGATCTGAATTATTGAGCAATACCAACATACCATACCAATGGCTGTTGTAGATTCTTGAAGGGATACACTGGAAAGTGTGATTTATTAAGCCAATGTGGAGATATTGGAATATCATCTCTAGTGAATCATTAAATAACCTAAATAAAGAAGCTTATAATGTGACCCGAGAGCTATAAGACTTGTGAGATTATGGGAGGAGAAGAATGCTTCAGTGGAACTCTGAAGAAGGCAAGTGGGACTCTTGTTACACTGTGGTAAGTAGTATAAATAACATCATGTGGAAGTCATGATAGATATAGTGTCACTCTATATCTATAATTTTAATTGATAATAATATTATAGGGGAGAATCTGTGTTAGGGAAAACAACCAAAATAATAAGGAGTAGTTCATTGAACTGATCCTTGTAAATCATTGTTTTCATTGCCATTACATTTACAACATCTCTCTAGGTAGTTCTTAGAGACACAAGAAGAGTGGGTCAAGGATTTAACCAGCCATAGTTCTTTAATTAAAAAGAGTCAATTAGTAATTTTTTTTAAAAGGATCCATGATTCACCCCCTTCCCCTCTCAGTGATTTACACTGATCCTGGAACATCAATTGGTATCAGAGGGAGGCTCCCTAAAAACGATCAAAGGGAATATTTATTATTTGAATATCTATCGAGATGATTGAACAACCTCAAATGGATATATCTACCAAGACACAGAAGAACAGAATGATGAAACAAGCACATAATATATTAATGTGGAGACACATTATACCGATGGTAATCGGAATGGTACAACATTTGATAATTATTATTACTCTTTTGATAAAGCCTGGTCAAGCTGTGATGTTAGTAGATCAATTAGTGATCTTTAGTCTCAAATTAAAGATCATCTGAAGAAAGTCCCTAGAGAAGTGTCAATACAAATTACTGCAATCGTTATTACTATTCAAGATAAAAAATTATAGCTTGAAGGAGAAGTTGATTCTATGGAAGAGGCATTTGAAAAATAGGTTTGTATATCCAACACCATCAAAAAACATGTTGATGAAAAGGAAGAAACAATTTCTCATTGAAATTAAAAATATGATGATGTCACTGAAAAATTTCAGGGAAGTATTTGTGATAAAAAATTCATTAAAAATCTATTTTTAGATGCTTTCCATGAATTTGAAAAGCTTCACAAAGCCTTTATTGTTAACAAAGCTTGTGAACTAGAATAAATTTGTAATATGTTAAATTAGCTTGACATATCTTTGAAACAATTAAAAAATAATCATGAAGATCAAATTATAATGCTGAAGGAGTACTGGGAAATAATTCTAAGAGTAGTTGAGGGTGAGAAGAACACCATCAACATGGAGTGTTTAGAGATGGAGGTGAAATTGAAAAATCATCAATCACTGCAAGCTGTAAGTTCCCAAACAATTGAATGAAGATATATTTACACTCATTTTTTCTTCGAGGAATATGATTACCAAATGAACATCATATCATCCTATAATCCAATGGAATCTTCATCCATGAAACGGTTTCCCATAAATCAGTTATTTCAATTTATACTTATGCTCTTGAATATGAAAGTATAGGTTCAGAGCTAAAATCTGGGACTATGTGCATGGATAAATACGTAAATACAAGAATCAAAATGTCAAATATGGATACTATGATGATTAAGAAGAACATCTCCAAAATTGATGACCCATAAAATGGAAGACAATTCTAGAAACAAAAAAGAACCGAATCTAGCCAGAAAAAATACTACAAGAAAAGGAATGTTATTTATTGGATAATATTGGTGTTTATATAAGATTGGTCATTAGGACAATGACTGCTAAAATAATACACCAGTATATGAAAATTATGAAAGGATTACATTCAGGGAAATTGTTGTGAACAAATGAAGCGTCCTGCAATGAAAAGCTAGATAATGCCGAAAATGTAGAATCAGTTTATCATGAACAGATTTGAGTATCATGAAGACTTATGTGATAATTTAAATAGAAGTGGTCACAGTTATACTGATTTCTGGTTTATTCCTACCATGCCTTTGGCATATGTTGATAATAATCCTAGACCACAACAAAGGCGGTAGAAATCAAAAGGAGTTGAAAAGTCTTCCATTTTGAATATTCAATTAAACGAAGCCAAGAAAATAGTGAAAGAAATTATTCTCTAGAAAAAGTTCATAAAAGATTCCAAGAATTTCATCCCAACAGAGAAAATATTCTTCTATTGTGGAATGAAAGTTCATACAATGGATCACTACAAAAACATGAAAATGAATGGATGCAAGGTAAAAATAAAATTAGAATCAATCCAGATGTTGATGGGATTGACTGAAGACATTCATGAAGATAGTCTATATAAGATTTATAAGAATGGAAACATGAAGGCAATGAAGAATCCATTTAGAAGCTCCAAATAAGAAATGTTATAAATGAGTGTTTAGTTATCTGGTCAAATCAATTGAAAATTTCTCGAGAACTTCATAGAGTAAAAAATAATGTACATGCTAAAGAAAAGGAAAAGGGGAAACATGTATTCAACATGATGTATATTTTGAATTTCATGAGTTTTTATCAGCGCATGATAACCAAAGTGTCTCACAACTTATATGTTGAAGGAGAAGAAAGAATGGAAATTATAAAATCAAATATATATCTATTTTACCTGGAAAAATGGAGATGTTAAAATATGAAAAACATGCACCATTGGAAGCAACATCACTATTGGAAGAAGTAAAGATAAATAATACACCCATGATGAAGGTGAATGGATAAAAAGGGACCATGATAAAAATTATATATCATAATTTCAAATGGATAGAACACAACACCAAGAAGATTACCAGACACTATAGAGATGTATAGAATGGAGTTATTAGGTTGAGAGAAAATTCTCATACCCAATGCTTCTATTAAAAAGCTCACAACTATTCCTTATTATTCCATTATATTTTTATTATATACATGTGCTTACATTTCATGGAATTAATGGTTTAGGAAATCCTCAATAAGAAAATCGGATTAGAAAAGTAGATAACAAAAAGGTGGACTAACCATTCATTTATTGATAATTACTTGAAGTAATCCGTAGTAGGAAATTATCAACATGAATATCATAATGATTATCTGATGATATCATCAACCATGGTAAATCAATGGGAGTGAACCCATTGTGGGGGATAAAATATGATGGATTTGATAGCAAGGAATATTTCATGAGAAACCAAGAAATTCATATCATCTCACCAAGTTTAAACAAAGGAATTAAAATCCAACTTTCATTCGTTTCTATTAATTATATTTATAATATCAATTAAGGGGCGCTTGATGGATGAAAATATGGAATGAAGGGGGAGAATTATTTTTTCACGTGAACGTTTTAATAATTTTGGTGAATTATATGCAGGATAGATCATTTCATTGATAAATATGACTATTTCCAACCCCTGGGGTAATAATTGATACATTCTATAAACAATTTCACATGTATGGATGTTTATGGACATCATTTAAAACCTTGGTAATATTTCTTTGTTTATCAAACCTAGATATCCCATGTATACTTAGAGTTTATTAACTAATTTCTATTTTTTAATTGAACCATGTGATATCATCCATCGTAGAAATTTTCATGAAGATATTCATCAAAGGGAGGAGGGAATATATCTGATACCCCAATACACCATTGAATTTTTATTCCAATAAGGGGGAGAAATGAGTGGTGCACATATTTACCCTTTTAAAAGTGTGCCTACGTGATATTGAAAACAAAATACAAAGGTGGATATTGTAGAGAAATTTTTTTATTTGTATTCAATTAGATGTCAACATGTGAATGGCCATTTAGTGATGAAGTGATGATGATGATTGAATAGGGTATGTTGTTCCAAATCATATTTTCATTGGAGAATCAATATAAAATGTCATTGGATGTCATGCTTGGACAATTATCCATTTTAATTCAGATGACTATTAAACTAGTCCTGTGTTACAAAGATTTTATCTAAAAAATATAGGTTTACACACCCTTAAAGAACCCCATGCGATACATTATTTCATGGTGAAAGTGAAAGATTCATCCAATGAATTATCTTTTTGTGAAGGTTGTGAATCAATAAGATGATTTTTTGAGTTTTTCCTCAATGTTTATGATATGTGTTAATGTAGAACACATCCCTCACAATAAGAAGTCCTTGAATTATGATTTAATACATGAGGAATGATGAAAGGATCCATGCATCATCCATGATTGGATAAAATGAATGATGATGATCTAGGATTTTTTATTCCAAAAATAAAAGAAGGATTATATTTGAAGATGAAGAATAGAGGAGGAATGGATTAATATGGAATCTACTATGCTCTTTCCCATGAATGTTCTTAGTAGGAAGAAGGTGTCCATGCACTCTTGTACACATGGTTCTTAACAATGTAGCGACATTCATTAAAAATATAGGCTAACCAGGGAGGACAACTAAGGACCTCAACCATAGGCACATGTGGGACCTGAGGGTCAACCACGCCTATGGTAAGCCACATGGACATCCTTACAAGAGGTGTTGGGAATACATTTCAAGTATAAGGCCACATGAGCAAGCATAATGATCAACCAGTGTGGCTGTAAGATCCCAAATTTCCCTATAAGGTTTCTTTTACTTATGTTTTAGTATTATCCCTTCATTTTTTTGAATTATGTTCTTCACAATATCCTTAAGGAGGCTTGAAGGTGTCACGAGGGTTCAAGAAATGAAAAAGGGGGAAATAAGTTTTCTGGGCTAGTCGGACGATCTGCACCAGGTTAGTTCTATCCTTGTGGGAAGCCCAGGTAAACTATGGAAGAGGAAAAATTTTCAAATTGTATCCTATGTACGGTTTTCGCACGGTTTTGGAAACCGTGTGGGTAAACCGTGAGAGGTGTCTCTTTTGGTATAAAAGCATCTACATGGATTGTTGACAGTTTGGAAAACCATGCGGGTAAACCCTTATGGCTAAGAAAACTCTATAAAATTACAAAATTGACACTTTGGGATTTTATATCTCACAAGGGATTTTCCTCCATCTCCCCCTTGCAACCCTAGGAATTAACTAAATGGGAAAAGAGCTTCCAAGGATCAAAATCATTCAATTTGATGCCATTTAGAGTTTTGTTGGATGGAAATCGATGATTCGGGTGAGTCTAATCTTCTCCTCCTCTCTCTTTAACTTTTTAGGTCTTGTATTTTTGGAAATCTACATATTAATCTATCAAACCTCTCTGTTTTGATAAGATCTAGGTTGATGATTCAAGGGGGTGTAAATTCACAATCTATGGCCTTGGATGAGGGTGTGTTCACCAACAGATTCACGGTAGGTTGTCAAAAACTTATATCCCTTGGGTTTTGTGTAAATTAGTTGACGGGGGTTATTATTCATGCCCTTTTTGAAGATTTATTGGTTCAATTGACATAATTTTTTGTATTGGTGTATAAATGGATAATTTAACCACTCTTTATCACCATGTGATGCTTGAAGGATGACTCGACCGAATTAGGGCCACCGAAGGGGTGTGCCGATATTCCCTTGACTTAGAGATAGCTATGTAATTGTAGGAAATTGTGAGAGAAGATAGAGCATGTGAGTAATATGTTAATATAATTGAAGGATATGAAATTGGTGTTTATAAAAACACTTCGTTTTGGTAATGGCCAAAGAGTTTATTTGGTTGGAATGAAAAATTGTTAAATGGATTAATGGAAAAATTCTAGATAATTAGCAAATTACATGAATATGCTTAGTGAGATAGTATTTGGAATTTGGAAATTAGATAAATGTTTAAGTAAAATAAATGATTAATTTGTTAATGAATTGAATAAATAATGTTATTTCCCCATTTAATTGTATTATTGTGATTTTTTTAATGATGTTGTGTATGTTTGTGTGATGTGCTGTTTTTGGGTGAATGGTAAATAAGCATGTGCACACAAATTGGTAGAGTGGGAAATTGACATGAGGTTCTATGCCCACGGGATGAGATGGACAAAGTTTCTAGATCCTCCCATAAATGCACGTGTTATGGAAGGGGCGATGTTCTATTCCACTAATGGTTGCATTCCACCCGAACTCACGCTTCTAGGTGAGGATATTGGGAATTGTTGTTATATGGTTCTTAGTGAGATAAGACATTTTTAAATTCACCACATGATATGAATTTTAATCATGCCTAACCCATTGAACACTTGATAATTGTGGAAATGAATAATTAAATGTCTTGTAAATGAACTTGGGGTATTTTGTCGTTTAACATGAGGATACCTAAATGAAGATGGATTTAGAACTATTTATCTTAACTATTCCTTATTTATCACTTTCATGCACTATCATCCATGCTGGATATATTCTAGACACTATTGTTGGTGGAATACTGACTTATACTGACACCCTTCTTGGGTCGTCATTGGTTTCTTGAGAAGAATTCATGCTTCCAGGTCAGGACTAGGGCTAGGGCCCTATGCTAGAGATATGAGTTGGACATGTGACATGTTTGGGTGAGGTTCCAGACATAGAGCCCAGACCATTTTGGGGATTCTATTTTTTTTATTTTGGGTTTGTTCTCTTGCCATTGTAGCATGGAATGACATATATATTGTTTTTTATTATTGTACCATGTTCTAGTATTTGGGTATTTATGCATTTTATGGATTTTCCCCTTATGTTTCTGTTATTTCAATTATTATATTTTCTTTAATACTCTGATTTTGAGGCTATATTCACCCCACATGGCCTATTGGACCCTCTATACTTGTCGAATGCCTTTAGAGTATGGAGATGCATGCTTGAGGTCATGAAACTACGCGGCATGGAGCACCAGTTTAGTGGCTCATAGGTCAGGGATGTTACAAAGTGTTATCAAAGGAGTTCTTTTCACATTTGTAATGATAGGGGATGGTAGATAGGAGATTAGGATTGTTTCAGGCCTTGGTAATGAGCTCTTTCTTGGGAGTAGCTGACCCATGTATAGCGGAAAAACCATGTCACCCTGGGAAGGGATTATTGTTCTTATTGTTTGATGTTACATTTGATGATATTTCACCTTTGGTTGATGCACTTGTTTTGTGATTTTATTGTTTATGATATTTCAATCACGACTAGAAGGTATAAGGTTTCTCATTCATGCATCATTCAAGGAACCAATGTAGGAAAGTAGAATTCATTATGATAGGCACACACAGGGAATGGCTATACAGAATGTAATGGTTAGGGAGTATTTGTTCTCTTAAAATTTTTGAATTATGAATAATAATATTGTAAGAATGATTAAAATGGGAAATTGAAAATGGAAAGTAGTAATTAGAAAATGGTTTTTGAAAAATAAGTAAAAGTGGAATAAGTTATTTAAGGGATAATTGGAATATGAAAATTGTTCAAACAAGAGTAGAAGATAAGTCATGTAACCATGATAATTAGATATCGTGTTAGACTTAGAACTAGGGATTTGGTCGAGTGTAGTGACCTAGGTTGTGAGTGGGCTCTTTTTGTTAGTGTGTATAACTGGATGATTTATTACAAGTGATGATACTATCTACATCTCATCATCCCCCTAAATATTCTATGGATGTGTTTTAAAGATCATGTTTAGCATCATAGATAAATACCACCTTGAAGACGTGTGTTGGTAGGGTGACATGAGGACGTTGTAGAGAACGCTCTTCCAATAGTTGAGAAGGAGAAGATGGTAGTTCAAATAGATAGGGAATATAATTTCCACAAGAACATTGCTTATTTTATTTAGAAAATGGAGCAAGACCCAGGGCGGGTTGTAGTGAGCTTGTGTTTAGCAGACTAGGGAGTTTCAGCTGCAGCACCCTCTAACCTTTACCGGGGAGGGTAAGATAGAAGAAACAGAGTTCTATATAGATTCCATGAAAACTATTCTCGACCATCTTGAGACTCCTCATGACATGTAAGTCATGTTAATAGCCTATATGCAGAGGGGGGATGAAAAACATTAGTGGGACATTCTGTTTTAGATAGAGAAGGCAGAGGGGATGATTTGAAAAGATTATCAAGAGAAATTTTTTGATAACATATATCTATAAATCTTGAGGAAGGAGAAGGCTGCAGATTCTATGAGGTTGACTTAGGGGAGAATGTCGGTGATGGATTATTCTAGTTGTTTCACAGATTTGAAATTCTATGTACCAAAGTTGACATGAGATGAGGCAAATCTGGTGGAAGTCTTCAAGGAATAGATGAGTCATGAGATTAGATCTCAGGTTAATATATTCCATCTAAAAATGATTACTGAAGTGGGGGACCAAGCCCTTATCTCAGAAGGAAACTGTAAGGGGCCATCAGGTAGAGAACTTGTGGTTCCATCTAGGAGAGAAATTTGGGGAGCATCCAAAGGTAGGAAGCAAAACTTTGGAACCTTCTAGCAAGGGGTAAGAATGAAAGGCAGTCAGAAGTTGGTGTCAGCTTATTAGTGGGGTGACCAGGTCTTCTGTTTTTAGTGTGGTAGGTCGGGGAACATGTGTGACTGGTGTCCCCACCAACTAGGTAGGTTCGAAGCATGCGATAGGGTTGTCCATCTGCATAGATTCTGTCGGAACTTGTGACAGTCAGGGACTGATGGATGAAAGAGGTAGATACCATGTGTAGGAAGAGGGTCAGTTATCCCATATCAGGTAGGTAGTTGGACCTCCATGGGCTTTACAGATAGGGGAATAGGATGTGGAACTCTAGGGGGAGATCACCCTTACAAACAGAGTAGTGCATTGCAGGTTACCCAGGACACAACCCAGGGTAACGTGGCTTAATACTCCACTATGGGAGCGAGTTGGGGACAATAGGAAGTGTATGGATTGTGATCTATAGGTTGGTCGGTATCGTTTTTAGTGGGATATATTGTTACTATAGAAGTTTAGTTTTGATCTAATCATTGGAACATATTGGTAGGTGTTATACAGAGACCACATCAACTGTTATCAACGTTGGGTAATGTTCACATATCTCGATGAAAGAACTCGTGTACTGCTTGGTGAGTGGGATACTCAAGTTGGAAGTGCATGCCCACAACACCATCAGATGAGGGATCTCAAAAACCAAGTGGCATGCCTTATGATAAATGATGGGGGGATGGAATGTTAGTCATCCCTTTTTTGTGGGCCTGATTAGGACGTCTTTCCAATGGACTTCATGGGGATACCATCTGAGAGATATGTTTAGTTTGCGATCGAATTTCTGCCTAGAGCAGAGCTAGTTTCCATTCCACCTTAATAAAGGGCTCAAGCAGAGCTCTAGGAACAGAAGATTCAGTTAAAATAATTGGATCGTAAGGGGTTTATACATCCTAGTACCTCAAGTTGGGGATATCCTGTGCTATTTTCTAATAAGGATGACAGATCACTAAGGCTACATATCAATTACAAGAAGTTGAACTAGATGAAACTTAAGAAATGATACCATATTCCTAGAATTTTGAATAGATTAATCATCTTAGAAGTGGTTAAGTGTTTTCCATAATTGAGTTAAGATTGGGATACCAATAGTTGAGTGTTAGATCATCTGACATACACCATACAGATTTCTGAATAATGTATGGGTTTTATGAATTCCTATTAATGCTGTTGGGTTTGAAAAATTCCCTATTTGTGTTCATGACCTTGATGAATCGGATATTCCTCATATATCTGGATCAGTTTTAGTTTTTTTAATGAAATATTTGTGTAGTCCAGAGCTCGTGACGATCATACCAAACATCTTGATATCGCCTTGAGTACATAATGATATCATGCGATTTACACCAAGATGTCAAAATGTCAGTTTTGGAATATTGAGGTGCACTTTTTTGGACATATCATATCAGAGTCAGGTGTATTGGTGGATCTAGAAAAGGTGAAGGCTTTGGTGTCTTTGGAGCATCTCAAGGACATCAATAACATTCCGAGTTTTCTATGTTTGGCAAGTTATTAAATAAGGATTATTAGAGATTTCTCTCATTTGGTAGCACCACTCACATACCTAACAAAGAAGGGAGTTATGTTCGATTGGATAAAGGCTTGTGAGAATGATTTCCTGGAGCTGATGAAGCGATTGACCACTACACTATATTTATTCCTACCCAAACTAGGTAATAGTTACTCCTTGTATTGTGATATGACTTTTTTGTACAAGGGAAAATGTTGATGTAGGATTATCAGGATGTGGCTTATGGGTTGAGGTAATTGAGTCCACATAAATGTAATTATCCTACTCATGACCTGGATCTTGCTACTGTGGTTCTTGCCTTAATGTTTTGGAGGCATTATTTGTTGGGAGAACCCTTTGTGGTGTTCAATGACCTTAATAGCCTCAAATACAACTTCTCACAGTGGGATTTGAATCTTTGGCAGTGACGTTGGGTTGAGTACTTTCATTATATTGATTTTGAATTTATTTACAAACTAGGGAAATGGAATAGTGTCACTGATGCTCTTAGCAGGAAGACTCTGAATCATGTGGTTTTGGAAACTAGTTCAGAGTTGGTGAGGTTGTCCATGTAGATAGAGATGCATTTAGAGGTACATGTGGGGCACAATAAGATGACCATTGCATCTATAAAAGATGAGTCCACAATTTTGAGGTGAGTAAAATAGTGTTAGTTTGTAGATCAAGTGTTCTGGGTTATGAAGGAATGTATTAAATGTGGGGAGTCACCTTCGTGTTGGACATTCTAAACTAATGGAGTTTCTTAGGTTCATGGTCATATTTTGGTGCCGATATATGTATGGGATGAGTTGATGTGCTGGTTCCATGCAATATAGTGGACAGTGCATCCGGGCATGACTAAGATGTATCGCGACCTACATAGGCAGTTTTGGTGGCTGAGATTGAAGAAGGAAGTGGAAGGATTTTTGGCATGATGCCAAACCTATCAGCAAGTGAAGGATGAACATCAGTGGCTGAGTGGATTGTTGTAGTCATTGCATATTTCAGAGGGGAAGTGGAATGACGTCTTTATGGACTTCATAGTGGGTCTTTCGGGGACACCTACAAAGAATTATTCCATTTGGGTCGTGGTAGATCAGCTGAACAAAGTGGCCCATTTCATGTCGATTCCGGAAACCTATATAGTGGAATAGTTGGGGGAGTTTTATGTTCTATAAATAGTACAGTTTCAAGGTGTATCGAGAAACATAGTTCCATATCATGACCCACACACCACCTCTAGATTTTGGAAGGGTCTATATAAGGCACGTGGAACCCCAGGAGTTTCTGAGTATTTCTTACCACCAACAGAATGATGGGTAGTCAGAACGTACAATTCATGTATTAGAAGAAATGTTGAGTTCTTGTGTTCGGGATTTTGGTGGATCATGGGAAAAGAACTTGTTTCTTGTTCAGTTTGCTTATAACAAAACATTTAAGGCTATAGTTTAGATAAAACCTTTTGAGGTACTTTATGGGAGACCATGTAGATCACGATTGTGTTGGTTAGAGGCCAAATAGTCTAAGCTGTACTGGCTGAGTCTTGTGTAGGAGATGTCCGAGAAGGTTCGTTTGATTCAAAATTATATTAAAATAGCTTAGAGTAGGAAGAAGTCCAATGTATAACAACATTGTAGACTTATTTAGTTATTAGTGGGTGATAGTGTGTTTCTTCAGTTGTCTCCAAGGTTGGGTCATAGTCGGAATCGAAAACAATGCATGTTGGCACCTAGATATTTTGGGACGTTTAATATTGAGGAGAGGATCAGATAGGTGGCATACCAGTTGGGTCTCCCACAACAATATTTTGGGATTCATGATTTTATACACATTTCACAACTCCAACAGTATCACCATGACCTATCTCATGTGATTAATGTTGAGGATATTGAGTGTCAGGTTGATGCTTCCTTTGAAGAGCAACGGGTTCTTATTGTAGATCATAGAGAGAATGTTTTTCATCGAAATAATGTTCCTCTAGTTCATGTTCTATAGAAACATGGAAATGTTCATGCGGAAACTCGGGAGTGGGAATCTGATATATGAGTCTATTGGCCCAATCTCTTTTCTTTAGAAACTTAATGATGCTCATGAAGAGAGGATCGGGGACATGCAATTATAAGGTGGTGAGGTTGTATGATCACATATTTCTCTATAAGGTATGATTCACATACATTTCAGTTTAATCCCTATATTTTGGCCAATTATGTGGTTTCCAAAAAACATATGGAGGATCGTGGGTGTCTTAGTGTTTCGAGTCACGATAACGGGGGAAAATGAGTTTTCTGGGCTAGTCGCATTGTTTGTGAATGGTTAGGTCAAACCATATAGGATGTCTTGATAAATCGTGCAAGATGAATATTTTTCGGATAGTAGCCTCCGCACGATTTTTTAACAGTTTAGAAAATAGTGTGGGTAAACTGTGTGAGTGGGATCTTTTGGGATAGAATGATCAACATAGTATGTGCACGGTTTTGGAAGCCATGTGGGTAAATTGTGTGTCCAAAAAACTCTTAAAAAATCACAATATTTCTTATCAAGGAATTTATATCTCACCCATGATTTTCCTCCCCCACCCCTTTTAACACTAGGAACGAACCAAAGGGACCAAGAGCTCCCCAGGATCAAGATCCTTCAATTCGTGGAAATTTAGAGAGTCATTTTTTGCGAATCGATGATATTGGTGAGTCTAATTTTCTCCCGTCTCTCTTTTTTGATTTATGTCTTGTATTTTGGTCAATCTCCATCAGAATATTTCAAAAATCTCATTTTCAGTTAGATCTATGGTGAGGATTCAATGTGTTGTTGAGTCAGGACCTAAGCCATTGGTTGAGGGTGAATTCACCAACAGATTCATGGTAGGTGGTCTACAACTTTTTTCACATGGGTTTTGTGTAGATTTTGCATGTATGGGATTATTATTTCCCTATATTGAAGAGTTTTTTCTAACATTAACATAATCTGATTTAGTGGTGTCCAAAAGGAAAATTGAACCCATCTTGATCCCCATGGGATGAACAGAGGATGATTCGACTTAATTCAGGCCACCTGAGGGGTGTGTCGTTTTTCACCAGACTTGGAGATAGCTATATAAGTGTTGGTTGTTGTGTGAGAAAAAAAATCCCAAGATGAATATCATAATATTCATGAAGGAAGTTCACTTAGTGTTTAGTAAACCACATAGTATGGGTAATGGATAAATGCATTTTTTGGATGGCATGAAAAAGGGGTAAATGGATTAAGTCAATATTGATATGGAATGTGCTTATTATTTGAATATTCTTAGTGAGATAGGCATGGGAACTATGAAATGAGATAAAGGTTGAAGTAACATAAATGATTAACGTGGTAATGGATTGTGGCAATAATGCAACTTTCCTATTTATTGAGATTATTGTGATGTTGAAATGATGTTGTCTATGTTGTTTTGATGTGTTGTTTTGGGGAGAACGATAAATAAGAATGTGTAGACGGCTTGGTAGAGTGGGGTACTGACATGATGTTCTATTCCCATGGGTTGAGTTGGACCGAGGTTCTAGCTCCTCCCCTAAATGGATGGGTATGGGAAGTGGATGGAGTTATATTCCCCTAAGGGTTGCATTCCACTAGAAACAAAGATTAGGCATGAGGATATTGGCAATTTTTTTGATATTGTTCCTAGTGAGATAGGACTTGTTTAAATTCCCCACATGTTGCGAACATTAATCATGCCTAACCCATTGAACACTTGATGTTGGGTGGAAGGATAAATGAAATGTCTTGGAAATGAACTAGGGGTATTTTAGGGGTTTAACAAATTGGAATATAAATAAAGATGGATTTTGAACAATTTATTGTTACATATCATTATTTATCATTTTTATGAACTATCTGCCTTGCTAGATATATGGTAGACACCGTTGGTGGTGGCCTAGTGAGTTATACTCATACCTTGCTTAGGCCGATGTTGGGTACCCAAGAATATTTCATTCTTGCAGGTTAGTAAAAGGGCATGGGCCCCATTCTAGGGAGATTAGTTGGACATGATACATGTTTGGGTGAGGTTCTAGAAATGGAGTCCAGGACATTTTTGGGTTTCTACTATTTTCCTTATTTTGGGTTTGTTCACTTGAAACTATAGAAATGAATGAAATATTTATATTTGATTATTATTGTACCCAGTTCTGGGATTTGGTTGTTTATAAATGTTAAGGATTTTCCCTTATCATTCTACTATTTCAATTATTATCACTTGTGGGTTAATCGGGTATTGAGTTTATATTCTCTCTACGTGTCCTCTTAGATTGTTGATGCTAGTCGGAAACCTCTAATTAGCAGGGAGGTCCAGTTGTGGTCATGTTACTACCAGGATCCGAAAACTTGATTAGTATCTCTCAGGTCAGAGAAATTATAGTGGCTTGGTGCATAGTTGGAACTAGGAGTGTTTCTTAAGAGCAGAGAGTGTGTGAATATGTGCACCCGCCGGGTGAAAATCGTATGGGATGATACCATGAGGGGAGGAGGCCTAATTTAGAATCAGGGTGGCAAGAGTTTATTAATAAACTACCTGCATCTAATGTGATCCTTTCGATTTGGGATGGAATAAAAATATTAGGGAAGAAATATATACCATCTAATGTATCATATACATAAGGTCCAGCTCTTGACCAGTCGTTGGATCAATGACGCTCATTCGGGATGTCCGTCAATCCCATAGGCAGCATGATTAAATTGGGACCGTCTGATCTCCATCTTCTCATCATCTTCAACCATTGGCCACCCGACGTGAACCAGTCCACTGGAGATGCCACTGAACCTCCATGATTGAGCTTCCATCCAATTTTAATGATCTACCACTATCCATGAAGGATGTCTGAAAAAACAAATACATGCAGGAAATTTCATTTTCATGCATGCACAGAAACAACAATATCATACATGGACGAAAAAAACAGAACTGCGAGGCCACATTAAAATGTTGGATGCAGTTGGGAGACGATTGGAATGCATTCGAAAATACATGCACATGATTTTTAAGGAGAAATAAAGAACCAGAATTGAATAGAATCAAAGTGACATATTCAGAAAATCTTATCCAGTATTTTAAATTATTCAAAGTCAAATATCACAAACGATCGTATCAGAATATCTAATGGAATTTGAATGCAGAGTTGTGTCCATATTCACCTATAAATAAGAGATCCCTCGACTGAGGTTCAGTTGTTAACGAGATTGGGAAAAATATATAGTTTTCGGACAAATAGACAACTGTATACCAGGTACATAACTAACATTCCATGGAAATAAATTCCACGTATCCCTTGTGGAAAGGAGAACCACAAACCCCCTTTGCTCGAGAATGATTCTGCACCCTCAATGAAAAGGAAACCCACAAGAACACCACTAATTTAAGAAATCATCATCTTGCCTTGTGAAGAATCTATTTTGTGAATTCCAAACATATATAGTTCTCTACACCTCCCTTATTTGAGTAACACATAAAGAATCATGAAGCCTCTCTGGTTCGTGTTTTAATGTGAGATACCTCAAGATTGATGATTAAGAACCCAAGTGTAGAACATACCCATTAGGGTTAAAAAAATAATAACACATGGACTTATGAATTAGACACATCTGAACCATGTGAAATGAAATGAAGACATAGGGAAGAAGAACCTTGAGGGACCTTGTGACCAAAGGGTATTGAGTACATGCACAGACTCATGTGCTTAATTTGAAGCTACTCGATGTTGTGCAAGGTTGTGTAAAGGGAATGACTCTTGAGAGGGAGATGTGCATCAATACATCCACTCACATGCGAGTAGAGGAGAAGAAGGAACTGTATGCACAAGAGATAAAACGCGTTCTGGGATGATGAAGATTTGAGCTTAAACAGCTAAATTTCATATAAAATTGAATGATTTAAAAATAAGAAGTGTGCCAGTGATACAATCCAAACGTGAAGAAGAGAAAGTCAGTGGCATGAAGAAGGAAATGCTTGCATGTGCATGACATACCCAAATTGAACTTAACCCATTGATTGAAGAGTAAAATCCTTGTTTGGGTTTATAAGAAACACACCATACATGCATAAAATTGTGAATATTCATATTCACATGAGAGAATTCAATTAAGATATCAAAAAATAAGATGTTTGGAGGCCATGAAAACCATTCATGAAGTAAATGAGTATTGAGACTGATGCCAGACAAAAATATAAGAAGATATTTTATTTGAGTTTATAGTATTTGAGAATCCAAGAAGGTATAAAATGATGATACTGTGTAGAATTAATCTTGAATTCTTGAAGTGTTAGTGTGCACCATATGAAAAAATCATAGTGAAGTCAGGTCTTCATCAGAAGAAGACTGAGTTTCCCGAGCATTGTGGAGACAAAGGACTGATCAGAGAAGTGGCAAGAATTATTGAGAAAGTCCAAAAATACTAAACAAAGGACATTGAAGATTATTGAAGAGAAGCACAAGAATTTTTGATTTAGCAAGACTGTGTGGACAGATCATAAGATCATCTATAGTGAATGAAGAAAGATCATAGAGAAGGAAGCTGCTCGTGTGACTCCAGAGCTATCAGACTCTATGAGATTCATAGAGGAGGAGATGACATCAGTGCTACATTACAACAGCTTTGTGAGACTCTATTAACACTATGGGAATCAGTATAATGAACATCATGTGGGACCCAAGATAGATACAATGTGTTCATATATTCCCCATTGTAACTGATAATAAGATAATACTGGAGAATCTATTTTGGGGCGAATAACAAACACATGAAAGAGTAGGTCTTTGAACCGAACCTTGTAAATCCATGTGTTTAGTGACTTTACATTTTCAACATCACTCGAGGTAAAGATGATAAACAAATGAAGATTGGAACAAGTATTTATCCAACCAATGTTCAGTAGTTGAAAATAATCAATTAGAAAAAAGTTTAAATGGAGATCTGATTTATCACATCCCCCTCTCAGTGATTCTAATTGATCTGAGAACTTCATATATTATATTGTCTTAGTCTCCCAAAACGCCTATAACTAAAGAGGGATTACATTTTCGAAGTAATATTATCATTTTTCAAGTTGTTCAATAATTTTAGGATTTTTAAATAATTCAGTAAAATATTTTATACCTGAAAAACAAATTTTTCAATAAAACATTATTCATTTATATGGCGCTAAAAAGATAAAATCAAAATTTTAAAATGGAATATAATTTTATATTAAATTATAGAAATATATTTTTCATCTAGCTAACCTGTTAATATGATAAAATTTTAAATTATATTTATTTTATTATTTTAGTTATGATTTATTTTATTTATTCTTTAATTAAATTAATACTTCATCATCTTTGTGGAATCCATTATGGTATTTATATGTTGTCTAAAATTTTGAAATAAAATTCCATGAGAAATATATTTTTATTATATTTCCAAATACAATTCTTGTAAGAATAAAACAATTTTATGATCTCAAAATACAATATTATTAAAAAAAGAACTATAACGTGGGAACTTGATTTACATTATAAATAAAATACTATAATGAATTTAAAGTGATTCATGTGGGTCCAATATGTCCCAAATAAGAATAAAAACATTATAATAGTCTAAAATGGTGCATATAAATATTTTTATCCAAAATAAAGTTCATTTAATAATTCTTATAATTTTAATTAAAACATTTTATTTATTTTCCTTATGCTTGCATGGGTGTGGCATCAGTGTTTCATAATCATTAATGTTAATTATATCATATATAAAAATTTAAAATAAAATACTATCATAAATTTAATTTAATTAGGTTCAAAATAAAATTATGAATTTATTCATAATGTATATTCACACTTATACAAAACATGGAATCTTATTATCATTTTTATTTTGACTTTTCTTACCCGACACAAGCATTTCACTTACATTTGGATAATACTCAAGTTATATAACACTAAAATTATAAAGTAAAAATAATTTAGATAAATATTAAATAATAATCAATAAATAAATTCATGAATTTAATTTTTTAAAATCAATTATTATATTCAAATTGCCAATTTTGACTTTGTCAGCACTGCGCAGGCACTTCGTTGACATTAAAAACCATTTTTATACTTAACAAGAAAAAATATACATTTCATATTTCCAAATAATTATTTACAAAATTCCATGAGTAACATAATTCTTTATTTATTAAATATCTTAATTGAATTATTTATCATAAAAATTTCATAAGGATGTCACAAAAATAAAGTATTTTATAAAATACTATATTTTTTACAATTCAAAAAAATAAAACTACTTCATTAAAATCCCAAAAATTCATAAAAACCATTATTTGATGTGTAGAATAAAAAAGTACTCCAATTTAAGAAAATTATTTTCTAAATATGAGAAATTAAATTTTTATTTAAAATCATCATTTACGCAAAAAATTCCAATTTAAATATTAAAACAAATTTTATAACACATTTAAAAATTAACTGGGGTATCATTAAATTATCTTCAGATTATTGGAAAACAAAATACTGATTCTCAAAAACATTTTAGGAAAATGAATTATCTTTTAAATTAATCTATTAATTAAAGAATTGTAATCCCTTATTTATTGGTCAAAAAAATTACCACACTTAATTATTAATAATTAAAATATTCACCCTCATTTATAAGGTGCCTAAATTATATTTTACTTTCTTGTGTGAGGTTACTATTTTTAAGGGAACATTACTATTCATGTTACTTTTCATAATGGTCTATTTCTATTCATAAGGGTCGAGTTACTATTCATAAGGGTTCATGACTATTCATCAGGTCATGTTAATATTAATAAGGGAACATTACTATTTATATGGGCAACATTACTATTTATAATGTTAAGTTACTAGTTACTAAAAATTAAATTTCTCATATCTGACTCTAAATATCTTTTTGAACACAACTGTGTATGTCCGTTTGGTGAAATTCAAATAAAAAAGGTGGAAAAAATATGTTTACTAGCTAGGTTATAAAAAATTGATGTTTTGTAGAGACTTAGTGTTTCATGAATTCAATATTGAATTTATTTTTAAATATCATGGGGAGTTACACCAAACATATTTATAAATTCTGTTGTTATTGTGTTTTGGTTTAATTATTTTTTATAATTTAGAATTGAATACATCCACATGAAATCATAAAATTTTAATATAGAAAACATTTCAAGGTTTTATTTGATCAATGAATGTATAAAGAAGATAAAAAATATGATATCTAGGCACCATTGGTTATCCACATTGAAATTAGAGTTTTAGTGGTTGTTTTTTCTTCACCCTCACATTGTTTGTTGAAAAATAGGCATGGTTCATATAAAATATAGAATATTTGACTATAAATTTTGATAAATAGCCATTATGGGCTAGTGGATAAAATCATGATAAATACTGAATCGTATGATGATACTATATATCATGGTTTTCCATGCATTATGACATGGTAACCATAAAAAATGGAACCGGGAAAGATATAGTGGGAGTTTCTGAGACCTTTTTTCATAATTAATGTCTTCTATCCCAATTCCACTAAACTAATGAGTCATAAATCTATATAGGAAACACGATAGTCATATAACAACACTATTATTACCCTTTTGGCTCACTTATTTCCCCACGAAAGAAACAATTATAATTCCCATATTTCTTCAATGATGTATTCTTGTCATCTAAACTACACATTTCCTAAATTTTTAGTGAATAAACTTGAATAACATATTTTTTGATTCATAAAAATATCCATCATTGTACATTATATATAGGAACAAAAGTGCCCAGTGGATTATGTGGGTACACTAAGAGGGGGTGATTTAGTTTTCACTAGTTTTTATCAATTTTTTTTCAATTATCTTATACTTTTTTAATTTGATCCTATACAATTTATAGAGTGACTGAATATTCCTATTTACAAACAAAATTATAACATAAGAAAAAATAATGTAAATTAATTACAAGACACAATATTTTTACACATTTCAACTATGATGTCAGAGAATATTTCCTTATTGTGTTTTGGCATGAACTGAGACACATATTATCCTTTGTGAATGAATTTCCATTTATATGTGCTTTGGTCATATATCACCCTAAAACCATTGTGGGTTGGTCTAAAAAATTTACCGAATTATACTAGAATCCCCCAAATTTTAATTATATTTACATCCCTATAGGTTTGATAAAACATAAAAATAACATAGTGAGAAAGATAATAAGAACATTTAACTTCCCCCGTAACACAAATATGGTCTTCCTCTTCGATCCACTTAGAATAATATCATTCTTCACTTTCTCACTACAACTACATCTCTCAGACAATCAATAAATATAATAAACAATAATGAATGATAGTCATTTTATTATTCTCTATTATATTATAGAAGATAAACCCTTCAATTCAACACATTGTAATTATTTAATGATCACCTGAAGATTTATCTATAAACTGCAATTTGACTTGTTCTCTCTTTATTGAAAAATATAACATCGACTAAAAAATACTGCATAAAATATTTTTTAAATATCTTAATAGAAGTACATTATATGTTATTTAGGCATGTATGATGAAAATTATATTTTCACATATAAATTTCTTCACTTGTATATGTATTCCATATATATACAATACAAAAATTTAATTTTCAAAAGCATGTGTGTAAGAAACTAAACACTTCTTGTTTTCACAACACACAAACACACAAAAAGTTTTTATACATTGACCACTTTTAAATTTCTACACACACTCACCATATATGAAAACAATACCCACATAGTATTTTCAAGGAACACTTACATTCATATGTGAATTAAACCTATATTTTTCATTAACGATAATTAAATTGTGCACTATTTTGCTTCCCCTAAAAAATCACTTAGGCACAATGATGCACATTATGTGTTCTAAGCATGATTATAATGCTTGTTCATTCACTCCCTCTTTGGTGAACACCCAAATGTATGTTTTCTACCCTTATTGGATTCACATTGAATTTCTTCATGTACACTGTCTTCATATAAACATGTTATCCACACACATTACTTCTCAATCCATTATTCACACAAACTAAAACACACACACATATAGTATCTGTACGTAACTTCTTCAACATTTTCATTAGCATGAAGTTATACTGGTGTAATTTTTAAGAAACTTGTGCTCAATTTAAATGAGCGAAATATTATAGTTCACAATATCTTCTTTTTATGATATATTGTATCAATATATTCTCCATTATTATTTCAACATCATGAAACCCAATGAATATTTTCACATATTCATGGTTCCTCACAGAACATTCATTTTTCAATACTCTATTTATCCTTCAATATATTATCTAAACTCAAAGACATGACATAAAACAAATAAAAAATGAGATATGACATCAGTATTTATAGACAAATTAACTAATAACTTGTGCTCCAATCTACCCAAAGCTTTGTGATAATGGATATCACCGTGACAAAAAAAATAATTTTTTCAACTCACTGTATAACCATATTTTGTTCATAACATTTCAAGAAAAAAATATTGGATTTAGATGTAATTAGAATTTCTATTTTTCTCTAAGTGGTCCTGTAGGATTGGTTGAACACACAGGCAACGTGGCCTTATCAAGACCTCTATTGATTAAGATAACACTCATACAAGTTCATTGTAGATGATGATGACTTGATGAATAAAATAGATATCTCAGATGAATAGATTAGATTTTTAGAATGTCGAGACGATGAACAGGGGCATGATTAAATCCATATATGAAATTATTTTAAGGATATCATGAATAATATAACTCTCAAAAAATCTGATGATGAAGATGATACCACTAAAATGATCAGATTTTCAGAATGATAATCGAACAGATCGCACATATGACTTTTATTTTATTACTAGAGTAGTGTATACAACATCAAAATGAATATTTAATTAAAAAACTATTGAAATTAAAGATTCATCAACACCCTATTATAATTGGTTATCATATACTCCCAAATCAAGATGGTACCACCCCATGCCGGAACCATCCTCTGCCACCATGTTGCCATGTATAGTGTCTTGCTGCCACCCCAATGCCTCCTGTAGGGGAACCCCTTGGAATACCTCTCCCTAGATTACATCTTTCATGTTATGAAATATGTACTTATATAATAATAAATTTTTATATCTATTAATATTTATGAATAAGATATTTAAGTTATGTTTAAGGGTACACTTTGTCAGATAGTGTACAAAACAAGAAACAACATGTTTCATTGAAATCTTATGTTGCACACATCTTTGTGTTGTACTAAAAAATAATAGTATTATTTTATTATTTTTAATGATAGTTAATGCCTAGAAATATTATCACAGGTAACAAACATAACTAACTACACAATTATTACTAAATGTAATTACAATTATCCATTAAATTTTATGGGCTTAAAATAATAATGAATCTAATTTTAAGCCTAAAATACTCTAAGAGGTCATTTTACCACCTTCTGACGGAGAGGAATTTGTAAATATTGTTTTTTTCAATTTTATAATGTTCTAATTTACAAAATAACATTATTATTTAGAATACAGACATCAAAATTTACATTGGATGTTATTTTGGTAATTATCTTATAATGTTCATTTTCTAATGTATAGTTAACAATACATAATTTCAATTCAAAATTTCTTTTTAATGAAAATTATTTTTATTGTTAGATTGTAATTTTAATTGTATTTATTGTGTCACTAGATTGAATTTTTACCATTTAATACGATTTTGTTCATTGGAAGTAATTTCACTTTTAAATTGGACATAAACACATATAAATCTTTTGATAGTTTTAACTTCTTAAAAACACACTTTTTGGTTTTGTTAACAGAAATTAATTTGAAATTAATTTCTGCCAAATATGTGTTTTGAATTTTGAAAAATGGTTTCTATATTGGGAATCATTAAGTACAAATTATATAAATAGGTACCTTTTAATTTTAGACAATATGAAAAGTAACTTTAGTAATTTTTTTAATTACTATGGTAAAAGGGTAAATATGGTAAATAAAGGTAATAATAATATTATAATATTGTTAAAAAACTTTAATATGTGTCATAATCTTATTGGATGTGATTTTTATGACCATGGTCATCATTGGGTCGATTTTGGGACCCCATGGAGACACATTGATGTGACAATGACTTCTTATAAGAATTAATTTAATGTAAAGAAAAATATAGCATAAAAATATATCTTTTACTAAAACAATTTTTATATGATGTTATATACATGTTTGATTCAAATATAAATTATCATTAGAGATATAAAAAGATTTTAGAGATCATTATATTTAATTTTTAATTTTTATACATTAAATAAATAATATTAATTATGACACAATGATTTTTGAGATATTGCATCATTAACAATGGATTAAAAAAATGACATTTTAAATGTTAAAATAACTGTAATTTGGTTATTTTGATGTCATACAATATTTTTTCTGAATATATATTCATTTTATATTTTTATTATGTATTTTTTTTAGAATTCATGTTTATATGGATTTATAAAATTTCATGGTATGAATAGTGTCAATATTGACATAATTGATATTTTAAAATATAATATATTTATTTAAATTTTATAAAACATTAAAAAAATTCTGATAATTAGCAAAAGAGTTATAATAAGTCTCAATTTTTTTTATTGAAACTTTAAAAGGATCTATTTTTATGTTTTGGTAATTATTTACATTCCCATGTTGTTAAATGCATGATAAAACGGTATGAGTGAAAAAGGGTTAAAAATAAAAGATAATGATTAGAAACTGTCCAAAAACTATATATTTATTATTTGATGATTTTATTTCTATATATATTTACATTATCTTCTATATAACTTAACTTTGACAAATTTATAATTGAAATATAATATATAATAAAATAATAATTCAAGATATTCCAAAAGTGACCCTCCTCCCTCTTATAAAAGGACACCACCTCTATCCCAATACTCAAACCTATCACTCCCCTTGGCTCATCAAAACTCTGATAAAATAAGCTTCCAACATTACTAACTTCCTCCTAGAAGCCTTCCCGAAGGCTGAAATGAATTCAATAAGGCCTTGTAACTGAAATCAAAATATGTTACCCAATTTGTGGTAATGTCTTCTCTCAAACTTCACTCATTTATTTTGATTCTCCCACCCCATATCTCACTTACTTAAATTATTTTTTAATATAATAAGGATCATAAATATACTAGGATTTCATTATGATATTTATTCTAACTAATCATACACTCACCTCTATCTAATGGATATTAACATTCTGTTTCTGTGTACGACGAACTATAGCCTCACAAAACGATGACTGTTAAATTTTCCCCTACCACCTCCCATTGTGGAAATTATTATAGAAATATATTAATATATGATATATATTATATTTATATTTTCTCTATGATTCTTTATCTTTCATTTACATCATACCTTTATGAATTCCATAATGTCTAAATATGAGAATTTCAACTGAGGAAGTGCAGACTACCTCCCCCTCAAAGTGATATAAATCATTAATTCCATTCATGGAACATATAAAGGATGGAGTTAATGAACATATGTAACATATATAAAATATGATATTATAATATAATTATAATACACCTATGTATCATTTTTCATTCATTATTTTAAAACTGAAAAGGAAATGAATTAGCGTGCATGAGTACGTACGACTTACCATCTCCATGACTGGTTCATTTCATTTCCTATCTCCAAAAGTTGTGGAATATTATAAATAATTTTATATATTATATATATATATTATATTGAAATATTGAATACTGTTAAGGATATAATTTAATCCTTTCCATATGGTCAATTTTTAATCATATCACGTTCATTTTCGACTCTAGTACGGAATATCGACAAAACAACTGATATGAAATTATATAATTATATAAATTTTATAAAATTATGATAAGTCATATAAAATCAATAACAAACCTGAAAAAGGTTCTAATTAAAATTTAAATTATCATATGATTATTATTTATGAATATAATGAATGAGTGAGAATAGTTGGACTCGAGTTTAGGGAACCATTCACCCTCCTAATTTAGTTAATGACTTATTTTATGTTATGTCATTTAATTTCCATTTTCTTATTTATTTATGTTTATATGTATTCATATTTTTGTTAAAATTTATGTACAAGTGATATGATACCCTTTTCTCTGTCATCAAATCATTTTCTTAATTTTTATGTGATGTCGTTAGGCTAACGAATTTTTAAAGGGGACTGAGTTTCAATGACAATTAATTGAGGGATATTTTCACATTGTGAACCTTTATTATACTATAAGGTGTCTATACACCATTTTTTACATTTTATATCATGAATTTATATATTATAATTATAATTATTTTTTCTTTTGATGTCATTCTTTAATGATTTTTCTTCAAATATTTCTCAATTGGTAATGGATTAATTAAATAATGCATCATTTTGAATGTTTGAAAGGGTTAATATTATCAATACTTATCTTTTATTTCATTATTATAGAAATAATTTTATGTAATTTTTTATGGAAATGAGTTTTTAAAATTTTAAATTCCTTTCAATTTTTTCAAATTGTTATTGGACACCTTTTTACAAAACTCTTATTTTTAATGTTTTTTGTGAATTGACTATATCAATATCTTGATATGTTATATTGTGATTACAATGTGGAAATATTCTCATTACATTATTCATGTTTTATATATCATTATTATGTTATGGTTCATGGGATTTGATTATGTATATGGGTGGTTTTGTGGAAAACCTATGGTGGGTGAGTCAGAGATAACACTTTAATGCATTGGGTAACGTGACAGTGGAAAACGCTAATGTTTCTCTTAAGAGACTTAGGAAATATTCTGTGATGGGTACTCCAAACATAACTCCCTATGTAGTTGAGAATGCTAAAATATATGTATGTCATAGATGCCACAAGTTACTTTCAGGATTTTTGTTTTCTTTGTGTTATTCCTAAATCATATGATTTCATGAAATATGCTAAAGATCATTTGTTATATGAATGAAAAGTCTAATTTCATTGATCTGTATGAATTGATAGGCTAATGTTTTCATTCGTTATTTTGTAACACTTATTAATCATTTTATACTCATCCCATTTTTCTAAAATGTTTTTTTTCACAGGGAATAAGGTAGAATAAGATAAATGAAGAATTCAATAAGATTTATATAAATAAAAAATCATGTTTTATTAATGGAGTTTTAGTGATCTAAATTTTTTTTAGAGTAGATGTGTCTACTTTCGCATATTTGTGATGTAAGGTATTATTTATGGCCTAATTCTATAAAACTCAAAACCTGAAAGGATCCTAAATGTCGAATTCATGTCATAACTAAATATCATGTAATTTTTAAGGTTGAGGATTTATATTTGGTTTCATAGGATTCTTTAGATAACATTAGATGATTGGGTGTTATCTGGGTGTAGGTAAAGGATCATATATAACCAAGAGGGTTATTATAAGAAGAAATCATTTGGAAGTTTAATGTAATATATGTTATTTGAATAAGAACATAAACAATTGAGATATGAGGAGGATGATTTATTGGAGTAATATAAAAGTTTTTATATTATCTTTACTATATAGAGTATTCCTTTTTTTAATAATAATTTGTTTCTTGTTTATTGGTTGATTCTTTTCAACAGATGAAGGATTATTTTTCTAGATGTGAGGAAAGAGATAGTGTACAACCTTATTATCCCTCCACAATGATTTGATCATCACAATTATGTCTAAAGCATGTTCAATGGATAATGAATTCTTCTTGAGTATTCAAATCACATGCAATTAATTGTTTGAGATATACAACATGTACTCAATTCTATAAAAATTTTATGGGATATGGTATCCTTTTCATTTGATTTAAAGATATCATCTTTTCCAAGTCTGTTGAAAAGAAAAATTATAGAAGTGGAATGAATGTTTACTTTTTGAAATTATGACAACATGCCATGAGAGAAATGAAACCTCCTGAAGATAATGATATCTGGATTCAGGGTATGATTTATTTTCTTATCCATAATGAACAAAGAATCTTAGGGTTTAATTTTATACATGACGATTATATTCACTCTGTAGGAATTATGTATTAATAACTAAGGCGAAAATGAATAGTTAATGAAATATGAAGACCGTTAAATGAGTAAAAAGTCATCATATAAGGGAAACAAGAGTGATGGTAGATTGTTAGATGATG
The DNA here is from genome assembly GCA_963277665.1 of Viscum album. Lineage (NCBI taxonomy): Eukaryota > Viridiplantae > Streptophyta > Magnoliopsida > Santalales > Viscaceae > Viscum > Viscum album. The sequence goes on from OY728151.1 coordinate 1,470,074,863, forward strand.
AAATTATTAAAACCATTAATGCTCTTTAATGATGAAATTACATTGGGAAGTCTTTTTATAATATATCTATACCTGATGTTTGTTATGTGAAAATGTAATTCAAGGAATAATTACCTTTTCTTATATGGATATAATGGATAAACAATGGAGTTCATCTGATCTTTTCTTTTTAGGTGATTAAGGGTTATTAAATTTTTGTATATAGAATGAATGGTATTAGAAAATGTTTGTGTATAAATCAGGTTATGGTAATTTTTTTAGAAATTTTCTATTTTTGAGATGTTTATAATAATGATAAGGTTTTAGAAAAAGGAAAAGCAGTCAGATGGGTGAGAACCCATCATTTCAGGTAAGGCTGTAGGAATCGAACTCAAAATTGAATGGAAACAAGGGTGAATCACATACAACTAGCCTACATGAAGTCCATGTTATGTATGACTTATTCTGTATAGTTAAATTATTTTATGAATTAATAATTTGTTGATTATGGAACTTATGTTTTATAAAAAGGATATACTTAGTTTGGGAAAATGATTTGGTGATTAAGTGATAAATGATATTATTGAGGACGTTGTCTCTTTTGGGAATAGAATATGGCTAAGTAAAATAGAATAATATTGGATTCAATTTGTTGAGTAATGGATGAAATATTATTTTGGAAGAATCTATATATTATTTTGGACATATTGAAATTGGGGTTATTTATAAAAATGATTAACCTATCCTAGAGAATATGTGATTAGTTTAATTACTTTTCTGTAAGAGACATTAAGAGTATTATATATTATTTAGTGAAAAAGGATATGAGTTATTTTTGAAGACTGTGTGATAAAATCCTTTTGAATTTTGGGTTTCAATCTTAGTTTAATTATTTTGAATAATTTTAAGGAAAATTTAGAATTTAATTGTCTTTGTTGAACATTTGGAATTGTTTGCTCGATTTTAAAGATGAAGAGTAATGTTTCATTTTATAAAAGAATATACTTTTTTGGTGATTATATGATATCGTACTAACCATTATCATATTGGTTAATGTATAAATACTAGGGAAATATATTGTTCGTCTTATGTGGGTTATGTGATTCTTTAGAAGTTGAGTCTAGCACTTCTTGTGTGACCAAGTCATCTTGAATACTCATTGTATTGAGAAAAAATGTTTATGTTGTAAACATTTATTAAAGGATTAGACACTACATAAAAAGTAATTATAATTCCTTATGTTCATAGTCAATATCATTAATAAATTTTTAAACATTATTTAAAGGAAATTAAAGAAAAAAAGACTATTTTCTATTTATATTTCCCATTGTAAAATGAAATATCATTTATCCAATCACAGATTTGTGATTTTCTTGTGGTTAACGTTTGTCCTTATCTTGTTTTATATCACTCTCCTTCATAAATTGACTATTAGTTTCTCTTCCATATAAATGCTTTCCTACATATAATCCAATTATAGGTTATCTAGGTTCACCTTCTTACATATCTTTATTTCTTTTAAAGTGATAGTTTTTTTGACTATTTTCCTGATGTTGTACTTTCAATGATGTCTCAAAGGCCAATTTTAAAATTATGAGGACACAAATTCCAATAGGGGGAAGGATATAATGAAATAGGACTATATAGAATAATTAATTTTCATATATATTAATATTTTTGAATAAGATAGTAATTTTATGTAAAGTAAAACACTTTTTTTATAGCATACTCAACACGTAGCAATAGGTTACATTGAAATCTTCGGCTTCACACAACATTGAGGTATACAAAAAAATAATACAATAATATTAATCATTTAAATGATAGTTAAATCATATACATTGTATTGGATGAAATGAATATAGCTAACTAAAATATCAGTATTAAATTTATTTTCATGTATCCAATAAATTTTAGAGGCCTAAACTAAGAATGAATCTCATTTAAAGCCACAAATAATCTAAAAGGTCTTTTTACCTCTTGTTGATGGAAAAACCTTTTTAAATCTACTGTTTTTTTCTTTTATATGTTCTACATGACAAAATAAAATTCTTATTTTGAAGAGGGACATCAAAATATACATTGGATGAAATTTTGGTATTTTTCAGTAATGTTAATTTTTTAATGAATAGTGAAAAATACAGAATGTAAATTCAAAATTTTCTTTTTAATATAATTTATATATATATATTTTAATTATAACTGGTTTCAAAATTTAAATGGATTATATTTTTACCATTTAATCTAATTTTATTCATTGGATGTAATTTCTCATTTAAATTGGACATAAGCACACATCAATCTTTTGGTAGTTTTACTTCTTAAAAACAAGGTTATTTGTTTTAACTATAGTAATTAAATTTAAATTTATTTCATCAAATTTTCTGTTTTTAATTTTGGTAAATGGATTCCATATTTGGAATGAAGAGTTCTAGATTGTGTAAGTAGGTACCTTTTATTTTTTCACATTATGAATAGTAACATTAGAAATTATTTTATTTACCATGGTAAAATGGTAAATATTGTAAATTAGGGTAAAACAAATATTATAATAATATTAAAGTACCCTAACATGTGACTTAATCCAATTTTATGGGATATTTCATACCATGGGTATCCTTGTGTCGATTTTGGGACCCCATGGAGCTACTTTGGTATGAAGATGACAATTTATAAGAATTAATTTACAGGAAAAAAATATTAAATAATCATATATCTTTTACTAATTTTTTTTTGATATGGGGTTATATAAACTATCTACTCAACTATTAATTTTCAATAGAAATAAAAACATTCATTCCAAATCATGATATTTTTTTTAATTTTTAGAAATTAATTAGACATGTTTAATTATGACACAATGATGATGCATTGATTTCTTTATTAATAATGGATTCAAATTAATGATATTATAAATGATAAAATAAATGTAAAATGTTTATCTTGAAGTCATCCATTAATTTTATAGAATAAAATTACATGTTATATTTTTATTAAAATAGTTTTATTGAATCAATCATGTTGTTTTGGACTTATAAAATGTCATGATATGAATATTGTCAAAATTGACATATTTCATATTTTAAAATATAAATTTTTTTATTAAATATTTTAAAATTAAAAAAACATAATACTCATCCAAATAATTATCATATGTATGAAATTGTATTATTGACACGTTAATTGGATATTAATCATGTTTTGGTAACTATTTTGACTCTCAAAGTGTTAAATTATTGAATAAATTTTAAGAGTAAAAGAGGGTTAAAAATAAAAAATATGGATTAAAAAATATCCAAAACTTATATAATTGTTATTGGATGATTTTTTATACATATATTAATATTATCTTCTAAATAGATTATTTTTGACTCATTTATAATCAATTTTTAATTTAATATATAATAATAATTCCCGATATTCCTAAAGTACCCCTCCTCCCTCTTATAAAAGGGCACCACATATAACCCAATACTCACACCTCCCAAGCCCCATGTCTCATTAAAAATCATCTCTAATAAAATCCCAAAAATCATACCTTAGTAATATAATAATTCCCCTAGTAAGAAGGAAATTCAATATTTTTTTAGCTAAAATCAAAAAAAGTTACCCGGTTTGAGGTAGTGTCTTCTCTCATACTTGTTTCATTTATTTTCCCTTATCCAACACGATAACTCAATTTAATAAATTAATTTATAACAAAACCAATATCTAAAATATTATAGGATGTTTTTATGATATGAATTCAAACTAAACATACACATACCTCAATATAATAGAAACGAAAATATTTTTGCTATGTACGGTGAACTACTGCCTCACGAAATGATGATTGTTCGATTTTCCACTGACAACTATCATGGTTTACAGTATGATGGAAATATATTTATATATTATATAAATTTTATTTATATTGTCTATATGATTCTGTATTTATCATTTAAACATTATCATTATTCTTTCCTTGATGTGTAAATAAGATAATTTCATTTGAGGATGTGTGCACTACCGTCCCCTCAAAGTGATATGACTCATTCATACCAAACATGGAATGTATAATGGATAGAGTTAATGAAGTTATGTAACATATATAAAATATTATATTATACTATAATTATAATATACCTATGTATCATTTTTTTCAACCCATTAAATATAAAAATGAAATGAAATAATGTTCAAGCGTACGTACAACGTACCGTATCCATGAATGGTGCATTTCATTTAGTATCTCCAAATGTTATCCAATATTATAAATACATATATATAATGGATATATATGATATTTTAATCATTAATACTATTAAGGAGATAATTTAATCTTGACCAAATCGACCCTTTGTAATTATATGACGCTCATTTTCAATTCATGTACCGAATATCGAAAAAAAATGGAATGAAACTAAATAATTATACTTTTTTTATAACACGATGATAAAGGACATAAAATTAATAATAATTTTGAAAAGTTTTAGGAATAAATTATAAATTTACCTAATTTTATTATTCTGGAATATATTGAACGAACGAGACAAGTCAGACTCAATGTAAGGTAACCTTTAACCCTCATCATTTAGTCAAATAATTCTATAATGTTATGTCTTTTAATTTACATTTTATTATGTTTGGTTTTGTTGTTATGTATAATTATTTCTGTACATTTTATGTACATATGATGAGAGACCCTTTTATCTCTCATCAACTCATTTTCTAAATTTTCTATTGACTCTGTTGTGCTGATGAATTTTCATAAAGGACTACTTCTCAATCTATTTTCTTGAGACATATCATTATATTGTGAACCACTATTATCCTATATGTTTTATATAGAAGATTTTTTACATTTTATATCATGAATTTATATATTCTCCTGATATTTATAGTTTCTTTTCACATTATTTATCGATGATTTTTATTTATGAATTTGTCAGGTGGTAAGGGATTCAATAATTAAAACATCGGTTTATGTATTTTAAAGTGTTATTCATATACATAATTATAATTAATTTCCACATTTTATAAATTATTTTAAGTATTCATTTATATGTACATGAGTGTATTAATGTTTAAATGCATTTCAAAAGTTTCAAAGTGGTATGTGACTCTTTGATTCCAAACTCTTCTGTTAGAATGTTTTATATGAATTGATTATATCAATATCATGAAATGATATCATATGATTTTAATGTGGAAATGTTATCTTTCTTTTATGCTTTATCTGTATGTTATGATTATTTTATGGTTCATGGGCATTGTTTAGGAATATGGGTGGTTCTATGATAAACCAAGGTTGGGTTAGCCTGAGTTATCTCTCCAATGAATTGGGTAACATGAATGAGGTAAATTTTAATGTTTCACTTAATATATTTAGGTAATATACTGTGATGTATATTCCTAATGTAACTCCCTATATAGCTTTTAAAACAACTATGTAATTATATTATTGATTCCAAAGTTACTATTATGATTTATAATTTCTACGTGTTATTCATAAATTCTATTATTACATGAATTATGTTAAAGATCTCATGTTATATGAGTGAAAATATTGATTTATTTGATATGTATGAATTGATGTACTACTGTTTTCATTCATTATTTTATAAGCCATAATGAGATCTTATTATCAATCAATGTTTCTGAAATGAGTTTTCAAAAATTATAACCATGGAAAGGGAAATGAAAAATTAAACAAGATTTATATAAATAAAAATAAATCTTCTTTTATTTAAATATTATTATTATTTTGATAAAATTGGTCACAGTAAATGTGTCTAAACAGTAATATATGACATGTAATGTAATAATTATTGAATAATTCTCTGAAACACTAAAATTGAATAGATCCTCAATGTACAATTCTTGAAATATGTCAATATTATGTAATTATTAAGGATGGGGCCTCATATATACAGTTCTGTAAGGAAACGTTTATTGAACTGGGATGCCCATAGTGTTGATGGTCCCCATGTCGAGCTGGCATGGGTTGGTGATTTTTAATTCATACCCCATTAAAAACAAAACCAAAATCTAATTTATGTCAAAATACAACCAACTAAAACTAGAATCCGAAATATATATTATAATCATTCATGACTTATTTTTCTAAAATCAATTTAATTCACTTTTCATGGCCTCTTATTAAACCATTATAAACATTGTGCATCATTTACAAAAGTCTCCTAACTAAATAACACCACTGAAATCGCCAAAATATTTTTTCTTTACATAAAGAACCTTATTCAAATCAAATCATCCTTTCCAAGTTATGAATAATTCTCAACATAAAAATGAAGGTAAATCCTCTTTGATTCCAAACACTGTAACATTGGATTTTCATCAGTCAAGTATATTAACAACAATTACAACACTAATATTTATTTAATATATTTGGGTTCTTAAATCATACTATTTATAGGTTCTTTAAAAATTATTCTCTCATTTAACTTCATGTATTTATTTTCCCCCTCAATATATAAATATGAGAGAGAATAAAAAATGCATCATTCTGTAAAAAATGAACTTTTATTCTTCTATCCTTCAGTCTCCTAATTTCATAAGAGATTCCACTTAAGAGAAATTCAAGTTGATCATCTTAAGAGATGGATACAATCCAATATTAAATGAACTGAGTCTTAGTTCCTAGTCTAAATGGGCTTGAATAGTGTAGAAAATTAGAGTGATCAATTTAGAAAACAAATCTATCAATAATATTTTTTGAATATGATTCCAACAATGAAATCATATTTCATGAGTTTTTCAAAATCTTTTAAACTAATATCATAAATTATTCATGTTAAATAGAGTAAATGAAATTATTTTTTAGAATGAACTTCCCCTTATAATGATCCCATATTACATTTTTCATTTAAATATTAGTTTCTCACCATTCTAATTTATCATTGTTATTCATAAAAAAAATAGGAAAATACTGCATTAATGAAAAGACTCAACTTATAGAATTTTAAATCATCAAATAAATCCCTCACCAAAACAACAAATATTCAAATATAAGAGTTTATGAATTAATCACTAATGATTTTTAAGATTTTCCCCACTAGATAGATGTGATTCATCCATGGTATTCCACATTGCTGACATTCTTCAACAATAATATTCTTGAACAATTTTAATTTCATTTGAAATAAAAAAACACCATGATGAATAGCCTCTTGAATACTATATAAAATTTTCACATCACTCATATCTTCATGAATCCCCATAAATATTTTATTAACCCTAAATAATATTCATAAAATAAATAAAAACAAAATAACAAGGGGAATATGGTGTTTAATAAATGATTTTTTAGTTAGAGTTATGTGGATGAGATATATCACTCATCCCAGAGAATCCTATCAATTCTATAACAAATTCATGAAAATGCATCATTATTTTCCTAATTTGACTTTACAATGTATATAATCTAAGGAAAACAAGGTATTCTTGATTTATTCTACGTTCAAAAATATGGAATATTCTTCTTCTCATTAACTAGTAGTTCACTTTAATTATTCTGTTCATGCCCTAGTTTTTTAGAAAATTCCCACTATCCCGACCATATAACTTTGAAATATTTTGGTAAATTTCCATACATCATCATGGGTATAGAGTTCGACATCACATTATAATTTTTAGAAAAAGATTCCATTAGTTATTTTTGTTTTTTCTTCACTAGTTCTATTTTTTCATGAATCCATGTCATGCATTAATCCGCAATATTCCCTAATATTATTCACATTCCTCAAAAATTCCCATATGTCACGACCTGACCCAACGAGGCTCGATCCGCGACTCCCCAATCCCGCCTCAAATAGGCCAGGGGCTGGCGACCAGCGATGAGTAGGTTATCTCACACATGGGAGGCATTAACCTAAGGTACCTGTACACATGCACCCACAAACACCTCCATGCAACAATGCATAGATATAGAAACTGAAAAGTAAATGCATGCATACACTATCCCACAACCAGAGTACAGCAGAAGTAAAAAGGGAAAAATAGGGCCCACCAAAAGAAAACTAAAAAGCGCGTCCAACCTGCTCTGACATGGGGAACGCTGCCACAAACACCAGCTGGAAAGCTCCCTCGACACAGCTCCGGTAAACACCCCGGTTAACACGCTCACTATGCTCATCCTGCTCCGGGTCCTCCTAGAACTCCGTCGAAAGGCATGTGGTCTGCACAAGACACAAACATGTGCGGGCAAAGCCAGTGGATGGGTGAGTATAAACATACACAGTAGGAACCCCAAAAACCCAAAACCCAAGGGAGAAACTGAAAGGCAACAGTCCGCTCAATCCAGCTAGAGGGAACCTAGACGAGAGAGAAACTCCATCTCGTGACCATCCTCGGCTAAACACAACAAGTCAGCTCAGCTTAGCTCAGGTGTAGGCCCATACATACACCTTGAACAATCCAGATATACTCAGCTCATGCCACAAAGCCACAAGAGGTACCGACCTCATCACCAGCAACTGTCCCCAACCTGGAGAACATGCTCCACAATCACTGACGAAACATCACTGATACAACATAACCACCAAACTCCTCAGATAGGGGATCGCCGCTAGGGTCTGCTAGGGGATACCAAGACCCACTCCGGTATACATAGCTTACTGATAGGGGATCACTCCCAGGGTCCTCTGGGGGATACCATGACCCGATTTGGCATACGTAGTTCTCATAGATAGGGGATCACACCCAGGATCCTCTGGGGGATGCCACAACCCGATCTGGTGCTTGACAGAAGCTTCACACTCAGATAGAGGATCATCGTCCATATAAAAATGGAAACAACGATACCGGAACCCTATCTGGTATAACTCGCGATGTAGGGTATCGAACCGACGATGCCACAACCCTACCGAAACCACGCGCTGAGTAGGGGATCGCATAACCAACGATATCGTAACCCTACTATAAACCACATGCTGAGTAGGGGATAGTATACCCGACGATACCAAAACCCTACTGAGCATGGCCCATCGCGTATGGGATAATATTTCCGATGATGCCACAAACCCTACGGGGTTGACCTGCTAGATAGGGGATCGCCGCTCGTAAATAAGCGGTCACATCGATACCAAGAACCTGATCTACGGTAATGATGCTAGAGGATCCACTCTGGGCCCACCGGAAGGATACAACAACTCTTACAGTTTAAACATCTCATCGATAGGATCACAAACCCATACAAAGGTTATGATGCCACTCGAACCCTCGTAGAAACGAACCAAGAGAGAACCCTCAACCGATGCTGGTCCAAACGTCGCTCTCCCAAGCGACCCACCACAACGCCACACTGCGCACCTCCTAAGCCAAAACTGAGGCCACCATCGCATTCCACGTGGAAAACACACGCAGGATAGGTTGCTTACTCGCCATAAATGGAGCGCCAGTGAAAAAGGCATTATTCACCATAGCTAACTCGTGTGGGGCCCACACAACGATCCCGAAACCCATCGAGTGGATCACACCATTGCGATACCCTCGAAAAAACAAGCAGAATCGACTACTCACTCGGCTGAAAGGAACACCCGGTGAAAAAGGCACTATTCACCAAAGCCCAGCTCGGGTGGGGCCCATACCTGGATTCAAAAACTCATCAAACGGAATGGACCATTGCGTTCCTCTCGGAAAAAAACACAGGATCGACTATTCATCCGCCAAAATCGGACTCCTGGTGCAAAAGCTGTGTTTCTCCGCAAACACCAAAACCCGGCCTCGTGGGGACCGCACCGCGTTCAACGTCCCAACACTCGGAAACCATCTCAAATAGTCGGTTGTACCATTAGGGTCTCAACGACACTAACGGTACGTCAATTGGACGCTCCGAGTAGAAGTTACAACGGCCCGAATTCGTAAAATAATAAAATAATATTATTTTTTACGACGTTTCTAGCTCCCAGGCCACGATCCCGAACCTTTAAACTCTCGAAACCACACCGGAGGGTTCGCTTTGTCGTCAAGGTCGCGTCGCCGTAAACGGCGCGCGACTCCGGCTCCCAGTTTGCAATATACGGGGGTTTAAAGACCCCTATATGGTAAAAGAGGCCAGACCGGCCGCCGCCGCCGACCCGCCCTGGTCGGCTGCCCTTGGACGCGCGCCGTCGGAACATCCGCGGACCGCCGGGGGCACCCCGTTGGTCTGTTTTGCGATCCGGAGGCGTCTACATGACCCTCGGGACCTGATCAACACTTCTACGGCTTCAATTAGTAGAATAACGCAGCAAAAATAGGATCGGGGGTTAAAACTCAAATACGCCTACCTCGCGGGCGAAACGCCGACATTCTGCCTTAGATCTGCGCTCCAGATCTTCCGTTGCGCGCTCCTGGAACGTCCGCCGTCAAATTCTTGAGATCGTGGGAACTTCGTTTGCTCGATTCAGCAGAGCGGTGGAGAAGAACGGCGAAGAATGATAAAAGTGGGGGGGTGGTATTTATATCAGCCGCCCGCTGGCGCCGAACCCGCTCGGACCCGATGCCTGATGTGAACAAAAGTAAGGTCTCCCCTAGGGTAATCGCGCCATTCTGAACGCAATGGAGGACTCATATTTTCCATCCGCGACTCCTTTCAGAAGTTATTTGAGCCGACGCTCGCACACTAACTTCTCCTTTTAATTACGAAAATGCCCCTGGTGGCATTTCTCACCGCAGGCCCGCGCCCGAAAAGTTTACACCCCGCTTAGGGTAAAAGTCATGTTCCGGACGCAACCGTGCCATCATATTTCCGTTCTGAGCTACCGTTTTGGAGAATTCACACCCCTGTCACGTGCATAGTATAAAAATGATTAATATTTTTATAAAATTATTTTCGGGCACACCAGGCATCGGAATAGCACGTCGTCTACGCGCCTAGTTCTGGAATTATTCCTAGAAATATTACAAAGTCTGACAGGACCAAAAACTAGAGTCGCTATATCCTCCCCCCCCCCCTTAGGACTTTTCGTCCCCGAAAAGCCCTAAGTACAAGGAAAGTGACCAGACTCTCAACTGGGTCTCATAAACCAGTGAGCTCACCAACAAACACCCATGCCCAAATGTATAAGATAGAGGAACTCATCTGCCAAACCTCAATACTATATGCTTTGGGCAGCACTAACTCGCCCGCATGGTTTTAATCACGTCACAAAAACGCGTCTCGGTGGGGGAAGGATACCTCTTCATCACGCATTCGAAGCATGCGGAACAACTCCCAAACAGGGTCTTATCAACGCCCTGATCAAAACTCAAGCAAGAAACAAAAGGAAAGAGTACCACTAAACAGTGTCTGACAAACTACTGCAGTAAGTAGAAAAGACACAAGGCGTACCTCTATCCATCCGCGGTGCCTCTATGTCGACTGCCTCCAGGGCATGCAGCTGTCCTCGCCCTCGGCCACCTGCTCCCTGAGCTTGGCGTGGACCACCTGGGGGTGGGGGTGGTGGAAACTGGTACTGCCTACCACCGCCTCCCACTACACCATCTCCGCTGCAAAGTCTGCCGCCCTGCAGACCTCCTTGCTCGAGACGCTGCCTCTGCCAAGGTGGTCCATCGACCGGCTCCTTCTCAGCAGCATGTCGGGTCGGACAATCTCTAGCAAGATGTCCCCGACCGTCGGAAGTGTAACACTGCCTCTCCTGCGGCTGAGCAAAGCTGGCTTGCGATCCTTGTGAGCCCTGAGGCTCAGATCCTCCATCCTGGGGTCGCCTCCTGAAAGTCGGCCATGTCCAGAACCCTGAGTCTGTCGTTGGCTACCAGATTACGATCCGACAGACGAAGTCTCAGATCTCAAGTGCCCATCACTAACAGGGAGAATCTACTCAGCCAGAAAACTCTCCACCACCAACGCTCGCTCCAGCACTCCAGAATAGGTGGGCTGGCAAAAGGAAACTACACCTGACCGGATGTCCCTGCGTAAGCCCTACTCGAAGGTCCGAGCCCTAAAGAACGGGTCTCAAACCATATCTAGGGAGTAGCGCGACAGGTCTGTAAACCTCACTGAGTACTCTGACACAGTCATTCTCTCATGTTGAAGCTGCAGAAGCTCCTGGATCTACACTGACCTCAGCGTCACTGCATAGAACTCTTCCCTGAAGAGCCGCTCAAACTCTGCCAACGTGAGCGTCTCCTCGTCATGGGATTGCGTCACCAAACTCCACCATTGCCCAGCAGAACCATGTAGAAGGCTCTCCGCTAGGACCACCATCTGATATGGAGCTGTCCTCACTAGGAGGAAAACACGGGTGACTACCTCAAGCCAGTCATCAGCTGCCTGGGGGTCTGGATCACCCCGGAACCTTAGAGGTCGCTGCCTCTTTAACTCGTCCAGCACACTCAGCCTGCACGCCACCTCATCCTGCACCGCCGACTAAACCAGGTGCTCGACAGGTGGTGGCTCAACTGGCAGACCACATGGAGGTGCAACCTCAGAACCTGCGCCCTGCTCCACAACATCTACACAGGGCGGGTCATCAGCACAATCCTTTTGCGGAACCCTCACTGGCTGTCATCGTGGAGGCATCCTGAAATACATTAAAGACACACCACGGTTAAAGAGTATATCTGGAGAGATGAATCAAGAAGGACAAGGAAAACCCAAAAATCCAGTCCTATATGATGCATGTACCGTTATGTCCCTGCGACCAGTGTACGAATTTCCCGAGTCGAAAGGCAGGTAATCCGATTCCTGGTGTATGGATACGTCAGCCGCCGTAGCAACACTGGAGTCCCTGGCTTGAAAGCCAAACTCGAAACATTCTAACACTGCCGCTATGCAACACGAACCAAGATCATAGCTAGGCCAGCTACGCTCTGAGATCCCAAAGGTTGAACCTCCTCTGATACCACTCTGTCATGACCCGACCCAACGGGGCTTGAGCCGCGACTCCCCAAGCCTGCCTCCAATAGGCCAGGGGCTGGCGACCAATGTCGTGTAGGCTATCTCACACATGGGAGGCATTAGCCTAAGGTACCTATACACACACACCCACAAACACCACCATGAAATAGTGCATAGATATAGAAACTGAAAAGTAAATGCACGCATACACTATCCCACAACCAGAGTACAGAAGAAGTACAAAGGAAAAAATAGGGCCCACAAAAAGAAAACTACAAAGCACGTCCAACCTGCTCTGATGAGGGGAACGCTGCCACAAACACCCGCTGGAAAGCTCCCTCGGCACAGCTCCGGTAAACACCCCGGTCAACACGCTCACTAAGCTCCGCCTGCTCCGGGTCCTCCTGGAACTCCGTCGAAAGGCATGTGGTCTGCACCAGACACAATCATGTGCAGGCAAAGCCCGTGCAGGGGTGACTATAAACATACTCAGTAGGCACCGCAAAAACCCAAAACCCAAGGGAGAAACTGAAAGGCAACAGTCCGCTCCACCCAGCCAGAGGGAACCCAGACGAGAGAGAAACTCCATCTCGTGACCATCCTCGGCTAAACACAACAAGTTAGATAAGCTCAGCTCATGTGTATGCCCATACATACACCTTGAAAAATCCAGATATACTCATCTCACGCCACAAAGCCACAAGAGGTACCGACCTCATCACCAGCAATTGTCCCCAACCAGGAGAACATGCTCCACGATCACTGAAGAAACATCGCTGAAACAACATAGCCACCAAACTCCTCGGACAGGGGATCGCCGCTAGGGTCCACTAGGGGATACCAAAACCCACTCCGGTATACGTAGCTCACAGATAGGGGATCACTCCCAGGGTCTTCTAGGGGATACCATGACCCGATCTGGCATACGTAGTTCTCACAGATAGGGGATGACACCCAGGATCCGCTGGGGGATGCCACAACCCGATCTGGCGCTCGACAAAAGCATCACACTCAGATATAGGATCATCGTCCATATAAAGATGGACGCGACGATACCGGAACCCAATCAAGTATAACTCGCGATGTAGGGGATCGAACTGACAATGCCTCAAACCTACCAAAACCACGCGCTAAGTAGGGGATCACATAACCAACGATACCGTAACACTACTATAAACCACATGCTGAGTAGGGGATCGTATACCCGACAATGCCACAACCCTACTGAGCACGGCCCACCGCGTAGGGGATCACATTTCCGATAATGCCAAAAACCCTACGGGGTTAACCTGCTAGATAGGGGATCACCGCCCGTAAATAAGCGGTCACAGCGATACCAAGAAACCGGTCTAGGGTAAAGATGCTAGAGGATCCACTTCGGGCCCACCGGAGGGATACCACAACTCTAACATTTTAAACATCCCATCGAGAGGATCACAAACCCATACGAAGGTTGTGATGCCACACGAACCCTCGTAGGAACGAACCAAGGGAGAACCCTCAACCGTTGCTGGTCCAAGCATCGCTAGCCCGAGCGACCCACCACAAAACCACATTACGCCCCTCTTTAGCCAAAACTGAGGCCACCATCACGTTCGACGCAGAAAAACACGCAGGATATGCTGTTTACTCGCCCGAAATGGAGCACCGGTGAAAAATGCACTATTCACAGTAGCTTGCTCGTGCGGGGCCCACACAACGATCCCGACACCCATCGAGCGGATCACACCACGATGATCCCCTCGGAAAAACAAGCGTAAATTACTAATCGCTCGTCCGAAACGGACACCCGGTGAAAAATGCACTATTCACCGAAGCCGAGCTCGGGTGGGGCCCACGCCTGGATTCCGAAACTCATCGAACTGAACGGACCATTGTGTTCTTCTCGGAAAAACACATAGGATCAAGTATTCATCCGCCAAAATCGGACTCTTGGTGCAAAAGTTGTGTTTCTCCGCAAACGCCAAAACCCGGCCTCCTGGGGCCCGCACCCCGTTCTAAGTCCCACCACCAGAAAACCATCTCAAATAGTTCGTCGTACCATCAGGGTCTCAAAGCCACTGACGGTACGTCAATCGGACGCTCCGGGTAGAAGTTAAAACGGCCCGAACTCGTAAAATAATAAAATAATATTATTTTTTATGACGTTTCTAGCATCCGGGCCACGATCCCGAACCTTTAAACCCTCGAACCCACACCGGAGGGTTCGCCTCATCGTCAGGGTCGTGTCGCCGTAAACGGCGTGCGAATCCGGCTTCCGGTTTGCAAGATACGGGGGTTTAATGACCCACATATGGTAGAAGAGGCCGGACCGGCCGCCGCCGCCGACCCGCCCTGGTCGGCGGCCCTCCGCCGCCCGCCGTCGGCGCCGGGGGCACCCCGGTGGTCCGTTTTGCGATCCGGATACGTCTACACGACCCTCCGGACCCGATCTACACTGCTACGACTTCAATTTGCAGAAAAACGCAGCAAAAACGGGATCGGGGGTTAAAACTCAAATCTGCCTACCTCGCGGGCGAAACACCGACGTTCTTCCTTAGATCCGCGCTCCAGAGCTTCCACTGCGCGCTCTTGGAACGTCCTCCGTCGAATTCCGAGCTCGTGGGCACTTCGTTTTCTCGATTCGGTGGAGTGGCGGCAAAGAACGACGTAGAACGATAAATTGGGGGGGGGGGGGGGGGCGCTGATATTTATATTAGCCGCCCACCGGCGCCAAACCCGCCTCGGACCCGACGACCGATACGAACAAAAAAAAGGTCACCCCTAGGGTAAACGCGCCGTTCTGAACGCAACTACAGACTCATATTTTCCATCCGAGACTCCGTTCAGATGTTATTTGAGCCGACGCTCGCACACTAACTTCTCCATTTAATTACCAAAACGCCCCTGGTGGCGTTTCTCACAGCAGGCCCGCGCCCGCAAAGTTTACACCCCACCTAGTGTAAACGGAACGTTCCGGACACAATCGTGCCATCAGATTTCCGTTCTAAGCTACCGTTTATGAGATGTCACACCCCTTCCACATGCATAGTATATAAATGCTGAATATTTTTATAAAATTAATTCTGGGCACACTGGGCCTCGGAATCGCACGCCGTCTTTGCTCCAAGCTCTGAAATTATTCCTAGAAATATTCCAAAAGTTTGACAGGACCAAAAACTCGAGTCACTACTCCATAAATCATAGGTTTATCCATTTTAGACAACCTCACATTATGTTTTAATTTTTTATCTTTATTGTCATGATACAAATCAATCATGTTATTTTTTATCACATTTTTCTTATTTTCTCCACCAACATGATTCCCCATGTGTTTTTATTTTTGAAAAGTTTGAAAAGGTCCATGACATGAACTCTTAATCCACACTATAAGAAAATTATAAATTATGTGATGATTATATAACCATTTTTCTTATGTGTATGAGTCATCATTCTTTTCATGAAATTATTCTCCTCTTTATATCCAACTTATAGAAATTCTTCTATGGTTAACTGTCTCAACATTTTTTGTTCTCTTATTTCCATATTAACATTTTCATATTGAATAGTTGGTCCATACCAACACTTATCATAACTATAACAACAATTTTTAATATTCACCGAGGTCTTCAATGAAATCAAAAATATTTTGGAAAGATAGATTATTCTTCAATTTTTTTAATTATGCATTAATTTTTCTATAATTCTCTTCAAAACTGATCTAATCCCCTTTAATGTAGTCCTTATTTAATTTACATTCACAAACATATTATTCCATCAATAAATTGCCTAGTGACCAAGATTCCAAAAAACACCAACAATAGAAAACTAATATTTATTTCTTATTTTGTGCAAACATGTGAATAGATTTGAACAATTTATATTTTTAAAATAGTTTGATTCTTCATTTGAGATCTATTTATGGAATTATAATTCCAATAATTCTTCACATTCACATTTGATGAAATAGTGATATTTTCATCAGTCTTATTCATCCATGTTAAACTAGAAATCGTTTTGGAACAAGTATTTGAGTATAAAATAATTTTAGTCAAAGAAGAACATTTTGATTAAGGGTTACACATATCCATGAGTTTTAAATAGATTTATTTTTAAATAATCTCATTATATTCTTACCAATAATATGAGTCTTTTCAAAAGATAGTCTATTTTTAGAATTATAATTGAAGTTATTTCTGATCTCACCATTTTATGATATTTTAGATTTAGAGATTTCATATGATATTAACTTGATTTAACCATATCTTTACATTAATTTCAAGAATTATTTTATTTTAATTCCTTAATATTTTTCAAATTGACTTCCATTTCAGGTCATTTCATGTTTAGGATATTATTCTCATCTGCATAAACTTTCATATTTTCTTCTCATTGACACTTCATTATATATACATGATCATCATGAAATTGATTTTAATCAGTTGATACTTATTAAGCTCTTTAATTATCTTTATCTTGACCTTTAATTGTGCATATTTGACATTCATAGAGATTTTGTTTATTTTACCTTATGCACAGATCACTTATGTATTAAATAAATTAGTCACATCATTTTTAAAAATGTTTCACTATAAATAATCTTCATTTAATGTTAATATTTCATTGAAATGAAAGAATGATTGTTCTGTTGACTACAAAAGAGAGTCCTTAATTTTCATGATAGATTTATGAGATTATTCAACTTTATCTATCCTCACTATAAGGGCCTTCTTAGTAACTTTGTTATCACAAACATTTCATTGAAATTTTTCATCATCACGAGATAAATGTTTTTTACAATGTGGATCAACATCTTCATTGGAATGAATAATTTATGAATGAAGATTACTTCATTGAAAATTATTTTCCAAAGACTACACTATATCCTCATCTTCCGTTTCAAGCTGTTAATTTTCCACATATAGGTACATGATAAAATAAAATATTTAAGTGAAAACTACAGTAATAAAATTATATAGATAATTTTTTATATATGAATAACAATTACTAAGTGATTCAATAAATTTTTCTTGATCACTTTTGGAACAATACACACCTAAATGATCATTATAAAAAGACAGAACAGAAACAATTGATAAAATAACATTATAACTGCATCTAAATTGTGAAGTATCAAATATAATATTCAAATTATTTATTAAATCTATTTTCTCTTTCATTGGACTATTTTTCATGGATTTTTTTAGAAGCCTCTTGGTTGGGACTAAAAGAGATAGGAATTAATTTAATCATTTGATACAATGCTGTTACTTCTTCAAATTCCAATATGGACCTCATATAAGTTTGATACAAAAAAACATTGACCATATGATAGATCCAATATGAGTTCTAACTTATTATTTGATAAAAATTAAAGTTCCTTGTAGACTATGTTGGAACATAAAGGGGGAGTGAATCAGTGTTCAGTAGTTTTTCCAATTTTCATTTAAATTATCATTTTTTTATTCCACCCTCAATAATTTTTTGGGTGAATAAATCTTCATATTTTTTTAAAAAAGTTATACCATATGCATGAAATAATGGAATTTAAGCACAATAAAAATAATTTTACAATGGTTTACCATGATGTGGGTGACTATATAATTGTTGTGTTTGGGATGATCGAAGACAAAAATACTCTACAATGAATGAATCACCATTTACATGTTGGTTGGTCTGGAATTTCACTAAGACCATTAATGGTAGGATGAAACATTTTAAAAAATTAAAACAGAAACCCACTAGTTAACCTTATATTAGAATCCAATCAATGCTTCACAAACACAGTGATAAAGATAACATGAACCTTAATCATCTACTGGGAAACAAAATTGATCTTCCTCTTAGAGCCACTGATAATTAACAGATTCTACACTTCCTCAATACAACTGATACTCTATGCAAACCACTAAATATAATAATAAAATGTCATGCTTTGAGGTTCAATATACTCTTTTTAATTGTAGAAAATTACACTCCAAAATCAAATTATTGTAATAATACAATGATCAACTGAATATTTGTCAGTAAACAATATTTTACATTCTTCTCTCTTTATTGAAAAATATAACATCAACTTAACAAAAAACTTCTTACATTGTTTTTTAAATCTCTCCAAACATGTACATTCTATGTCATTGATGCATTTATGATGGGAATTATATTTTATTGTATGTATTTCCTCACATGTATGTGCATTCCATGTATGTACCACACAAATCAATATTTTATCAGAGAGTGTGTGAAATACACTACACCCTTCTTAGATTCTTTACACGCACACACTCACACGTTGTTTTCTCACATTGTCCATATTTTAATTTCATTACAAAAACACCTTATATTCACACACATTCTATTTATTATTTTCAATACACATTTACATTAATGTTTTAATAGAATATATCTCATTCATTAACATGGATGAGAGTGTGAAATATTTTTTAATCATTTGTATACCTCTTTTTCACACACATTAACTACCTTTGTATCATTCATTGGATTCACTAATTCTTTTCCACACACTTGGATTTATGTTCACTTCCCTTCTTGGATTCACAATTAATTTTTCCAAGTACATTTTATTCACACAAATACATTATCCACACACATTAATTCTCAATCCTTCCAACACAAAAACCTGAACACACACACTATGTACGTGTAACTTATGTTACATATGAATGAGTGTAAACATATACTTTTAAATTTTATAAGAAACATGTTCCCAATTCATATTAGTGAAAGATTATTGTACTCACGATGTTATTTTAAATATATCATGCATGAATACACTGTGCTTTATTCATTCAACTTCATCTAACATAGTGAATATTTGAATGGGTTTTCAGTTCCTCAAAATGTTTCCACAAACGAGATAAACATGTGTAAATGAAATGTTCTTCACAAATTATTTTGTTGAAAAAATTTCATCATGAAACAAAAATTTGTGAAAACCGAGGTTCTCTTCTCACGACCTTCATCCTGTAAGAACACGATTCACAAATCATTCTCCTTAAAAAGAACTAATTTATTAATCCATTTTTTCTCCCATACCTATCATAGACACTCTTAGATGAGATATAAAATGAATACTATAAATAATCTCCACCATCAATATTTATTGAAAAATTCACCACGAAATATTTCATCAATATACTCAAATCATTGTGAAAATGGATATCACCGTCATAAAGAAATCAATTTTTGATACTCACTATATATTGACATTTTGGTCATCAATTTTTATGAAAACATAGTTTCATCGGAATTCGATATCATTGGAATTATCAGTATCCTAAAATGGATCATGTAGGATGGTTAATATAATGGTTATGTAGCTACATAAAGATATCCATCGATGAAATGAACACTCAGACCAGCTTGGTGCAGAAGAGGATGACATAAAAAATAGAACATATGTCTTGGTAAAAGAAATACATTTTTTAGAATAATGAGATGATGAAAAATTGATCAGTTAAATTCACAGATGAAATTATTTTATTGATATCCCGTCAAATAGAACATTCAGATGTAGTCGTAGATAAATACAATACAAATAAAAGGATCTGAAGGCCGTAATTATAAATAGAAAAATCACCCAGATGTGATTTATTTTAGCACTACAGTAGCACATCCCTCATTGGAATGGAACATTCCCTTATTCTAATTAATTTTACAAGATTCTTATAAACTAAAACTGAATTGGATTCCAAGTACAATAGAATCATGATAGAACCACCCCATATGAGATCCCTCTCCTACCACCATGTCACCCTGAACAGTAGCTAATTGTCACACATGTGCCTCCCATTAGCATTCTCCACGTGCTATCTCTCTCTCGGCTACCGCCTACCGATTTTGGATTGACTAGTGTCTTGATCATGGCTTCCCATAGTGATTTTCTTTGATAGTATAGCTTGAAAACGTTGGTAATTCATTAATGTATAATCTATTAAAAAACATAACGGAAGTTTAAATTAAGTACAAATCTAAATTCAATGCCAACAAACTAAAACTATAATCACAGATATAAAATCCCCTCACGCATGACCTCATCGTCAAATATTGAAATAGTTCATTTTTCATAACCTCTTCTTAATCATTTTTAAAAAGTGTGCATCATTTTCACAAGTCTTAAATCTAAATAAAACCTCTAGAATCATCAAAATAATTGTTTCTTTACATGAGGAATGTAATTCAAATCACATAATACATTACAATATATGAATAATTCTCAATAATAAATCAAAGGTGGAACACCCATGACTCCAAAATTGTAACATTTAATTTTAATCAATAATTTCTGTTGAAAACATTTACAACAAAAATACTACTTTAATCAATTTGGGTTCACCAGGTAATAATACTTACACAAATTAGTAAAATTGATACTAATGGTTTACATAGATTTCATTCCTTATCCATTGGTTGTATTAAAATATTTTATGTAGATACATAGTTTTGATATATATCTATAAACCACTTAACATCATCATCCTCATCATCAAATATAGAGTTAATATCTAGAATGATAGTTTTCTATATATAATAGACTTTTATATCCTGAAAACATTTAGTTGTTTTATTTTATTAGCATAAAATTGATAAATCATGAAAATCCATTTTTGGGTCACTATTTGATCATGTAATATTTTTATATATTCAATTATTGATACCAATTTATGATAAGTGGTTTTAATACCAACATATAAATTGTACCTTGATTCCACTATGTGACATTACATCTTAATTCGACTATTGGAGAAAATAAGAAAAATGTGAAACCATGTGTTTGGAAGATGATACATCATAGGAACCATGATCGTTAACCCAAAAAAACATTAGACATCAAAAATTATAGAAAATTTAATACCTCCTCCACCAAGATTAGTGTACTATAATAGAAGAAGATGATGTTACCTTAAATCACAAAAAAATGTTTACAAAATTTATATACACATAAACATACAAAGAATTTAAAATATTGTAAACATAAAGAAAATATTTATTTTATGTGGGATAAACATTACATCCTATATCCATTGGAGTATACTAAAACATTTTTATTAATAATTAGGTGGTAGATACAAGTGATTATAATCACTGAGATTTTACCATGAAACAAATAACTAAACATTACGTAATCTTAATCAGATTGTGTATATAGTCCTACATTGGTTGTATAGAGACATCCATATGGAATTCTCGTAGAACAGACCTCTGACTATTGTGGGGGTATCCCATTGAGAGGATATGACTACCAGTCCCCTATAATATTCCTTGTATTGACTATTGTCTACCATTTAAAGAAACAATCACCCCTTTAATTAAACTGATATTCTCATATAACCCCTTCAACTAAACTGACTAGTCTACATGTCACAATTAGAAGTTAATAAATTCCTATCATTATGTCACTGCATGTATATTTGGTTGGAACTAAAAAAAGCATCAAGGCTAAATAAACTTCTAGAGACCCTCCTTCCGATATTTTTAAAATGGATAATGAATATGGAATTCACCACTCATATAAATCTCCCAGTTGAAAATTATTTTTCGGGATTTCTGGAAACCTAAAACAAGTAGTAAACTCCATTCATCCACTCTACTTACAAAACATCTAACATGATTTTCCACCTTCTGATCACCAATGTCCAACTTAGATATAGTGTTTCCTTATAATTTCTTAGAATAATTCCTTTGTTTACATATTAACTGATTTTTTCTCCCCAAAATTACACAATGAATATCACATATTCCGATATCTTGGTAGATAAGAAAACAAACATATATATACATGATTGTAACACACAAGGTATTACAAATCAATTTAATGAAATTCATGAATCATTGTGTCTCTTCATAAGGGAGATTTTTTATAATATATAGTTATATACTATTCATTAAACACAATGTTTCTTCTTCTATGATATGAATTTTGAAAAATTGACATCTAAGGTCTTACCAATATGTTATTTGGGGTCTAATATAATCAACTTGTATTTTGGTGAATAGTAACATACCCTTATGAATAGTAATATGTATATTAATATGACAGTTATGTATATTAAATCATTTTTTTATTTTCTTAGGGTTATATGATAATGTGTTCTTGATTAAGTTATCAGAGTGTTATAAAATAAGATATAATTTTAAAATAGTTATTTCTCAAATAATTTATGATTTTATTTAAAATTAAAATAATCATATTTTAAAAATTATAATAAAAAATCGGGATAGTTTTTTAATTTTACACATAGAAAAATGTTTAGTGTGAATTTTTGGGATTTTTCTGAAATACTAAAATATTTGTTGAATAGTTAAATATGTTAGTTAACCAAATATGATACATAAATGAGATTATGCATCATTATTGATTCATAGATAATGTAAATGACAATTTTTTAGAGCTCACATCAACCGATTACATTTTTGGGTAAAATGAATTAAGACTCTTCAATGTATTTAGCCAAAATATTTAATTAATGATTATAATAATGTAAAACCCCTCCTCTAATCCATATTAAATACTACCCTCACCCCCTCTTCCACTCACACTACTCAAACATTGAGTCATTTCCGTGTTCTACCAAATACTCTAATCAATCCCCTTCCAAATTTCCAAGACCTACTGGTCTCACCAAAAGTCCATGACCAAGGGCCCTAAGGAGTATCTCATAGAGGAGGGATCAATATTCATTGATCCTATTTCATTTTCTTAGGTTTTCTTTTCAATTATTTTCTTTTCTTATACTCTCTTACCTTATCCAATACCATTGAAAGGTCCACTAATATATATATATATAGATACCTTATATTTTTATAATGTTTATGGAAAAATTCATCATCAATTTTCACCATCTCTTATATTTATTCTTTAAATAAAAACACCATATGTGATGTCTCGATTTACCAAAATTGTGGACGATGTGTCCTCAATTTCATTGAATTTCCTCATAATAGTTTGTATTCCCATTTTAATGGATTGAAATTATTTTAATTTTTATGATATATCTTCTTTAGTGTTATGTAGTTGACATATATACATAATATTATGTTATATAATGAAACTAGTTTGTGATTATTAGAGAACCTCCAAAATGATCTAAACAAATATCACTAATAATTTATTAAATGATTCATTATAATACCATATAAAAATAATGATTTATTAATTAATTTAATATTATATAATCATATTAATTCCATTTCATTCCACATATTTAAATTCATTTCCATTCGACAAAAAATCTAATACATACTTTCAATGGAAATCATGTAAAAAATGAACCTAAAATACTGGACGGAACAAAGAACTAATAAATAATGGGTGAAATGATTATTGTAATTGATTAGTTAAGGTGTTATAAACATTAATATTTCCCTTTTGTATATAAATAACACTCTTTTAACCATTATAAATAGTTTTTATACATGCATTAAGAAAGACGATACCAAGATAAGGGAATTCATAACCCAATATCCATTTGTTGGGATAACCATATACTTCATTAATTATGTGGTATTAAAATAGTTTTTGTGATTTATTTATTATATATTAGGTTGAATTATGTGTATCTATATTTAATATACATATTAAATCAACTCAAGTAATTCTCACCTTAATTATATTATATTTGTATGGGGATTTTCATTTAAAATATTCTTTTAAAATTATGTTTTACAGAAATCAAAATAAATGTTTTTATTAAATTATTAATGTTTTATTATTATTTTCTAGTTCATGGGAATTATTTATAATGAAGGTTGGGACCTTTATATTCCTCTAATTCATTGGTTATGTGTATGTTGTAGTTTGGCCATATGTTAAATCTAAGTGTAACCATGCTGGACCCAATAATGTAGCCATGAGGGTTACATTGTAAGGCATCCGTAAGGGTTAAAAATCATATGGTAGTTGTGTGGGTTTCATGATTTTATATATATATGATTACCCATGATAACATTATGGTTCTATTTATGTTCATTATGTTTTGTGTAAATAAAGTATAAATTTCATGTTTGTAAATGTATGTATATATTGGTGACCAGTATGTATTTCTAAAAATGATTACATACATTTACAAATATTCAGGGACTAATTTATTCATTCCTTATTTTTATATCTATTACTTAAAATCTTGTTCTCATCCCATGTTTTATATTATCTTCATTGGTTTCAATGATGTGCATGAAAATAAAGGAACCAATGTTTAATTTTATGAAGATTAGTAAATGAAAACATGTTTCATTTGAATCATTTTATATTTTTAAAGAGAAGGATACTATTTGTGTGGTATCCTCTCTTTATAAATGTTGAATTTTATGTGTTCATTACAACCCAATTCTCTAAAACACTAAACATGAAAATATATTTTATGTGAAGGAAAGTTATTTCATAAAGAAAATTCAAGATTATGTAATGTTGTAAGTACGGGTCCTTCTAGTTGGTATCAATGGGTGGTTTAGATAACATTAGGGGTTAAGATGATGTTAAAAGAATATTATATATGAATTTTGACACAATTGTTAATTTTAAGTGGTATATAATTTAAAAATTACCATGTTTCTTCAAGATAAATATGTTTTTTAGAATGGGTTTCCACATTAGATATGATGAAGCTAATGTGGAAAGGCACTGACTGAATGATATCCTTCTGAATCTATACCCTAGGGTGTTAGTGATTTCAACCAAACAGTTTGTGACAGTAATGGATTAGTTGAAACATGAAATAAGTTGTAGTGGAGTCAATGGAATAGAACAATGAGAGATACCACATAGGAACATAATGATAGTTGACCATTTTTTGAGGTAACACCCTCTAGATTTCAGTGGATCTACTGACCTAGTAGCAGCTGGATGATAAATTATATCCCTTAAAAAGATATTCGATGTTATGGGATGTTCAGATAATCAAAAATTTAGTATTTATATTATCCATTTTTAAGGTGAATCTAATTAGTGGTGGCCAATGGTCAATAAAATCATGGATATTGGAGAGATTGAGCCTTTGAGTGGAATGAATTTAAAAGTATTTTCCTTGAAAAATATTTTTCTAAGGTGGATCGACATAATATAGAGGAATGTATTCCTTAACTGAATAAAAAAATGCAGATTCTGTGGTTGTGTATGAAGAAAACATCACCCGAAAGGTGAAGTCTTATCTAAATCATAATCTAGATCTTGATAGAAAAATAAAAAATTTTAATCATGATTGAATCCAACATATCAAAGGGAATTGGCTTCCTGTGAGTTCAATAGTTAGGAGAAACATTTATATTGAGATGAGAGGGTATAAATGATTTTTTATAATGATCATGATCACTTGGAAAATAAGTATAAGAATAGGTAAATATGGAAATAGAAGGGTAGGAATCAATAAAATAGCATTTATGGTATGAATTTTAAAATTCCAATTTGTGAAAAGTGTGTTATGAAGAACCCCAGGTAATGACTTGCTAAAACATGGAAGTGTTTTCAATGTAGTATGTTTGGATATATGGCCTAAGATTAAAATGAAAATTATCCTAAGACAAATCTTGTCAAGAAAAGTGTCAACGGTTTTAACTATATTGAGATGGGTAATTATGAAAATCCCCCCCCCCCCCCGCCCCAAAGAGAGATCCATATAATGCCATGAATCCAGACTATAAGCCGAATGGTGTATTGGGACCCTTTTTGACTATGTCAGTAGACGTCAGGAAATCCAATGAATTTGTATTAGGTTCCTTGTTTTTTACTCAGATATATCTATTTTTCTTTTGAAACAAGGTATAGTCATTTCTGTATTTCATAGAAAGTTTCTAGTAAATTACAAATATCACCTCAATAAATGAGACCAGACATATTGTTAAAACACAATGGGAATTATTATAGCAATGATGAATCATATGAATATTTCTATTGTGGTCTTTGGAAATTCATTAACAAAAAACCATAGTGATTTTTCCTTAGTACCGTTTAATGTCATTATTGGTATGGATTTTCATTCTCTTTATCATGCTATGATTTATTTTAGAGATAATGAAGTTGTTTTTCAAAAAGAGTTTCATTTTTTATACAAGAATGAACCAATAAAATTGATATTATATTTGGAATATGAGAAACTATTTAATTATGGAAATGAATGTTATCTTTATCATATTGTAGAACACAATTGATATGTTTAGATTAATGATGAGCCAGTGGTAAAAGAATATCCAGGAGTTTTTTCGGATGAGTTACTCTATGTCATACATGATTAAGAAGATGAATTCGCCATTGACATAGTTCCTAATGCTAAACAAATTTCAAAACCCCCTTATCTAATAGCTCTAATGGAACTTATTAAATTGAAAATTGAGTTGAAATGGTTTATTTAAAAAGGATTAATTCATCCTTTTACTTCACAATGGGGTGCTCCAATTTTGTTCCTTAAAAATAAATATGGTTCCATGAGACATTAAATTGACTATAGAGACCTGAATAACATCCTTTTTTAAAACAAGTGTCCTTTTCCTCAAATTGATGACTTTTTTAATCAGTTCTATGGAGTACAATGATTATCTAAGGTTGATATGTGGTCTCATTACCATCACATGAACGTAAAATATGTATTCACCCTGAAGAATTTGTTCCATACATGATAAGGGAATTATGTGTTTTTTATGTCATTTTGGATAACTAATTCACCTACTAAATTCATGGATCTTTTTAATAGAATATTTCATGTGTTCTGGGATAAGTCTGTAGTTGTTTTTATAAATGAAATTTTGGTATTTTCTAAAAGTATTGAGGATTATGATAAACATCTATGTGTTTTTTTAATATTAAAGGAAAAGAAACTATATGGAAAATCCAGCAAGTGTGATTTTTTTCTTGCAATAGATTTCTTTTATTGGGAATATTGTAAATAAGAATTAAATAACATTTGATCAATCCAAATAAATTTCTTAATAAGTGTCCAAGATATAAAACTGTTAGATAAATTCATATTTTCTTTGTATTAGCATATTATTACTAACAATTAGCTAAATACTTTTCATGTTTATCTAACTTGAAAACTAAGATAATAGAAAAGGGTTAAATTTGTTTGGACATAAGAATGTGATGGTTTTTTTTAAGGAAATGAAGAAGATATTGGTGAATGAAATTTCTTTGGATTTTACTTAAAAAATTGGTGACTTTTTCATCTACAATGATGCTTCATTGAAGTGACATGGTTGTGTTCTAATGTATAATAAACATTTAATTTTGTATGCATCAAGACTACTAAAATTCCATGAGGTAAATTATTCCACGCATGATTTATAATTAATAGTTTTTGTTTTATACATTGAAAATTTGGAGGCACCCTTTGCAAGTATCCAAATGTAAAATATATACTGACCATAAGAGTGTGAAGTATATATTCACTCAGAATGAATTAAGCACGAGACAGATAAGTTGGAATAAACTGATAAATTATTATGATTACACAATCAATTATTATAAATGAAATTAAAACAATGTGGAGGATTCCATGAGTCGAAAACATCATGAAGAGTTATTCGTGTTATGTTTGAAACATGATCCCTTGATTAATGATTTGATGAATTTTGGCATAGATGTTATTGGTGAAATAAATACCTAGGTTTTATCATTTATAATTGATGTCATCATTATCAAATAGAATTAAGAATGTGTATAAGGGAGACCATGAGGTATAGAACAACATTCAATTTGTTAAAATGGGTATGTTTCCAGAATTTAACATTGATAAAGATTGTGTTTTTAGATTTTTAGGAAAAAATTCCTAACGATTCCTAGTTGATGAAATACATATTTTTTTAAGCTATTATTTTTTCATTTTTAGGTCATCCGGGCATCAAAAAAATGTATTGGGACCATCATAAGTATTACTGATTGATTATAATTAATATATTTATTGCATATTTTCCTAAAAATTTTCTGATATGTGAATAGTAAAATGTAGACTAGTAGTTACCAAAGGGGTTTATTCATCCATTATAAGTACTATATTTGAAGTGGGAAAATATATACATGAACATCATTATGGGACCACCAAAGACATCACAAGGTAACATTGAAATCTGGGTTATTGTTGATCGACTGACTAAATCTTCACATTTACCTTCTATTTGATATATGATATCATTTGATCACCATTATAGACTATACCTCATAGAGATTTTCAGGGTATATGGAGTTCCTCTTTCCATTATATCCGACTAGGATTATAGGTTCTCTTATATCTTTTGCAACAACCTCCAGAAGTTGTTGGGATCAAAATCAAATTTCATTACAGGTTTTCATCATCAATCAATTGGATTTTCAGAATGAATTATTCAAACATTGGATGATTTTTTTAGATCTTTTCTAATGGACTACCATGGAATTTGTGATGAATATCATTCATTAGTTTAGTTTTCTTATAATAACAGTTTTCATTCTAATATATAGATGGCCCAATTTGAGGCATTTTATGGTAAACAGTGTTGATCATCATCTTTTTTGGTTGATTTCAGGGAAAAGATGTTGATGGGACCTGAATAAATAGAGTGAGTGGATGAGAAAATTAAGATGATCCAGCAACACATGAGCTCAACTTAGAATGTGCAGAAGAGATTTACAGATAATAGTGGGAATGACATTTATTATGAGGTAGGTGATCATTTTTTTCTTAGAATCTCATCATGGAAAAGTGTTATGAATTTTGATAATAAAGGAATCCTATATCCACAATTCATCGAACATTATGAAATCCCAAAAAAAAATTGGACCAATCGCCTGTTGAGTTTATTTTCATCCAATTTTATCTTAGGTACACAATGATTTCCATGTTTGGATATTGAGAACATATGTGCAAGATTCGTCTCATGTCTTTAGGATAGAAGCAGTTCTACTAGATGAGATCCTTTCTTATAAATACAAACCTATTAAAATTCTTTATCATAGAGATAATGTAGGAATGAAACATATCCACACTTGTTTAATAAATTAATAAAAAAATTCCAATGATGTAATTTCAAAAATTTGTGGAGAATGTAACCCCGCAAGGTTTTACAAATTGATTTGAAGAAATTCAGGAAACACTGAGTCTGTACATAATAATACTTTTTTTAAGGAGATAGTTATAAACAAGCCTTTAAAAATATTTTTTTTTCTTTTATGATATTAATTTTGAAAAATGGACATCTATATTTAGGTTCGGTAAGTTATTTGTGGTCCAATTGATCCAAATTGTTTTTATAGTGAATTGTAACACACACATATGAATACTAAATTTAATATTTATATGACACTTATGAATTGTAAAATTTATTATAATTTTTTATTTTCTATAATAATAAGATAATGAGTTCTATATTAATTCCCCAAAGTGATATAAAATTAGTAACATATTATAATTTGAATTTTTCAAATAAATAATTAATTTATTGAAAATAAATTTTATCATATATAGAAAAGTATTTTCAAAACAAGGATTTCATTTTTGAATTCTAAATATTGAATAATGATAAGGGTGATTTTTTTGGTTTTTTCCAAAATTCAAGAATTTTTTGTGAATAGGGAAATACGTTAATTAACAAAATGTTGTAAATAAATGAATTTCTGCATCATTCATGAGTCATGGATAATTTAAATATCAAATTTTTCGTACTCAAATTCAAATATAACTCATTTTAATAACATTAATCAAGACTATTCATGGTATTTAGAAAAAATATTAAACTAATGATTATAATAATGTAAAACGCCTCACCTACTCCACTATAAATACCACCCTCACCCCATATTCATCTCACTCCACTCAAGCCTTGATCCTTGACTATGATCTAAAAAACACTGTTCCAAATCCCCTCCCACACATATAGGAACTTATTATTATCTTACACATATTATAAAAATAAAAACACCATATGTGGTTTGTCGATTTATCGACAGTGTGGACGATGTGTCTTCAATTACATTTACTTCCTTCAAAAACGGTTTTCAAAAATTGTTATTGTTTAAAAAATATTTTAAACTTCGTGATATGTACTTTTTAATGTTATAGAGTTAAAATACATAAATAATATTTGGTTATATAATGAAAGTAGTTCATAATAATCAAAGTATTGCCTAAATGATCAAAACCGATATCACTAATGATTTATCTTATGATTCCTCCTCATAACATATAACAAAAATGATTTATGGATTAATTTCATATTCTGTAAACATATTAATACCATTTAATTCATACTCTATAATTTAATTTCCTTAAGACAAGAAAATCAAATAAAATTTGTTCAAGGAAAGAATGTATAGAAGAAACCTGAAACAATGGAAGGAACAAAATACTTATAATTAAAGGGTTAAATGATGTTATGAAATTATAATATAATGTGTTATAAACATGAATATGTTTCTATAAGATATTAATAACACTGTAATGGAAATTATAAAGGAGTCTTGAACATGTTTTAATTAATATGAACCCTAGGTAAGGGAATTCATAGTCCATTTCCATTATTTGGGATAACCTTCTAAGTCATCAATTTTGTGGTATTAAATTTGTTTGTGTGATGAATTTTGCTTATATAATGAATATTTTTATTTATTTATAGTGTATATATATATATATATTTAATCCACTCTTATAAGTCAAAATTCAATTGTTTTATATTTTTGAGGTTCTCTTCTCTTAAAATCTTCTTTTAAAATACATTTTATGAAATTCATAAGCAATGATTTTTTTGCCATTATTCACGTTGAAAGATTATGTTATGGTTATTTGTAATTGTTTATGAAAATGTTTTGGATATATATCTCCCTATAATTAATTTTTTATGCGTATGTTTGGGGTCGGCCGTACGGTTACTCCAAGTGTAACTATGATGGTTGCACAATAAGGCAACAATGAGGGTTGCATTGTAAGGCTGACGTAAGGGTTGAAAATCATAAGGTAGCAGAGAGTGTAACAATATTATGAATGTAATTCCCCCGGAAACCTTTATGGTTCTATTTATGTTCATTATTTTTTGTATAAATCTCATAGAAATATCATTTTTCAAAAAGTAAGTATATATGGGGGACAAGAATGTCTTTTTGAAAATGATTTCATACGTTTACAAGTACTCAAGGACTAATGTTTTCATCATTATTTTTAAATCTCATAATGGAATTTTTTGGATAATTCCATGTTTTAAAATATTTTCATACTTTATATGTATTTTTAAGATAAATAAGGAATCCATGTTAAATGTTATGAAGATTTTACAAAGAAAACATGTTTTTTTTGAAATTTTTTATATTTTGGAAGAAATAGGAAATATTTTTGTCATATATTCTCTGTATAAATGTGTAATGTTATGAATGTATTATATCCCAATTCTTCATAACACTAAACAATAAAATATCCGAAATGTTAAAGGTAGAGATTTATTGGATAAAATTCAATATAATGTAATGTAATATGGCTGATTCCATATATTGACATCCTATTGATCAAAATCCCTTAAATCAAAATCACATAGTCGGTTGTACTCTTTAGAGTATTTGAATAAACAAAATATTGTTTCCAAAACTATGTATAATAGTTTATATGACATTAAATATATTTTATATCTTTCATTCAATTGAAATTCCTAATGCGAGGAATACTATGACCGATTCACATAAATATTTCCTTTTTTATATAAAAAAATCAAATATTACATAGTAATTCAAAAAGTAGAATGGTAAATGTTTTTGGTATTTAGAGAATAGATAAATAATCAACTTATATCATGTAATATATTCAATATCTCCCATACATTTCTTCATTCAAAGAACCTTTTTGTGACATTTCTTACATAATACTTTTCTACATAACCTGTGGATGAAATAAATACCTAATAAAAAGTGGTATCAAAATTTCATTAAGGGTTAACATGGGAGATAGCAATCAATTTTAATATACAATTTTAAGATAATTATAATGATATTATAGAATTATCATTCCTTTTGATGTTCATACCCAATAATTAATAGATCATAAATCATGTGTAATGGCCTAAAACTTTAGCATTTCAAACGGAATGATTCATAAGAGTGAGGAATCATCATTTATAAATGATTATCCATGTGGGGATATAATAATTATAGAAAAATGTTTTAGGAATTTAGGCACAATAATAATCATATAAAATAATTTCATTATTCAAGGCTCACTTCCATGACCATCATAATATTGAGGGCAATGTCCCAAAATGGATTGGGTTCACATTCTAACAACTTTTTATTCATGCAATGTGTTCACTCCCAATTGTCCTTAATATTATCTCATGAGATATAAATTATTTCCTCATGTATTTGAGGTATATATTTTTTTGGACCTACCCTTATCATAATGAAAACCATACATATGTGATCCAGAATATCATTAAAAAATCATCATTTTATAATAGAATAACCCATGGAAAAGAAACATGTTTCATAATAATTTAACCATTATATAATCAATATACATGAAATGAAAGAACATGTGTGGAATAATTAGATCATATAAATAGTTATGTATAAGAAAAAATAAGGTATATTTTCTTTGTTGTGAAAAACATTAAATGAATATTTGAACCCTTCTTTAAAAACATGAGAAAAATATTGCATGATTTTGATAACATTTTTAATAAAAAATCCAAAAATATTGAAATAGTTATTGTAATTGAATATAATCATGAATAATTATAATTTAATATTAAAATTAAATATATTTAATTATAGTAGGAATAAAATTTAATGTGGTAAATGTTAAAATAAATATTTCATTCACATTTTTTGTAAAATTCATAAATATCCTACTCCAAAAAATATTTTATATATTAATTATTAATCCTTTTAAAATAATGTAAAATATGTTTTATAATAAATGTAATTAGTCATTTTATTATAGAAAATTAAATTCTCTAAATCATTTTGATGATTGTAGTCAGGAAAGAACATTTTCTCTAACCAAAGTTGAAATATGGTCAACTTTTTTATAAATCATTGCAAAAAAAATTAAGTACCATAGAGAGGATAATGAAATATAAACATGAAAACCCCCAAAATAACAATATTAGTGGAAAATATAATGTTTTTAATTGATAGATATAATATAATCCCGCTAAATAAGATTGTATCATTCCTGGATAAAAATGAGATTGCAACATTATCCTTTATCTCAGGTCTCTGCATTATTTAAATGTGATCTTACAACCATATATAATAAATTTATATTTATTAGAATTCCATTTCATAACAATATTAATATATGTATTATAATATAATATTCCTTTATAATATATAATTACAAATTTATTAATACTTATTCAATAAATTCAACATTTGGGTGTTAACTCTTCAGTTTCCCATGCATGTATTATTGTGATGGTTTTGGCCCTTGTACGTTGGCCATGGTTTCTCAATCTCTAGAATCATTATCATGTTATTCGTATCATATATAATGATTATATACACATTATAACCGTCCGTATAATTTGGTGATGAAAAACTATTTACCTCACTCTACAAAGATGATAGTCCATTTTTAGGCATGAGTAAGGTTTTAATTGA
This sequence comes from Viscum album, assembly GCA_963277665.1. Lineage (NCBI taxonomy): Eukaryota > Viridiplantae > Streptophyta > Magnoliopsida > Santalales > Viscaceae > Viscum > Viscum album. Next base: position 1,470,109,206 of record OY728151.1, read on the forward strand.
CAAAAAATGTGCAGAGGGAAAGGTAAATGATGGAATATATTTATAGAATCATAATAATATTAAAAATATAATTTATATTCATTAAATAAATCAATTTTACCTTACTTGTAACATCTAATTACATGGATTCAGGTACTCCTTGATCCTAATTTTGATTATTCTTTGGTGGGGTCTTCATTCAGGCAGTTTTGGGTGAAGTTTAAAGACTTTTTTGAAGACCGTAAGACTATGCATGTTCAGTGAATGGTTTGGGAAAATCATTTGTTTTGGACTAGAAAATATTGTTCCCTTTTATGTTTCTCTTGAAGGGGAACATGGTTTTTTGAAATCGTGCACCAGACCCTCAAAACCATGCTAGATATGGTTATGGGAATTTAAACAGTTGGTGCAGGGTTATATAACTAATGGGACATTGAAGTATAAATCATGACATCAAGATTGTAGTGGAACATGGTTAGGGTTAATGGTTTGTCTAACCATGTGGCCATCCCATGAAAACCATGAGCACCAAATTTAATTAACATAAAAGTATATTTTAATATATTAAACCCGCATTTAATTTTATTATACCCTCCTCTCCGCATTAAATTGATCTCCCCTTCCATGGATGATCCAAAGATAATTTTTTGGATCCTAAAACATCTTAATTTGGTCAACCAATGTGTTGGTGGTAGATCTAATCCCTCTCCAGTAAGTGGATATCGTCTCTTATAGTATCTTATATTCTCTCTTTACATAATAATTAGTGATTTAATGGATAATAACATTTTGGATTGATATAAAATCCAGTTTATTAGATAATGATTATAGTTTCGATTTTAATATCTCTTTCACCCTCAATCTATATTGGTGTTCCCATTACAATTTTTGATTGTTTCATTTCCATGATTAAAGGTATGTGGTTCTGTTTGATATTTTCCATGTAATTGAAACCATGATTTTCTTTGTTTTTTTAAAATGGATTCCAATTGATTTATAAAACCATAATTTGAAGTGATTTTTTATGGTATTTGAAATGGTATGGATTTTGAAAAAAAAAATATCTAATTGGATTGGATTTTTGTGGTGAATTTTTAAAATGATGGAATTGATGAAATGATTGATAATTGTATTTAGAAAAACACGTAAACTAAAATGATGAAAATTTGTAACTGGTTATTAGTTGAAAATGGTTGATATGATGAAACCCCAAGTTTTGGTTTAAAATTAAATTGGTATATTGAATCCAAAAATTGGGAAATGTAATTGTAAATGATGATTTATTTGAAATGAGATGGTTTTCCCTTTTTATAGTGGTTGATTAAGCAAATGTGATCCTATGTAGTGAGTGGTATATTTGAGAGAAAGATGGTTGGATCTTGATCACCTAGATATGGATTGGACATGTCAAATCTATCAAGAACTAGTTCAGTATGATTTTCCCCAATGGTATGTTGATGAGTCCTTTTAATCATAACCATGATGGATGTCTCCAAACATACTTATCCATGATCACTGATTCGAGATGTGTGAGGATCCTATTTCCATAAACTACCAAATTGAAGGATTGAAAACCATTGTTATTTTTAAATATGTTTATATATATATTCTAATAAAAATATAACTATTTGTTTCATTCTAGATAATTTATCTAAATTATTTTATATAAAATTTTTGTTTAAGACAATTTAAAATGTTTTCAATCTATTGAAATGTAATCATATTTTGTATTAAATATGAAAATTATATATCAATACATGCCCTGTTATATTTAAATAGAAATCATTATTTGTTTTAATTTTAAGGAGACAATTATGGAAAATGTGTAAAGAACCTATAAGTATTTATATATCACACCCATCATTTACCTTCAATCATGTTTTTAATTTCTTATGCTAGGCTTGAGAAAAGGGAAATCACTACTTGTAGGTGGTAGTTGTTCATTATAATTTGGGATTCTAGTGATGTATTTGACCTGTGTACATGTTATCCATTTGTTTTATGTGATGTATGAGTTTTATCTTTCTGCATATAGAGTATTTTGATGATGTACTTATTCCATTTATCTTATAATTATTTATTTTATTTTTATTTCTCCATTTTGATTTTTAATCATACTAATGGATAATCGTTCATATTCTATTGTTTTTTTGAAAATTCATTCCATCCATTATTTTTTATGATGGCAGGTGCATGATTCCAACCATTGAAGATAGGGAATGCTCATTATGCCATGCCATGTTTAATTAAGTATTAGGGTACAAGGGTATTTGGGATAGTTCATGGAAAACTGGTGTCAGAGAATTAAGTTATGCATCTTCTCTTGAGTTTAATAACTGGATTGAGATGTCATGTCGAGAACAATGTGGTAGTTATGAGTGTTTTTGAGAAATATATAATCATAATGAGAATTATGTTACCATGGGTGTTTGGGGGATGTTGTTGTGGGATAAATTGTTCTGATTCTAGTATTTTCCCTATATTTGATTTGTTAATATTGAAATACAAATATGGATATCTTATTTAATTGGACTGATATTCCAGTTTCCATATCTTAATTTGTTGATCTGGGTATTCTTACTGATGTCTTCAATATATTTATCTAATTTTGTGTAGAATAATTCATCTAATAAGATGATTGAATAGGATCTAGGTGGAAGAAATCATGTGAACCATAGTGAGTGTATCCTCCCATAGGAGGAATCTTGTTGAGATTATTTTACATGTTTTCCACGATCTCAAACTAGCACCTACATGCGTTCATGTTCAAGATTTGGTTGTGAAACCATAGAGGGATAAATTGTGGAACCCTTCTCAAAATTTAATTAATAAGAAGAAACCAATGTTATATGGATCTAATGATATTCATGGGGAGGAGTATTGGTTGCTAAATATAGAGATTCTATTTTATTTCATAGAACTTTCATATTCGATTAAGGTGAAATGGTCATCCTTTATGATAGAAGGACCTAGTAGGATATGGTGTGATTTGATGGTAATATTGAAGAAGAGTAAGGGATTATAGTGTAATGACATTATATTTCTTTTTAATAATTAGTTATACACAAAATGTTTTTTCCTTTATAAAACTATTGATATTTTTATCCTCTATCGGGCTGATAAAACTGTGAAGGAGTCAATGAACTTTTTTTTGAGCGTGTGCAGTTTTATTCTAATATCATATCAAATGAAAAGATGAATACTCAATTTTTTGAGACTATTTATTGATAGGATATCCATTTTTATGTTTCATTACTGTATCTAACTTCATATTCTAACGTTGAAGAAAAATTTTTGACGGTTGTTCTTGAACTCGATGGTAAGTTAGGGTTAACCAATGCTCCTTTTTGTCTCATTGGTAGTTCTGTCAGTTCCATTAATGGATAGAGGATATGTTCTAGTACGCTGGGTAGATCTTGAAAGTAGAGTTCTTCAAAACCTAATATAGTTCCTAGATGAGGCCCTTTGACTTGATTACAGTTAGGTATGGTAGGGAATTAAAAAAATTCCCTGAGTCAACCATGATCTAAAATTTCTGCATATTCTCAGGTCAATAATAGGAATTATGTTACATATTCTATTTCATGAATTGTAGATCGGTATCATCACCTCCTAAAGTTACTATCACACAATTATATGCTTCACAAACAAAGGGAATCTAGCTATAACCATCCAGAATGAATCTTATTCATGAAATGTAAGACCCTCTAAAGGATGTGGATACTGGTACAATGATACTATGAGGTACCATCATTATAGATTCATTTTCAATAACATCATTATTAGTTATCTATGCATCTCATTCATTTATATAGACTCATATTATAATAATTTTAAATATTACTCTAGATGTTTATTCTCATGTAAGGGATATTACTACAACATCATAATAAAGATAACACCAAGTCCATTTTCCCTTCTTATGTTTTCTATTTATCAATGTTTAATTATAATTAGTGTTTTTTGGTTATCTACATGAAACATCTATATTTCAATTTCATGATGTATTGGTTCATTATTTATAAGGCAGTCATTGTCTACTATCTTCAGCGGGTGTCCTTTATTTCACCCGATAGGGTATTCCATATAATTTATTGATAATAGGACATGAGGTCGAGTAGAGATGTATATTATTATATTGTATTAGGGAAATCAATATTAGTATTTGTATTTGATCTATATTAGGATTCTTTGATCAATTATCTCCCTCCAACAATCATTGAATTTTGTTACAGGTTTCTTTCTGATTTCCATGGTTTCCCACTTATAAGATAATTGGATTTTCTTATTAATTCAGTTCTTGGTACCCTATTGATATATATATCTTATTACCATATGTCACTAGATAAATTAAAAGATATGAAGTCTGATTTGGATGGTCTGTTAGAGAAATATTAATTCTCTTATGTGTGGACCCTTTGGTGGATGATGTTCTCTTAAAAAAGATATGATAGTGAACACATCACTAATGATGTGATTACTAGATACCCAACATAGATACTATAAATAACAAGTACATTTTACCATGGATTAATGATATATTTTAATATTTAAAAAGGGTTAAGTGGATCTCCAAGATTTATGTTTGGTATGGTTTTCACCAGTTGAGAATAAAAGAATCTGACATTCCAAAAAACCAAATTTCATAGAGGGTATGTTCATTATGAGTGCCTTTTCATGAATTTTGGTTTAAAAATTTATCCTTCATTTATTATGGATTGGATAAATAAGATATACCATGATTATCTAGATACGTTTGTGGTGGTATTTTTGGATGAAATCCCAGTTTACTCTTATCCTAAGGAGGATCATGTGTGTCAAATAACTGAAGTCATTTAAATGTTGACATATCCATATCTTCATGCTAAGCTATAATTTTTTTTCATTTGGTAAGTGAATTCCATTGGAAACATTGTCTTGGAACATGGTATCTTAGTTGACCCCAAAAGGGAGATATGTGTTTTGAAATATGAATAACCATGTAATGTATTCGAGATTCGAAGATTCATGGGTTTGACAGGTTATTATCAACAGGTCGTGAAGGATTTATCAATGTTGGATTCTCTAATGACTACCTTTAATAAAATTAGTGTTATGTTTATTTTTCAGATGACAAATACCTCAATTATTTTTTTGAAACGAAACATCTTTTGGATTCTACAATAATTTTTACTATTCTACATGTCGTGCGGAGCTTTATGGTTTTTTTGATCCATCATGTTCAGGTTTGGATAGTTTTCTTATCTAGGGTGACCACATGGTAGTCTTTGGATCTAGATAATTTATGAAACATGAGAATAATTATCTGAATGATGACCTTAAACTCTCATATATGATTCTTTAGCATAGGGAATAGTGGAAATAACTTTATAGATAATGGTTTACCATGTCCTCCGACCAAAACAAGTTGAGTTATATCTTCTATAAAATAGATTTTGACCATTGGAAGAGGTTTTTGGTTGGGTACCTTCTATATTTTTTTGACATTTTATACCCCCATGTAAGGGAGACATTCATTGTTAATAATCTAATCAAGAAATATTAAACTTAGGCTATGAAATAATGGTTAGAATATTGGAACATGATGTCGGTTTTTTCATAGATAAATTTATGAGTTCAGGAAGAGGATATGAAGGATGTATTAGGAATTTTTTTTTAAACTCTTATTATCATGTGATAATTATTCAAGAGATTAATCTTGATTATAAATTTTATTGAATTTGGGACTCCCTTTATGGTGGGATAACTTTAGAGAGTGATCTTTACCATCTACAGAAATCTTATATTTCAATAAATTTTATATTGTACCTTTTCCAGGGAGAAAATATATAATGGGGGACTTTCATAATTCCCTATAGGAAGTGATCTTAGGAACCAAAAAGATGTTTTATGAAATGTTCTGATCATTATAGTGGCTATGTATGACATGAGACATTGTTTATTTTTTTTATTGACCTAAAATATAAAAAGTAATGGCTAGGAACTAGTGATATTTAGGTTTAATTCAGCCACTTCCAGTTGTTAAATAAAAGTGGGATAAGATGCCTCTGGAATTTATGGTTGGGCTTCCACATTATCCTAGTTTGAGGAATATTACATTTTTGGTGATCAATCGGCTGGCAAAATCAGATCAAATTATTCCCATTTAGGACAAAAACATGGTTGAGGAGTTAAGAAATCTCTATGTGAATGAGATTGTTCATTTTTACAGAGTTCAATCTACTATAGTCTCTGATATAGATCTCCCCTTCAACTATCTACTTTGTAAATTACTCCAAGAGATGATGAGATCTTAGGTTTTTTTGTGATATCAAACTATTCATAGACGAATTTCCAAACTGAGGGGGACAAACAGATTCTTTAGGACGTGCTTCAGGCATGCATCCTTGAATTTTTGGAGCCCGGAACAACCATTTGGTTATAGTTTAGTTAAATTATAATAATAGTTAGTAGTATGTGATTAGAATGGATAATTTTGAGGTGTTTACGATAGGCCATGTAAATATCTATTTTCTTTTTTTTTATATTGGGGAATTTTATTATATTATACTTAGAATTCCTTGTGAGATTATAGTAATGATTCAATTTATTTTTGAAATAGTTTTTATGTTGAAGTGTGGGTATATGTCATATGTTGATAAAAAAGTGTTAATTTTTGGTGTTATTTGTTGAGGAAAATTTTTTCTTCACAGTTTCACCTTGGTTAGGTCGCCAATTTATTGGGAGGCATGGGAAACTAGCTCCATGTTTTGTACGAATTTTTGAGGTTGTTGAGTTATTATGGAAAGAGTCATACCATTTTTCACATCCACCATTGTTGATGTTGATAAATAATGTGTTCCATGTACCATAGATTTGGAATTACCTTCCTTCCCAACTCTTGTGTTGAGCTATGAGGATATTGATATTGATCCCAATTTATTCAATATTGTTCATCTAGTCAGGACTATTGATTTTGAGACAATGTTACCTTATGGGTGGATGACACCCTTGGTCTATTTTCTCCCATTCCATGGTTTTGATTATCATAATCATGGGATTAAGAGTCATTGATGAGAGAGTAGTGGATGCATCTCATTTTTAATGAGTCTTGTTGAGTGGATTATTGAGGATAGAGTGTTTATATGGTGGGGTGGTTTTTACATCCTGTTACATGGTTTCAGTTACTCCTCAATCTTATTGTTGACCATTAATTGGTTGGGTCTTATGTTCATGAGCTTTCAGTGAAATTTTGAAAATTTTAGATTCCCCTGGGGATTTTATGGGTAAGCTCATTGTTAGGGGAAACCATTTGGTTTGGACCAAAAATCCAGGAACCCTTTGATGGTGCTTAATAATGGGTTGAATGATTTTTTTCAAACTGTAAAACTATACCCTCTAAACCATGCAACCATTTCCAGTGGGAGTTTACATGTTTTTTGAATTGATAAACAATCGGTGTTCTGAACAAGGAGATACCATGCATTCCAAAGTGATTGGCCTCAATGTTTTGGCACACAATTTATCAAAACGTGTATCCCTTCCTAGGAAAACAAGAACCAATAAATTAATTAGTCCAAAAATTTATTTTAAAATACCAAATCCCAACTCAACTTACTTAATACATAATTTCTTCTATAATTTTATTTTATCTTCAATGGAGGCTCCCAAAAAGTTAGTTTATCAATTCCAATCTCCAACACTATCAAATCATTGAATTAGTAGATGATCTGATCCATCTCTCATAAGTGGATCACCTTTGTCAAAATCTCTACTAATATATATTTCCTTCAACTGTATAGTTTGATTGATCATCATGTATTTGATTGATTTAATCATTTTTTGATTGGTTATTGAATAAAGTATGATTTTTATATCTCAATAGACTTCATATTAAAATGGAATTTTTGTGGTGGGTGTTGAACGTTGGATTTCAATGATTAATGGTAGGTGTTTTAGTTTGAGATTTTCCATGTAATTGAAACCTTTGATTTTTATATTTTTCTGTAATGGATTTCAATTGACATATAAAACATTTAAATGATGTGATTTGATTATGGAATTTGAAATGAAATTTATTTTGGTAAAAACATCAATTCCAGTGGAATTAGAATTCTGAGGTGAATTTTTCAGATTATGGAATTGATGAATTTATTAAGAATTCCGTTGAGAAAATTGAATAAAATTGAAAAAATGGAGACTGTGATTGTTTTTTCACTGAAATGGCATGAAATGATACAAAAACATGTTTTTTTTAAATTTATTTGTGATATTGACACTAATTTTTTTAAAATTGAATTGTAATTGAAGATTTATTTGAACTGAGATGATTTGACATTTTATATTTATTGATTGAAACATTGTGATCCTTGATAGTTAGTTAATTATTTGGGAATATAAAACTATGATCTTGACCCAAAAGTAATGGATTAATGATGATAATACAAAAAGCCATAGTACATCATTATTATCCGAGATGGGATGTTGATTAGTCCTATTCGGCCTGATCCTAAGGGTCATTTTCACACAAACTTATCCAGGATCACTTATTTGAGAATTATGAGGATCCTATAGTAAAAAACTGTCTTGCTTCATGAATCATGAAAATGGTACTTGTGGTGTATGTGTTGATATATATTCCATTGATTAAAGAAAGACATTATTCAAGAATAATGATTTATATATATAATTTTATCCTAATGTTTTATTTAATAAATGATTGAACAATTTTCTGTCTCTTGAAATGAATACATCTTTTGTTTTCAATATAAATATTATATGTGATCCCATGGTCTATTTTATTTTAAATTGAATGAATGATTTGGTTTACTCTTATAGGATATAATATGGAACACACGTTCAGATCCTACGATGTTTTATAGTTCACACCCTACCATTTAAATTTCATATTTTTGTACATTCTCATTGAATGTATGAGAAAAGTGAATGCCTAATTTGATGGTGGAGGATATTATTAATCCTTTGGTCTTGGATTGAAGGACATGATCAGTTATGATTTTATCCATGTGTTGTATGGGGTGTTTGAGTTTTAATTATATATATACATAGAACAATGATGATTTAATTATTTGTGGTTTATTAAAATTAATTGGTTTCTAGTACATTCTCACCGTGGGGTGTTGAGTGTACTTACTTTTAATCTTTTATCATCCATTGTTTGCAGGAAAATTCATTCTAGACAATATGATTCCATATACTAATATCCATCCTTGTAGTGTTTTGGAATTTACATCATTCCAGGTAAGATTCAGATATATAATTAGTGTACTAGGGTATCAAATACGGTTCATGACATGGCATGTGTGGAAGATATGAAAAATGAATCATATCCCTCCATGGAGATGGTGGACCACACATACACATGAACAAGGTTATCATTTCATATAGGATGGAAAGGGGAAGAAAAATTTCATAACATTAACATAATAAACAATATGTACAATAATTATACTAATGACATACATTCAATATTCTTATATACTATTTAGTGAATAGTGATGATGAAATAAAATTAAAAGGATTTGGTGAAGTTGATTACCCCATCATTGATAATCCTCCTTTGGATTACAACTTCATTCTTATAAGGATTGTATTATTTGAAGAATAGAATCTATAAGACGTGGGGAGTGAATTTATGAATATATTTTGGTAGGTATTGGATGAAAAAATGGATCAATGTTATTAAATAAGTGATGGAATAGGGATCCCTTTTACAAGCGAGGTGGTAATCTTTGTTGTAAATACATGAAACATTATAATATTATAAATTAATATACAAGTAAATATAAAAACATGGAAACTAAAATTAATTTATAAGGTATTTTAATGTCCAAATATATTCACCTAATCATATTTATACAAGATATGTGATATTTGTAACCATATATTTTATTTTACCCTCATCGTTAACCCTATTTAACCTTATCTGAGGTGACTATTTTTGAAAGTAGTATATTTTAATTATGAAAAAAATAAAACTGTCCACATCAATTTTTTTTTTAAATATACCATTATTTAATAGAGAAAATTTTATCAAATTTATTTTCTATAATTTTCAGAAATTAATTGTAAAATTATCACAAAAAAATAAAAAATATAGAAAAATTCATATTTAAGTATAACAGTGAATTTAATCAAATTACCTGACAATTAGAAACCATTATAAAAATGAAAACATCTATTATGGAATATGTTATCTAAAAATTTATTTATATAAATTGATTAAAAATTAATATTATTTTTAATATCAGACCACAATGCATGTGTAATATTAGTTTTTTAGAATATCATATATTTTTACCATCAAATGAGTTTATTTTCATTTATATCCAATTGGTAATCAAGATATTTAACATGTACATGTGAAAAAAATATTTTTATATTTACAATGATATTATTAATTTCATATGTAATACATATATTAAATATACAATTCTCATTAAAGAATTATATCAAAATAACTCTTTAGGATCAATTGTATTTCCTATGTGAATTTGAAATTATTCGTAACTAATATATTTCATTTAAAAATAATATAATGTGATTAAATTTACAATTTTTTATAATTGTTCCAAAAAGTATTTTTTTTGTAACACACCATTATATTAAAATAAAACTATGTTTGTTAACGTATATGACACACATAACCAATCATGAACGAACCATAAAATAATTTTATTAAAATAAGAATCAGAAACCCAAGTCATTGAATTGGTGGGTAGGAATAGGATTAAAATTATTGTTAAATATTTATAAATTCAATCCAAAATAATAAATTTATTTAAAATTGTTTGGAAATAAACAATCAATTATTAGTAAAGGCATTTATGGATTCAAAAACATGTTTTCTAAAAAAATTATCATTAATACATTTGTCATAAAATATATAAATTTATTTTTCCTAATTTAAGAAACTATATTTTATAAAAATTAAATAATTTTTTGAAATAAGTGTACCAAATTTTATTAGTTTGAATTTTTTGTATTTTTTAGAAAAGATTTATTTTTTAGTACTTAGAATAAATATCAGTTTTTTTATAATGTTGTTGTCCTTAAATTTAATTTTATCATTATGATTTTAATTTATTAAAAAATTAACATAATTATAATTTAGTAATATATAAATAATTTAATTAAATTTTAATCCTAATTATACATAATTTTGGAATAAGTTCATTTTTATGCTTAAAAACTGTTTTTCTAAACATGCAGTTTTTCATAAAGTGTTTCATTTTTATCATAAATTAATTTCTTTCACATATATAAATTGACTTTTAAAAAATGGATAAAATATTTATAATCAAGGGGTAATTTTTTAAAAATCGGTCCCTTTTAGTATTGGTCATTATGTTAAGTATCGAGACTAAATATTTGTCACTGTTGTAATAGTAAATCAAGAAATAGTGGTTAATACAATGTGACAAGACCTAAAAAATATCCCTAAATTTTTTATTTATTTTATTATAAAAATTTGATTATACCATAATCATTAGTGGATCAAAAATTTGGAAATTTATTGCTAAATTCTTATTATAATGACGGTAAAATAATTTTATGTAATGATTTCAAACAAATTCTCACTCTATTTAAAAATATCAATCATTTTCTCATATAGATAAAAAGATGTTGTTTTTTGTTATAAATTGTTATTCAAAGGAAATATATAAATTTATTTTTCCTAATTTAAGAAACTATATTTTATAAAAATTAAATAATTTTTTGAAATAAGTGTACCAAATTTTATTAGTTTGAAGTTTTTGTATTTTTTAGAAAAGATTTATTTTTTAGTACTTAGAAAAAATATCAGTTTTTTTATAATGATGTTGTCCTTAAATTTAATTTTATCATTATGATTTTAATTTATTAAAAAGTTAACATAATTATAATTTAGTAATATATAATTAATTTAATTAAATTTTAATCCTAATTATACAAAATTTTGGAATAAGTTTATTTTTATGCTTAAAAACTGTTTTTCTAAACATGCAGTTTTTCATAAAGTGTTTCATTTTTATCATAAATTAATTTCTTTCACATATATAAATTGACTTTTTAAAAATGGATATAATATTTATAATCAAGGGGTAATTTTTTAAAAATCGGTCCCTTTTAGTATTGGTCATTATGAGAAGTATCGAGACTAAATATTTGTCACCGTTGTAATAGTAAATCAAGAAATAGTGGTTAATACAATGTGACAAGACATAAAAAATATCCCTAAATTTTTTATTTATTTTATTATAAAAATTTGATTATACCATATTCACTAGTGGATCAAAAATTTGGAAATTTATTGCTAAATTCTTATTATAATGATGGTAAAATAATTTTATGTAATGATTTAAAACAAATTCTCACTCTATTTAAAAAAATCAATCATTTTCTCATATAGATAAAAAGATGTTGTTTTTTGTTATAAATTGTTATTCAAATGAACAATTAATTTTCATTACTATAAATTATTATTAGTATTATGGATTTTTTACATCAAGATGTTTGTTCAATGAACATTCTCATGAAATTCAAGATTTGAACCTCACATAGAATAAAATTCGTTGTCTGAGAAGATAAAGGAATTTATACCGATGGGAGAAGATTGGATTTACATGTGTCACAACCAAAATCATCCTCGATTAGGCCCAAAAATATCTTTTTGTGACTCTACATTTTTCGTGGGGGTAAGTGGAAGTAGTGAAGGGACCAAGACAGAGGGATGGGACCACAACCAGACACTAATCTTGAAGAGGGATGTGGGGGTGTATCCCATGTTGTATGGAGTAGAGGATTCTCCCATGAACCTAAAAACCCAACCTATGACCACCCATGCACACTAAAAAACAATCAAAATAGGATTCCCACATATCACTTATTAGGCACCCATGGTGTAGACCACCACTACATCAGGAACATACACCGATCACTTATGTCTGGTACCTATGCGAGAAACCTCATTTGTCTAGGGTCCCCTAATTTCCTATAAATGTGACCCTTGGAAACCCCATTTGGAAAACAAGATAATCAGATGAAGACCCCAATATCTGTCCATTCATCCCCAAAACCCAAGTCTCCAAAAATTCTCCATGTAACTCTCCAAAACCCAAGAGAAGTAGAAATTATGGGGTATATGTAAGACAAAATTCCATTTAGTCTCTAAAACAGCAGAAACGTGAACGAGGAATTGTTCACCCCTAATGAGTTACCACACATTAATGGTCACATTCCATTAAAAGGGAACCATGCAAGACCAATCTAGGGACTCTCTAAAAGACCTAGGGTTCCTAGTCTAGGGCCTCACCCATGTTGCGTTTCAATTTTGATCCATTGTCGTAGGCATACCAAGCTCATGTGGGCATATTCCTATTGTCTAAAGAATTCCAAGTTCCTCCCAATTCATGTGTGAGTCATCTATGCACACTAATTCAGGACCTATGTGATCCCCTCTTTGATCCCTCTTCGAAGTCACCAATGGTTGGATCATGTCCCTTATGATCCATCACATGAGGGGGAATAATTTGAAAGATCCACTAAGGCCTCTATAATTTCCAAACCCTGGGAAATGGTAGGAGAATGTGTCTACCATTTGGATTTGTATTCCTACAGTAAGATGTTTCCTGAACTTATCCTACCAGATGGTAAGGATCATATAGGTGTGTGTGGAATTTTATTCCCATGGTTAGGGGGACCATGAATTTGGGGATGATTTAATCAAGTTCCTTGTCTTGGATAAAAGTTTTAATACCATTTCATACCTATGTCATATCTAATACCTGATCCCTCCTGTTCCCATTGGGGAGTTTTAGGATTATGATTTATTTTCCACTCAACAAAGAATTAGATCATCCTCCCATACTTAGAGAAATATTTTAGGTCATACCTCTAGGGGTAATCCCATTGGCTTTCTAGAAGAACCTATTGTGATTCCTTCCATCCTCAGTCTCCATACCTTGGACCCATTTCATGGTAAGTTAATGAGAGGAATGTTTCATAACCTCTACCACTTCCATCAGTAGAGGAGGAGAGTTGTGTAGTTTTCCAGATCATCCACTTCCTCTTGTGTCTCACATTGAATAATTACTCATCCTAACTCATGTTTCCCCAAAGGATAGCAATGATCATGGAATCCACACCATCATATGCATGATTAGGTAGGGGGTCTTCCTTTGAATATTCAACTCTCCCATATTTCGAGTTCCTCCACATGTGTGGGTCCTCAAGGCCATGTATCCAACCATAGTTGAATGCATATTGAGTGCATTTTCTTATCATATAATTCTTCTTGATTCTCAAACCCATCATGACTCACATTGTCTTAGAGGTTGATGATGGGCCTGACATTCAGATGATCTAAAAAAAATTTTTTGGGCATCATTTAATGTGTAATCCCCAACCAAATTAAAGGCATCCTACTTTGTGTAATCCCCAAACTTTCACTAATGTGGGAATCATCATTATGAGTAATCCTCCATCCATGCTAATCCACATGCATCATTCTCAAGAGTAACCTCATTATATATCTCCATTAACATGGGAATATATCTTATGAGTAATCCTCAATGAAAATCTCTATTCAACAAGGAATCTTTTTTTTGGATTAATCCCAACATAATACCCTCAAACGGCCCCACTCCCCTGCAAGAAAAAAATTTAGAGGGAAGCCATATGAATGAGTTCATGAAACTAAATTATGTGTGATTTGATTCTCATCCTAATAGGATAAATATGAAGACTCCCTGTAGTAAAAACACAATAAACCAATTACGCCCTATTCTATCTATGCCACATTCCTAGTAGGGATTTATTATACATGGAATTTCATGCAACTTCTAGGTCCCCTAGGCCACTTTCTCATATCTCATATAACAAACATTAATTTGGTACCATTTGCATAGATAACATTACCACATGATGATCAACTACACAGTTTGTTCCTAATCACATGACCTTAGAGTGTTTGATTTTCATTATTAAGTGTCACCAAACTATGTGGGTTCTAATTCCTTTACTGTTGATATGTAGGAACCCGTCACATGGGTTCGATGCCAAAATAAAATCATCGTTCGTCTCCCAATATGATGATGTACTCCAGACTACCCAACTATGTGTCTGTAAAACTATAATCTTCATAATAAAAACTAAATAACATATAATTAGTAACTAAAAGGATAACATGATGAGAGAACCTCAGATATATACAAATATATACATTGACGACGAACCATGGATACATTAAAATGAATCTATATGACTTTCTTTCTAATAGATTATTTTTAATTCATGGGAACATTTGTCATATTTACGAATTAATGAAGTATTATTGATCATATCTTAACTTTTTATAGAGTCCCGGAGTAGGAAAAAATTCCCCCCCAATAGTGTGTGATGAGCCTGAAATCCCATCATCGAGATGAATATGGGTTATTATCTATCATTGTATAAATTTTCTAAGGATCACTAGGCTTTCAAAAGTAGGTACCCATGGATAAAAAGTTATTGTGTGTTTTCAGTTCTTTGAAAATCCACATTGGAAACAATTCAGAAATAGTGAACCTGACATGAATGATTGCACAAAACTCATACCTATGCAAACAAAAATATGAAAAATGAATATCTATGTGGATGAGACAAATATGGTGAACCCAACATTATTCATTATCAATGATGATAATATCCCACACCTATAAGACCCCTTTCAAATTCATAAATGAATGTGGTCCAAACAATGAAATCAATTATGAAGTTGTTCATTTAAATGATAAGATTCTTTGATAATGATTTATTGTTTGTATTTTTCGAATAACCAAATAATTTTTTCCAAAACCCGCTCAATCCAATGGCTTCCTCCTAGATATCACAGATATATGGCCAACTATTTCCCATACTGAGTCTTCATCCAAGGAAAGGATGCCATCACCAACCAAGTATCATCAATGATGGATATATAATGCACTAGTTTGGGAGTACCATCAATATGGTACTGTCTTGACCATGGAGGATTCCAAACAAGACCTACCACTTTCAAAACCCACCACTCATCATGTCAGTGATGACTTGCGATCTATAAAAGATGACACCAACTTCCATCATCAACCGTTTTGAGAGATTACCCCTAGAATGTGACAAAAAATCCCTTAAATAACATTGTGTGGTTGATTATGAGGTTTCATGAAGCATCGTCCATAATTATCATGGTTACATATTTGTGCATCTTTCAAAAAATCTCCACCACCAATGTTGTGCGGTTGTTATTCCATAACATGATAAAGGCGCCATCCTCATATAACATTCCCATTTCATCTAGACCCATTATCGAATGAATTCCCCCTAGGGGAAGTGACTGATCACTAAATAGTAATGGAAAACCCCTCCACCCTCTATAAAATCCCATCGATCCAGTTTGAGGTCCATCTTTGAGCAGTCGCATACAACTCCTTTCATTAATTCATCCTACCAAAAGCCTTTTCTGAAAGCATTCAAGGAACCCCACAATTCAAATCGTGTTTAATAAAAAAAGAAGGAACATATACATAACAATATTTACTAATACTTACTATAGAGTCATCTGGAAGTACCCAAATATTATCACCCTCGAAGTGTGGAATCCATACAAAAGTAGATGAACACACCTTTCCTTAATCATCAAGACTACAAAAATATTCATCTGGAAGCACTCAGATATGTTATTCGGAATGTCCTGGCAATGATTAGGGGGAAAAATAAACAATGACCCCACAAAACAAAGGTAACTTTTTATTCCAATGATATAAATATAAGTATAGGATCAAGAACATTCACCTTCTCCATATACAGAATGGGAATATATCCTCATTCCAATTAATAAAGTCACCATGAATATCATTGTAATGGTAAAAGGGAATATGTAAATCCATGTTCACATCTGAAAGTCTATGTTTGGACATCAATAGAGTAACAATATTTGTTCCAAAGAGATCGACACATAACTTCATCGTTAAAAATGGGGCGGCTCATCAGCATGTATCCCCAGAATAGACACTCACCCTCTGCTCACGTTCAGGTGGGTCAACATGAAAACTCCTTTGTTATATATAGACAAATCTTTTTAGGACATTCAATCCGTCCTGTAATAGGTTATTTTCTCATCAAAACAATCATTCCAGGGTATTAATAAACCCTTATCAATGAAAACCACATCCCCCAGCATGTGACCCTTAGTAGCTCAAAAGAGGTCATCTAAGAAGAAGCCTCGCCGAAGATGATTGGAAGATAAATAGTTACTTAATGATCATAAAAAACATAATTATAGATTTCATTAGGCCTAGAAATGATATTTTGGTAGATCAAGATCCTACTCCCATATAACTATATTACAGGAGCAGTAGGATTAATCCAAAAGGTCCTCACCAAAAACATCACTATGCTGGACTTTTTTCATTACCACAATCTGATCGATCTCGAGATCCCATATCATCATGGAAGCCAAAAAATTCTTCTATGTGAAAAAATTATCACGAATTATTAGGTTTTTTACCTAGATGTAATCCACTATGTGGTCCTCCCCATGATGGTGATTTCTGTGTTCGTTCTTTCTACATTTTTTTCATGTGGTCAGGAAAATCATTTAATTTTCAATGAAGTAATGATAAATCCCTCTTAACATGAGGAAAATGAAAAATAAATAACATTCATGTATGATTCATTTCCAGTAGTAGGTGAAAACCATTCTCATTTGTAAGACAGCAAAAGATGATGTTCATTCTTTGAACCTCCTTTAGAACACCTGATATCCACCATAATAGAGGAAATCCCAAGAAATATCACCACATATGATAAGGTGGTTGGGAATCATAAACTCTAGTCAAACTAGGAAGAGTAAGCACAAGAAACATTTGATGGATATCATCTAAATATGTAGAAACTACTAGCTAATGATGACATGCTTTCCATGTTCCATCCTTTTTCCACCACTTGCTATGACATTCGAAATGCGTTTTTGGAAGATTGTTTGAATGAAATCCACCTCGATATATGGAAAATATTTTCATAACATGATAGATAAAGTATTAAACTATGATATATATAAAATCCATGTCAAGGTAGTAGAAGCATTGAAATGAAAAAATTACGTGGAGGCTCTCCTGGATGGATGAAACCCAGAGAAATAGGAAGAACCCTTAAGCATGCATTGCTAAACATGATAAAAAGCTTACATTAATATATTGATGATACCCCATCTGGTGTTCATACTAATGTACAGGGTGTGCATAGATCATTACATTTTACGACACTCCCAAACCAATAATTCCTATCAAAGGTTGTATCATGAAACGTGATATGCTTATGTTGAATATAGAAAACGTTCCCCATTCAGAGCTAGATATTTTATGATTAAAAAAAGTCCCCCACCACCTCTCACTGATGTAGAGACTGACAATAGTAGGATATTGAATTACTATTTCATAATGAATCTGAAAATATTGAGCGGGACTACCATTAAATATAATTCAACTATTAGATATAACATATGTTAGAAATATAACAATAGTCATCGAAAATGGGTGATGTAACTGCATACCGAATGATGAACCCAACCCATTATTTTGCAAAGATCCATAAAAATAGAAAGGTTTTCAAAATAATAGAATATGTGGAAGATCAGATGCAACCCCACCCTACAGGGTTGGGGTTTCTTAAATGGAACATTTCATGTCAAAAAAACAAACCCGGAGAGTGGCTAAAGTGGAACGAGAATATCATCATATGTTAGGTGTGGGGACTTTTCCACCACTACAACATCCTCCTCCGTGGATACCGGTCTTCTCATGATTAGTGGAAGTTCTGTAATGTGAATCATCCTAGTTTTTCCTATCCTTTAATCATGTATCATCATTGGGGATGTGTATGATTCAACTATCTACATAGTCACTTTTGGTCATTATCTTCCAAAAAGCTCCTAGAGAATTAAAAAAGTAGGGGGAAAGGATTCATAGAGGGTATATAAGAAGAAAATCTCAAAAACAATGATATAATTCATGTACTTCATTGCACATTATTTTATGTCATTAGTACTACCTTTAGGAATCATATAGAACATGATACCAATTTTGAGGATGAGTCAAATGAAGTGGTCTCAACTCATAATGTGGTCCATATAAAAATAATTTAAGGACATGTGCATAAATAGAACCAATGTGTTTCCTTGAATTAGGTAATTTATTTAAATAATACATCATTACATTCTTGAAAGGAATCCAACACAAAAAGTGGTAGGGGTCAAATTATGCATCACCTCTCTATTAAGGATGTTATATCCATATCAGATGAGAAAATACATTCACAATATGAGGATGAAATAAATTAATTGAGGAGACATAATTGATTGATACTCTACGGAATACTTACTACAATATATGATTTTCAAGAAGATCACTGACTCACAATTCCAGCTAGCATGCCTCAATAAATGGGGTTTGTTAATGCAAGTGAAGTAGATCTGCAACATCTGATCAATGTGGGATATTAACCAACAATATAAAAGGATCCCATATTAGATGATCATAAGTTTACCTAGTTTGGTGAGAAACTAGATAAAGACCAGGAATATCCTAATATAACTATACCTATGAACTACCCATGTAAAAAATAGCAGTACCACCACACAAGGTCCTACTAGCCGTTGAACCTTATCAAGCTCCGGCCCAACCATACATTTCTAGGGGCTAATAAAATATCTTGAGTCACTAATGGAATGATTATAATCTATAAAAGAATGAATTTAATCAATAAAACTAGAAAATAATCTTTAACCCTAATGAATATATCCAAATCTTCCCCCACAAAACATTGGAATCTATCATTTACCTCTTTAGAAATCTTGGGAGACCCAAACCAAAATTTGATGCATTTCCTCTCTTAATGAGATCCCATGATGGGATCCCTGAATAACATGAGGCATTAAAACATAGGTTATTTGGGAAATCACATTATGGTATATCCTTTTAGGGTATATAATTTTTCATGCTTAGTCAATTATGGGGTGGGAAGACCTCTGAGAGAATTTTCTCTTACAGTTTAGGTGGACATTACAGAACACCATAGTCTTCGATATAAAATACTCAAAATAGTTTAATACTGAAAAAGATTCAGTATTATTTTCTCAGTGTAATTTTTTAATGAACTCCTTATTCATACTTATCCCTTACGAATTTTTATTATTCATCTGTATAGTGAATCATTGCAATGAGTTCTGCATGCCATTGATTCCTGTGAAATACACCAGAGGGTTTCAAGACCATGAAAATATTTATAAAAAGTTAGAAGAATCCATTTAAAATACTATGTAAAAGTATTTATTATTTCCATTAACTCCGGTATGGAGAACATTAAAAGAATATAATTCTAGTATAACATTTTAGCATGACCCTATACCCGATCCTGCACCAAATCCCACACCATATCGTGTGGATACACCTCCTAAGTGGTAGATAACAATTCCTTCCTCGCTAGGATGATTCATAAAATAAATGGTGATTGAATTTTGAGGAGATAAAAAAGTTATAATATTTTTGTAATTACCAAGTACTCAGCTACTTCATTTCAACATTGGAAAACAACATGATAATGTTTCCAATGTTTAGGAAACCAAACAAAGTGGGTGATAAAGATATCAGAAATTATTTTCCCTTCTATAATGCATTGGGGAATACTATCAAGGTATTTATCATTTTTAAATACCTCTTAAAAAATATGGTGGACATGGAGTAGGTGATGTTAAAAAATTCTCCTCCCCATGTATCATGGGTCTACACCACTGATCGTAAGGAAGTTAAATAATGGAATGATGTTAATGTAAAGTGTAATAGCCCGAGTTTTAGTAAACAAAATATTTCCACATAAAATAATATTTTCAATTAAAATTAAATAAATTATTTTTGGATAAAAAGTATATAAAAATATAAAAACTTAATTTTTAAGAAAGTCTTATTTTAAATACTAAACCATTTATTTTAAAATACAACATTTTAAATACAAAATATATATTTATGTTTCTAGAAAATGTAAATTATAAAATTATGTTTATAAGTGAAAATTGTTTTTAATAATATTGTTATTATTTTATATAATTTAATAATCAATAATATTATTAATAAAAACCCCATAATCCTAAAATTTTGTTTGAAATTAATTTATATATATATAAGATAATGGAAAGGGTTATAAATAAAAAATTTAATTAGAATATATAAAACCATATATTGATAAATTTTGAGATATGTTTAATTTTTTTAACATGTATGTTTAATTAGAAATTTGTAAATAATATATATATATATAAATGAAATTAAAATAATAATTTTTGTAATAAAAATATTTTAATAAATAAAATTAATATGAGTGGAGGGAGTAGCATACTGTCAATGTTGATGCCCCCTCATATTCTTCCCCTTCATCGTGCTTAGGGAATGATAAATCATCACCATCCCCAATTTACTTTTGACCCACTGATGAATCCAGAAATTCTCGTCCGGTGTTTTTCTGGGGGGGTGAGACATGACTCATTCGGGAATCCCTCCACTCAGGATAGCCACGTGTGGACAAAGCCCACACCCCATCGGAGTTCGGTTGACCTACAACCCTCACCGGAGGTCTGTGATGTGATGTAATTTTGTTTTTCTTCGGGAAAACTATTTTATGAATAAATATACTCATGGTTATGTCGTATTTTGAAGGTACGGATGAACTGACTATGAGTTTAGGAATTTTCATTTTTTGTTTCGGGTCCCTTTGACCAAATCAGGGTTTTATTTAATTGGGATGTAGGGAAGTCATGTTGTGACAGAATCAGCCATTCAAATTGAAACCTTCTTTATGGTTATCAAGGAACTTGGATTTCTGTATCTGGGTATAAGATGGTCTTACATGATAATGTGGTACAAATAAAGGTTTTTCTTCGTGGTATTATTTTTGAAGTAGGTCCATGTAATGTCATTTTCTTCTTTTTATAAATTTTTTTATGTTTTTTCAAAATGAGTCTATGTTTATCAATAGTAATTAACCCATAGAGAAATTCATTTCCTTTATTCAATTTAGTGTTGAAATCACCAAAAAAGTAAAGGGATTTGGTTTTTAAAAATACATTCAAATCATTTTTCTCTTATTTTACAAATTTTTTCATTGTTGTTCAATTTTTTCCCAATTACATAGTAGTAGTATATTTCTCAAGGAAAGAGGAACATATTTAAACATATAATTAAATGAATAAAAATGTTTCCCCATTAATGATTCGTGTACACAATATTATATTAGTGCATTATTATGGTATTTTGATTGTTCTTATGTATTTATCATTGTACAGTAATTCTTTTGTTTTTCTAGAAAATGTTCAAATAGTTTTTGCTTTCATGTTTCAAAATTTATTTCTATGTTTATCGATAGTATTAAAATCATCCTAATGTGTAATTATTTTCCATATTTCAAGGTAGTATGGGTGTCTCTTGTACATAAATGGAATTTTATTTTCCTAAAAATTTTCTTGTATTTTCAATATATCATTAGAATATATCCCTCCATGATTTTCAATTCATTTCTGTGTAGTGAAGCCTGCATGGTAGGAGGTTTTATTTTGCGAAAAATTATAAGGTATTATATGAAATACATGTATTTTATGCTAGTTGCTATTAGTATCTTTTGAAGTAATTATTATGTGACATTTGAAAATGTTTTTTTGTGATAGTGAAGAAAACCATGATTTTTTTTATGAATTCACCATTTCAAAAATTTCCTACGAAATGGATTTATTTATAACATTTTAAAAAATAAAGTGTTTATTTTATAAAAAATATTCTCAAACAATTCAATTGATTTATGTGATTTAGTTATTTAACTCCATTTTTCATTTATTCAAATATTAATTTCTAATTTTTGGTGATTTAAATAATTATTTTCCTATTATGGGAGAAGCAATGAAAATGTTATTAGAGCTATGCATAAATATTTTTAATACATGTGAATTTGAAAAATTCATATTCAATCTTATTTTAATTTATCAATAGTATACTTATAATATTATTTTTATTGTTTTCAAGATTACATGGTGATCTTATTATATTCTTACTTAACGATCCATGTTATGTTTTGAATATAAAAATTGCTTAGGTTCATGCGACATATTGCTCAAAAAAATAATTTTGAACAAGTAAAGAACTTCAGCTGCACTCTTATAAATACAAGTGTTACTTTTAGAATTTCAAAATAATATAAATTTGATATTAATGTTTTGAATGTACATATATATATGTCTATTTGTGTGAGTGTGTTTATGTAAATATGATGACATGTTTTAAATCACAACTCGTCGTGGTTCTCCATTTGAGAAAATTAAATTAATGAATGTTTTTTTAATTCATGTTGATGTATAAAAATTATTATATGTACAAACATACATACATAAACATATATATATTCATATATATACATATATATCATTTCATGTGATACATATTTATTTAATGTATGGGTTCATATATACAAGACTCTTAATGTAAATATAAAAATTTACTTGTATACATCATTATTTTATGTATGAAATCACGTTATATATATGTATGTAAATGTGTACAAATTATGTAAAATTATTGCATACATAACAGTGAAAGTATAAACATGAATTTATAAAGAACAAAGGGGGTCTAGCCACCTATATCTGGAATGATGCTTCTTTACAGAGTGGGAGAATCTACAGAGATAGAAAATATGAGTCTAGTGACTATGACTTGTACCATCACTATTGATTCATTATTAGTGACTGCTTTATTTGATAATGCTCAAATCATTTTTTTCATTTCATCAAGTATTATGATTCTACTTAATCATTCCATTGAGATTTTATATTATGTGATAGATATTACTAGACCCCTAAAATGAAGATGGTTTAGGGTATTTGTTGTCACTATTTTATGTACTATTTATCAAAGATTTATCATTCATGGGATTCTCTACTTCTCAACATTAAACATATTGACATCAAATAGGGGATGCATTGGACATTTCCAATAAGTATTCAATTGATATCTATGTTCTGGGGGTCTCATTTACTGCACTCGATACACTGTGTAATGACTTTCTATAATAATGGTACAAATGGTGGTTTGGAGCCAAAACTTATTATTAGAAGTTGGGAAAATTTGTCAATGTTTTTTTTACATTGAGCATGAATTATTGAGTTATGATTTCCATATAGTTTTTGTCGTGTTTCCAAACATCATTACTTAAGATTTATATGGTTATTTATCGATAATTGAGGTAGAGTTATCCATTTATCATTTATCTCATACTTATCTTGTATCTATTCCTTCATACAACATGATACCAGGTGAAATTAAAGAGTTTATGACTCAATTGGATGATCTTTTAGAGGATGTATTTATATGGACGAGTGTATCACCTTGGGCAGTGTGTGTTCTCTTTTATATGAATGATGATGGGTCACTTTGCATACGTAGTAATTGTCAAATAATAAATTGAGTTATTGTAAGGAACAAGTATCTGTTTCTTTGGAATGATAATCTATTTGACTGGTTGATGGGGTAAAAGTTTTTTTGAAGATTGATCTTCAATTTAGTTGTGAAAGGTTACGAATAAAATATTCTGACATTCTGAAAACTACCTTCAAGAGAAGGTATGACCATCATGAATAAAATTTAATGTCATTTAGTCTAACCAACGATCATGTGGTCTTCAAGGGTTTGATGAATGGGATATTACATCACTATCGTGATCCTTTTTTGTAGTCATTATCAATTACAACCTTATTTAATCTATGTTCGAGGAGGATCATGTGATTCATCTGAGAGACGTTCTGTTATTATTTATTAATTAATGACTTTTGGAGAAGGAATAAAAATGTTATTATTGGATTTATGAAGTGAATTTCTTGGTACATTTAGTGTCAGAACATGTAATATCAGTTGATCCTAAGAAGGTGAATGTTGTTATGACAAGGAAGAAACAATGGAATTATTTTGAGATTAAGAAATTCATGGATTTATCCAGATATTATATCTGGTTTGTCATATAT
Organism: Viscum album; assembly: GCA_963277665.1. Taxonomy (NCBI): domain Eukaryota; kingdom Viridiplantae; phylum Streptophyta; class Magnoliopsida; order Santalales; family Viscaceae; genus Viscum; species Viscum album. The sequence goes on from OY728151.1 coordinate 1,470,134,236, forward strand.
TTCTCAATGCTATATTATTAGGTGAATACAATAATTTGGAAGAGACAGATGTTTTATTTGGATTATGACGGTTAGATTTCTTTTGTTGAGATGAAATTTTATTTGAAAACTACTCCTGTGTTGACACTTCTTGAGGTCAGGAAGGCCAATGTGGTCTTATGTGATGCATCATGTTCATGTTTGGGTTGTGTTCTCATGCAGGGTGATCACGCCGTTACTTATGGATCTTCAAAGAATAGGAAACATGAGATGAATCACAAGACATTAGACCTTGAAATCACATCTATGATGAATTCCTTTAGATTTGGTGGGTTTACCTTTTTATATAATGGATTATCATTTATTTTGACCACAATATTTGGCATTGTATATTCTCTAAAATAGTTTTAAATATCTTCCAAAGATGTTGGGTGGAATAATATCAATATTTTGACATTGGGATCACCTCTACCCCTAGGAAAGGGAATGTCTTCAGATTTGACTTGATTTTAAATTCCAACCATGGCCGTAAAAGAATCAACAGATGAATGAAATTTAATTTCTCTTTTTTCCCAATTTCATAATCGAGTTCAGAATCCAGGGAAATATTTTTTCTTAGAAATTGTTCAGTAGACCAACAAATTTATTAAGATTATTCTTCTTGAATAATAGCTTGATGATGAATTCTATAGAATCAAATACTCAATTTATGGTGGTTATATTGTTTCTGAGTGGTAAATCTATAGGTAGGGTATTCTATATATTCATAATCATTTTTATGACTTTATCCATAAGGAATGATCTGATGGGGATTTCAATAATTCATTGTGGTATTTTCACCCAAGAACCATGACTATATTCTATGATATCCAATGTAGATTTTTGTGGACTGGAATATGTTGAGGCTCTATTAATTTTGTCTCTCCTTGTTTATAGGCTATCAATTAATTTACATGAACCTTAAACCTTCATGATTTCTCTTACTACATCTAGTGCCTATATGGTAGTGGAATGAAATATCTATAGACATTGTGGTGGGGTTAATGTATACCTAGAGAAATAAGAATTCAATATGTGTTGTGATTGCTAGGCTGACCAAATTGGATGACTTTATACCCACTTATGATACGACCAAAGTTGAGTTACTTGAAATCTCTAAGTGAAAGTGATTATTCAGTTTCATGGAGTTCAATACGATATAGTCTCTAATAAAAATCCAGATTTTAATTATTTCTTTTTAGGGGCTCATTTAGGAGGAAAATGAATCTCATGTTCATTTGAGTATGGCATACCATCCGACATTTGTAGGAAAGAGAGGGAGACCTATATAGATTATTGAAGGTATTCTTTGTTCATGTGTCCTGTATTTTGGCGAGGCTTGGAATGACCATTTATGACTACTGGAGTTCACAAATACAAATGTTTACAAGTCCATGATCAGGATGTACTATTTTGAGGCCTTTAATGGAGGGAATTTTGAATCTTTGTTCTGTTGGTTAGAGATTGGGAAAAGATGCATGGTTGGACCATGAATGGTTCAATAGATGAAAGTAAATATATTTTTTATTAATCATATAATGTTGACAGCACAAAGCTGGTATAAGTCTTATGTTGATCATCGATGTAGACTGGTGGAGTTTCCATTTGATGATCAGGTCTTCCTGAATATTTCACCTTATTTTCCTCATTGACTGATTGGTTGGAAATGGAAAAGTACAGCCCATTTTGTGTGATCTTTTGAGGATGTTGAGTGGGTGGAAAAAGTGTCTTACCATTCAGAACTTTTACCTAATTCAACATTGATACATAATGTGTTGCATGTTACATAACTATGAAGGTATATTTCTAGTCCATTTTGTGTTTTGAGTTGGAGTGATCTTGACATTGAACCTAATGTATCTATGATGGAACATCCAGTTAGGATAGTTTATTTTTAATCCACAATACTACATTTGAGTATGATGCCTTTCTTTTGAGTTCTATATAGCACAGTTATTATACTCTTTATACATGTGAGAGAGAGGCGTTCATGAAATACCAGTGGCCTCAGATGTTATATTTGTGGACTTCTTGATAGGATTAATGTGGATAGAATGATTCAATCATCTCGTGGTTGTAATATAATGTTAATATTTTTGGGTATTATTTGACCCCACCTTTTGATCATTCTTTTGTTAGGTTTGTTCCCAGGTTTTCATGAAAAGAATTGTTTTTTTTTTGTAATTTCTTTGACATGAACGATTACCGCACGATTTTCCCAAACCATGAACCAACCCTAGGGAAACAATGTAACCACAAAAATGGATGTTTCCAAGGATGGTGGATGGTTTGAAAAACCATGTTCCAAGCATGTATAAATTACAAAATCCATGAGCGAGGCACAGGGTTTTGGAAAATTGTTAAATAAAACATGGAACCTACCCAGCTAACCATGAGAGCAATGATTTGTACATCAGAAATATTGTTAGAAATTTTAATAATAAACTTTTTATCACATATTCCACTGTAACAAGGGATTTTATGAAATACTAGGTCATCATATCTATTATATATCCATTTTTACTCCTCCAACCCCCATCCAAATTGGATTGATGCTTGGTGAACAGTGTATGATTCTTCATTGGTGGGAGATATTCTATCATTCCTTCTATCCCGCTCTCTTATTATCTCATCCTTAGGATTTTTAGATATTCTTGTTGTTGAGAGGACTAAAGTCATTTTATGGGATCATGAATCTTGTTTTGATTCTTGGATCTCCATTTCTGACATTCTTCATTGAAGTTTCCCATTACGGGTTTTGTGACATGTGATACTATGATCTATAATAGGTCGGTCCAAATAAACTGGATAATTAATTTAACCTTGAATTTATGGATTTAAAATAAATTTCATTAAATGATATCATGAAAACCAAATTCTATGGAAATTTGGATTTATGTTGAAATGGTATGGATTTTGGGGGAACCCCCAATTTCAATTAATTGGTGTGTGATTTGGATTTTTTAGAAATTATTGAATTTTATTTGTGAAATTGAAATATGAAATAGTTTTTGAGAAAATGGATTAATTTTTTTTATAAGAACCAATATTTGGTTTTTTCTGGAAAAAGGAATGATTTGATTGAAAACCCATGTTTAGGTTTTTGTAGAGAAATATTCATATTGAAATTAGAGATGGGGAAATTTTATTATAAATATTTTTGAAATAATCATATATTTATTTATTATTGTTTAAGACCATTAAAACAAATGTATTTAGTGAGAAATATTGAGAAAAAATTATATGTTGAAATTACCCTATAAGCGGATTGAAACATTACCACTAAGACATAAACCTATTAGTAGATCTTATCCCTAGTGGGATGTTGGTTTGTCCATTTCTCCATTACCAATGTTATGTGTTTGAAAATTTCTATAATCACTATATTTGTGTGTGAAGATCCCATAACCAACTACTATCATACCACTTGTAAGATGACTATGTTGCTGATTTTGGAATTATTTCTATATATATTGCATTTTTTGTAAAACAACATTAAATATTTCATGTGATTCTATATAAGTTGTTTTATATAAAATATTTAGTAGGAAATTGATTTCAATGTTTCCATCAATTGAAATTGAAAGCATGATATTTTTAAATATTATATCGCACTAAGAATTTTTATATTTAAAATTGAAAGATTTATTTGGTTAATTAATTTGATATCATATTATGGAACACATGGTTAGACCCTACTAGTATTATGAACTCACATACTTCCCTTTCCTTCAAATGATTGAAGATTTTCTTCTGCTAGGTTCAAGGTAGGGGAAAGAACCAGTTGGTTATGATTCTTATTGTTGATCCTTTGTGCATGGTGTTCTATGCCCATAGAGATTCGGGTTGTTCATCATTCAGTTTATAGTAATTTTTTATTTCACGTTGGGTTTATGTACCCATTTTACATCTGGTAGAGTTCACACAATGATTTATTTTTTAGCATACTAACTTGTATCTATTTTCTTCTAATATTTATGTGAACAAATTTTCCCCACCATTATCTTTTTTGATGCCAAGTGCTTATCGTAATCCATTGGGGATGAAGAACACCCTTCAGGACATGTCAGGATCATCTTAGTTGTCAGGGTACCTAGGTATCTATGTTGGTTCTTGAAAATTGTGATTCTTGAAAATGGATTTTAGTAAGAAAGGGTTCAAATAAGAACTTTTTATAATGGAAACTAAGGAAATTAAAGTATTTTACATTCTATATCCCCCGAAATAATTGGGTTTAATTAATCTATTTTCAACCAAAATCACAGAATGGTCAAAAGTTAATTAATCAATGGATTACCATTTCATTATGACATAGAAATCATATCATATTGGTACTAATGTAGAAGGGATCTCTTAGGTTAGAGGAGGCCAAAATGAGGGGATTTAGATGCTTGATAGATGGGTCAAATCCCTTCAACCATTATAATGAGAGTTCAGTAATAAGGTTATATAATTTTTTTTATTCATTATGTTATCTCGTATTATTATATGTTCACTACTGCATTTACATAATATATGTTAAATATTTAACAAATTATAATGATGATGGATTTTGTGCATGTTGATGCTTTCAATACTGGGGAACAAAATGTCCATCTACATTATTATTCTCCCAATGAAAATTAACAACATCATTTTCCACTGGATGATGATACCATTTCAAATGAAAAACATATTGATGATGTTGAATCTGAGGAAATTTTCGATGATGAAATACCTATTTCCTATAAAAACTAGAAGCGTCATAGAATAAAAGTTCTATCAAATACTAATAAGGTGATAAAAAAGGCATACAATATGTGGATGGATGGAATGCATGTGGATATCTTGATAAACCCAAAAAGGCCATGTTTTATAGTTGTATTGGGATAAAAACTTGAATATGCATTCCATTTTATATAGTTTTGTGGTACAATATGGTTCCCACACATAAAGAAACAATTTGGGAAGACGTTAGGGTAATAATTTTATACATTTTCATTATTTTTCTAAAAACCAAAATAATGAAATTTTTATTTTCCCTTCATTGTCTATTACAAAGTGTATTTATTGTAGATGACTCGTGAATGAAATTTTTATCAATGATCACGTGATATATTCAAATAATCATTCCGAAAATTCATGAAAAGTGTCATCTAAATGATATTGAAGGGAAAATAAACTCAGACCCAGCAAAAATGTGTGCACACCTGATAAACCAACAGACATGGGATGCATTTATCAGTCATTGTGAGGATATATAACTTCAAGTACACAATGACTGGTAATAAATTTCATTAAAATACTTCTATTAATCCTTTTGACTATGATTTTTTATTTTTTTGAAATAAATACAAGGTTCTGAAAATAAGAACCATGCTGAAAAACCAACATACCCCTACCATAATGAATTGATTGGATTTTCTTCACCTTTAGAATTTGTATGTATTTATAACTGACATTAATAAAAAAATTTACATCTACCAACAACATAATTATGTTCCTTTGTTTATATACTTGAATATGAATAGTGATTCAATGCCACTTATATCCCACATCATGTTTCATGGACGAAGGAATGTGAAAATAGGGATTTGATACTAAATGATTAAAACGCACAAAATTTTGTGGGAATCATGTGTAAGTATGGAATAAAAATTTCATTAAATAAGTATTACATATAATATATTAATTATTTTCCTATATGTTTTTCTTTGAAATAGAAGCAAAAATCATCATTACCTGTACCCTATGAATATCTTCTATCAGAAGCCATGTAGTGGCTAGAACAATTTTGTCATGTAAAAGGTGTGGGATTAGGTGTGTTACTCAGAATGCATTTTAATTAAAAAGTGAATAAGAATATAATGATAAAAAATGGATGTAATGAATGCTTCATTAGGTACTCTAAACGTATAACTAAATTTTTAATCATTGATGGTATAAAATGTTATGGGAAGTGATCAAAGATATGAAATAACTCAACAAACCACAACTACATGATGTTATCTCCCCCAAATGCGCAATCATTCGTGTGAGACATTCCCCTAAAAGGGTTATTTTAGATGTGGTAATCAATATTTTAACATTTTATTTTTCTGAAATGTTAATTATGTATAAATTGATACCATTCCTCTACTAATATTCCACTAGGTCAAAATGATTGTTATATATATCTATAAACACCCTTCCATTTTCATTTTCGTTAGGGTTTCATTCACAATAAACTTGTAAATAATCTACATAAAAAACAACATTTAATAGGCCATGTGAGAGTGGGGATTAATGTATCTCATGAGACGAGCACCAAGATACCTATTACACTTGATGATGTAGATACTCATACAGCTAGTAAAGATATTGTAACATTTATAGGATGTCTATTAGATATTTTAAAAATACATGTTGATTTGGTTTATGAATTTATAATTTCATTATCATGATAACTCTTTAACAATTAATAAAAAAAGTCATTAATTGATGAATTTTATTATAGATAGACAAAGAAAGGTATAAAACATTTGGCCAAATCAAAATGATCTAAATGGGAAACCAACCAATAGAAAATGTCATAATAAATTACCTTTACCACACCCATTGAATAGCCATATATATTATCAATGAAGGTTTATTTTTATACAAAATTAGAAACTAGTTATTAAACCACAATTTATTTTGAAGAACCGATGAATGGACAAGAAAATAAAAACTATATTAGTCTAGATAATATAAATGAAATCCTCAATATTGAATTGTAATTTTTCTGAGTTGTAAATGTATATATAAATTGTGTTTTCTTGACACTTTTTCCTATAGTTGGTTTATTATGTTAATTATGAATAAATATTATTCATAAAATCTGTAGGTGTATATATTAAAATTATTTGATGGAAAAACCTTTTGAATATAAATCTAAACTCATTAGTCGTCACATCACTCAACCACAAATATTATAATTAGAACCAAACTAATATAGAGTTACAATGGAAAAACTAGACACAGTGGTTTGATGAAAAATTACAGATGATGGGATCTTCATAATATACATGATGCAGAGGTAAAAATATACAATTTAATATTTCTAATCATATATTAATTGATTTCATTACATATTCCACTTTTTAGACAACATAAGTTACTCATTTTTGTCAATTTGGATACTCCAAATATTTATATTACTGATTCAATGCATGGATACCCAACAAACTGACCACATGTGATGATGTTTATCAAATAATAATAAACAAAATGATATAATTTACAAATATAATTTATATAATATATAATATATTATGTTTTAATGAAGATTATCTTATGATATTTAAGGGTTTAAATATGAACAAAGTCCTGACTTGATGATATTCCATGAGAAAAAAAGTCTTATCATCATCTATAAAAGTATATGAATCTAGGTCTATATAATTACATTCGGGTATCAAAACATACAAGAAAACGAATTTTTTATTTTCTAAATGTTTCTGTAGTACTCAAAACATCTAAATTTTAATTATTTTGGATGTTATATGTTCAAAATTATAAAATATATCATATTTCATTTATAAATTACCAACCCCAAAGAGCTATTTAGATGATAATTTCAATTTCATCTAAAATTTTATTAATCATCTCTTTATTTAAATTTTTCGAATACGACCAAGCCTAGAAAAATATGCATATTCACTAGAGGTAATACATATTATTTTGAAATGAATGCAAAGAATACATTTTGTAAGATTATATACATACATCATTGAGAGGTGACATATATATAATGAACTCAATAAGGTTTATTCCCCCAAGAATATTTACACTTATTTTTATTCATTAATGAATTCAACAGTATCCGCAATCAAAAAGAAATATTGATAGATAACTCAGAATTCATAATTTATTCTATAGTTAAAAAGACTCTGGGTGATTTCTAGGAATCAGCCACCCCTCATTCCAATACCATGTTTTCCTAGTATAAATTCAAGTGTATTTTTTTAGTTTATAATTAATTTTTATCTAAAACACACATTGAATAGACAAAAAAAATATAATTCACTCTTATTATATTGATACTTTATGAAAATAATCCTTAAGTATTTTATGAGATGTAGTAAAAACATGTATCTCAATCTGATACAAGGATTGAATGGTATGGCTCAATGTGTGTGTTTTCAATTGTAAATTTACATTTTAGTTGAAAACACATGTCACATAATAAAAAATGAGAAAAAAAATTAATATTTTTTTATATTTTAGGAAAAATATTTATAATTCATTTTTGACGTGTAGGAGTAATCTGCACCTCAATATGACACATAGTGTACCCGATGAGACTCCAAGTGCCTGTTATCATTTTAATATTTACATTTATGTTCAAAAAGAGTTTCAATCAGTGAAACCTACAAAACATTATCATTTTGTCTTGATACTTTAGTAAAAAAATTAAAAAATCATTTAAAATATTTTAGAATCAATCACATGATAAATAGACACACAATGTTACTAGTATGACACAATATGCATGTTTTCATTTTAAATTGAAATTTTATTAAATAATTACATGTTAAATACTCAAAACTGATTAAATGCATTTATATTTTTTCTGATAAATTAGTAAAATTATCCATATGCTATTTTTTGTGTGTATGAATCAACTTCATGTCAATCTGACACATCGTGTGACTAATATGACTCCACGTGCATCTTTTATTTAAAATTACCATTTTAGTTACAAACAAACACCACATAATCAAAATAGATAAAACCCACTCCGATTATTGAGATGCATTAAAAAAATATTCTATAATTCAGTTTTTATTTTTATTATTTATCCACATTTCAATATGATAAATGGAATTCCTAATATGACAAAAATTTCATGTTTCGAGATTAGAAATGAAATATTAGTTCAACACATGTGTCAGTAATTTAAAATCAAGAAAACATGCTCAAATTATGGCCATAATTTAGCTAAATGATTCATAATTCATCTTTTATGTGAAGCGATTGATATCATGTAAAAATAACACATGAAGTAACTAGTATGACTCCATGTGTGTATTTATAGAGAAAATTTGTTTTTGTTAAAAAAGACATGTGACAAACACAAAACCGAGAAAACATATTCATTTTTATTTCATTCATTATAGAAATTATACATTTTTCATTTTTTATGTGCAGGAATCAACTAATCGTATATATAAGGCACACTATTACCAATATGACATGATACTTGTTTTTATTTTAAATTTACATTTTAGTTCAAACCATATATTAGATACTAAAATAAAAAAAAACACATTCATATTGTTCGAATAATTTTATAAAATGATCCAAAAACCATTGGTGAAATATAGAAATTTGTTGCACCACATTTGATAAACGATGTGCCCAATATGAATCGAACTATTTGTTATTCATTTAAAATGAAATATTTAGTTCAAAACATGTGTCACTTAAAGAAAACTAATCCAATATTATTTTATGATATTGATACTTTATAAAAATGATACATAAATTGTTTATGGAATGTAATAATTAGTTATATATAAAACCAATATATGATTTGAATGGTGTGAATCAAAGTACATGTTTTTAGTATAAATATACATTTTTAAAAAAGGAACCAGACATTCTCAAAATAAATAATATTCCTTACGATTTTATTATAATTTAGGAAAATTATCCTTAATTCATTTTTGATTAGTAGGAATCTACTAATCTTCTATCTAAAGCATGGTGTGACCGCTATGACTCAAAGAATATTTTTATATAAAATTAAAAAAATTAGTTCGCAACACATGTCACATACTAATAACCATGCATAAAACATTTGGGTTGTTTTGATACGTTATGACACCAATCCATAAATCATTTTTGAGGTTGAAGAATCATCCACATGTAAATCCAAAAAACATTGTGCCTGATATTTCTCAAAGTGTATGTTATTAATTTTATATTGAAATTTTACTTTAAAACCTATGTTACTCACAAAAAATAGTAAAAAAGTGATTAGGATATCATGATACTTTAGTAAAAATGATTCAGAAGTAATTTTGAGGTATAAGAATCAATCATACATCAAACCAACACATGATGTGACCAGTATGACTCAATGTGTGTGTTTTTATAATATATTGTCATTTTAGTAAAAAATACATGTGACATGATAAAAATATCCAAAACACATTCATATTGTTTAGATACATCTGTAGAATTATCCTTAAGTCATTTATAATTTTTATGTATCAACTACACATCAATCTGATGCATCATGTGACCGGTATAACTCAATGTATTTCATTTTATCTAAAACTGATTGTTTAGATAAAACCACATATTATAAACTGACTATAGAGAAAACAAATTTGTGTTGTTTTGATACATTATTAAAATGATCCATAAGTAATTTTTAATGGGTATAAATTATTTGAAAATCAATTTGAGACATGGTGTGTATGATTGGACACAAAATATGTGTTTTGAGTTTGAAAATGAAATTACAGTTCAAAACATGTGTTACTCACGAAAACCCAAGAAAACATACTCATGTTGTCTTCATAATTCGGTAAAATAAATCAAAATTCAATTATAATTTGTAGGAATTAGTCTCACATAAAATAGACCCATGATGTGATCAATATTACTCAAAGTGTGTGTTTCCAGTTTAAATTGACATTTTATTAAATAAGACACATGACATAGTCAAAAATTATCAACTACATTAACAGTGTTTTGATACTTTTGGATAATAAACCTTACATCATCTCTGATGTGTAGGAATCAACCACATAGAAACGTGATGCATGGTATGATCAATATGTCTCAAAGTGTGTCTTTATTTTAAGTTGACATTTTTGTTAAAAACAAAATTCACATACTCAACAAATTAGAAATCACATTCAGATTGTTTTAATAAATTATGAATATGATCAATTTATCATTGTTGATGTGTAGAATCAGTTTCACCTCAACATGATACACAGTGTGCCCAGTATGACTCAAAATATGTGTTATCAGTTATAAATTGACATTTTATTTCAAAACAAGTGTAACTACCTGAACATCAAGAAAATAGTCTTAGATTATCTTGATACATCATTAAAATGACTCATTATACCTTTTTAATGTGATGGAATCAGTTTCACATCAAACTGACACATGATGGGATTCGTATGACTCAAAGAGTGTGTTTTCAGTTTAAATTGACATTTAAATAAAAAAAAGGCACATTACATATTCAAAATTTATAAAAACGATTTTATTGTTTTGATACATTAAGAAAAAAAATCCTTAAATCATATTTAACATGTAGTAATCATCCACTTTTCAATCTAACAGAACATGTGATAGTGTGACACAACATGTGTTATTATTTAAGATCTAAATTTCAGTTCAAAACCAACGTTACATACTCAAAATCATGAAAAATCATTCATGTTTTTTTTGATACATTATAGATATGATCCCTAAATATTTGATGATGTGTAGGTATATCTAACTCTTTAATCTGATACTAAGTGTTCCAAGTAAGACCCAAAGATTATATAAACAATTTAAAAATGATATTTTGGTTGAAAACATCATTCCCAAACTAAAAATCAATAATACAAGACCATTTTATCTTGATACATTAAAAAAATAACTCATTAATCATTTTAAATGTGTCGGAATATGTCTTACATCAAATTAATACCGGATGTGACCAATAAGACTCAATGTGAGAGTTTTCCATTAAAATTGAAATTTTATTAAAAAATTCATTTGACAAGCTCAATATTGAGAAAACACATTCATTTTATTTTTATACATCAGGAAAATTATTCTTAAGTTATTTTTGACATGAATGAATTGACCACACGTTAATATGATACACTGTATGAACTATGTGACTCCATGTGTGTAATTTTATTTTTAATTTACATTTCAGTTCCAAACACACATAACATACTAAAAACTGAATGAAAACATTCATATTATTATCATACATTTGTAAAATGATCCAAATGGCACTTCGGATATGTAGGTATTAACAACATATAAATTGGATACACAGTGTTCCTTGTATGACTCAAGATCTGAGGTTTGGGTTTAAAATGAAATTTTATTTCAAAACATGTGTTATCCCCTTAAAACCAAGAAAACACAACAATATTGTCTTTATACTTTATGAAAACAAATCATAATTCAATTGCGACATGTAGAAATTATAATCTCATAAAATCGACAAACAATGTAAGTAGTATGACGCAAATCGTGTGTTTTTAGTGTAATTATACAATTTAGTAAAAAATACAGAAAACACATTCAAATTTCATTAATACTTTAGTAAAATTGTCAATAATTTAATATTTATGTGTTAGATTCAAACCGAAGTCAATCTGATGCACTGTGTAACCATTGTGACTCAAAGTGTGTGATTATTTGAAATATATATTTCAGTTCAAAAAACTAGTATCATACTGAAAACCTAGAAACAGGTTTTTATTATTCTGATGCTATAGGAAAATGATCCATAAATCATTTGAGACATGTAATAATAATCCTAACCTCAATCTGATATAGGGTGTTCCTGGTTTGACTCAACATGTGTGTTGCTAGTTAAAAATTGGCATTTTATTTCAAAACACATGTGGCATACTAAAAAACGAGAAAACACAATATTTTTTAATAAATTTGGTCCACAATACATATTTAATTTGTGATGTGTAGGAATCAGACATACCTCAATCCAATACAAGGTTGGATCGGTATGACTGAAATTGTGTGGTTTCAGATTAAAGAATCATTTTATTAATTTGTTGTGTCATATTTAATTTTAGTAGATATTTTTAGTATTACTCATATAATAATTGTTTTTATTTGATTATTTTTCTTGGATAGGGGTGGTTTTTTTTTCATTTGATACCATGATCTAGATTTTTTAAAGGGGGCGAGTGCCAAAAAAATGAAACCACTGATTTTTTTGAATATTTATACTAAATTTTACATGATAATGTAATTATAAAAAATAAAATATGAAATTTCTATAATATATTTTTTTTTCTATTTGTGATCCAATTATTATTTAAATTAAATTATATATTTTTTATATACCTATATTTTGTGTTGTAGTGTGATGTAATTTTAATAGGACATAGTAGCAGTGTGCAAAAAATTTAATACCACATTGTATTGTGCTGCAGTGTACTATAATTTGTTTTAACATTTACTAGCGCTATTTTTTGCTTGGATAAAATTATCCTTTACTAGAACCTTTATAATACTGAGAAAGGTGACCTTTTAACTTTGTATAAGACAACAACTTTTTTTTGGAGTTGTTACCTCCTTTTTCGAGCACTGTCTATTATCCAATCTTTAGTATTGTAATGTCATTTGATAAAATTGCTGAGGCATCTGTTAATCTTAGTGCTAATTTTATAAATTCAATATGTGCTTCTATGGATGTCATATAATTTTATATTTCATGGTATATATCATATATTTTATAAAATAAATAATTATCCTATGATCTTGATGATGATGTGATGTCGTCCATTTTAATGACTAGACATTAAGAATATTTGTTAAATTAATTTTTTGATGATTCACTAAGTTGGCCTGGAAAAGCGAACTTTGTGAAGCCTCATAAAAAATACAAGATAACGATTTAATTATTTCTATCTATTATGCATTCCATTTTGAAGAAATTTATGTATCTCTTAAATGATATATCGAATAGTTTTAATGAGACTTCAATTGAGTCTGAAATGATGAATTAACCTGAAAAATGATGTGATTTTGGATTACATTGGGTTCTACGATAAATAAAAATTGCTAAGAATGATATAATAATTGATTATATTATTTTTTAAAGAGATTAATAAATTAAATGACATAATAATTCCTCTATAAAAACCCTTCTTTGTAAATTCCCTATGATCACCTAGTCTCAACATTAGAAATCCTTTGACTATGGGGGACAGATCATATCATGGTGGAAACATGGAGTGATTTGAGTATCAAGATCGAGTCCACGATAACATCAAATATTAAATTTCACGACTATGGTGAATGTGTCCATAATGTGAGAACAGATTAAAGTTAAATCTATTGTGCTATGAGGTAGGGATTAATCCTTTATTTTTTCTATGTTCTTTAGGCTAAATCAATATGTTATCGCCCTATTATCATTCACATATAATGTGTTGACTATTATGAGGTAAAATTATGACTTGTATTTTCTTATTCATGGATATGTTTGGTTAATATATTTACCAATGTATCATTGTTCCCAGTGATTAAATTTTTGACAATTTTAAAATAGTTTCAATATTTCGATAATTTTTTTATTGCCATTATATGTGGAAAATTTCCCAGGATTGGTGGTGGTTGGTGCACATGTAGTGATGCATTCCAGCTGATTTGTAGGGTTATATGTAGAGTCTTCCATGAATTTTTGTTAGATAAGAAATTATATATTTAATGATAAAAAGGAATGTTCAAATAAAATTATAATATCATAAAAAGGGGGAAATGATAGTTGAGGATAAAAATAGGGTCCTAATTCAAGTTATGGACCTGAATTATTTTGGACTAATGTTTAATAACATTTTAATTTAAAATTCATAATGTGTTTGGCCTTTAATTTTATTTTTTCAGTTTTTATTGATCAAAACTAGCATTAACAACGAATTATGATCCTATATCATCATTATCCAAAAATTAGATATCTGGGCGTTGTCGTGATTTGTGACTGGGGGTGGAACCTAGGAAGTAGAACCATGAAAATAGATTTCCACCACTAATGATGATGTATATTTAGTGGATTGATGTCAGGAGAGCTTATTGTATTGACTTTTATAGTGATCCATACTACTATGGTTCCATGGATATTCCATGGGAGATAGAGATCCATCTCTACAATGGAGGTGATCTTCATCCTTCAACGAAGAATAAATCTACATATAAATAGGTGTCAACCTATATTTATAATAGAGAAGACATAGATGAGGAAAAGAATATTCATATTGGGATGGTATGGGTCTTCTGATATAATATTCAATAAATGTAACAAAGATCACATGCAAACCAATGAGGCTATGATTCTTGAAAGGTACAATATCAGAGATATATCTATTATTACAAGATTATATTCTCCATCAGAACAAAATAAATGGAAGACGGTGGGTCTAGAACACCTTCTATCTTTTTTCCAGTGATATTGGGAAAGGAAGTTTTTTCCCATAGTACATGGTTACTTCCAGACGATATTTCCCTCAGATAATTTTAAGTGCATGGCTTGGGGACTCATATCGATGTACCTCAAAGCATTTATGCTTTTTAAAATGGAATGGGAGTCATGGTTTAATAATTTCACAATTCATAACATGAGAAATATGGATTGTGTTTGAATTGATGGACATAGATGGATTTTGTATATTCCAAGAATATTATTAGATATTTCCTCATTATTTAAGTCACCAATCAAGCAAGACCAAGAAATGGAGGAAGCGAGAATTAGATATTTTGCACTTTTCTAGTAGAGTTTGGTCACAGTTCAATTCCCATTGATAGTGTGGTACTATATAATCATTATTTTATTTTTTATTTTCCATAAAATATGATAAATTCCACTTTTTAATAAATGGATGTGAATTTGTTGGACATCCTAATGAGATATTATAAAAAAAATGTTTTATTATCATAAAACATGAATGGTGATGATGTTGATATCTATAGATGCATGATGTTCAGTTTATTAGGTAATGAAGAGTTAAATACTACTCTTTCTGTTGTTGCTAGACTGTAAGGGGATGAAATTATTGCATCTTGTTTGAACTCTGAGGAGAATGAGAAGTAAGGGACTAGTAATGAAGGACCTTTTAGAGGGACCCTATAAATGTATAATAACATCAAATCATTTGAAGATATTATCGAATAGTTATCTATTCACTCTTAGAATTAGAATAATGGTTAGGTAACTGAAAATTATTCTCTATCACAAACTCATAATAAGAATAATTTTCCTTCTTATAGAGACATGATTTTAGAAAACGGTTCACCATACTCTGGAATCATGGAACATTTTGGAATAAAAACATCTGACCTAGTTGGTATTTATGAGGTATAAAAGAGAATTGTGGTTGGTTTCTCAACATCATTACTAATGTTTCCATTCTTATTTAACCACTTATTGAGCATCAATCAAAATATAGTCACCTCTCACCTACATGTACATCAGAGGATATTCTTATTGACCTAAGTTAGAATAATGTGGATGAATGTCAAAAAAGGATGGAGGTCAGTATGTGTCATCAATGGAGGTTCAATTTATTGAATACCCCATGGCTTAAAATATATATAATCGACAAAAAAGACATGAGAAACTGATTTCTTCATGGAATTTTAAATGTAAACCTAAATTAAATGTGGAATATCCTAGGAATTTAAAAACTATGATGGAAGTGATGTTTTTAGTAGGATGATGGGATGATGTCTACCCCAAATTAAATTAAGGTCCATGGTGCCACATGAATACAGCGTCAATCCCATAAGCATTCCCCCATTGTGAATGTGGATGTCCTTTCAAACAATATACATAGGCCAATTGAATTTTTAGGTAAAACATAGGTGAAAACTCAAAATTCATAGGTATTTATTGATTATGTTAATGATTATAATGAAGGTGGAGTTTAGATAGATAATGTGTAGACACTCATAGAAGAAGGTAGTAATGATTTAGGAATTGATGTATCACCTTAGAATGTGGAATCCAAATCTAATGCTGGGAAAATGTATTTGGAGGAAAGTGACATTGAAATCCTTTAGCAGCAAGTGAAACATTGTAGGATGGATCAATACCATATATGTAGAACATGTGATCGAGATGTATCAATTAGAGTGATAATCCTGATGAAGAATGTGATCATGGAGATATGATTAGAAAATGGTTAGGTCTTCACTCAGTTTAATAAGGGACGATAGCAACATATTAACCAACCCACCTTTCTGTTGTGATCATTTTTTTTCAATCAAATATTTTTATACTTTCTTTTTAAAAATTTAATAATAATATAAATAATAATATTAATAGAAATAATATTAATATTACTATAAATAATGTTATTATTATTAGTAATGATTATATTAATAATATTATTAAAAATTACTGTAGAAGATTAAATATTAATAAATTAAATAAAATTATTATCATTATTATCAATATCAAATACTAGTTTTGGTTTTGATGTTATACCGGGATGTATGATTGATGAAATTACTCTTTCATCAAGACATTGGATTTGAATTAGATATTTGAAAATAGATTTGTGATATATAATACCTTGGTATAGTTTGTGTGTCGTTGTGAGTTTTATAAACATCAATGGTTTGTTGACTTCTTCTACCAATATTTTGAAATAGTTTTTCATATTAAACAAATCATAGGGAAATAATACATTCATAAAAATTTACAATGTGGTTTGGATGGAACCCCTTATGGGTGTAATATGAATATACTATTGAGGTGTAGGTTCTGAAAACAGGTCAAAAAATTATCCATTGATAATTATTCCACAAAAGATAAAATTCATTCATGAAACAAATGATATGGTTGTAACGTCCCTGTTCCGGAAGCCACTTAGAGTCACCCCGTACCCGATTGGTCACATGGCATCAAGAACATTTCCCCAAACTCCAGAGGATACCAACTAGCAGTATGGGATTGGGTGTGATAGTGGGGAAACTATTCCCACATTGGCAGAGTACACAGTGGAAGTAAACAACACACAATAGCGGAAGAAAAAATATCCAAAAATAGTAAAGAGTGGAATACTAGAATAATAATCAATTGGATCACAAACACACACACACACACATATATATAATGATCAATGATAGATATGTCTCGGAAAGCAGCCAAACAAATCACAATTATGGAAATAAAAACAGTGTTGAACCAAAGTACAAAAGAAAAAGATAAAAAATACTCAGCATCGCACACCTAGGATTGGTCCCATTCTCTCCAACTCCATAGCAAGTCATGTACCTGAAGTATAAGGGTGCATGCCCTTATCTGTACTTGCAAAAATATAATCATTTTGGGCCCAAAAGAATGGCCCAAATTGGTTTTGAGACTAAATCACAGAAGGCAACCACCCAATGATCTGTTCCTAACAGTCTGTGAATATATGGCAGGTAAAAGTACATAAGCAGTAAAATGGAACTAGTCAGCCAAAAACTATCCACTGTTTGAATATCAATCAATTGTGAAACAAACAACAAAACACAAATTGGTACCCCTCTACTTATTACTCAAAACCATCCCATATGGTCATACCTAAAAAGTACAAGTAACCCTCTGGGCAGTGCGCTTGGCCTAGAACCTCTGGTTCAGTCATATAAATCATAATGACTCACTAAGGAATCACTCACAGTAAATTATTCATATTGTCTAATGTAGTCGAGAACCCTCTGAGGAAGATCACATGGTCGACTCCCCTTATAGCCCTAAGATCAAGGACTCTCTGAGGAAGCACACTCGGTCAATTCCCTTTATATCCCAGGTTGTTCAACTAACTCAAAGAGTTTATGAGAAAGCTCACTCAGTCAATTCCCCATATATTTTAGAGTAATCATGGTAATTCAAAGTAAAACAAAGACTCTCTGAGGAAGCTCGCACGGTCAATTTGTCTTATAGTCCAAAGAAGTCAAAGAATCTCTCAAGAAGCTCACTCGGTCAATTCCCCTTATAGCCCAAAATGATTCAAAGACTCCCTGAGGAATCTCACACGTTCAATTCCCCTTAATGCATACTACACCAGGATCTCATGACCCTATGAAGGTCAACGATCATATCAATGGAATATGTCCAATGTAAACCTACAGAACTACATGGCTAACCAGTATACAACATATCATGCACGTCAGTACACAAACTCTCTATCCTACAGCAACAGGCATAGAAAACAGCCAGGGGGTCCAAACAGGAAAAATAGGACCAAACGGTCGTAAAAAAAACATGGATGGTAAAAAAATACCAATCATAGAAAATAAACCCTATTATCATCCATTTAACCTCTACAAAAGCATAAAAGCATGGATTCTAATCATTACTAGTATAACGATAAACACACAATACCCGGTTCAAGGGTATTGGGGGAATTTTCACATAATACTCAAATACATTGAACAGAAACAGACAAACCACCTTCCTTGGTGTTTTAATAATGATATATATTAACCTAGATTCTTGAATCACCTTATAACGTCGAAGATCTATAAAAACGTCTAAAATGTTCAACCAATGATAACTCGGAAAAGTGGAGGAATTAGAAAATGATATTCTAAGAGAATGAAGAACACACTGATGTGATTCCAATGCAATCGTCAGTTTTTAATGTGGAGGACAGACGCTCGACTGGGGGATTGTCAAAGATCCATGGTAGATCGGAGGTCTCAGAAAAACTAGGTCTAGATACAGATTGTTCTGTCCGTCAGGCATAACCCCAGTGCATCTAATGAAAAAAAACAAAATACAAGATGCGTACATTTGATGTACACAATGTGTACTCACAATTTATGTACTTTTCTTTAGGTAGTCTCCCGGTCATCACACAGGTCCATGTTCAAGGCCGCTACATGGAAAGCACATGTCTACCAGCAGTAACAGAGTACACAACATGTACACCTAAAGTACATGGCGTGTACTTCGAAAATTTCCAAAAAACCCATTTCCCCCAAAAATGACCATAAAATGAAAACATACCTGAAAATACGGTCTGAGTTCTTAAAAACATTCCCCCTTAAATAAATTCATCCATCAATATCTCTGGTGTGGAGTTGAAGAACAGACCCAGAACAACTCTAGCCCCTGCGCTTGTACAACAGCCTCCATCTCCCAAGTCTCATCATGTACTCACCTATGTGCTATATCAATCGTACCAGAGTAACAAACCAACCACAAAGAACCATTGTACTATGATAAAAAATCCAGATAGGATTCTCCTCAAACAACTCATCCACTTCGTGCTCAAACTCCTCGTGTAAAAAGACATGGGACGAGTCTAAGATGTAACATCGAAGCTAAGAAATGTGGAAGACGTCTTGCATACCACAGTACCTCTGAGTTAACTAAAACTGATATTCAACCGACCCAACTTTCTCCATCACCTCAAACGTCCCGACATACCTCGGTGACAGTTTACTCGGTCTCCTAATCCTCTTCTTTTACAACCTCAGTGTGACACACTGGAAAACCTAATCCCCGACCTAGACCTCTAGAGGCTATCTCCACTGATCAACTTAAGACTTCTGTTGAGACATTGCAGTAGCCATCCTCTACCAAATGTAATCTATATGTTCTGTGGTCCTCTGAACAAGACGAGGTCCCAGGAAAGCTGCCTCTCCTGCCTCTAGCCAACATAAGGGTGATAAACATGGACTAACATACAAAGCCTCATAATGTGAAATATGAATAGTTTCTTGAAAACTATTATTATTGGAAAACTCCAAAAGAGCTATATGATTCTCCCAAGAACCTCCAAAGTCTTGGATGCATGTTCAGAGCCTATCCTCAAGCACCAAAATTGTACACTCGCACTGGCCATCTGTCTGAGGGTGGTAAGCTGTACTCGGAATTTCCTATATACCCAAAGCCTTTTGAAGCCTCTGATAGACCCAAGAGAAAAAACACACATCCCGATATGAAACAATGGAGTGTGGAACACCATGTAGACGTACAATTTATCATATGTACAATCATCCCAGCTCATCAACACGGATGGTCTCCTTGATCGGTAAGAAGTGATCAACCTTTGTGAGTCTATCAATGACAACCTAAACTGAATCATTCCCTCTAGGAGACCACAACAAACCGGTCATGAAGTCCGTTATGACATCATTCTACTTCTACTCGAGAATGGGTAACTGCTTTAGAATCCATGAAGGTCGCTGATGCTCCACCTTCACCTGATGACATGTGGAACACCTCATGATAAAACCATCAACTTCCCTATTCATTCCTAGACACCAATACTGACGTTGTAGATCCTGAGACATCTTGGTGATGCCAGGATGAACTTCCCGAACTGAGGAATGAAAATCCTGCATCAGCTTCTCACATATATCTGCTGGCACCCATATGCAGCTTGGGAAACGAAAGATCTCATCCTTATATATGGTCCATCTAGTAATAGGGTCCTCTACTGACACATTCTCCCATAGGGAAAGGATTTCAGAATCAAATAGCTGCCTAATTCGAACATGATCATGAAGAGTAGAGGTAACTGCTAAAGAAGATAGTGATGTCTTCCCCTGTCTATCATGTTCCTCCAAATTCATATCAGAGAATAGAGCAATAAGCTTCCACCAAATGTTGGCCTCATGAACTACCTGTAACCGAGTCCTCCTACTCAACGCATCAGCCACAATGTTTCCCATCCTAGGGGAATAAGAAATCGCAATGTCAAATGACTGTAGGTACTCAAACCACCTGTGATGTCTCGAATTCATATCACGCTGAGTGAATATGTACTTGAGATTTTTTTGGTTGGTGAAAACCAAAAAATGCTCTCCCAAATGATAATGTCTCCAAAAACGTAGGGCCTGAACATTAGTTGCCAACTCTAGATCGAGCCTCGGGTAATTCCTCTCATGTGGCCTCCACTTTCTGGAACCGTACACAATGACTCCATAACCCTGCATAAGCACAACTCCCATACCGATACATGAAGCATCCCAGTAAACTATATAGCTCATTCCTGGCTCTGGATAGACTAGTATCAGTTTTGAAGTCAACCTCCCTTTCAGCTCATGAAAGGCTGACTGACATGAATCTGACCATAATAACATTGCGCCCTTATTAGTCAGACCTGTCAGTGGTGCTGCCAAGCCAGCTGATTCATGTATCAAACATATGTAGTATCTAGCCAGCCATAGAAAACTATGCAACTCAAAGATGTTTCTTTAGATGATCTGAGGAAACTACAACTCTCACTTACTCTAGGTCAATAGATACTCCTACCTCTAAGAAAATATGACCCATGAAGGGATTCTGATCCATCCAAAAGTGCCACATTGAGTGCATATCATAAAACTGATGCTCCCTGAGTGTACTCAAAAAAATCTCAAGATAGGTATCATTTTTGTGTCAAGTGTGAGAGTACACCAAGATATTGTCCCAGAAAACCACCACAAAGGAATCCATGTATGGATTGAACACTCGTTTCATCAATGCTACGAATACTACATGCACATTCGTGAGACCGATCGACATAAACATATACATGTATAGACCATACCCACTCCGGAAGTCTGTAAGAGGTATATATAATGGTATAACGTGAAAATGATGATAACTGTACCTCAATTAAATATTCGAGAACACCGGGGATCATCAAAGCTGATCAAGGAGATCATAAATCCTTCGCATGGGATATCATTTCTTGACCATCAACTAGTTCAGCTTCTGATAATCCACAAAATGTCGGAGTGTGTTGTATGCCTTCTTCACAAACAAGATAGGTGAACCCTACGAAGAAGTACTGGGTTAGATGAAACCCTTTACCTACAACCCCTCCAACTGCTTTTTGATCTAATTCAACTCTGGTGTAGCCATCCTATAAGGGGGAATGGAATGTGGTGCCACTCATAGAAAAATCTCAATAGAACAGTCTTTCTCTCACTCTGGAGGAAAACCTGAAATGTCTTATAGAAAGACATGTCTTAAACAATCCACCATTGGAGGAATGTCCATTTGTGAATTCCCTTGGAAATCCAGTTATAGACTAGTAATCTGGGATATACCACCTTATAACCCATGATTCTCTGGACCATATCTGCTTATCTGGACATGACATTTTCCACTATGAAGAAAGGATCCACCCTATGGTGATACAAAAGTCACCATACGATGATAAAAAATCGACGCCTACATGGAAGGGAACTGGCCAGTCAATTCTAAGAATGATATTTTAACATGTCATCATTAGTACATAGAGGTCATAAAGGAAGTTACATCCACCAATATATAGTGGTCACTCCTTGCACTTATTTACACTGGACGTTCTAGTCCCCAACGTTGTGTCTAGCGTCAAAACATCGGCAGAAGAAATGTTGCAGATCCGAAGGCTCTCAACAACAAAAACAGATATAAATATATGAGAAGCCCATGTATCAAAAAGAGTAGAAGATCACTCTGAGGATACTAAGATCATACCTCGAACGGTTGAACTTCTAGGATCCTACTCATACTTGGTCTGCTCCACAGCAAAATTCTGTCTTGTACCCAGACATGTGATCCTACCTGACCACTATGTGATGATCCACCCTGATGTTGCTGAAGAACTGGTTGCTGACAACCTCATCCATGACCTCCACCTCGGACTGAATGTCCATAAGAAATCCAGTTCACTGACTGGTGGGAAACTGGTGGCGCTGATCTGGAATGAGGTGTCCTAGAGGAACCCCTGTCATGAGCTGCTGGTGAGATGATCTGATAGAAGTGCTGCGGATGACCCCTATTTCAAAAATATCGTCACTCCACAAGGTCTATCAGGCAATGTGGCCTCGTATGCCTGCTTCTCTCACACTAGTAGCACACCACCTGGCTACCGGAAGATGTATCCCACCGACTCTAATCTCCTAGTGTAGACTCCCTACGGTGCTTCTTGCTATCAATATGTGGAATACTATCTCTGGATGCGAAACTGCCCTGGCACACAGCTATAGAATCTCCCAGATTGTACTCTGTGATCGACACCTGGTTGATGATATAAGATATCAATTTCAACCTGTAGATGTTACCCTCCAATCAGATTTCATGCCTCAGACCATCCTCAAACATCTTTGCAAAGGAAAAAATCATCACCTCCTGGAATAGGTGGGAAATTCTATAGCTCTGTGAAAAGAGATGAATACTCCATAACAGAAGTTTTACCCTGCTCCCAACACATGAAATCTCAGGCTCGATCGGCCCTCAAGGTCTCCAGATAAGAGTATTCGTAGATGAAGTACTGGAACTCATCCCAAGCCATATTCTACTAGCATCCCGTGGGTGAGATCACATCCCACATCCTCTTGGCGAAGTCTCAATGAATGTATGTAGCGAGCTTCACCCTCTTCTCTAGGGGTTTCTCCTGATGTTTTAAAATCGTCAGTGTGGTTTCTAGCCATGACTCTGCAGCCTGGGTCCTCCATCCCCTAGGAATACAAGAGGATGTTTCTACTAAAATACCCAGGTCAAATCAGCCATCGACGGGGCAGGCGGTGGAGCTCCCTGAAAGGTCTGCATCATCCTCATAAATCCCTCCCTAAACTGTACATCAGCACTAATGTCAGGTACAATGGCTGGTTCCAAGGATGGCACAACTGGAGGATCTGTAGGTCATCCCTAATCATCCATGTCTGGTGTCTGGTCACCACCTGGAAACTGGAGCATAACCAGAGGATGTCTCGGTGGCATAAATCTGCAATGTCAAGTGCACACATTAGATCAAGATTATTATGTACTGAAAACTAGAATCATAATTAGAGAACATGAGAAATAAATCATTCAAATTTTACAAAACATAACTACACATCGTGTAAATTTCCTACATGGTGCGTTCTCTAAAGTCATTCACATGGGCGTGTAATCCTTCCTAAACTGGTCATGTCACACCCAATCCACACAGCGTATTGTCACAACACACGACATATACTGTAATCCCATTCCCCTTACATATTCATTCTACAAGACTATTCCACACAAATCCCCTAAGACAATACTACACGGCATGTTCAATATAGATACGACATGTATTAGACAAGTTTCACCTGGCCCGTTTTGTTAGCAACCCATCCTAACACACGTCTCACACTACACAACATGTACGAGGAAGGATAACACTTACCCGTGTTGTTAGTGAAATGGTTGGGTACCTCATTTAGAATACACGACAAGTTCAAGGCTGACAGGGCGTGTATATCTTCATACTTATTCATCTGTGTTGTTAGTTACATGGGCAGACACCAGGTTAACACCACATGATGTGTAAATAGGGTAAATGACATGTCCCCGCAAGAAAATCCCTATCATGTGTCTCTACGAAAACGGATTATGACATGGTTAGATATTACACAGCCTGTACATAAAGTACAGAGAGTGTACTTAAGAAAAATTGTTTCTTCCTGAGCAGAATATCACATAGCATGTATTCAAAACTACACTGTGTGTTTTCTGGGTTTTCCTGGATATTAAGTCTCAGAAACGACTCCAGAACCCAGAAAAAGAATGAAAAGACATTAAACATTCAAAATTCTGATCTTTCAGGGCCCATACTCCCCATGATTCAAAGCATCAAATCTTATATGTGTTATAACAAGGTACACAAGTCAATGATTCAATAAATTATGGTCCATGAGGGCCCATAACACTTCAAGAACCAAATTTTGGAGTTCATTCAAATAAATCCTTACACAAACAATACCCTATAAAACATCAGTAATTTGATCAAGGCATCTATCACAACAACATGAATATTCTACAAAAAATTTATCTCTACAACATGAAATCACTAATGCATCCTAAATGGCATGGCAAGAATTAATAACATGTGATTTCTAACAAGGGCCTATATGATGCCTAAGATGGCATACCCTCATCTCATTGGGTTGTGACAGAAATAGAACATCAATAATGTCAACAATAATAACCAAAACATGTGAGTCACCCAACTGTGAAAATAAGATCAACCGTAAACTTCAAAAACCAAAATAAAATTAAATACATGAGGTAGATTGGAATTCCCCTATACCTAGGTTAGATACTCTTGGCCACAACTTATTACCTAGTACCTATTCCTTCCTATCCATTGCTAAAGGCTCCAAACATTAAATCAAGTGAAAAGAATCTCTCGGATACCAATTTGTAACGTCCTGGTTCCGGAAGCCCACCAAAGGCACCCCATTCACGGTTGGTAACATGGACTCTTGCGCATTTCCCTGCATGCCAGAGGCTGTCGACTAGCTGTGAGAGCTTGGGTGTGATAGGGGAGAAACAATGCCCTCACTGGCAGAGTAAACAGCGGAAGTAAACAACACACAATAGAGGAAGCAGTAATATCCAATAATAGTAACCAGCGGATGACTGGAATAATAAAAAACATGAGAACATATATATATATATATATATATATATATATGAAATGATTCATGATAAATATGTCAAGGAAATCAGTAAAAAAAGTCACAATTCTAGAAATACAATTAGTGCTGAACCAAAGTACAAAAGATAAAGATAAACATCTCCTCAGCATCATAAGGCTAAACGTGGTCCCATGCTCTCCATCTCCATAGAAAGTCTCGTACCTAAAGTAGAAGGGCACTTGACCTCATTTATACCTACATAAATATAATCTGTTTGGGCACAAAAGAATTACCAAAATAGGGTACGATAGTAAATCCCAGTAGGCATCCACCGGAAGATTTGTGACTAATAGTCATTGAATGTATTGAAGGTAAAAGTACAGGAAGCAGTAAACATGAAGTACTCAGCAATAAATAATCAAATGATTCATTATCAATATACTGTGAAACAAACAAAAAATCACAAATATTTTACCCTCTATGAATTACTCACAGTCATCCCCTCTGGTTCTACCTAAGATGTACAAGCCACCCCTGGGCAGTGAACACACCCTAGCCCCTCTGGTTCAATTATATAATTAATAAAGACTCTCTGAGGAAGCACTCACAATCAATTCTCCTTATAGTCTAAGGTAGTTAAGAACTCTCTGAAAAATATCACATGATCAATTACCCTCATAGATCAAAAGTCAAGGACTCTATGAGAAAGCTCACTTTTTCAATTCCCTTTATAGCCCAGGTCGTTCAATTAACTCAACGACTCTCTGAGAAAACTCACTCGGTCAATTCCCCATTTATTATTGAGTAATAATGGTAATTAAATGTAAAAAAAAGACACTCTGAGGAAGCTCGTTTGGTAAATTAAACTTATATTCTAAATAAGTCAAGTACTCTCTGAGGATTCTCACTCTTTCAATTCCCCTTATAGCCCAAAATGATTCAATGACTCTCTGAGGAAGCTCACTTGGTCAATTTTCCATGTAGCCTACTACACCAGGTTCTCATGACCCTGTGTAGGTCAATGAGCACATCAATGCAATATGGCCAAAATAAACCTACACAACAACTTGGATAACCAGTTTATAGCATATCAAGCATGTCAAAATCAAAAACTCTCTATCCCGTAGAAACAGCCATAGAAAATAGGCAGTGTGGCCAAACAGGCTAAATAGGACCAAATGGTCATAAATAGAATATGCATGGGAAAAACATACAAAGCAATGAAAATAAATCCTATTCACATCCATTTAACCTCTACACTAGAATACAAGAATGGTGGGTAATCAATAGGTGTAAAATTGTAAACACGCAATACCCCATTCAAGGGTATTGGTGGAATTTTCACATAATACTTAATGACTTTGAACGGAACGGCACAAACAACCTACCTTGGGATTTTAGGAACGATATACATAAACTCTGAAGATTGAAACTCCTTCGAACGTCGACGAACTAAAAAAATGTCTAAAATGTTCTACCCACAATATCTCAGAAAAGAGGAGGAATTTGAGAACGAGGATCTAGGAGAAAGATGAAATCACAAATGGAATTCCAACCCAACTACCGGTGTTTGATTCGAAGTAAGGTCACTCGACTGAGGGCTTGTCAATGATCCGTTGCAGCTCGGTGCTCTCGGATGAACTTTGTTGAGAAGGAGACGGTTCATGTCCATCAGACGCAACTCCAATGCGTTAAATGAAAAAAAATACACATCATGTAATTTTGAAGTACTTTGTGTGTACTCACCATTTCGATATTCCACATTAGGTGGCCTCAAGGTCATCACAATGGCCATGTGCAAGACCGCTACACAGCCAGCACACGGCTACCCTCAGTAACAGAGTACACTACATGTACTTCAAAAATTTCTAGAATGCCCTATTTTTCCCAAAAACGATAAGAAAAGGAAAAAATTATGGAAAAGAAAGGTCCAGGATTATACATTGATATTTCATGTAACACATTCGTTTAGAGAAGCTATTCAATACTCACTAAGAGTGCTATATTTTAGAAATCGATTTAGTGTGGTTTTTCGGCACACCTAAATCACTTTATAACTTTTTTGATTCTGTTGTAGGTGTGTTACATATGACCTCCTTAGGTACCCCTCCATTACAAATCTGTTCGTCAAATCTTTATATTATATTTTAGGATTGAAATTTCTTAGTCTGTAAACATAGCTCATTAATTCTATAATTTAATTTTCCATATTATTAAAATTTACATTTTTTAGTTTATATATTTTTCTAAAACCTCATATTGATCAACCATCTATGGTATCATGATGAAATCCCAAGCTAGATATTTAGTTCAGGATTCATGTAATTTCCAATGATTCATGTTTCATTGCATGACTCTTGATTTGTAGCATTGCATACAGAGTATTGGCTCCTCACATATGGACCAATGTTGTTTGATAATTTTTGTTTCATTTGGGGGAAGTAAGTGTGTTCCCCTGATATATTATGTATAAGTGTATTTCCCCAATGTTAAACTAAATTAATTGTGTTCCTTCAAGATTATATGATAGGGAAGTCTATTAACCTGGGCGGGAGGCTTTTATTACATAACCCTCATTCCTTGGATGTGTGTGTATAATGGGGATTATTTGGATAACTCATGAAATATTGGTTAGGGATATTTTTGAATTTTATAGTGAAATTATGAAGATAATATAACATATATATATATATGACTTATATGAATAGACATAGAAATATGATATGTATTTTTATATAACTTGTATTTTGGTTCCCAAGGCAATGCATTGGGTTTATTTTATCATGTGTTCTAGACACCCAAAACATTCTCCACTTAATATATTACTTGTTAATATAATACTAGATTTGTAATGTGAAGGTGGTAAAAGCATCTGATGCATGAACCAGTCATTAAATTTATACATTCATTTTATCAAGTGAATAGAAGTTAAGATAATCTTAAAGTGTCCATTATTAAATATATAAACTATTTCTATGAAACGATAGTGGGAGTGGGTTTTCCATGTTATCTTTGATGAATATCACTAGATACCCAAACCATATTTCATCATTTTTTTCATAAGAGGTACTACAATACCACAGAAAAAATATGGATCTCATCTTATCATTGAATGATTCATATCAGACCAAGGGCACAACATAATGGTGGGTTTATTTTTTCCCCTTAGTGATCTTCATCGAGCACATATAGAGATGAATATATGGATTATACTCTTCATTGTAAGGTATATAAGATTTATAGAGTCCTTTATTTTAAATATCATATGAATTTTTCATATTTTCATCTCTCCTTACCCTTACATTGATTGGTCTATGTATGTGTCATGTGATCCTGTAATTACATGTTATGGGTTATGTAAGGGTATGGTGTTGTTTACCCTTCCGTGATACATTGGTATATAAGGGTAATCATGTTTTTTCAGAATTCTTGTAAATGTAACTAGTTGCATACACTTACAAGAATCAAGACTATGTCAAGGTAGTAACCTTATGAAGTTGGTCCAGAATACTATGTAAAGGTTTATTTTCGCATAACCTTATATGAAGTGTTTTCATATAGGTCTTATCTTTTTGAAAAATGAGTTGTGAAAAGGAAATCATCATATGAAATTTATGAAACATGTTAAATTTAAGCTACCTAAAGTCAAGGAGTTACATACAATTACAATAGTGATTAAGATTTAGAATACACTTATGTATATTATATGTATAAGGGTGAAGGGAGGATACCCTTAAAAAGGAATGAGTTTCTATAATAATATATAGGTTTTTTAAATTTTTTTAAATTCGAAAATGATTTGTAGGGTTTATAACATTTTTATAAATCATTATATATGGTATTTTTGGACAATTTAATTTATAAAGAGGTTATATATTATTTAATTCATTATAAATTATTTATATTAAATTAAATAAATATTTAGTAAACTTCTATTATCTAAAACTTATAAATTTTATAATATGAAATACCTATTAACAAATTATATGTAAATTATTAAGATATAAAAATAAAATAAGGTATTTAGGAATCATAAGAACCAATTTATAAAGTGTTATAATTTATGGATAATGTCAAAATAAAATTTGATTATATTTAAATAATTAATTTTTCATATTTAAATTGTTTCAATTATTAATTATAAAAAAGGGTCCTTATTTGAATATTATTGAACCCACATCAAAAATAATTTGATGTCTGAAATGGTCAAGGTTCAAATAATGATTATGTATTGTACTTTTTGGTTGGAATGGAAGAGTGAGATACGGCATGCCTATCTTGGATTTTTGTCATAATTAATGATTAAGATGAGATGTATATCAATGATATATTCCTGGACTAGTGGAATTTTATCAATGATTAATTGATGAGAGAATAGGGGAACACAAATTTATGATCAACACATATTAGTCCCTATTATAAATTTATCATATAACTATGAATTTATTAAAACGTATTATACGAACTGTGTCTTTATCCAACAAAAATCAATAAAAAAATATTTATGTGGATGTACCCTATGTATTTCCCTCTTCCTCCATGATTTATCCTCCCCAACCATCATGATCCCTCCTCTTGGTGACCCTCCTCCTTCAAGGCGGCCACCCAACCACTCAGTAACCCTACTCCTCTGACACATCAATTAAATATCCAAGCAATCCTACTCCTATGACACAGCTCTGACACAGCCTCCCCAAACACATAAAAATTCATATATAATATATCGAGCCCATTTTCTCTCTAACACGACTTTGACATGGCCTCACCACCAACTCATCTATGAGGCTCTCACTCCCCCATTTCAATGTGATCATCATCCTCCAATGTGGCTCAAAACAGTTCGAGTGTGACTACCCCACCTCCTATGATCCTCTTCCGACATGGCCACCCCACCACTATGTGATCATGTCACGACCTGTCCTCTAGGTCCGTGCCCTGACTACCCCAAGCCCGCCTTCCCTAGGCCAGGGGCTGGCGACTGGCACCAAGGCATAAATTCCAGTAAAGGAAAGGCATTGCCTTTGTAAAGTAAACAAGCACCACAGATTAAGCAAGCGGAAAAGTAAACAATAAGTAAAAACTGGAACAAGCTGTGCTGAATGTAAAGGGGCCAAAAATACAAGCCCAACTGTAAAGTACAACTGAAAGGGGAAAAACAGAAACTGAAAGGAAAAGCCACAGCGTTGAGTCGTCCTCTGGAAGTCCCACCTGAAAGGTGAGTACAGAAAGCCTCCACTGCTCCTCGGGTCCAGCCTACCGCTCTGAGTACACCCCGCCCAGTGGTCCACCTTTAGGTACCGACCTGCTCCGCAAGCCTCCACCACGATCACCGCTGTCTGTCGTCTGCAACCAACACAACGTAGTGCGGGCATAGCCCGTGCAGGGGTGAGTATAAGCTACTCAGTAGGGACCCCGAGACCCCCGGAGGTCTCCGAAAATACACAAAGGATAAACCAAAAAGGAAAGATACAATCACAAAGTAACATCAGACACTGCTTAGGTATATGCCCACACATATACCTAAGTCATCAATTCTCACTCGGCTCCAACATCTGAGCACAAGTACTACCCAGTCCACACAGTAAAGCAAAATGTAAAATCCACATAGGATAGATCAACACAATCCACAAAGGAAAGTAAAATTTACTTCCACAGAGGATAGCCAAACACAATACACAAAGGAAAGTAAAACAGAATTTCAGCTCATACATGTATACTTATTCGAATGACGATAGAGATGATCACTGATCCATCTAAGTCGTCAGACCCCCAAAGGATCGATAGGTACTAACACCCGCAAAGACCCACATAGGATCAGTCCCACACAGGACATGTCGGAGTTGGCCCACACAGCACCACTGAGCGCTGACCCACATAGGATCGGACCCACACAGGATTGGTAGCACTGACCCACAAAGGTTCGCTCTGTGCTATTGTCGTTGACGTCGAATCCACTGAGGATCGCTCCACAGTCATCGTCGTCACAGTAGCAGTCGCAGCCAGCTCTAGGGTTCCCGCACACAGCAAGCTCGTTCGGGAGGGTCCGCTCCACGAGCCGAGAGGCTGATACATCAACTGACACATAGTCCAGAGTTGATGTATCCAAAAGTTCTGTATCGTCAACAGGAAGTCGACGTCGCAGACGGCGCGTCAATCGGATGCCCGGTCTGAGAGTTATTAGCTTTTTCGTCCCAGGGGCCCGGTTGGGTTTTAAGGCAAAACCAACCTGACCATACTCCACCTGCGTCCAAACCTCGGGCGAAGTAAGTCAAAAGATTCGTCTCACTTAGAGAAATTCAACAAAGTCGACGACACGTCAATCAGACGTCCGAAACTCAAGATATTATCGTTTGAGCTCCGAGGGCCCAGTTGGTTTCGTGTACGAACCAACCCGACCGAACCCAAAGTATTCCGAAACCTTGAGTGTGATATACCAAAAAGACCGTCTCGAACCAAGGATCGCATCGCCACTGACGGCGTGTTGTTCGGAGGCCCGTAGCTTATGATACGGGAAAAAGACCAAAAACGGTCCGAAGACGGGGGGTCTGGGCCCCCACCGACCCGGCCCGACCCCCCTGGGTCGGTCCGAACTGGGTCGACCTGACCCGGGTCCAGGTCCAAACCGGTTGGGAGCGACCCGGCCCTGCCCGGGCGCGACCCGGCCGGCGGGTCGGCTCGGGCCGGCTCGGCTCGGCCGAGCGGCCGAGCTAGCGGAGTTCAGGGGCGGGGGCACCCAGCCCCCGCATGTGATCAACGTGCCTCCCCCCTCCCCCCCCCCCCCCGCGGGGGTGGCCCTTGGTCAGCGGACGTGGCATTGCCGCGTCCCGTGTGCGCCGGACCCGCGCGGCCGCGGGTCCGCTGGTGCCGCCGCCGCCACGACTTCAGCCATGGCGGATCTGTCCGGCGGTGCACCGGGGCGCCGCCGCCTCCGGCCACCGGTGCCGGCGACCCGCGCCTCCGGTGGTTTCCACGGGCCACCGGAGTTGCTTTGGTGGTCCGATTCCACTCTCGTCTGTGCCATAGCTCCTCCCGGGTCCCGTTCTTCACTGCATAATCAACGAATCCCCCTTGCAGCATGTTTTTTCATCACCTGCCAATCCGTGCATCAACGAAGAACTGCGGAGAGTTGTTGGACAGTGTTTGTTTGGCCCGCACCCTCCACGTTAGGTGATAACAATCGAGAAGAAAATAATCCAAACATGTAAAAAAAACCAATATACAATTTTAATAAATTAAAATTACTCTTCATTCAGGTTCTTTGTTTTTAGGAGGAAACAACCACGGGAATAAATTCGTTTCTCAAACAAAACCCCTACCTCGTCAAGTCGTCGCACACGCGTTCTTCGTGGAATTGATCGCCGTGGAAGGAGGGGACCGTCGCGTCACGGAAGGGCGTCGCTTCGTCGAAATCCGAGGTTCAAGAACATGCAGATTTAATTATATTAATTAAATCCATGATGTTGTTATAAACCACAACGAAGATTTAAAAGAAGAAACCCGAAATCTCCTACCTCAAGCAGTTGGTGATCGGAGATCGTTGTGGGGAAGAACGTCTCAGAAGAAGCGTCGTCAATCTCCGAGGGTGACGGCGTTCTTCGCGTTCTTCGCGTTCGTCACGTTCTTCACGAAGGAGGATGAAGGCACAAAATTTGTCAAAAACCTCACAACGAGCAATCCTCAAGAAGTCATGCGTTGGTCTTATTTTATTATTATGCCAACGGATTGTAAACAGGTTAAGAAACGATTAAATTAATTCGTAGAATTAATTTAACGAAGTTAACCTCCCAATTAATTGGTGCGTTAATAATTTAGGAAAACGCGTCAGTTGACATTCATAATGACGGGTTTTTGTGGGTACGTTACTTAGCGGAAAATAAACGGTGGGGCTCGTGCAGGCCCCACCTCACAAATATCCTACCAGGAGGGTAGGATATTTCAGGTTCTACCCTATCAGCTTCAACTTATCTTAAGTAGCTTAAAGTGTCTTTTAAGTGGCTTTAAGTGAAATAAAATAATGTTTGTCGTACCAATTATTTTATTTTTTAACTTTAAGCCCAAAAATTGAAAACCACACCCGAGAAAACGCAACTCCGGAAGAGGCATTTCTAAGCAAATAACAGCGCTGCGATTCCATCTGTGCCCTCAGAATTCGATTCCGAGCACCGGTTTAAAGTTAGAAAAACTCGCTCATCCGTTCATTGAACGTACCCGAGCCAAACTTCAGAAAATGATTCTGGGCACATGTCGCCCCATCATCAACGTCTAGATCCCCATGGTCAATGATGTGCGTCGGGTCATGCACGTATCTCCTAAGCTAACATACGTGGAAGACGTCGTGCATCCAGTGCAACTGAGGTGGTAGAGCCAGACGATAAGCCACCTCGCCAATCCTGCCGAGGACCTGGAATGGTCTGATGAAGTGTGGATACAACTTGCCACCTCGTCCAAATCTCTATAATCCACGTCGAGGTGAGACACGTTAGAAGACGTGGTCGCCATCCTCGAACTCTAGTGGCCTCCGTCTCCTGTCAGCGTAAGACTTCTGCCGTCTCTGAGCTGTCCTCATCCGCTCCTGGATGACCTGGACCTTCTCTGTCGTGGCCCGGACCATCTCTGGTCCCACAAGTGCTGACTCGCCAGGGTCTGTCCAGCACAAAGGAGATCTGAAAGGTCTACCATACAACACCTCGTATGGTTCCATCCCGATGGTGGAGTGTTAGTTGTTGTTGTAAGAAAACTCCACCAAGGGTAGGTGGTCCTCCCAGCTACGACCAAAGTCGAGGACACATGCGCGGAGCATGTCCCCGAGGGTCTGAATGGTCCTCTCCGTCTGACCATCCATCTGAGGGTGAAAGGCGGTGCTCAGATGAAGCTGCGTTCCAAACGCCTCCTACAACCCCTTCCAATGCCGGGAAGTAAATCGAGCATCTCGATCGGAGACGATAGATGATGGCACACCGTGAAGACGTGCAATCTCATGAACGTTGAGATGCCCAAAGCTCTCCACTGAGACCTGCTCTCGGATTGGTAAGAATTGACCTGACTTGGTGAGTCGGTCGAAAGTCACCCAAATGGAGTCATGACCTCTGGAAGTGTGTGGAAGTCCAGTCACGATGTCCATAGATATTCCGTCCCACTTCCACTCTGGGACCTCCAAGGGCTGTACCAAGCCTGCTGGTACTTGATGCTCTTCCTTCACCTACTGGCAGGTGAGGCATCTAGAAACGAACTATACCATAACCTTCTTCATGCCCGGCCACCAGTGCTGTCATCTGAGGTCCTGGTACATCTTCACCACTCCACGATGTACCGCCAAAGGAGAAGTGTGAAACTCTCTCAGCACCTCCTCTCGTAAAGCGACTGGTACTAAGGTACGTCCTCTGAAAAGGATGTCGTGCTCTGCTCCAAGGGAGAATCCATCAGGTTCCTATCCTAAGGATAGCTATGCACTCTGTGTCTCACAGTCGGTGTCCACACGTTGTGCCTCTCTGACCTGCTCTAGTAGTGGAGGAGTGACTATGGGAAACTGAAGGAAGGATGCTCCATCTCTATCCACAAAATATATCTGCAAAGCGGCTAGATTCTCTGTCGCCTCCTCATGTAGCTGAATGCCCGTCCTCCTGCTGAGAGCATCGGCTACCACGTTCCCCTTCCCAGGAGTATAGACTATCTCAAAGTCATAGTCCTGGAGGAACTCGAGCCATAGCCGCTGTCTTAGGTTCAGGTCCTTTTGCGAGAAGATGTACCTGAGACTCTGGTGGTCAGAAAAGACTGTAAAGCACTCTCCCATTAGATAGTGTCGCCATGTCTTTAGAGCGAAGACCACTGCTACTAACTCCAGGTCATGGGTAGAATAGTTCTGCTCATGCGGCCTCAACTGACGTGATCCATAGGCGATCACTGCCCGCTCCTGCATCAGAACACATCTGAGTCCGGTCCCTGATGCATCGCAGTAGACTACGTACCCTACTCCCTCCTTAGGCAACCTCAAGATAGGGGCGCTGGTCAATCTCTGTCTCAGCTCCTGGAAGCTCTGCTGACATCTGTCTGACCACACGAAGGGTTTCCCCTTCTTTGTCAAAGATGAGAGTGGTGCCGAAACTCTAGAGAAGTCTAGCACAAATCTCCGATAGTATCCATCTAGTCCAAAGAAACTTCACACCTCCGTCACACTCCGGGGTAGCTCCCAAGCTAGCACTGCCTCGATCTTTGAGGGATCCACCGCAACTCCCGCCTCAGAAATGACGTGTCCCCTGAAGTGGACCTCACGTATCCAGAACATACACTTTGAGATATTTCCATAAAGCTGGTGCTCTCGGATTGTGTCTAGTACAACCTGTAAGTGGTATGCATGCTCCTCCTCAGTCTCCAAGTAAATCAAAATGTCGTCGATGAAGACTATGACAAATCGATCGAGGTATGGCAGAAAGATCCTGTTCATGAGGCCCATGAACACTGTTAGAGAATTGGTTATGCCGAATGGCATAACCAAGAACTCATAGTGGCCATACCTACATCTGAAGGCTGTCTTCTGCACGTCCTCATCCCGAACTCTGAGATGATGATAGCCTGACCTGAGGTCTATCTTCGAGAACCACCGTGCTCCCTTGAGCTGATCGAAGAGGTCATCAATCCTCAGTAGAGGATACTTATTCCTCACCGTCAACTAGTTTAGGCGACGATAGTCGAGACAAAGTCGCAATCTCCAGTCCGCCTTCCTGGAAAACAATATCGGGGAAGCCCAGGATGAAACACTGGGTCGGATGAATCCCTTGCCCTGCAAGTCCTCCAACTGTACCCGTATCTCTCGAAGCTCAGCGGGGGCCATCCGATATGCTGGAGTCGATATCGGGGTTGTCCCGGGGCACAGGTCAATATGTAATTCTACCACTCTGCGGGGAGGTAGTCCTGGAACGTCGTCGGGAAATACGTCCGCGTACTGATTCACCACTGCAGGAAAACTAGGACTCCACACGTCAACTTCTCCTAGGATGAGGCTAGCCAAATGATGAGTGATGGGTTGTCCTCTCCTCTGCGGAAGTCCATCCTATGCTACGAAGGCTCCCTTCTCGCCGGTGAAGGTGAACCTGCTCCCGTCGGTGCGTACACATCACACCTTGTGCCTAATACATTCGATATGAGCATGAACTATAGATAACCAATCCATGCCCAAGATGACGTCGTAAGGCCTTGACGACGCTACAAGAAGATCCCAGCCGAAGCTCTCACCTCCTAGAGTAAGCTCACACTGCCGGCACCAGTGCATAATCATCGAGTCTGCTCCCGTAGGAGTCTCTAGCTGTAAGGATCGAGCCAACGGCTCTGTAGGAATCTCCGAGCTCCGAACAAGGGAAACAGTTATGAAAGAGTTACTCACTCCTGTGTCTATAAGAACTGCAATAAGGGTGGAATAGAAACAAATCTTACCTCGAATCATCTCGGGCGCGCCGTGGTCGTAGGCCTCTACTGCCTGGAGCTGTGCCTATCTCTACCTGCTAGATCCCTGTGGTCGAGGTGGACCTCCTGGTGGTGGTCGTGGCAGAGCCTCAAAGCATCGCCCACCACCTGCTGCTCGGCTAGCTCCCCTGCCTCGTCCACCTGCTCCCTGCGGACCGCCATGGTCGACCCTCTGCCTCTCCTTGGGTGGCCCCTCCACCGTCTGCTACTCCTCGGCATGGCGGGTCGGGCAGTCACGAGCCATGTGGCCCTACCCGCCGCTTGCGTAGCAATGCCTGCCTCTCGAAAGACTGGCTCCGCACTGTGTACCCTGCACTGCGGAGCCAGTGTCCTGAGGTCGTCTGCCGGAACGTCTGATCTGCCTAGACCCATTAGTCATCTATCGGCTACCTACTGCCGAAGACTCAGCTACCTGCCGCCCTGCGGGAGGTCTCGCTGTGGACTCAGCAAGAAAGCTCTCGATAAGAAGGGCTCGCACAAGTACTCCTGCCTGAGTCAGAATGCTGAGGGAGATCAGCGATGCCCTGATCTCGTGTCTCAATCTTTTCTCAAAGGTCCGGTCCCGGATGAATGGGTCTCGTACCATATCTGTCAAGTAGCGCGAGATATCGGTAAATCTCACCGCATACTGGGCGACCATCAAGCTGCCATGCTGCAGCTGAAGAAGCTCCTGGATGGGCACCGCACGGAGGGTGGCTGGGACGAACTCTAAGCGAATGAGGCTCTCAAAGTCTGTTCGGAGAAGAGATGCCACATCGTGCACCTGAAGCATGAAGCTCCACTATCGGCCTGCTGCCGCGTGCAGTAGGCTCGCAGCAAGGATCACCATGAGGTCTGCTGGTGTCCTCACTAGGCTGAAAAATCGTACGCCTGCCTACAGCCAGTCCTCGGCTGCCAGGGGGTCCGTCTCCCCATGGAACCTAGGTGGTCGCCGGCGCTGAAACTCGTGCAGAGTTCCAAGGCGACGTGCATCGTCAGCGGCAGGGGCTAGAAGCATCGGTGGCTCAGTGTGTAGTTGTACCGACGATGCCTCTACTGTCAAAGGGCCCTGTACCGAGGCCTCATCGCTCGGTGGGCTGTCGTCACGTACAACTCTCGAAACCCTAGCTAGCTGTCGTCGTGGGGCCATCCTGAAAAGAAACAGGTGCGCCATGGTCAGAACAGTATACCGGGTGAGCTGATACAAGTAATCACAAAGAAATCTTGAAACACACATGCAATCAATGTTTTCGTGCATTAAGTCGGAAATCAGAAGTCTGGGTCCTGGTGTACGGATACGTTGGCCGTCGCACCAACACTAGACTCCCTGGACTGATAACCACACCAAATACACTAAACACTATTGCTTCACATAGAAGAAAGATCAGATTCTGTGGTAGAACCGACCACCTATGCTACAAATTTGTCACGACCCGTCCTCCGGGCCCATGTCGTGACTACCCCAAACCCGCCATCCATAGGCCAGGGGCTGGCGACTGGCACCAAGGAGTAAATTCCGGTAAAAGGAAGGAATTTACTTTGTAAAGTAAACAACCACCACAAAGTAAGAAAGCAAAAAAGTAAACACTAAGTAAAAACTGGAACAAGCTGTGCTGAAAGTAAAGGGGCTGGAAATACAAGCCCAACTATAAAGTAAAACTGAAAGGGGAAAAACAGCAACTGAAAGGAAAAGCTGCAGCATCGAGCCATCCTCTGGAAGTCCCACCTGAAGGGTGAGTATAGAAAGCCTCCACTGCTCCTTGGGTCCAGCCTACCGCTCCGAGTACACCCCTCCTAGTGGTCCACCTCCAGGTACCGTCCTGCTCCGCAAGCCTCCACCACGATCAGCGCTGTTCGTCGTCTGTAACCAACAGAACGTAGTGCGGGCATAGCCCATGCAGGGGTGAGTATAAGCTACTCAGTAGGGACCCCGAGACCCCCGAAGGTCTCCCAAAATCCCCAAAGGATAAACCACAAAGGAAAGATACAATCACGAAATCACATCCGACACTGCTTAGGTATATTTCCATACATATACCTAAGTCATCAATTCTCGCTCGGCTCCAACATCAGAGCTCAAGTACAGCCCAGTCCACACATGAAAGTAAAACGTAAAATCTACACAGGATAGCTCAACACAATCCACAAAGGAAAGTAAAACGTAAATCCACATAGGATAGCACAACATAATTCACAAAGGAATGTAAACCAGAGTTTCACCTCACACAGGTAAACTTCTTCGAATGACGATAAAGATGATCACGAATCCATCTAAGTTGCCGGACCCACAAAGGATCGATAGGTACTAACCCCCGCAAAGACCCACACAGGATCGGGCCCACACAGGACCTATAGGCGCTGGCCCACACAAGACCGCTGAGCGCTGACCCACACAGGATCAGACCCACACAGGATCGGTAGAACTGACCCACAAAGGATCGCTGAGTTCTGTAGTCGTCGCCGTCGAATCCACTAAGGATCTCTGCACAGTCGTCGTCGTCACAGTAGCAGTCGCAGTCAGATCTAGGGTTCCCACACACAGCAAGCTCATTCGGGAGGGTCCGCTCCACAAGACGAGAGGTTGATACATCAACTGACACATAGTCTATAGTTGATGTATCCAAATGTTTCGTATCATCAACAGGAACTCGACGTCGCAGACGGCGCGTCAATCGGACGCCCGGTCTCAGAGTTATTGGTGTTTTCGTCCTAGGGGCCCGGTTGGTTTTTAAGGAAAAACCTACCCGACCGTACTCCACCTGGGTCGAAACCTCGGGCAGAGTAAGCCAACTTATTCTTCTCACGTAGAGGAATTCAACAAAGTTGACGACACGTCAATCAGACGTCCGAAGCTCAAGATATGAGCATTTCCGCTCCGAGGGCCCGGTTGGTTTTGTGTACGAACCAACCCGGCCGAACCCAAAGTATTCCAAAACCTTGAGTGTGATATACTGAAACGACCGTCTCGATCCAAGGAATACATCGTTGCTGACGGCGCGTCGTTCGGAGGCCTGTAGCTCATGATACGGGAAAAAGACCGAAAACGGTCCGAAGACGGGGGGTCTGGGCCCGGACCGACCCGACCCAGTTGGGTGCGACCTGGCCCGGCCAGGGCGCGACCCGGCCGGCGGGTCAGCTCGGCCCGGCTCAGCTCGGCCGAGCAGCCGAGCGAGCGGAGTTCGGGGGCGGGGGCGCGCTGCCCCCGCGTGTGAACACCCCCCCCCCCCCGCGGGGGCCACCCTTGGTCAGCGGACGCGGCATTGCCGTGTCACGTGTGCGCCGGACCTGCGCGGCCATGGGTCCGCTGGTGCCGCCGCCGCCGCACCTTCAGCTGCGGCCGCTCTTTCCCTACGGCGCCCTGGGGCGCTGCCGCGCCAGCGACCCGTGCCGCCGGTGGTTTCTGCGGGCCACCGGAGTTGCTCTGGTGGTACGATTCCACTCCCGTCTATGTCGTAGCTCCTCTCGGGTCCCGTTCATCACTTCAGAATCAACAAATCACCCCTGCGGCATGTTTTTTCATCACCTACCAATCCACACATCAACGACGTACTGCGGAGAGTTGTCGGGCCATGTTTGTCTGGCCCACACACTCCGCGTTATGTGATTATAATCGGGAAGAAAATATTCCACACATGGAAAACAAAACAATATAAAATTTTAATAAATTAAAATTGCTCTTGATTCAGGTTCTTTGTTTTTAGGAGGAAAAAACCACAGGAATAAATTCATTTCACAAACAAAACCCCTACCTCATCAAGTCGTCGCACGTGCGTTCTTCACAGAATTGATCGTTGCGGAGGGAGGGGACCGTCGCGTCGCGGAAGGGCGCCGCGTCGTCAAACTTCGAAGTTCACGAACATGCAGATTTTATTATATTAATTAAATCCAGGATGTTGTTATAAACCACAAAGAAGATATAAAAGAAGAAATCCGAAATCTCCTACCTCAAGAAGTTGGTGATCAGAGATCGTTGCAGGGAAGAATGTCTCAGAAGAAGCGTCGTCAATCTCCGAGGGTGACGGCGTTCTTCGTGTTCTTCGCATTCTTCACGAAGGAGGATGAAGGCACAAAATTTGTCAAAAACCGCACAACGAGAAATCCTCAAGAAGTCGTGAATGGGTCTTATTTTATTATTATGCCAACGGATTGTAAACAGGTTAAGAAACGATTTAATTAATTCATAGAATTAAATAAACGAAGTTAGCCGCCTAAATAATTGGTGCGTTACGAATTTAAGAAAACGCGTTAGTTGACTTACATAATGACGGGTTTTCGCGGGTGCGTTACTTATCAGAAACAAAACGGCGGGGCTCGTGCGGGACCCACCTCACAAAAATCCTACCAGGAGGGTAGGATATTTTGGGTTCGACCATATCCTCTTCAACTAAGCATAAGCAGCTTAAAGTGGCTTTTAAGTGACCTTAAGTTAAATAAAATAAATTTTGTCGTACCAATTATTTTATTTCTTAATTTTAAGCCCAAAAATTAAAAACCACACCCGAGAAAACGCAACTCTGGAAGAGGCGTTTCTAAGTAAATACCAGCGCTGCAATTCCATCGGTGCCCTCAGTATTCGATTTCGAGCACCAGTTTAAAAGTTAGAAAAACCCGCTCGTCCGTTCACTGAACGCACTAGAGCCAAACTTCGGAAAATGATTCTGGGCACACCAGGCCTTGGAATCAGGTGCCGTCAGAAACTGCATCCTTGTAAAATTCAAAGAAAATTTAGAAAAAAGAATTTCCTTGAATTTTATGGGTCTTTACAGATCTCTCTCCTACGATGTGGCCACCCACCTCCCCAATTCCTCACCCAAACCCAATCCTACCTTCATTATCCATACCCATCATTTATTTATTGCTTACCCCATTGGCTGATGTTGGGGAAGTCCTCCCCTCTGTGATTTCTCTTGTCAAATCCATACAAATTTTTCATCTATTTAATTGTCAATGTATAATTGGTTTGGGTTCTATTATAGTTCCCTTTTATGTGATTATAGGAACATGATACTAATTTTTTTTCCACCAAATCTACCACTGAAAACAAATTTATATTTATAAATTTTCTTTTCACCAGTCTCATACACCTTATAAATTATTTTTTATTCTATTAAAATATTTTAATACTCAGTCATTCAATAATGATTATTTTATAAGAATATAATTTTACTATTTTCTCCCTACATGATCTAATTATTTAGATCCCACTATACAATTACCGCATAATGTGATTTTTTACACTATATATACATACTTAGACCGTGTGAGAGATATGACTTGGTTATATTTCAATTTTATTGTTTGTTCTAAATTTATAAAATAGTGAATATTTTTTATTGACTTCTATACAATCTAATAATTTCTTATCACGTGTTAATAGTGGCTACATTCATGGGATAAATTATTTAAGCCTTGATATTGTTTTCATTTAATATTCAATTTCCATGGTCTTTTTCTATGCAATCATATTATAATCATGAATAATATTATCAAATTATAATATATAAAGGTGGTTAATGAATTTTTGTATGTGTATATATATGTTTTTTTTGGATTCATTTTACACTCACTATTACCATGATGGTTGGTAAATGTAATTCTTTTTTGATTTAAATTTTCTATTATTTTCCAAAAATATTTCTATGATAATTTTTTATTATTAATTGTAATTAACCCCCATGAATTTTTTTAATTTTATTCCCTTAAATTATATATATATGAATCATTATATTAGTGATTAATAATTTTTTCCATATCTTAAAAAATTATATGAATGAAATCATTGGAAATTTTTTAGAGGACATATCACATATGATAAGTGATTTTATAAAAGTGTTGGAAAAAAATTATTTTCATTAACTTATTTAAATAATTCATTTTGAAACAGCACTATTTTATTTTTTTAACACATTAAATAAGGCAAATTCATGACAAATTACTATATGCAATGAAAGAATGAATATATTTTCTTTGAAAAATAATTTTTTTTATGTTATCTACATATTCAAGCATGTATGTTCTTGATAAAATACCAATATATTCCAAACCAGATATATAATCAAGTGGGAATATTTTTTATTTTTTAATAAAAATCCTTCAAAAAACACTATTTATCATGTTGGTATATAATATATAATGTACTATTTTCCAATAGTTATCTATTCTTGATAAAAATTACATATTTCAAATTAATTATTTTATTTTATGTATATAT
This sequence comes from Viscum album, assembly GCA_963277665.1. Classification (NCBI taxonomy): domain Eukaryota; kingdom Viridiplantae; phylum Streptophyta; class Magnoliopsida; order Santalales; family Viscaceae; genus Viscum; species Viscum album. Next base: position 1,470,177,977 of record OY728151.1, read on the forward strand.
TATAACATGTTTGTTCTAGATAAAGTACTATGTGAAATGTAATTAGATATATATTATTCTTCAAAACTACTAGTTTTTATGATGTTAATGTATTGTAGCAGGACTATTCTTGAAAAACTACATAAATTGATGTGGGAATGTATATATTTAATATTGTGCATATGTTTCTGTATCAATATATTTCCTTTCATAAACATAATTTTATATCAATTCATGATTGTATGTTCTTGATAATGCATCGCCTCCTTTGTATCGATGAATCCATAACAATTTACAAAAATAGTTCAAAATCATTACTTAATTGTAAGTTATTAGTCAAATATAAAACAATCACCTTTAATATTTTTTATATCATCACAAGGGTTCGGTTCTCAAAGAATAATTCAGATTTGGGTAAACCCTGTTCATTAGTTTTTTACAGAAATACAACCCATTAACTCCATGAATGTTTTTTAAAGAAAATAGATTGGAGCCTCATATTACAAATATATTTCCACTTTGTGTTGAATTTCTATATTTTGATGAGTTATTTTTTTGTTAGATTTTTATGAATGAAATATTTGGTTTGGGATCTAGACCAATCTCACATATTTTTTGATGTATGATGCATTATATATGAGATTAATGATCTCAAATTTTCAATTATTCATTCAACTGGTTTTATTTGGTGCTATAATTTTCTGTCTCTTGACTAAATAGTAGTGACTTTTATTGTAATATAATAAGTTTCAAAATCGTTATTATGAGCATTATTATTAGTATTAAAATTGTTTTATCCTATAATCCAGACATAGGTTGCTAAACATTCATCAAATATTTTTTTATCTATTTGATGTTATTATCATGTTGTACTATCCAATTTGAATGTTTGAAAATGGATTTCATTTTAACATAATGCATTTTTATTTACCAATGATATTTCGATCCATTTTTCCGAGTCTTTTTGATGTCCTTAATTGCATGAAAAAATTATTATTATGAGAAAATATATTCCAATCTATTCTTTTCGATCTGTTATCATATTTGTGGTTTCCATTGATACAATATTTTTGGCTCCCATTGGATTGTTTTTCCTTAGGGATGTTTATTGTAAAATGTTTTATTATTTCAATAATATCTTTTTATATGTAAGCCCTTTTATTGTTGATGTTTGTTTATATTGTTTTTTAAATTCTTATTTCAATATAGGTTTCATTTTTTAGTATTTGATCATTTCATCTATTTTTAAATGGTTCTCCAATTCATTAATTTTAATTAAAATTAAATAGTCCAATAATGTTATTTTATATGCATCTTTATCTTGAATTTACTATGAAATTCAGGATGAATTTCTTCAATTAACTAGAATAAGAATCAGAGTATTCTTATAAAAGTTAATATTATTATCAAATTCTATCAACTTATTTCCAGAATATGAGAAGTCATTCAATCTGAAATTACTATTTATTTCCATATAGTGTGATTATTATGATGAAATATCCCAAACAAATAACTCAAGAATTATATTAATTTCATCATTTTATTATTGGTATGTAATAATTTCATTCAATAATAATTCAATAATTTATATAGTTTTCTTTATTTCTTACTCATTCATTGTTTTGAAAATCTAGACCGACATTCAAATATTTTACTATTTTTTATTTTATAGAACATTCGATGAATGATAGTGTAACACATGATTTACTCCCTCTCCTCCTTTTATACACAATACATTGAGGAAGGTGTTCAATAGTTTATAGACAGGAGGTCCTATCCATATTCATCATGAATCAACCGGTATCATAACTCTAGAACTTATATAAATTTAAGCTCTACTTTTGAGAGCTTTGATTACATCAATCCATTTTTGATCAACTCCTCAAATATAAGAGGTTTATCTTTATCTTCCACAATCAATTCTTAATGAGAGTGGCCTCTTAGTCTGAGAAACAAATATTTCATTCCTATGGAAAAACTAGTGAAAAAACTACTTAATTAATATAATTTCAAACTAGATGGATCTATTTTATACTTCATCTTGGTTACTTCAGTCTTATATATATAGGAATGAGATGTTGTCCCATTCTTATATGATTTATTCTTCTAATTATTCAGCTGTATTATTTTAATTACCTTATTATTAGAAGATCTCTTATCCTTTTCCCAAATTATTGATATATATTTATGGTTCTTCCATTTATTTACATTCAAAATATTCAATTTTTCATTAGCTCTTAGCATTTACCAGAATTAAGAAATTTTTATAGTATCTCTATAGTCCTCCATATATGATCAAATGAGTAGAAAAAATTTATTCTCTTCAATTATCCATCACCATGCCATGTATCCCACATTAATTTAATGTTGAAAACAAAAATCATCAATTTTTATTATAACATTAAATATCTCTCCATTATCTCCTGATTTGAATTCAAAATGATTCCATTGATATTCAATGTTTTAGTCCACCACGATGTGGATACATTCAGAACACACATTTTGGGTTGCATCTCAGAATTCTTTTCCAAAATATTTGTAATAATAAAAACCATATCTAATGTCTTAGATCATTTTAAATGTTCAATTTAACAAAATCATGATCTAACGTGGTGTTCCACAACATTCACCATGAAAAAATAATTATAAAACAAAAATTGCCTTAGAAATTGATTCATCAATGCTCACTTACACATTTCCACCTAAACATTAGAATCTCAAGACTGAAATTACTTTATCTATGATCAGGATCTCCTATTGTTTCTTATTTTGAAAACCCATAAATATGAATTTAGCTATTTTTTATTCTTACATAGAAACTAGTACATCTCATTTGAGGTTCCAAATGTCTTAAAAAATTCTTGTTAAAGGCCTCCTAATTTTTTATATGATATTTTAAATCCCAATACAACATCCTCCATGGTGTGGTACTCATATTCCCATTTTAGTTAATACTTTGACCACCCCAATCTATATAATACCTTAAATAAGGTTTGTAATACGTTTTTTCATCTCAACGGAATCATGATAACTATATCTCAAAAACCTATTAATTCTTGTAAATGAATTCAAAAAATTCTAGAGATAATCTCACACAATGTTCATAAATTCATATATATTTTACATGTGCCCTTAATTCATATTTATATTTTATCCTTTATTAAAATGAAATGTTTTCAATTATACAAGATGGGTTTCACATTACTTATAGTTAAATAGCTTCATGGTCTTGATGATAATCTTACATAACATCCAAATAAATTTGTAAATATATATTGCTCATATTTATGCCATGTTAATCTCACATTTCCAGTAAATGACTTGTTTAATATTATGTAGATGAGGAATTGAAATATTTAATCATATATAATCCTTAGAGTGTATTGTCTATTATTTTTATTGTACCGAGACTTCCCCAAAATCAATTTCTGTCTTTTCTAAATCTAATTAAAAACACTCCAATTCCATTTTAAACCAAAATATATTTATTAAGCTCATCATATGTCACCAAATCATGATCAATACAAATAAATCTAAAACCATCTCCCACTAAATTTAGACATTCCCATAGCTCTTCAAAAACCAGAATAATAATGGTATAAATCTTAATAAAACCATGTCTTCAATGATTCTTCTTATAGTATTTTAAGACCACTTTAAATTATAATGAAAAATATTAAAATGTGATCATCATCACCAAATACCATTCTATATCCACATTTAAAATCAAATAATCATTTCTAACAACAAATCACCGCTCTCATCATACATGAATCTTTGTATAGTATCCATCATAACTAATTCATGTCAATATTTTTTTCATCACATCAATTATATCTTCATAAATCACTTATTTTACATTCCATAAAAGATTATATTTTTTCTCCTAAATCATCACCACTAATTGTAAAAAATCTAACACCCAATGCCATGGTTAAAGAACACATTATTGTATTATTATTTATAATAAATAGAAGATAAAAATAATGAATATGGTATTTAATACTAATATAAGAAATATATAATATGTATAAAAAATATTGATCAATATTCTGAAATCCATATCATGTTCTCTATTCCGAGATCAAGTATGCACCCCATTCATCTCCTCTAAAGTAGATATTTTGTATTTATAATATTACATTGTGTTTTTTGAAGACTGTCTCCATGATTTTTCCAACATTTCAATTAAATACATTACATATTTATAGGGAAACATAAATCATAGGGCAACACCCCACATTGAGGCATAATTTTTAACAAAAACTGATCCAAAATTCAATGGATCATCAGTGATAATGAAGCGACCATCATTGAAGCTACTGACTGATAAACTAAGAAAAATTACATTATTCACACTTGGAAAATGGAAAATTTTAAATCATCCTATTTTTCTAAAAAAAAACTAATATTTAGTTTAGGAAAACAATAAAAAAAATTACCAAATCTAATATTGATTTTCCATTATCTAGTTGAATCGTATGTGATGAAACACGTTGAACTATTTAATTTTTAATGTGTATTTATTATTCAAATTTGAGTGTTAAGACAACCTTGATTTTTTAATTAAATTTCATTTACTTTCTAAGATCATGATTACATTCACTCTTGATTTTATCTCTGTATTGAACAGTAGATAAACACATTGATAATCTCTTAATATCAATTAAACTTATTGCACTATATTTTAGTGTTACTCCTCTACTTATAAAAATATATATGTGGTGTATGATATGGTTTTAGGCTATGGAATGAGTGAAATATATGGATAGAAATCCTTATATCCAATTAAGTAATTATTCTCATGGGTTTTTATGAATTTTGATAATAATTTTTATTCAATATCATAATCAATGGAAAATTTATTTTCTATTAACATTTAAAACGTTTTGGATATTATTTGTATTGTAATCAATGAAAAATTATTTTTTACTAAACATCATTTAGGATTGAATATGATTTAATATAACTATGGTACATGTGTAATAAATATTAATCATCTCATTAGTCATCAAGGTAATTATTAAATTGATATTTTCTATTTTGATGCTTTTAAATTTATTTGGTAATTCTTGTTCTGTTGTATAATTTTTTATGGAAGACTATACTAATGTTCTATTTTAGGAACTTCCCTAGACCATCTCATCTACATGATGCAACAATGTGTTACTATGATTAATTTGTAATTAATTATTCACACTCTATATTGGTAATTGGAAATACCAATATCTAATATCAACAAGCATGTATACCTGATTCCATATCATAATTCACCCACACACATCCCTTTATTATTATAGTGTTCTATAGAATATTATGGAAACAATATAATATTATTGTATAAATTGAAAGGGAAGAAAAACTATAAAAGATCATATAGAGTGTAAGGTCACTTCAGGGGTTTCTGTTAATGCAGGACCATATAGGCAATGCAAAATTTTTAGACCAACAATTTAGAATTATAGATGAACTTGAATTATTTTCCTATTCAGTTATGTTTATTCATGTTATTGATGGATTCTCAAGCAGAAAATATTGAATTGGTTGGAAAATATTCTTCAAAATGGACTTGGACTAGTTCTTTATACACTCAAATTAGGAGACTCGTTCACTAGGAATAGGTATAAATTAGTATAATAATGGTAAAAATCCCCAAACATAAGACAATCTTTGATAGTGGTTATTAAAGATTCTATTATTCCCACCCCACAGTATCTGGTCATCACAAAATCATGTATCATTCTTAATACATTGGTCACTGGGGCGCTTATACATACAAAATTTTTAATTAGTGGGTTCAAAACCCAATTGTTATGAATGAATCTCTACTCGAGTCTTAATGTTCAAAGGTAATATCACGATAAATGATTTGATAATATGTAATTATTAATTTTTGTTAATAAAATCCATACTTTTAAACCATATCACCCTACAAAATTATTAGTTTATGAGGATCCCATGTCCTAGTTTATTGATAATTATTTATGTGTTTTGTAGATGTTGTGGTGTATACAATTTTAGGGTCAGGTGGAATTATATGTTAATGTTTATGGATCATGTAGTTTATTGAAATTAAGTGTTTTAGACTTGATAGTATTTTTGGGGTTTACATGTTTCTTGAAACACTACACTGCATTACTAGTTGACTGGGGTGCTAACTGTTCATGTGTAATGGTGATATCTAGCTATGTCTATGTTTTATGATGTTATATAAGATTGTTTTGGGTCCAATCATCTTGGAACCTAAAAGACTTCTTATTCCCCAGTCGATTCTGAGGATATTCTTTTGGGTAGGCAGAAAGGTGGACTTTTCTTTTCCTGGCATCTGAAACCTATAGCCATGGTTAAAAACAATTGTAGAAGATCTTTTAACACTTTTTTAGTTATTTCTATTAGCCTATTTCTATTTTTACGAACCGTGTAAATAAGTCTATGTGGTAGTAAACATATTTCTATATTTTGAACCATGGAAATAGGTCTATTTCCACAGTTCTCACCCAAGGATATAACTTTTTCATTATAGCCACAATAATAAGTTCCCATACTAGATAGTTTATTGATATTACCTATATGCATGATTTTTTTGCCTGTATAAATCGTTATAAACAGTGGTTATCACTTAGTTTTATAGTAGTGATTTATAATTAATTTTGAAAAACTAATGGATTTCCCTGTGAAAAATTATATCTGCATTGATGAAAATGATAAAATATCTACATCATACTATTATTGTGTTATAGAAATAAAGAGTACATTTCCTTCATTTCTAATCCAATGATTATTAAAAAATTTCTAAATGTCCCTATAAGAATCTTGGGGTGATATCACGATAGATCTAAATGGTTGCATCATTTCTCATTGATCGTCCAATGAATATCTTCAAGGAATACTTGTATTTAATCTCTATAGATAGGACAGTGGTGGCGGGGGAGGATCACAGTTCATTATTGAGTGATTTAGTATAGATCGAGCTCTCTAGAGCTTCGATATAATTCTATTTGGATGCTATTGTGAATAGTAAATGAAATATAAACCATTTAAGAAAATAACCTTTGTTAATTTACATACTACTAGGATTAGGAATTAATATTCAAACATGTTCTATTCTTATTTTTTCAGTCCTCATGGAACCACATCTCAATAATAAGAAGAAGATCATTATTACTATTTCATAACATGTAAAAAGAAATACAAATTATTTAAATATTATATATTCAATTAATATTAATATATATGATATCTCTCCAGAACATTAAACTCGGACCTCCATTTTTCTATAATATTTATCAAACCATGAGTAATGAAAATTTATTTAAAATAAATATAACATCTTTATTCACTAATCAATAAATAAATATATAATTCACTAAATATTATATAAATATTTATTTAATAATATACTCACAAAATATTTTCTCAAATAACTAGTGGCAGAATGTATTCGATAAAGAAAATAAGAATAATTATTAAACCATGTGTGATAATAATAGTTATTCATCTTTTTAGACAATAAAAATTGATATTAATTAATTTATGTTCTAGATATACATATTTTCTGATTTTCTAATCCTCTTTCTCAGTGGAAATATTTGATGTGTCCCAATGTCGAAGGATTACATCTATCAACACACCACGTCACCCTTAGTAAATGGATATAATGTTTCTATGAAATTAATGCTCATTTGGATAATTAATTTGTTATATAATACCATTATCACAATATCTCTAATCATGTAAGTTGCATGCTTGTTCCGTCAACACATTAGATCGTTGTCAACGTCTTTGACATTATGAAATTTAAACATACCTATAGAAAACTATGTCCATGGATTTATTTAAGCTATATCATTTCCATAAAAAGGACTAAGATAAAAATTTATATTAAATTACGAAAAGGAAAAAATATTTTCTCATGTCATTCAATAATGAAATATTATTCATCACACACCCAACATATCCAACTCCAGCGTGAACCTATATCTTCATGGTTTTCATCAATAACATAAATTATAGAACTCATATTATCCATTACTTATAATATTAATTTCTAAGTATCAATACACAATACTATAGTTATAAACATTCAATGAAACATATCAATATGGGTCTCCTACTGGTGAGTCTCTCTCTCATAATGTTATACACTGACAATTAAATAATGTAGAAACCATGAGAAGGTGTCTCATAGTCCTAGGAGTATCCAAACATGATAGAAAATGTAATTTTTGGAACTAAGAATATTTCATCCACTGATATAACATATATTTAAAAAAAATTGTAATACTTCTTGGTTATCATCAGAGTGGGTATTAATTTTGAATGTTTAGTGAAAAAACTATTCATTGGACATTATTTCTTAATATGACATAGATAAGACAAATAATGACATGATAATGAGTTTATTAATATTCAAAAAAATTATATATATTTTCACAAAGTACGTTGGTTTTTGTTTGAGGGAACCAACTCCAATAGACACCCACATAAAATATATTCACTAGATAATAACCTTCTTTCCACTAGATCTCACTTGATTATCATGCTTTTACTAAGATAATCATTTAGGTGAGGGTTCATTCACATTAAATTCATTGTAAACTCTCTTTACATTTAAATTAATCCTCAAAACAATACCTCAATAGGTGATACATATAGAGTAAATTCTATTTCCATTGTTGTGACCATGACTCTTTTATAAGATCCATAATTGCAGTATTATAAATATATAATGTGATAGTGTCCTTACTTCTGGGTACCACATCACAATAATGAATAATGCTTCATATCAAAATGGATTGTTCATCCACATCACATGCCACAATTTACTGAGACTGTACTTTAGAATTGACAAAAATTTAAATCTTTGAAATTTTATTTCTCACTCCCTATCTATTGATACAAAAAACATTTCAAAATTGTTTATTTAGACAACTGTAAACCATTTTAAAACTATAATCAACATAAAATTTAATAACTATATCATAATATCATTCATAAAACTGTAACACATCCTTCTTTATTCTTAGATAATTAATTATAAGCATAACAACGTACCAATAATTTTAACTTGTATCATCTTGATATCTTCCTATAATACTCAATGTATATGAAATAATAAGTCTAGTACAAAACATCTAATACATGATTGATCTAATAATACAATTTTATGGTATCTTTCCCATTATTTCATTCTCTTGTTGTGTTTCAAGACTGTTGTTCTTGTAAATATGCGTATAATGTGATGTTAGAACCAATCCCCTCTTGGATTGTTCGATAAAAAATCATTTTATTATCTGGTCAATGTATATAACATGACTAATTCTGAACAAACTCTTGAATCTATCTCTAAAGATCTTGGTCACTAGAGTATATGGTGCAACACCTAAGTCCATCATAGAGAAACAGTTATTTGAAAAACCCTTAATAGATTGTAAGACTGATATGTCTTTTCTAATAATTAATATGACAACAATATATAATAATATGATAATGAATGGATTCCCAGTAAATATATTGTAGAAACATGGCTCACATTCATTTTAAATGAAAATATACTGTTATATAATCATAAAATTTATTGATACTTGTAAAAAATTCTTACTTCAATGAAAAAATGGATCTGTAAGACATGAATAGCCTTTTGGAATCACCTGGAGTCTCAAACCCTTCTAGTTGTGACATATATATATTTTCAATAAGGTTCCTATTTAGGAATTATAATTTAAAATCCAAATTCCAAATTTCATATTCATGGTAAAATTCTATATAAATTATAATTATGATGGATTTAAACATGGAAATTTGTGAAAGGTTTCGTCATTTTCACTTCATTGAGATTCAATAAACGTATTAGAAAATAGATTTTCTTTATGAGTAATTTACCTAATATGTCTAGTTTTATCTTGAATAACCTTTTTCAACCAATATGATTTGCGTCACATGGAAGTGTAACTAGAACCCAAACATTGTCTTGATATATGGAATATATATCAAGGCTCAGGGAATAAAAAAATATTGCAACTGTTGATCTTTCTGCCACCTGTTTTTAGAATTGTGGTTAATTTTTGTCAACCAATAATGAGTCACAATATTCTATGAAAAGAAAACTATATATATCTAGATCTCATACCTCTATGGTACTCCTACACAATACATGTGTTTCAAGAATAAATTCTTCCATGGGGACCTAGGGAATCTATTTCTATAACAACTCTTTTCGTTCCTGAGCATAATCGTCATCAATTATAATCTTTATCCTACTATCCTTATGGATAATTTTGATACTTCTAATTAAATATGAAATTTTTTGTGATAGTAACATTATTTTATAAGGGATTTTATAGGTAGTATCCCTATATTTCCTTAAGATTCTGTATAAATGTAATATGTGTGACTTGGAGTGCTAGTTTGTTTACTAATAAGGCTCTAGAATATTCATTTAAAAACTATTCATGTGTATATGACAAAATGGATTTCATTTAACACCATAAATAAATGGGAATTATATTTGTTGCATAAATTGGTACTCAGTTTAGTTTGTATGTCATATTTAGCTAAGAATATCCCCAAAATGATAATGGATGATTATCAAGGATCATCATCACATTAACTTTTTTAGAAATGCATGGTTCCTCCTTTGACTGACATTATTACAATATTGTGTGTAATGTGGAGTGAGTTGATATAGAATATGAAACTCCTTTATATAGTTAATAAACTCTTGGTTAATATATTTAAAACCTATATTAGATTGAATGTTTTCAATCTCCCATCTATTTTGATTCACTAATTTATTCATAAAATAATAGAATTTTTTAATGGATTCAAACTTATACCTCATCAAGTATACATGACCATATCGACCCGACTCATCAATAATAAAAATGAAGTAAGAATACCCACATAATGATTCTACTACAAATGGTCCGCAAATATCAGTGTGTACCAATCCTAAATTCCCTATGGCTTTATCAACATATCCATTTAATAGTGGTTTGGTCATTTTTCATCTTAAATAAGCATGATATCCTTCATGTCACTTTAACCGAAAAGAGTCCAAATAATCATCCTGAGAGATATATGCTAAATATTTACCATCTAAATGATCATGTTGGTTATTCCATAGTTTTTTGTTATATGAGTCATGTTAACATGATTCATTATCAATTACCAATACATGGTTTTCATAATATAATTTGTAAAAACAATTATTTAAATGAGTTATTCTTGAAACATGTTTTTTAGAAGAAACAAATTTTATTTCCATATTTAAAAATATGACCATTTTTAGATAGGAAGGTTGCATAAATTATGTACATTTTAATATTTGATACATAACAATACTCTTTTAAGACCAATATATTTGGAATTGGAATTGAAAGGAGGAAGTCAGTTATATCTAGAGTAGCTAACCTCAGACCATTGGTGGGTGAAAAATTCACATCTACTCTTGAAATATTTTTAATCTACTTGGTACTTTTATTTGGATGTTACTGTGATCACCACACACTACATGAATGTCATCCTATATAATTGGTTTGTAAACACGTCTATAGGTTATAAAAATGTTGCAATATGTAATTGAAATGGTTCAACTAATTATGTCTCCTATTGTAAAGGAAATATGGCCATAGATTTATACATTGTTTCTACCATGGAAGAACGCATATATAAATTGATTATAATCTAGGAAATATATAATTCTACTCTTCTATATTTCAAGGGTGGGAATCCATGGAAACGTACCATTTTACCTGATTTAGACCATGTAAGATCACCTTTATCCAGGGTTACAAACAATTGAAATTGATTCTTCCACATTAGAATATAGAAATGAATACAAACATTGGATACATATTTTCATAAATAGTGGAAACTGCAACTATTAGTATATTTCCTTGGTTACCAACTACGGATTTAGACTTCTCCACCAGGAAGAAAAATATCAACCTCTTTACCACTACTATAGAAAAAAATGGACACCAATATATTTAGATATAATGATACACACCATAGTACAATTCAATATAATAAAATTAATAAAACATAATTACATTATAAAATAAAACATATAAACATAAAAAAATGTGGATTACATCAGATCTGTGTCTCAATATCAGTGTCATAAGAACCATTATAACCATCCTTCACCCCTCATGTAGAAACACCCTCAGCACCTCTAACACAACCAGCATCATCATTTCCATGGATTTACGTAGTGTAATCGACTTTGTCATTGACATCAGAATTGGTAACAGCATAAACGTTGGTAGAGGCACCTAAACATGCGCAAAAAATGATGAGAAAAGATAAATCTACATAAATAGAATGCATTGACATAAAACAACCATCGAATTATACATAATCCTATGGTGCTAGGGCATGAGAAGGAGAATATATAGTTTTCATTATATGTTCATCTTTCTTCTTTTGATGTTCAGTATCTTCTTCTAATTTTTAGGTTTCATATAAAATTTTATCATACCATTGTTTCACTATGACCATAATAGAATAGGTACTCGAATAAACATTGTAGGAAGGACAATATATATAGGGTACAATATTCTTCCGAGTTCAATAATGCACTATACCTTGTTTCTCGTCTCTTAATACCTAATGAAGATGAACATTTGGGCCTAAATTATTGGGTTCATTTTCAGGAAAGCCCCTAATGCAATATTTTGAGTGATATATAAAATAAAATAAAATTATAAATTATTATAATGAATTAATTTCTTTAAAAATAAAACAAAATGGAATATAAATACAAACAAAATGGAGAACCAATTTAAATTATATAATATAGTGATGTTGTTATTGCGAATTAATTTCATAATATTATTTGTTATCCTATTATGGTAAATCATTTTTTATAAATGGTATGGAGTTTTTTGGGGATATATTTGTAATGATGTAAGAGATAAGGGGATTAAATATTTTATTCACAATGGTGTTATGAATGACTCCAGGTGGTCAGAATGATTGAAATATTTTGAAGGAGAACTCAAGTTGATGAAATGGGATTCTAGAATTAAAATAAAATGGTATATCCATATCATTTAAAAGGTTGTTAAAAGGTGGTAGGTCTTCCAATTCTAGAAGGAGATTCACCAGCGACTCAGAAGCAAGAGGATTTTGATTTTCCTCATAGGGACACTTTAAATTGTGAATATATTTATGAAATGGAAAAAATTGTGAGCGTTTCTTCATCATAAACAGTATTTAGGTTTCTTATAACATTATTTGAAAAATAATCATTCTATTAAAAAATTTAAAATATTATATAAAGTCTCTGAGGATATATTTATTTTTTGGGGATGATTTTTGAAGCCGTGGATGTTTAGAAAAGTTTTTTTTATTTTCTAATATTTTATGAGTAGAATATAAATCGAGTTGTGAAATTTGGTGTAGTATATTGGAGTTTCAATACTTTTATAATAACTATGTAATACTATAGAGGAACTGTGAATAATTCCTTTTAGTGAAAGTCTTCTTGTGGAGTTTTATGATTGGGTGTTCCGAAAATAGTGGTATACGTTTTGAAGGGATTATTAAAAAATATTCATATCATTTAGATCAAGGAGGTTCGATATCAATTTCAGTAAATACCATCAATATACACTCCATGTTTTAAATGGGTGGGTTTTTTCTCACATATAAATTCAATGGAAAATGTTACAAGATAATTTATATTTAGAAAAAGGTAGAACCATATTTCCTAAGTGTGTTTCCTTTCAAAGGAGTGTCAATAATGACTTATGTGATTCCATATTTGGGAAAGAGACTTATATGAGATCATTTATGTTTCATTTTAACCATAATATTATGGTTGAGAATTTGATGTATCATAACTATGGCTTGATTTAGGGGGAGAAAATGATTAGTGCATTTCGTGGTTTATATAATAAATTTATCTCATGTTCCAAAAATTATTTCAGTTGGATTTTGGTTGTTTGATGAATCTATAATATATAGAAGTTTTTTATGGTGGTTAGTTCTATTGTTAAATATAGATCCAAATACATTGGAAATATCCTAGATTATAGAATCTTGATGAAGTAATTTCCAAAACATGTGGACCTTAAAATTAATCATACCTTGGAAATAGTAGTGGGAAATTGATTATGGATTGGAAATCAATAAATTCAAATGGTGTGTGAGACTATTTTCTTAAGAGAAATTCCCTGGAGTGATTGGAATGGTTTTGTGGATTTACAAAATGATTGTTTAGATTTTAGATGTCTCACGTGAATTATTTAGTGAGGCTCTTAATATTTATAGGATAGTGGAGGAATATAAAAACCCAATAAATGATATATGAGTAAAATATGATATTAAAATTTTGGTGGGTGGAATTTGATGAAATCCTCCAGTATAGTCTTTGTGAGGTTCCAACCAATGTACTTATCAAAGGTTCCCTGATCTAGTTTTCCACATGGATTCAATTGTTCCTTCCCATACAACAGATGTTACCGAATAGCAGTGAGGGACTAGGGTGTGTTAGTGAGAACAATATTATCTCATGTGATTGTAGAAAACACTGTATAATAATAATAAATTAAATATAGGAATCATAAGATAAGCTAATAACTCCGTAGAATCTAACATTAACCACCCAAATTTGATAATAATATTAAAAGGGTGGAAAATGTATCATATACCCATTGATGATGTTATTCCACATCTCTAAAAAATTGGAATGGGGGTAAATATAGAAGCATGAAAAAAATCTTGTATAAAATAACCATGTCGAAGCAAAAATCTATTAAGCTTCCCATGAGCTACATCGGTCATATACTACCAAGATCACACCGTTATAAAATAATGAGAGTTATGTGTTTAATGTGGGATGATTCCCCTTATCAACACTTGCATAAACATATTTTTCTTGGGTACCAATGGTGGCTTGGACATTGACTGATATAAATCCTAGTAGGACACCACCATCAATGTCTATATAATCATTTCTATGAAATAAAACATAGCAATGTAAAAGTATATATAAATGTAATGAAATGAAAAAAGTATACTCATACCTTATTCTGCCTCATCATCTAATGTCTCTAAACATCATATTGTTTAATTAATTCATATATGTACAGTTTATGAAGTTAAATCATTTTATGTCTGAACTAAACTAGAATATATTATAGTAATAATAATGTGAGATCAATGGTGAAATAAAGTCATCCTTGACAACAGGGCCATCCATCTCATAGTAGTGACACATAAAATCACGAAATTAAAAGGGGTTTGAGTGTAATAATAGGGTAAATATTGAAGGCATTCTACTGGAAAAAATTCATATCGACTGCAAGGATCTCATCCAACATAAAACATTGGAAAAGCATGATAGGGCTGAATTGGTTGAAAACATTACTACATGTGTCTGAAGACATCATGATAAATCTGAGGAGTGTATCCAAGGAATTATAATATCTTGAATGATATTAAATGGATCTTATGAAATCATACTAGGAATCCTCTAATAATCATGGAATATATTCCAACGTGGGTATCTCCCTTAGAAACTATCTCCTGGATTCATAATAGGTTTTTTTAAGTGCTCAAGGAATTCCATCAGAAATCCAAGTACGTCCCAACTCTCACCACTTCAATAAATAAAAAAGGTTTATATGCAACATGCACACTAGACATATATGAACATTAAAATTAGTCCAGGTAGTACCGAAGCCTTTATATGTCATCTTGGTTCATTACACTACATTTTATCAATGTGACATGGCCAGTCAAAGACATACCACCATTATTTACATTAATTACATACTCATTAATTTTGTTCATTCCATTATATTTCATTAGTTATGACATGGTGTTATATGGAAAAACAATGAAAATTATTTAATTATATTCATTCATATGGGTAATTCCATTTCCTTGTATAAATATTATCAAGGTAAATTGGGAAATTCAACCAATTTAGATTATATAAGTCACCTACAAGTGATATCATTATTATAATTTCAATTTTAAAATTCATTAATTAATTTATAACACTTGCATTATCATGGTAAATATCAATCACTATCAAATGTTACCGTAGGGAGACCCACATGGGTCACCATGGGATAAATAAAGAAAAAAATCCTACTTAGAGTGGTCTGAGTTAAGGTCATAACGGCCAACAAAGGGATGGAAATATGTAAAAATGTTATAGAAAATGAACTCAATTGTCATAAACAGGAATATGAATTCACGAAGCAAATCCTAGTGATACCATTAAGCTAAATATAATTAAAACAATTAAAAATGATGATATTTTGAGAGACAATTCATAGATCACCTAACTTATTCCTTTAGTACTCACCTCACCTAGTATTATCCATTATTTTTTTATCGAATGAATTAAAACTGAAGATGAATGAATTACTTTAAAATATGGCTTATGAACATGTATCAAAATAGTTTCATCAATAGAAAGGAAAATGATGAATTAATCCTAAAAAGTAAAGAACATATCGAGATGATTCCAACACGATGGGAAGATCTCATGTCATATTACAAACAAAAGAATAATCGAAGAACCTGGATTTATGATCAAATGTGAGATTCTTTGGTGGAGATCCTATTATGTGATAGAATGAGATGATACACAGATATAGAAAGAGAAAAGTGTTCTACCACATTAAAAACATTTATCAACATTTACATGGATAGTAAATGATCTACAAGTCAAGTAATTCTTAGTATTTCCCATATTAGGATAGTTCATTACACACCGTGAACTGGGATTCCCATACCAATACACATCATGTATCGAATAAACATCATGTATTCCAAATATACAATGGGAACATGTCATGTTGCTCTCTGTCATCCACTAAAACCTTTCATTCGAAATAAAAATACCCATTCAAGGCAATGATTTCTAGCTTATGACAAAAGAGAAATAAAAAAATGATTTAACTAATAGTTAAGATTATCTTTACCTAAATTAAACTTTTATTTTTTCCATTCATCCTCCACTTCCACCGTTAAATGAACACATCCCTATGTTTCACTTCTATGGAATGTTTAACTCCATCTAAGAATAACTATGTCCATTGATAATGTACATTGACCTCCCACTCCAATGTCTCATCCAGTACATGGTCATTCTACCACAACACTGACACTAATATGACATACCGACATTCCATATCCATTGTGTTCCAATAATTAATGAATATGGGATACTCCTAAAATTAAGAATCAAAATCAAACCCAACCTCATCATGATCTAAATTATGTAATGGTTCGGCCTGATTATAGTGAAACTATGAAATGTGGAAGTACCTCTAAGGTAATATAAACCGATAAGATACCTATCTAAAAATATTTAGAATCTAAAATGTCCTAACGTAACAAGGTGTTGGATTCCCTTTCCAATATATCAATCTATTCCAAATTCTTAGTGTTACCCATTGGAAAACATTATCCCTAAACTTTATCTTCAGTGTTCAACTATGGTGATTGACATAAAATTTCTATTTAGGCAAAGTAGTATATATACAATTCTTGGTCAGATGAACCTACTCCATAATATATATAATTAACCGTACAGTATCTATGTATCATTGTGAGTGGGATGGGTGAATAAATGATATATTTTTTCTTTTATGTTTCATTTTTTTGAAACAACCATCACCTCTTATTATGTACATATATTTTTCCTAATAAAATAATACACCAATAGGAACACAAATTTTGCAAGGTCCACTACTCAAAATGATTATCTACATCCATGGAATGGTTTATAAATAATAAAATACCACAAAATCCATTATAAAAACATTCCTTTTGTGTGTACACAAAAAACTAAGATATTCCCTTACATATTTGTAGTGTTATGATAAATATAATAGTACAGGTGGATATTATAGGAAAAATGTTGTAATAAAAGTTTATCTAACAAGTAATGAAACCATACCCAGTTGGTTAAAAAAATGGTACCATTCTACCTTATCAACATTCAATTTTGGGGAAATTAAAGACATTTATTGAGTTTTCTACCCAGCGCAAGGTAGTAACTTATTTGTATTTCAAAATGATACTCTGTTTGATAGCACAGTCCAGTCCTTATGTCCAATTTCATTGTTTGGGAAATTTATCTCTATGTGAATACTGTTAAAAAACTTATGAACTGATCTTCTCTTAGTTTTGAATTCTATGTCTAATAACTCGGTCTGATCAAGAAACTCATGATTACTATACCACCTTTCACCTCTTTTATCTAGTACAATTCCTCAGGAATTCAAAATCATGAAACCTATTATCTATAAGAACAATCATTATGACTTTTTCCTTCTCCCATCACTCATGAACAATATATTTCAAAAATGTACAATGTACTTCCTAATATTTATAGGCTCACCAAAAGTTGTTTCAGTGAGAATATAAAAACAATTTCCCACCTAACCAAATTTCTCAACACTTGAGTTTCTATTCATTTCGACTCCATCTCTGACTTCTTCAGTTCATCACTGCTTTTCTAGAAACTTCTTGAAACAACTCAAATCATCTCAAAACATCACCGAACTTCATAAATTCTAACCATTATTCATTATAATTGTAATTTTCATTCCTATTTCAACACTACTATTAAGAAATATGTACAACAAAAAAATAATTATAACAATTCCCCATAAAAACTAATTTTATTGTAATTAAATTACCTCTCACTATGATGCTCTGTACTGAATAAAAAACAAGATGCTCATTCTGATGCTCCATACCAATTGTTAGACATAATACATTGAGACAATATTTCCCTAAAAAACTAATACTTTGTTAAAATTTATTACAATTTATTTTTGCATATTAATAGTTGGAACTTCTAAAGATACCATCACCCCCTTCTATATTACTTTAATAAAACTCTTCAAACAAATCTTATTTCCTTATTTTCATCCGATCCATTATCATTTGTCCGATGAATTCTAATGTATTATTATGTGATCAGTGTAAGAATATGTAAAATGGATAAGACTCTATATTACTCTAATGAATCTGTTTCATTGTAATTCAGATGAATAAATTTCACTTTTTTTCAGATAATTATTAAACTAACTAAAAACACATTTTAGATTGATTAACATGGATGAATACATTATTTATCATCATCTTGTTGATTAGTTGGTGGTCTGATCTAGTACATTGGTCCCATAAAATACATCTTCCTTATTGGAACAAACAAACTCCACATACATTTTTGTGTCAACAAACTCTTCTCCCTCATATGAATTAATAGCATATCATGTCTGATAGACATGTATCATCAGCAACTTCTTTACTTTTGCGATTAGGGTATGATAAAACACCCATCCATCAACAACTTATTTCTCTGAATATTTTTTTCTTGTGGCTTATTGCCCATACTAAAACCTACATCTTTTTCGTATCTCATTTTAAACAATGCTTCATATCCTTTAAATAATTAGGAATCTGGAGATCTCTGAACGATAAGCTCTGATTCGGAAACCTGTATTCAATCATTCAACATCCAAAATCTCCGGCTTATATCATGACCTCAGTATGACATTGAGACCTTTTGAGATTGGAAAATCATATTCTGGATAAGATTAGAATGTAATAGAACATTACATCCTTTTATCAACTTCTATCTTTCAAACCAGAATTCAAATCGATTGGATTCACTTTTTATCCCCCTTTCCTTCAAAATGATTGCATCACATGTTTTCTAAACAACATATGGTTTATGAGAACTCCATGATCAACAACACATTATCAGATTAAAAATGTATTGATTCATGTTTCAATAACGCTTCCCATACCAATTAAAATTTTCATTTCAGTCCCATGGTTATTATAATGAACAAATTCAGTTACAAATCATCAATAGAACATAAAATCAAGCCAAATAATCATTCTTATAAAAATTGTATCCAATTATATGATTAAGACCCATCCTTAGGATTCTATTATCTTATTAGAAAATATGAAAAATTTATATGATTTCCTTTTCTATAAAAAATGGAAAAACAATGACCACAATCTTATTTCAACAACAAAAAACACTTTTATTTAACATGGTTCCAAGAATCTACCCTTTGTATTTTTTTGTCAAACAAGGTTCTTATATAACTGAAATTTTTAACCACAAGAAATGGATCTCTTATCAACATTTCCAATCCAACATGATATAACTCATTTATGGAAATAAGAATCATTGATAGAAAAAAGCACCTTAAAATAGGGCAAGGGAAGCACATCGTTTTATCAGTGCTATGAAGAAATCCCAAATGGGGGGGGGGCTTTATCAATGCTAGCTAAAAGATTTGAAAATCTACCCTTTATCAAGAATAAAAAAAGCCCAGATAAAGGG
The DNA here is from genome assembly GCA_963277665.1 of Viscum album. Taxonomy (NCBI): domain Eukaryota; kingdom Viridiplantae; phylum Streptophyta; class Magnoliopsida; order Santalales; family Viscaceae; genus Viscum; species Viscum album. The sequence goes on from OY728151.1 coordinate 1,470,198,300, forward strand.
GTACCCTTTATCAGAGAAAATTTTAGCACTGAAAAATGTTTTCAACAATAATTTATATACAATTTTAATATTTATATGCAAAAAACAATGTTTATTGGTATATATTAAATAAAAAATTCTACTTTATATTTAATGAATATTTTTTAATAATTCAGAAATATATATATAATTTTTTTAAAAAAATATAAAATTTTAAATAAATATATACATGTTGTAAATGAATTTGGTCATTTAATATATTGATCACATTTACATATATGTTATGTATCATCATGAATGTTCATTCATACACTACACTCTTCTTATTATTCTTGTTGTCCATTGATGGCTCAATTTTTATTATGTATACTTTTCTTCGTGTATATGATTAATTCATGTTACACACATATATACAACATTGTTTTCTCAATACATATAAAAATACATTAAATATATTTAAATAATATACCTATTTATTATTTTTATAATTATTATATTTTAAGTAAATATAAATACTTTTTAAATATATTTATTTTTAATTATAAATATAACTAGTTATTTATTTAAATAAATCTAAAATTATAATAAATACATATATTATAATTTTATAAAAATACATTTGTATAACTATATTTATAAATATATATATATAATTATAAATATATTTATTTATTATTATAAGTATAAGTATAAATATATATATATATATATGTAAAAAATCATAAAATCATAAAATTATATTTATTATACTACTTATAATGTTATAAATGTACAAATAAATTTATATTTATAAATATATAAAACTATTTATAAATATAATTCCTCAATAAATAGTTATATTTAAATAAATAAAAAATTATTATAAATATATTAATTATATATATTTATATTTAAATATCTATAATCAAATACATATAGTTAGAAATATAATTATAAATAAATGTAGGTATTCTTAAATAATTAAAAAGTTTTAATAAATAAATAATATAATATTTATTTTTAAAATTATAAATATAATTGATATAATTTTATAATTAATTATATATATATATATAATTACAACTATAAATAATTTATTTATTATAATTTTTAATAACAAGTAAATATATATATATATATATATTCATTATAAATATAAATATATATTTATGTATTTAAATATTTATTAAGTTATGAAAAATAAATTTTATATTTTCATATATAATGTTATATATAAATAAATTAATATACAGAAATATTGAGACATAAATACAAATATTTATATTTATAGCTATAAATAAATCTTAATATATTCAAATAATTATAAAATTATAATAAATATAATAAATATAAATATAATAAAATTATAAAAAATATAAATATTTATTTTTTATAATTTTAGATTTATTGAAATAACTAAATATAAATTCATTTATATTTATAATTATAATTAAATATATAATCGTATAGATAATTATAAAATTAGAATAAATAGAGTTATATACGTCTATAATATTATATATATATATATAGTTAATATATTTATTATATATATTTCTATGATTGTAAATATAATAAGTAAATTACGTATAATATTATTATTATTTAAATTATAAATTAATAAATGTAAATATATATTTATAATGTATATAATTATATTTCTATATATATAATAACAGAAATATATTATTAACATTATATATTTGTTAGCGATTTTTTAGCATTGATAAATACATCCATTATTAGCATTTGTTAATCAATGATAAAAGCAAATTTTATCATAGAATTCTATTTTAGCATGGATAAAGAATATGTTTCTCAGCACTTTTTAGCTAGCGCTGATTAAAGGTTCAACTGGTTTATAAAAAACCCTAACATTCTCTTCCTTCCTTGCACCCCTAAAACTCTTATTGATGATGGTCACTACCACCATGCCCCCTCTTCCTCCTCCACATCTTCCGTCTCTCCTCTAAAGAAAACCAAAACTCCATCATGTGCCTCTCCTCCACAATGAACTAGACCACCGTGCACCTCTCCTCTAATAGGTTCCACAAATCTGTCATGCGCGAACCAGCCATCCACCTCTCCTTCGACACACGCCACACCTCCGCCACATTCGACATCATTTCCATGCACCACACCTTCATTTTGGGCCTCTCCTCTTTCGAGTGCCACTCCACTGTTAGGCACCTCTCCTTTGCTGGAGGACTCCTCTATTACACCCCTCTCATCTGCCACGAATGCACCTCTTCCACATGTCGAATGACTCAATTGCGGTGAGTTTTCTCCTCATTCTCTTTTCCCGAGGGTGATGTTATGAATTATTCCAGGTAAATGCCCTACTGAAAATCATGGATGTTTACGGTCCTTGTTTGGGCATTAAATTAATTGAATATTGGTCATTTTTTTGAAAATAAATTTGTGGTCCTCTACTGAATAATGACCATCTATTATTAAACCACCTTCTAATTATCATTTAGTGATTTTTTGTAATTTCGTTATAATACATTTTCACGCACTTATATTTTTAAACTGTTTTTCAAGCCACATAATGAACATGAAACATTTCTTATGAGTAAGAAAATAAGAATTGTACTTTATTTCATAATTATGCGTATCTTTATGATGGGAATTTTATTGTTATAGAAATTTGGGGTTCTATTATTATTAGTTTATGAATCATATATATTAATTTGATTTAATTATATGTAATGATATCGTAGATGTTTTTTGTACATCCTGTTATGTATGTTTGATATATTTATGTTGGAATTTAATTCATTTATTTTTAATGGAGTTGTTAATTATGGTTTGAATTATGTTGGGTCTCCAAAAAAGAATTTAATGTTTTCAAAATGGTTGAAATATTAAAGGATTGTTTGGTAAATTCATACAATAATTTTTTGTTTCTGATATCAATGAATTCTCAAAATTCTGGTTGGAACATTATAAGAATCATTTTTTATTTTGGGATCATTTTCATTATATTATATTTAGAATTTTAAGGTTAAAATAAGTGGGATGATTTTATATTGGAATTTTTTTAATTGGGTGAAAATGGATTGTTTCAGTGAAGAGTGTTTATAGGTGAGATTAGTAGTTTATTATGGCCTTCAGATTTTATGTTATTCACTTCAAGACTGATTTTTATCTCCTCGATTTCATTTATCATGAGAACCCCATTTATGTTGGTGGGACAAAGGGAATTTACGTTCAAGACATTGAACCTATCTCCCTAATATGGTATTATATCCCCACATTTTCTAGGAATCAAATAATCTACCTATATATGGATTAAAATGCTTCACTTTCTAGGCATTGATACATTCTCACCGATAACCACTATTGTACCAAAAAATCGATCAATCCTAGTCCATGATCTGTCTATCTACTACACATCCACTTCTAATTACAAACATCATCGTGGAATCACATTCTTCCATCTTGGATATTGATTATCTTGGACATGTATTTAAAAAAAATCTATTGTTTTAATATCAAGGTTGCCCATTTTACTGAACACCTCACTTCTGACTAATTCAAAATCAATGTAACTTCTGAACACTCCAAGAGTAGAAAAGACATTTACCCCCAAAGTATTAATCCTCCATCATTGAATATCAATAGAATCCTTACCCATTCAATGGAACCACCACATTCTTACAAGTACAATTCCACTAAATCTTGGAAAACAACTTCACTATAGGAAACACTATTGTCTTGAAACCAATAATTTTAAACGAGTCTTGATAAAAAATTCACCATATGTTATCTAATGAAGAATTAATACTACTTTTTGGTAACTAATAGTTGAATAAGAAAAGGTGCTAATAACACTATTTCGATTTGGTACAAATCAACAATACTAATTTTAAACGCCCAAAAAATAAATTAAACACCCCAAACATGCAGATATTTTAAGAAATTAAGAAACATACCTAAACTGAAACAAATATTAAAATCTGATTTACCATAAAATAGAAGTAAAGGTACACCTATTTCATTACGTTATATCTATACGTTTTATTTCTAGAACCCTCGCCGTTTTGAAAATACCTCACCCATTGGAAAATTATAAATAAATTATAAATAAAAGGCATAAATGGAATAAGCACACCACATTAAATTTATATTATTTGGATACAATCATACATTATAGGGAAATACATTAATATTTTTATTTTGGGATAAATTGAGTAATAAGGGAAACATATATTCTATTATCCCTACCTTCCGAAAGCTACATGAGACCCTTTCTGGACACACTAGTCAAATAACCATAACAACACATGCAATGAAGTCTTCCACTCACTAGCACATTATGATGAATGCCCTGAATGGGAGTAATGATATAATTCAAGTTATTATCAAATCAAATTTTCTTATTTGCATAATTTTAGATCTTTATATATAAATTCTTATTTTTATTACTACTTTAAAATATTATATGAATTAATTATTAACTATTAATAATCAACTTTATGATGTGGTCTTGACATTTAGAATGATGCATCCATCAACGAAACCAAACCTATATTTTCATTATGTAATTTTCACTAATGGTTTAAGAATATTGCGGGTCTTGATGTTTTTAACCATATGAATGAGTTTTGGAGGGGTAATAACTCTATTGAGGCTAATAATGATACTGTAATTACTTTTATTTGAGTGTTTACTCATATTATTATAGTTATAAATTTTAAAATTTCTAGTCTTTGTAATGTCATTTAGAAATTCTTTTTAAATATTTTAGAAAATAGTCTATTGAAAATCGTAAAATCTATTAGTTTATTACCATATTTCTTTTCCTATATTTACACGAGACATGATGTGTTCAAATGGATCCAAAAATCAATATATTTTCTTCTAGCGATTATAGGCATAGGGAAATTCTTTGTGGGAAAGGAATGACACTTGAGAATTTTTTTTTATGTAATGGGTTAATGCGTACAAAATTTCTTAGGTTTATATTTTAATTAAGGAATCAATAGTAATTCATGTGAGATACATATATATTTTTAATGGGGTGTGCAACCAATTGATTTAGTGTGATCCAATGAAAATTGGTATAATGAAGTGTTTGTGGTAAACTGGAACATGAGAGTTTCATGGTTGGGTGTTTGGTCACTGACTATGGAACATATCCCTTGGGACTCTGGGTATATGGTGAAGGATAATTGATATAACTAGATAATGGATGATTCGACAAGGGATATCCAATGGTGGGATCACAATACCAAAGTCTTATGGAAATTATTATTATTACACCTCCCTTTGAAATAATGTGATTGAATCATAAAACACTGATTGATTTGGGATGAATCGAGGTGTTTTATATGTACCTTCTATAAATTGTCCCTGTTGGAATTTATGTCTTCGTGTAAATGAATATGTGGGACTTTTAAAATTATTCACGTGTTTTGAAATGTTTCTTAGATGGAAGCACCACATGTTAAAAGATGAATCATGTTTGGTAATGATGTTGACTTGAATGCTTTAAAAAAGGAATTGTGGTTTTCCGAAAGTGTGTTTGGAATTGATTGGTTAATTTGTTTAAATTATTGGGTTTTTATGTGATTTCAAGTGTTATTATTTAAATTGTTTTCAAAAGATATTTGATCTATAGTTTTTTCATAAACTATTTTGTTTATATTTTTATAGAATTAAGAAAAACATTAAATTATATAAATTAATTTTTTTTAAATAATAATACTAACGAATAAAATAGGATCGATATGAATAAATAATAAATTGATGGTAATAATTTGATAAGAGAGTATGAAGATGGAGTTCAAGTGTTTATCATGTTTTCAAAAGATCATTCAGATGACCCTACTCAAATCCTTTATCCTTGTTTACCCACATATTATTCAGGACATGTTAGTCCATAGGAGTTGGAAGAAAACATGATCTCCCATGGAATAAATTGATTTTATAAATGTTGGAATAAAACTGGTTAAATGAAAATGTAGATAGTGGTTGGGATAACAGTGCATTTTTATGGATAATCTCATATGATTAGAAGTGTGGACAATGAAAAAGATTGTACTGACGACATGATTCCAAATGTGAATGATGATGAAGATCATACTGGGGAAATGACATGGACAGTTGAAGATGAAAATCATGTTTGGCCAAAATTGTTTGAGCAATTAATGAGTTTTTCAATGATGCCTTTGTATGGTGGCTACACTAAATATACTACATTGTTTCCATACTAAAGGTAGATAATTTAAAGGAAGGAAAAGGATATAGTGATTCCGGTTTTACAAAAATACACGTTCTCATTAATGATGTTTTCCCATAATATAATTTGCTCATGATATGAACATACAATGCAAAAAAAAAATCTATGTTCAATGGGTATGATCTCTAAACAAATACAGACCTACCGAAATGAAAATATACAATTTCAAAGGGACGAAAAATAACTTATAGAATTCCCAAAGTGTAGTTCTTCTCGATACTAGAAATATGAATCCATTATTATTAATTTTGTATAGTATATTCCAATAATTCGAAGGTTTAGGTGCCTATATATATGTGAGGAGACTGAATATCAATTAATGTGCCTCATCGACAGAATAAATAATGATGGGAAACATTTTCACTCGGCAACGTCTCCTCAGTGGTTTGGAATCAATCATAAGTATCCTGATTTTGGCAACGTCCTAAGAATCCTTCATCGTTCATTATCTATAGATGGCGTGAATCCTTTTGGTTTTCAACATATCACTCATAGTACATGTCTAGTTATGTTGGTAAATTATCACATTCCACCATGGTTATGTAAGAAATGAAAACACGTCCAGATATTTATGCTTATATGAGGACCGAATCAACTAGATAGTGATATTGATGTTTCTTTGGATTCAGTGGTCATGGATTTCAAAATATTTTGGGATTCATGTGTTATATTTTAGGATGCTTACAGAAATTAAGATTACATTTTGAGAGCTTTGTTTAATGGGATGATAAATTACTTTCCAATATATGGATATTTTATAGGAAATATAATTAATGGATGTCATTGGTGTCTTATCTATGAATAATGTACACAGTCATTTATACAGAAACATTCATCAAAAACTAGGTTTCTAGGACATCACAAGTTTCCACCCCAATTACATTGGTATCGTTCCTCAATGACACTATTTTATGGATGTTCAAAAGAATGTACAAAATTGTCTCCACTAATAGGTGAAAAACTAATTGATAATCTATATGATGTGGACACTGATTTTGTTACACCATTTAAAAAAACCTAAAAAAATAGTTGGAAGATGAGATTAATTTTTTTTAATTACCATAATCGAATATTCTGTATATGAGACACAGTCTAGAAGTTATACATGATGAAAAAAATTATTTGATACTGTAATCAGATCATTGATAAATGATCCTAGAAATACAAAGGATATAATTAAGGGCAGGTTTGAAATGGTTGACATGGGAATGAAAGAAGAGGTAGTGCTCGTGAAGGGTGAAAAACAAAAAAAAATCTTCTAGATTCTTACACTATTTCAAGGCTGAATAAATATCAATATTTCAACTTTTTTAATGATGTAATGGTTTTACAAATTGTATTCATTGAATATCATGAACATTATTTAAATTACCGATTTATTGTTAAAGGGTCTGAAATTACATGACTTCCATGTTTTGATGCAATATAGAACTCATATAGATTTATGTTTCACTTTTTCCTACAATGACTATTATACATTAAAGAGGCTCTATTTATACTTCAATGTTATATTCCACAAAGTTATATATCTGAAAAAAATCGTGTACAAAAAAGAAATTGGTGTTATATTATGTAAATTACAAATTTTATTCCTATATACATTCATTTATATGTTGGTCCATTTGATGGTTCACTTGGTGAGAGATATTGGACTATGTGGTCCTATAATCTATAGATGTATGTACCCCATTTAATGGTATACGATGATTTTTAAAGGGTATATCAAAAATCAAAGTCAGCCAGAGAGTTATATTCTAAAACAATATATTATTGAGGAAGACATTAAATTCTTTATTGAATACATGTGTACTGTGGAATGAAATGGTCTACAATATTCTCGTGACATTGGGAATCTTGTGGTTGAAGGAATGTTAGGAAGACATGTTGTCACAATCAATATACCGATCAGAAGCATGCCTACCTTTTCATTTTTCGTTACAGTTGGGAGGAAGACCCATATTTAGAAACCCAAAAATAAATTCTTTGGTGTTTGAATCCATTAAGGGTTGAAAAGTTGATATGAAATACACATAATTTAATGCTTATAGGATGATTTTGGGAACATATATTTAATGCGTTAGATGAAAATCCAGACTGAATTTCAGAACGATATTGTTGGATTGATGGAGTGAAAGGTTTTATATATTATCATACAATGCATATATAATGATGGTTATACATTCTATACTAAGGAACATGGTGAATAAAATACCATATAGAGTTGTGGAGTTACACTTGTGGATGAAGTGATGCTTGTTTCTAATGATAAGGATTGAAATCCAATTTATGTGGATATGTCATAAACTAGTATCACCAATGAAATATGGGAGTTTGATTATACGAACTTAAAAGTGCTGATATTTAAATGCAAGTCGGATGATAACATGAATGTTGTTAATATATATGAGTTGGGATTTTATAAATTTTATTTCAATTGGTATGGGTACAAATTTGAACTATTAATAATGGCTTAACAGGAAGTACATGTATTTTATATTACATATCTCACATACTGAAAGAGGTCAATTGTTCTATTATCGACCAAAACCACTGAAGGGTCATATGAAAATTCAATTGATGATGACCTTTTCACTGTGACTTCACAATAATTTTGCAGCATTCCCAATGTAGATAGTGTTTTTTATGTCATCGGAGACCACAACAAATATATTTGGAAAGTTGGTAGAGGGGAAAATCCCCCATCCAATATAAAAATAGAGTTAAATAATATGGTTATATTTAATTTAATATAGATCATGTTACCATATGTTATTATCTATTCACTATTGATTTTATATAATATAAATTAATTTTTAAACAAATTCTATTGATAATGACTTTTGTACATGATTTTTTTCCCAATACCGAGGTACAACAGGTCACCCGACATTCTGTTGATCGCAGTGCAGTGGAAAAAACAGTATCTCAACCTGTTGCTGCTCATAATGTAGTGGACCAATTGGTTTCGCAACATTTTGTTATTGTTTCTCCAATTGTAGAGGTACAACCACTATCTTCACATGATGATGATAGCACTTCAGAAGAACATATTGATACTGTTGAAACTATGTAAATGGTTGGAAACCAAACATTAGTGGCACATAAAATATTGGAGCATCGTAGTTTGATGGTGTTGGAAAAAACCCTTAAAACAAAATTGAATGGAATCAAATTCGAGGCAGGATGAAATAAGTGGGGACAACATGTTAACCCCAAGATGGCCACGTTCATTAGTTAGATTGGAATCATCATTCGGTAATGCGGGACGATTTATGTACAATCATCAAACCATTTTTTCATCGGGATGAAGAAACGGATGTGGGGAGATGTTACAGTAATATAATGATATCATTTCATTATTTAACTAAAAAATAAAATAACTGAAACATGACTTACTCTTCATCATCCCGTATAGAGTTAATTTATAGTGGATGAATGAATAAGGAGTATGTGTTATCAGTTGTTTGATGGATTCAAAGAGGTTTTTGAAAACATTAATGAGATTATATATGAAATATTATGAAGGGAAAATAATCCCACACTAACCACCTATTTATGAACATCTCCAAACCCAAGTAGAGTGGTATGCATTTACTAGCCATCACACGGAGCAATCTATTTTATTACATTGTGTTTCAATAAAAGTTGATTGAGGATACATTTATTCATCACATTGATTGATAGTTTTTTATTTATGAATCAAAAATTTAGTGCTAAAAATAAGGAATGGTAAGTAAAACCAGGACACCCCTACTATAAATAAATAATGGGTTACGCTTCACATGAAAAAAAATTGGTACTTATTTTATATCAACCATAATAATTTTATGTGACACAAAACAACACCACAACAATTTTCCCTTTTAAATAAGCATATTCATTATTCTTAATACAAAGTCACTTCCATCCCACTCCATGTTATATAAAAGGAGGATTGTGTAAATAAAAATGGGATACTAATTGATGAAAACATAAAAATATTATTGGAAACATGTGTAAGTATGACAAAATAAATATTTTAGTTTCTCTGAATCAATATTACATAACAATGATTACTTATTTTACAATTCTTTCAGTCTAGAATATTTAAATGAATATGTAATATCCAAATGGTTATAGAAAATCATACATTGGTATTCAAGCAAGAAGAAAAGTATGGCCAAATCAGAGCTGCAGGTTTTGGGGTTACACTCCGAACATTTTTTGAGGGAAAAATAAGAGGATCAAATCAAAGAAACAAAAATTATGAGACAAAAAGTAGATATCCGAGAAGAACATATGGAATGTCATAATGTGTTCATGGAAAATTTGATGGTAGGTGTGGGGGTAAAGAGTAGAAACAACTCAATATAAACTAGCATATGAAGATCCCTCCCCACACACCACTACCATTGAGAAGAGCCATTCCCATCAAAAATTTGTTTTAGTTGAGGTAAATAATTTCCTAGTAATTGTTTCGGTGAAATTTTAATCAGATAAAAACCAATAAATTTCACAAAATGGTATTTTACATTGTGAAATTTACTATGAGTTGTATGAATCATCACCCACCCATCACATTATAGAGTGGGATACATTGTTCAATATCAAAAACACAATGATAAATAACAGAACACTTATGAAAGGTCTTATCCAAGTGTTGATTATCATATCCCATTAGCCAAGAATCGAGTTAGTTGTTCCAATTGGTGATTAAGATATTCATAATGTTGAACAAGCTCTTGGAACATACATTTCAAGGCCATCACATCTTGTAAAAAAACATGTCGTCAAGGAGTTATTAAATTTTTTTTTTAAAGAAAAACATTTACCAATTAATGAAAAAAGGTCTGAACCAATGAATTTTATTACAAATGGACACAATGAAAGGGGTGAAAAGAAATAATGGCTCAAAACCATCTCAATGATAAACCAACCCATTGAAACAATCTATCGAAAGCCCCATAAACCCACCAATTCTATAAGATCATTTATTATTATTACAGGCTCATGGGAATAGAAATTTGAATGATGGTGGTACTCACACAATTATTTTTAATGAATATATGTACAAATGGGGAGACCCATATTTCATTTGTGTTGGAAATATAAGGGAAATCCTAGAGTATGATTTTTTAGGAATCTCTGTTGTAAATGCATACATGAGGTATGTTTTCATGATTTGTTTTTCCAAAAGATGATACACTACGATAATTTTGACTATATAGATTTAATATTTTTCACAGGTCTATATTTGAAATAAAATTGAAGGGATATCCCCATGGACAAAATTTTTGACTTTTTAGTTCGTACGTCACCACTATAGAATAAACAAAAAAGAATTCGAGAAATAGGGTGAAGTTGTGGCACACTTACTCAAATTGATTTATAAAATAAAGATGATATAATCTTTTTAATACTAGTTATTAATGGGTAAAACTATACAATTAAATATTATAAAATATATTTCAAATTATTTCATTACTTATTTCTTTTGTCTTTTTATGCCGCATTTGATGCACATTATGATTAATTTGGATACCCCAAAGGTTTATTTATTGGCTTCAAGGCATGGATATCCAACAAACCAACCAAACGTGATGGAATTTGGATATATGTAAAAGACTATATCCATCATTTTAGTAATACACATCTAGTCGTATATTTTATATTATATTTTAATTTGGATTTTGTTATGATAGGGAGGTGCTTGAATATTGTCTACATCATGGAATGAGGCCAGGGGAAATGGACACGGAACATCACAAGTACTACGACTGGATAAATATCAGGGTATATATAATAAGATTTCTGTAACATCCCAAGTAAGTAATGAATAATAGATATTTTTATCTATGTCTATTAATGAATTAGATATTTTTTAGAGGCTTAAAATGAAAATAAATCCAATCTTAAGCATGGAATAAACTAATATTCTTAAAAGATTGTTTTAATTCCTTTTGATGGAAACCCATTTTTAAATCTATCTTTTGACAATTTTATAAGCTATGTTTGTCAAAATAAACTTATTCTTTATTATTGGTACATCAAAATTTAATTTTTGTGAATTTTTGGTAGTTTTCCGATAAAGTTCTTTTTTAATGAATATTGAAAAATGTTGTATTTTAATTCAAAGCCTCTTTTTAATATAATTTATTTATATGATTATATTATCTTTTGAATTGTTTTTTAAGTGAAATTTGAGTATATTTTTACCATTTTATCCAATTATGGTCATTGGAATCAATTTCACTTTGAAATTGGACTTAAACTGGTATCAATCTTTTGATACTTATTGTTTTATAAAAAAAACACGCTATTTGTCATGACAGTGGGAATTAATTAATAAATTAATTAATGTGACTTATATGTTTTGAATTTTGTAAAATAGACTTCATTTTTGAATTCGGAATATCAAATATAGCTTAGGGTTAATTTTTGGTAATTTTCTGAAAAACATCAATTTTTGATAAATAGTGAAACCACTAAGTGGTACTTATAAAAAATGATTATTTGGTTTAAATGAAATTTTGCCATCATTATGTTTTTAATTTCAAAAATCCGACATACATGGTTGTCTTTAAGAAGTAAAATGTGGTTTAATGGGATTAAAATAATTATTTGGTGAATAGTAACTTATTAAGTTCTTAATCGCGATTAAAGGTAATTAGTGTAGTTTAAGGTAAAAATAATGCTTTTATAAAATGAGGTGAGCTTGACACATGTCCTACCATCATGGGTTGTGTCATGGCCGACCAAGACAATCCATGGGTCAACCTGGGGACCCCATGGAGCCACTTTGGTTGGGAAATGACATAAATAACTTTTTATTTAATGTAAAAGTAAAAATGACACACACATAAGGTGTTTTACTAAAACAATTTTTACATGGGGTTATACAAGTCAGATTTTTGACTATAAATATTAATTAGAAAGATAAAAGTCTTTCCTACATCAGAGTATTTTTTTTATAATTTTTATACATTATATAAATTAAATTATTTATGACATCATGATGATGCAACGATGACCTCATTATTTAACGATTTAAATAAAATGAAAAGATAATGTAAAATCTAAGACCTACACATGGCCAGAACCAATTGGATGAGTGGATTTCGAACCCTTATCACCTTATCCTCGAATTATATCAATGTGGGACCTTTTGAATCCGAAAATATTTTTAAAATAAAGTAACATGTCTTTACTTTCTAAGAGTGCCCCTCCTCTCTTCTTATAAAAGCCCCCCACCTCTACCTCATTTCACACACTCCTCAAGCCTTTGGATTGGACATCCCCTGCCCATTTACTCTCTCCACATCCCTCTCCTCATCCTATATGATTAAATTTTGGCAGAATCCTTTCAAAGGAATCGTTTAGGCTCAAATCAAAAGGAGTTACACTTTTAAAGGTAATTCATTCTCTCATGGTCATTTGTTTTATTTTGCTTCTCCAACCCCCTAAACTCTTTTTATTTACTTCTTTTGTAACAAAACCAGTATCTTCAATATACTAGGAAGTTTTTATAATTTTTATTCGAGCTACACTCTCACACAACTACATCAAATGGTTAAAGAACATATGGTTTCCGTGGATGGCAAAATTCTGCCTCCCGAAACGATGATTGTTAAATACTCATTTAACACATTCAAAGGTGGCCATTATGATGTCACTATTTTTATATATGATATATAATATGATTATTCTTTCCTTAAGCTTCTGTATTTTTCATTTATGGAATACCATTATTGTTTCCATTATGGGTAAACACGATATCTTCATTTTAGGAAGTGCGGACTACCGCCCCCTGAAAGTGATTTGATTCGTTAATACCATATGTGGGATGTGTAAAGGATAAATTTAATGATATTATATATGTTATTATACTGGAATTATAATTTACTCTTATATAATTATGATTCCATTCCCGAAAATACGAAATAGAAATGGAAGTAGCGTTCATGCGTACGTACGGCTTACCGTCTCCATGAACGGTTCATTTCATTTCTTACCTCTAAATGTGATGTAATATTATAAATACAAGTATATGATGAATATATATGATTTATATGTTATACAAATCATTAATATCATTCTGGATATAACGAACCATTGACCAAATTAACAACATGTAAGTGTAAGAAGTCTATTTTTGACTTAAGAACCAAATACCGACAAAATGAACATTATTAACTTAAATGATTACATGATATTCATAAAATTGAATAAAAGGAATAATGAACTTGAAAAAGGTTCTTAATCAGGTAGATATTAACTCAAGTTTATTATTCAAGAGATTATAGAACAGTCGGTTCAAGTCAGATACGAGATATGGGACTTCGTCACAATCTCCGTTCATTGAGGCATATTTTTTTTATACACAACCTTCTTTTATACGGTGTATAAACCCCTTTGACTTTTACGTTTATCCAAAAGGAATCTTTTTTATATGAAGAGTTTTACTAAACGACAAAAGGGAATGTTTTTGTCATACGTATGCGGCGACAACGACTTCTCCGCCGCCGTGACCGTTATTTGAGTTTCGGCTTCCTCTATAAGCCATACCCTTTTTTTAATGAAAAATAAATACCATGTTTTACATTGGTATTGAAAATGGTTTTCATAGTGTTTTTATTATATAAATGTGTTTTATTGATATCTTGTGATTGAAATGTGGAAATGTTATGTTTCCTTTTTGCATGTTTTATGTGATATTATTATGTTATGGTTCTTGGGAATTATTATGAAGACGGGTGGTTCTGTGATAAACTAAGGGCGGGTGAGCCCGTTATAGCTCTCCAATGCATTGGGTAACGCGAAGGAGTGAAACATTAAGGTTTCTCTGAAGAGATTTAAGGAATATACTGTGATGGGTATTCCAAACGTAACCAAGAGGGTTTCTCCCTACGTAAGAATGTTATGAATGCCTCAAGTTACTTTTATGTCTTATGATTTCTATAATTTGTTAATGATTTTATGAGGTATGTTATAGTGCCTATGTTTTATGGGTAAAGTAATATTTCATTCTTATGAATATATGAACTCATGTTTCCTTTCATTGTTTTTTTATATAACCCATACTGAGCTTTTTAAGCTCATCCCAAGTTTTTTTGAAATGTTTTTCACAGGTCACGGGAAAGGTACATGATATGATGATAGTGTCAAGGAAGTGTCAAGAAAGAATCCATGTTTATTTTAAATATGTTTCCATTGATGGGAATGAAGAATACTATATTTATGTAACCACTTTGTTTATATGTGGAATGTATTGCAAGTTTTATGATCTAATTCTCTAAAACTCTAAACCCGAAATGATCCTCAACGTGTAATCTTTTGATAACTCAATACTATGTAATGTTAAAGGCTGGGGCCATATAGTTGGTATCAAAGGTCGGTTTAGATAACTTTAGGAGTTAGAATTATATTAAATGATTATCCAAAAATAATTTTTTTTTTGAAATGATATAGTATTTGAACATTACCATGTTGCTTCATCTAAAACAAGTTTGTTCAGAATGGGTTTCCGCAGAGGAAACAGGGAAGCAGTGCTAGGAAGTAATACAGAAAGAAATAACCTTCTGAATCAGCATCCTGAGATGGTCGAAATTGGAACTGAACAGTTTGTTGCAGTAATGGCACAGTTTACTCAAGCGATAAATGGTGGTGGTATCCATGCACGAGATCAGCCAGATCAACCGCAAAGGAACATGTCAGTGGTGGAACATTTCATGAGGCAACATCCCCCATCATTCAGAGGATCATCTGACCCTGTGTTAGCTGAAGGGTGGATTAAAGAACTGGAGATGATTTTCGATGTAATGGGGTGTTCAGAAAATCAAAAGGTTAGTCTTGCTATTTACCGTTTGGAGGGTGAAGCTGATCAGTGGGGGTCGATGGATAAAAACATCAGGGACGCTGATGAGATTGATGCTCTCGACTGGGATTAATTCAAAGGTATTTTTCTTGAGAAGTATTTTCCTAAGGCTGTTCGACTTAGGATGGAAAAGAAATTCATGTAATTGAGGTAAGAGGAAGACTCAGTGACTGTCTATGAAGAAAGTTTCACTCGATTGGCAAGGTATGCTCCAAATTTTATCCGAGACCTTGATAGTAAAATAAATCATTTTTATTCAGGATTAATGCCAAAATATCGAAGGTCTTTGGCTTCTCGTGAGTTTAAAAGTTATGAAAAGCTTGTTCGATGTGCTGAGAAGGTGGAAATGGAGTTTTCCGATGATCAAGTATTCTATAACAACCAACAGAAGAAGAGACCGAGGTGGCAGGAAAAAGGTAAGAATTATTCAAAAAAGTCTGATGGTAAGAAAACTAAGTTTCCAGTTTGTGATAAATGTGACAAAAGGCATGCTGGGGAATGTCTTCTGAATTCTGGAAAGTGCTGCCAATGTGGTAAGATGGGACATAAGTCTCGTAATTGCACTGGAAAAGATCAGGGTGATGGTAAGACCAAACTTGATTTGCAGTTAGTGAAATGTTTTAAGTGCAATGAGATGGGTCACTATGAAAATGAGTGTCCGAAAAAGAGCTTGAGTGATGGGAAGCAGTTAGACTACAAGCCGGAAGGGGTGGTTAAATCATTTGCAACTACTTCAGCAGATGTCGGGCCATCAAATGAAGTTGTATCAGGTACTTTGTTAGTTTTTTCAGATTATGCCAGTGTGTTGTTTGATTCAGGGTCTACACATTCTTTCATCTCTGAAACCTTTTCTAGTAAAATGGGAATACCATCTCAAGAAATGACTCCTGATCTTTTGGTAAAAACACCTGGGGGGAATGTTGAGGCAAAAATAATTTATAAGAATCTTCCTATCCTTATCTGTGGAATGAACCTGCTTGAAAACCTTATTGTTCTACCTCTAGTAGAGTTTGATGTTATCCTGGGAATGGATTGGCTCTCTATTTACCATGCTAAGATTGACTGTAGAGCTAAAGAAGTTTCTTTTCAGAAAGACTTTCAGTTTGTGTACAAGAATGAACCCTTACTGTTGATAACTTGTCAAGAGGCCGAGAAACTTGTAAAAGATGGAAATGAATGTTACCTTGCACACATCGTTGAAAATAAAGGAACTGTTCAGATTAATGATGTGCCAGTGGTAAATGAGTATCCTGATGTTTTTTCGGATGAGTTTCCTGGAATAATACCAGATCGGGATGTTGAATTTACTATTGACTTAATTCCTGATACTAAGCCAATTTCAAAAACCCCTTATCGAATGGCTCAAATTGAACTTTTAGAGTTGAAGGAGCAATTTCAAGATTTATTAGAGAATGGTTTCATTCGACCTAGCACATCACCATGGTGTGCTCCTATTTTATTTGTTAAAAAGAAAGATGGTTCTATGAGACTTTGCATTGATTATAGAGCCTTGAATAATATTACTGTTAAGAAAAAATATCCTTTTCCACATATCGATGATTTGTTTGATCAGCTCCAGGGAGATCAGTAATTTTCGAAGATTGACTTCAGGTCGGGGTACCATCAGTTGAAAGTATAATAAGGAGACGTTCCGAAGACTTCTTTTCGTACTAGATATAGAAATTATGAATTTGTAGTTATGCCTTTTGGGATAACCAATGCACCTTCTGTATTGATGGACTTATTGAATAGATTTTTCCATGGATTCTTGGATAAGTTTGTGGGGGTTTTCATTGATGATATTTTAGTGTTTTCTAAAAGTAAAGAGGAGCATGAAAGTCATTTAAGGGTTGTTTTGAAAACCTTAAAAGAATAGAAACTATATGGAAAATTCAACAAGTGTGAGTTTTGGTTGCAACAAATTTCTTTCCTTGGTCACATTGATTCTAAAGATGGGATAACTATTGATCCTACTAAAACAAAAGTTGTTGAATAATGGCCAAGACCCACAAATGTAACTGAGATACGTAGTTTTCTTGGTTTGGCAGAATATTACTGAAGTTTTGTTAGAATTTTTTCACGGTTATCTGGTCCAATGACTAAGCTAACTCGGAAGGGTGTTATGTTTATCTGGACAAAAGAATGTGATGATTGTTTTCAGGAATTGAAAAGAAGATTGGTGAATGATCCAGTTTTGGCACTACCTTTCAGGAATGGTGAGTTTGTTATCTACAGTGATGCTTCATTGAAAGGACTTGGTTGCATCCTAATGAAAAATGATCAGGTAATTGCTTATGCTTCACGACAGATGAAAACTCATGAGGTAAATTACCCTACACATGATTTGGAATTAGCTGCTGATATTTTTGCTTTGAAAATTTGGAGGCATCATTTGTATGGAGTAAAGTGTGAAATATATACCGATCACAAAAGTTTAAAGTATATATTCACTTAGAAAGAATTGAACATGAGACAAAGGAGATGGATAGAATTAATCAAGGATTATGATTGTGCGATTCACTACCATCCAGGAAAAGCAAATAAAGTGGCTGATGCTTTGAGTTGAAAAATTAATGCTTCATTAGCAATGTTGCGTTTGGAACGTGATCCTTTGGTTAAGGATTTGATGAGATTTGGCATGGATGTTGTTGGTGCAGGAATTTCTTCTTTTTTGTTTCAGGTATCAGTGAGATAATCTCTATCAGATAGAATCAAGCAAGCACAGAAGCAAGACAGTGAGTTGCAGAAAAAGGTAGAGCTGGTTCAGAAAGGTATGTTTCCTGAATTCAACATCGATAATGATTGTGTTTTGAGATTTGGGAAGAGATTGTGTGTGCCTTGTGATTCACAGTTGAATAGAGAGTTGTTATGTGAAGCTCATAGTTCTCCATTTTCAGTTCATCCTAGAAGTACTAAGATGTATAGAGATCTGTGGATGTATTACTGGTGGGATGGAATGAAAAGAGATATTGCTGATTTTACTGTGAAGTGTTTAACATGTCAACAGGTTAAAGCAGAGCGGCAGTTACCAAAATGGATGCTTCATCCTTTACCAGTACCAGAGTAGAAATGGGAGAATATATCCATGGACTTTGTTGTGGGATTACCGAAGATATATCGAGGTAATAATTCAATCTGGGTTATTGTTGATCGTTGGACTAAATCTCCTCATTTCCTTGCCATACGAGATACTTTTTCCCTGGATAAACGTTCCCGTTTTTATCTTAAAGAGGTAATCAGGTTACATGGAGTTCCTCTCTCCATTGTATCTGACCGTGATCCCAGGTTCACTTCTAACTTTTGGAAAGGCCTTTAGATGTCGTTGGGTACTGAATTAAATTTTAGTACATCTTTTCATCCTCAATCAGATGGGAAGTCAGAACGAACAATTCAGACATTGGAGGATATGCTAAGAGCTTGTTCTATGGATTATCAGGGAATTTGGGACCAACATATTTCTTTGGTTGAATTTTCATATAATAACAGTTTTCATTCCAGTATACAGATGGAACCATTTGAGGCATTATATGGCAAACAGTGTCGAACTCCAGCTTTTTGGGATGAAGTAGGGGAAAAGAAGCTGATGGGACTAGAGTTGGTAGAAGAGATGGCAGAAAAAGTTCCGTTGATTCAGAGACACATGAGAACAGCTCAGAGCAGGTAGAAAAGTTATGCGGACAACATGAGGAAGGATCTCTCTTTTGAGGTAGGTGATCATGTTTTTCTTAAATTATCACCATAGAAAAGTGTTATGCGATTTGGTAAGAAAAGAAAGTCGAGTCCAAGGTTCATTGGACCATATGAAATTCTGGAAAGAGTTGGATCAGTTTCATACCGGGTGGCTTTACCTCCGAGTTTTTCTCAGGTACACAATGTTTTTCACGTTTCGATGCTGAGAAAGTATATGCTAGATCCATCTCATGTTTTGAGTCCAGAGGTAGTTCAGCTAGAAGAGAACCTATCTTATGAGGAACAACCGGTCTAGATTCTTGACCACAGGGATCCAGTGTTAAGGAATAAGGTGATTAAGAAGGTAAAAGTTTTGTGGAAAAACCACATGATGGAAGAGGCAACATGGGAATCTGAAAATGCAATGAAGGATAAGTACCCCCATTTATTTGATAAGTAAATAAATTGCGGGGATGCAATTTTCTAAATGGGGGAAGGATGTAACATCCCAAGTAAGTAATGAATAATAGATATTTTTATCTATGTCTATTAATGAATTAGATAGTGTTTTAGAGGCTTAAAATGAAAATAAATCCAATCTTAAGCATGTAATACACAAATATTCTTAAAAGATTGTTTTACTGCCTTTTGATTGAAACCCATTTTTAAATCTATCTTTTGACAATTTTATAATCTATGTTTGTCAAAATAAACTTCTTCTTTATGATTGGTACATCAAAATTTACTTTATGTGAATTTTTGGTATTTTTCCGATAAAGTTCATTTTTTAATGAATAGTGAAAAATGTTGTATTTTAATTCAAAACCTCTTTTTAATCTAATATATTTATATGATTAGATTATCTTTTGAATTGGTTTTGAAGTGAAATTATAATATACTTTTACCATTTTATCAAATGATGGTCATTGGAATCAATTTCACTTTGAAATTGGACTTAAACTGGTATCAATCTTTTGATACTTATTGTTTCATAAAAACATGCTATTTGTCATGAAATCGGGAATTAATTATTAAATTAATTAATATGACATATATGTTTTGAATTTTGTAAAATAGACTTCATTTTGGAATTCGGAATATCAAATATATCTTAGGGTGAATTTTTTGTAATTTTCTGAAAAACTTCAATTTTTGATGAATAGTGAAACCACTAAGTGGTACTTATAAAAACTGATTTTTCGGTTTAAATGAAATTTTGCCATCATTTTGTTTTGAATTTAAAAAAATCAGACATACATGGTTGTCATTAATAAGTAAAATGATGTTCAATGGGATTAAAATAATTTTTTGGTGAATAGTAACTTATTAAGTTCTTAATTGCGATTAAAGGTAATTAGTGTAGTTTAAGGTAAAAATAATGCTTTTATAAAATGAGGTGAGATTGAAACATGTCCTAACCTCATTGGTTGTTTCATGGCCGACCAGGAAAATCCATGGGTCAACTTGGGGACCCCATGGAGCCACTTTGGTTGGGAAATGACATAAATAACTTTTTATTTAATGTAAAAGTAAAAATGGCACACACATAAGGTGTTTTACTAAAACAATTTTTACATGGGGTTATACAAGTCAGATTTTTGACTATAAATATTCATTAGAAAGATAAAAATATTTCCTAAATCATAGTACTTTTTTATAATTTTTAGACATTAAATAAATTAAATTATTTATGACATCATGATGATGCAGCGATGACCTCATTATTTAACGATTTAAATAAAATGAAAAGATATTGTAAAATATAAGACCTACACATTGCCAAAACCAATAGGATGAGTGGATTTCGAACCCTTATCACCTTATCCTCGAATTATATCAATGTGGGTCCTTTTGAATCCGAAAATCTTTTTAAAATAAAGTAACTTGTCTTTACTTTCCAAGAGTGCCCCTCCTCTCCTCTTATAAAAGGCCCCCACCTCTACCTCATTTCACACACTCCTAAAGCCTATGTCTCGGCCATCCCCTGCCCATTTACTCTCTCCAAATCCCTCTCCTCATCCTAGAAGATTCCCTTTGGGCAGAATACTTTCAAAGTAAGCCTTTAGGCTCAAATCAAAAGGAGTTACACTTTTAAAGGTAATTCATTCTCTCATGTTCATTTGTTTTATTTTGATTCTCCAAACCTCTAAACTCTTTTTATTTAATTATTTTGTAACAACACTAGTATATTCAATATACTAGGATGTTGTTATAAGATTTATTCTAGCTACACTCTCACACAACTACATCAAATGGTTAAAGAACATACGGTTTCCGTGGATTGTGAAATTCTGCCTCCCGAAACGATGATTGTTCAATACTCATTTAACACCATAAAGGTGGCCATTATGATGTCACTATTTTTATATATGATATATAATATGTTTATTCTTTCCTTAAGCTTCTGTATTTTTCATTTATGGCATACCATTATTGTTTCCATTATGGGTAAACACGATATCTTCATTTTAGGATGTGCGGACTACAGCCCCTGAAAGTGATTTGATTCGTTAATACCATATGTGGGATGTGTAAAGGATAAAGTTAATGATATTATATATGTTATTATACTGGAATTATAATATACTCTTATATAATTATGATTCCATTCCAGAAAATAGGAAATAGAAATGGAAGTAGCGTTCATGCGTACGTACGGTTTACCGTCTCCTTGAACGGTGCATTTCATTTCTTACCTCTAAATGTGATGTAATATTATAAATACATGTATATGATGAATATATATGATATATATGTTATCCAAATAATTAATATGATTCTGGATATAACGAACCTTTGACCAAATTAAAAACATGTAAGTGTAAGAAGTCTATTTTTGACTTAAGAACCAAATACCGAAAAAATGAACAATATTAACTTAAATGAATACATGATGTTCATAACATGGTATAAAAGGAATAATGAACTTGAAAAATGTTCTTAAGCAAGTAGAGATTAACTCAAGTTTATTATTCTGGAGATTAAAGAACGGTCGGGTCAAGTCAGGTACGAGGTATGGGACTTCGTCTCAATCTCCTTTCATTGAGGCATATTTTGTTTTATACACAACCTTATTTTATACGGTGTATAAACCACTTTGACTTTTACGTTTATCCAAAAGGAATCTTTTTTATACGAAGCGTTTCACTAATCGAAAAAAGGGAATGTTTTTGTCGTACGTATGCGGCGACAACGACTTCTCCGCCGCTGTGACCGTTATTTGAGTTTCGGCTTCCTCTACAATCCATACCCTTTTTTTAAATGAAAAATAAATACCATGTTTTACTTTGGTATTGAAAATGGTTTTCATAATGTTTTTATTATATCAATGTGTTGTATTGATATCTTGTGATTGATATGTGGAAATGTTATGTTTCCTTTATGCATGTTTTATGTGATATGATTATGTTACGGTACATGGGCATTATTATGAAGAAGGGTGGTTCCGTGATAAACTAAGGGCGGGTGAGCCCGTTATAGATCTCCAATGCATTGGGTAATGTGAAGGAGTGAATCATTAAGGTTTCTCCAAAGAGATTTAGGGAATATACTGTGATGGGTATTCCAAACGTAACCAAGAGGGTTACTCCCTACGTAAGAAAGTTATGAATGCCTCAAGTTACCTTTATGTATTATGATTTCTATGATTTGTTCATGATTTTATGAGGTATGTTAAAGTTCTTATGTTTTATGGGTAAATTATGATTTCATTATTATGAATATATGAACTCATGTTTCCTTTCCTTGTTTTTTTTATATAACCCATACTGAGCTTTTTATGCTCATCCCAACTTTTTTTGAAATGTTTTTAACAGGTCACGGGAAAGGTACATGATATGATGATAGTGTCAAGGAAGTGTCAAGAAAGAATCCATGTTTATTTTAAATATGTTTCCATTGATGGGAATGAAGAATACTATCTTTATGTAATCACTTTGTTTATATGTGGAATGTAATGCAAGTTTTATGATCTAATTTTCTAAAACTCTAAACCTGAAAAGATCCTCAACGTGTAATCTTGTGATAACTCAAGATTATGTAAGGTTTAAGGCTGGGGCCTTATAATTTCACTATCCAAACACATATTTAAAATACATATTTTTCTCAATGTTTCTATAGTGTCTGAAACTGACAAATGGAAATGACTATGGTAATTATGTTTGTAAATTTAAGCTAGAGATTGTATTCTATGATCAAAACATCATCCCTAATGATGTATTTTTCAAGATAATTACTATTTCTTTTAAAATATATATTAATCCCTTTTGTATTTATATTTTCTCAGTACTACCATTATTTTCAAAAATAATTCTATTCAAAATATGTTATATATTTTTTTATAAATTAATGCGAAGTATAAAGGATTGATGAATGTACATAAAATTCATGCAGACATGACCAGTATGACTCAAACTGTGTGATTTTATTTTTAATTATCAGTATTTTTAGTAAAAATATCAACTGGATTGCTGAAAACTACGAAAACACATTAGGATTGAGTTTATACATTAAGAAAGTGATCCAGAAGTCATTTTTGATGTGTAAAAATGAACCACACCAAAATATGACACAAGGTGTGACCATTATGACTATAATTGTGTATTTTTATATTAAATTGACAATAAATTTACTAAAAAGAACATGTGTCATACTGAAAACTCTGAAATCACATTATAAATTTTTATACTTTAGGAATATGATCTATTAGTAATTTGCGATGTATAGAAATAAACCACACCACAATCTGATGAGCTTTGTGGCTGATATGACTAAATGGTTTTGTTATCAGTTTAAAATTATCATTTTATCTCAAAAAATGACACACACTAAAAACAATGATAAATCACAATAATTTTCTTCATAATTTATTACAATAAATCATATGTTCTTTTTGATGTCCATAAAACATTCAGATGTCAAAATGAGGCAGGATGCCACTGATATGACTCAAAATGTGTGTTCCAAATTGTAATGATATTTTAGTAAAAAACACAACTAACATGATATAACTATGAAAACACAATCATTTTTTTATAATTTAATAAAATTTTATATTAGTAATTCCTGAAATTTATAAATAATTTTCACCTCAATCGTACGCACGATGTGACCAATATGACTCAAATTGTGGATTTATATATAATATTGAGATTAATTTTTATAAAAAACATAACTGTCATTCTAAGAACAATGAAAAAACATTTTTTTTGTTTTGATAATTTAGGGAAATGATCCATGTGTCACATGGGATGTGTAGGAATCAATGCCACCTCAATTAAACGCATGATATGGCTGGTATAAATCCAAATGTGTCTTTTTATTTAAAGTATACATTAATTTAACTAAAAAAGAACAACATGAAAACTAAATACCAGGAAAACGCATTCCAAATATTTTGATACAATAGTAAAATGATCCATGAGTCATTATTAATGTGATGTAATCAATCATGCCTGAATACAACACACAGTGTGACTGGTATGACTAAATGTGTATGTTAGCAGTTTAAAATATTCTTTTTAGATGAAAATGGATAACTCCTTAAAAACAAGTGAACACTTTAAAATTTTATTCATAATTTAGGACAGTGATTTTAAAGTTCTTTATCTCATGTATGAAGTACTATTGCATCAAATATACCCATGTTGTGACCGATATGCCTCAAAAACCCCCTTTTCATAGTTTGAAATGATATTTTAGTAAAACACACACTACTCAAATACTGAAAACCGATCAAATGCATTTGGATTGTTTTAATACCTTATAAAAATTATCCATGAGTAATTTGTGACATGTATAAATAATCTAAATGTCAATATGATGGTCTATGTGACCTATACAATTCCAAAAATGTTGATATTTAAAATTGACAATAGTTTAAGTAAAAAAGAACAAGTGACATACTCAAAACCGAGAAAACGCATTCATATATTTCTAATACTTTTTTAAAATGATACATGCGTCATTTATGATGGTTAAGAATAAACCGTACCACAATATAATTCATGGCGTGGCCAGAATGACTAATGATTTTTGTTATCATTTTAAAATTGACCTTTTATCTCAAAACATTTCCCTCACTAAAAACTAGGAAAACACTCTTCGATTAACTTCGTAATTTAGGAGAGTGATTCATAAGTCTTTTGTGATGTGTATGAATTAGTATCCCCTCAAACCGAAACCCGATGCAACTGGTATGACTCCAAATGTGTGTTTTCGGTTTGAAATGATATTTTATTAAAAAAACACAACAATCATACTAAAAACTAATGAAATCCATTTATATTTTTTTAGAACAATGATCCAAGAGTAATTATTGATGTGTAGGATTAAACCACACCTCAAGAAGACAATCAATGTGGCCAGTATAAATAAAAATATTTCATTTAAATATGATATTAATATTTTTAAAAAAAGGTACATACTTAAAACCATTAAAAACCATTGGTATAGTTTTTATGTTTTAAGACAACGATCCATAACTCAATTGAGACATGTAGAAATCAACACCACTTTAATATGACAGACAATGTGACATGTATAACTCGAAATATTCATATTTTATTTGAAATTCAAATTTTATTAATGTATTCTTTTATATTATTGTATAATTTATTTCATTATTGGATTTGTAAAATAATAATTTTTTTCAAATATAGGTGGATCGTTTTTCTAGAGTTGGTATTATTTTTATAGCAACTAATACAATGAGAGGAAAGTTTTGAGAGGTTATAATGGATGTGGAAGGGTAAAAATTAATGATAGTAACTATTTGGTGGATAATTTTATATATAAAATATAAATAATTTTTTGGAATGTATATAGAAATTTTTTCCAAATCCTTGTGTGTGATGATTTCTTCATCTGCGTGCTTCTTTTTTCTTAGGTTCACTGTACAGTTGGTGTGTGTGATTGTTGTACAACTACTAGTGGGTGTGATGTTATATAAACAACATATCACATGAAGTTAGGACTTTATTAGTTTTTTTTCAAACGTAGAAAAATTACCCCTTTTTCAGCCCTATTTAGATCACTAATAAAGTCCCACATTATTAGTTGTATTTAGGGCCCTGATAAAGGCCCCCATTATCATAACTAATTAATGCATAGATAAAGTTTTCTTTTATCAGTGCTAAAAATAGCACTGATGAAACATGTGCTTTATCTATAATAAAACTGTGCTGCTAAATTGGGGACTTTATCCATTCTATTTTCATCACGGATAATGTACACCCATTGTTAGTGCTTTTGAGCACTATTAATGGGAACACCCACCGCTTTATCTTCATTGATATTAACAAAGATTTTCTAGAGTTGTTAAAATAATTTTCTAGTGATTTTAAAATATCTATATGTAGTAGTGAAATCAATGTTGTCCAACATTCCTTTTCATCAATATTAAATTCTCTATTTACTTCTTCCACTCTCCTATAAAACTTGTTTCATACAACCACTCCAAAAAAAACTATATAAATAATTCAAACAAATACATGATGATTTCAATGTTTACCCCAACCCCTCCAAAAGGCATGCTTCATTCAATTGATTAGTACATATCAAGGAAAAAATTTATAAAACATTATTTTTATTCACCTTGATAATATGATCCCTGAATATATAGGGGAGGGAAATAACACACATACCTCAACCATATAGTGAATTATGTGGGATTCCCATCTCCAACATTTTCTTAATAAAATCTCCCTTTGGTAATGGTTATGTAAATATAGAAACATCTTGTTCTGATGTAGGAACATACTCTAGCTTCAATTCATTCTTGACTAGATTCACATTGATGAAATGATATTTGATATCTATATGTTATGAAATAGTGTTTTTTTACTAAGTTTATTTATAGTTGATATTTATCTTAATTATCACAACCTAATATAATGGGTAACAATACATAAATAAGTATGTTTTTCAAATGATTCAGCATCCACTTTAGTTGGGTATTACCTTGAGAGATATAAATATACTGAACTTCAACCATGCTAATATTTTATGAATTTTGTTTCTTTGTATTCTAACTTACACAACTTCTCCCCTAAAAGAAAATTCCACCATATGTGCGTCTTCTATCATCAATACTTCCTTCCCAATCGGCATGTGAATACCCAAATAAATAATTTTTTTTCAGAATTTTCCTATCTGATATTGAAATATATTGTGCCTTTGATATATCTTTTTATTATTTTTCAAGATGATATGTGTGATTCTTTTGGAGCACTTTGTTATCTTGCACATAAGGTCACCATATGAATAGTGTCTCATATTGAGGTTTTAAAGTATAAAAAAAGTCCAATCATCTTATAAAACACTTTAGATTCAATTTCCTTACTTTCCCTATAATTAGTCAACTTGAATACCACAAAAAATTTCATATTCCCATATCAACCTTCTTAAGAAGTTCCTTTGAATGATTTTCATGAGAATGAAGTATGTGTTTATTCTTTTGTATGATTTCTAACCCAATAAATTATATAATTTCACATAGAATGGAAATCTCATATTACTTTTCATCTCTTTATCAAATCATTGATGTGTTCTCTATTTATTCCAATTAAATGAAACGTCATCAACATATATAAATAAAATGAGGGAAAAAACATAAATTTAATACACATACATATTACTATCGACACTTGACTAACCAAAAATTTATTTTTTATTATTTAAAATACTTTTTAGGAAAATGTGAGAACACATGAGTTCAAACACAATAATAAATAACAGATTCATTGATGAAACATTTATGTCTAATAATTTTAGTCTCTATAATCAATTTCTACGAGATATTGGTCACCTGAGAGTATAGTTCATCCATTATAAAATCATCAAACTGAAAGTCCAACTTGTCCCATACTTCGATGAACTCTTCAAGGCTGATCATAACATTTTTAAACCCCAAAAGTAATTAATTACTTATTTTGATCCTTCCATTAATAAAATTAAATTTATTAGGAAAATATACTATTTAGAATACCATATCCTCTAAGAATCATTTATCCCATACAATGCTTTCTTTAACATTAATATATATCATTTATCTTTTCTAATAATAAATCCACATAGGTATTTTCTATATAAAATTATTGGCCAAGATCCCAATTTAGAAAATGATGTCTTTACATCCATAGGATGCATTTTGTAACTTCATTATGCAGCAATTGTTATAGTGAATATAATTTTTCAAAAAATTCCATTGGAGAAAAAGTTTCATCAAATTAAATGCCTTTAATCTATTTGTAATAACTAAACAATATACTTTCTTTGTTTCTTATTAATTCACTAGATTCATTTATCTTGTTTCAGAAATCCCACTTTGTACTAATAATATTTTTTTATTTGGTTAACTACGAGTTCCCAAGTATCATTATTTTAAATATAATCCAATTCATTATTCATAGTCTGAATCCAATCTCGATTCTCAAAATCTTCATTCACATTTTCTTCTAAAATTATTAATTCAAATAATTAGGATTATTAATATATTATTTCCATGTATGAACCTTTTTATGTTAATCATGCATTATGTTTTTAGTTTCAAATTACCTCCTCATCCGTGGATGACAGTTTTGAGTTTCTTATTCACAATATTTATAATTCTCACTTTACAAAAAAATTTGAATCAGAAATATATTCTTCATGGAATATCAATTATACTATAGACAATATCTCACTTTGATGACATTATCATATTTATCTGGCACATATATCCTGTCATTTTATTCCACAACTTATTTTATTACATCATTAAAAAGTAATATGATATTTTAACTTCACCAAATTGAAAAATGTTACCTTTTGTGTGTTGTAAAATGATAACAACCATTCAATATTTATCTCTGTTCGCAGAAAACCCATATTCTGTATATAAATATTTAATTCATGTTTCAAAATGTTCGGAAACACTTAGTAGGATGTGTTTAAACACATCAATAAACAAATATTTCTTGTATTTTAATTTTTCTTCCCCAATAATAGAAAATCCATCATCATTTATTATGAAGGATTCATCTTTTTCAAATTTAATTGTTCCTTCATTGAATTTTTTCACATCAATCAATAATTTATGTCCCTTCTAATCTAAAAAAACACCCACTATTCAGGATCCATGTTTGTTCCCATTTTTAAGGTTTGATTAATATTTCTACAATAATATTTTTTTCCCTTTATAATTCTTCACTTCCAGCTTCTAAGAAATGTTGTAAAAAAATTGTTTTGTTGGAAAAAATACAATACTTTTTTTTATGTTTCTAGGTTATTAACATATCTAAAAAATATTTTCCATGGGTTTCAATCTATTTCCAACTTTCAATATACATTTTTCATATTTCTTATTTTAGGAGGATTGACTCCCCCTTGAGAGTTTCCCTTTATAACTCTTGGAGTATTTGTTATGTTATTTATTAAACCAACACATATTTTCCATATTCACAAATACCCAAAAAACCTCATTGTTCCCATATAAATAATACATTCCTATTTTACTTCCATAATATCAAAAATTGGGAACATGTTTCTAAAAATATTTCATCTATTTTACATCAAAAGATTATAGAGCCCCAAACATTATATTATCCCCTAGAATATTAATTTTCAACTAGATCATATTTTCATACTTCTAGAAAAATGTAGTATTAGAAAACTATCAAAAATCATAATTTTTATGAAGATATGACTTCTCCACTTTTTTGTTTTTGTCCTCACACAAGAATTTCTCAGCTTTATTCTTCTTAGGAACAATTTCAACTATATTCTAAATCGTTGTAGTTATTTTTTGATCCTTATTAGGTTCAAACATTCCAAAAATTTAAACAATATTAGAGACAGATTTCATGAAACATGTAACTATATGTAAATCTTTAGAATGTTTTTTATTGGAAAGGTTCCAATTCTAATTCATTTCCCATCAATAGAACTTTTTGATTATATTCTGATTCTTTTCTTTCAGAAGACACTTCTTTAAAAAATCATCTTTTTTAGTGAAATTTATTTTCTCATCAAGAGAAAATTTTCAAATGATTATTACATTACCTTCCTTGTTCATCTTCATGATTTTTCCCAGTATCTTAATCTTCTCGAGACCTTATTTAAATTATCTCTTATGATGAAATTCAATCTCAGTAACTTCGTCTTCAGAACTACTTGTTTTGAATTATTCTTCATTAATTGTTTGAATGAAATTATTTTATCTATAAAACATAGTAAACTTTTCATCTTCTACATCACTATATTCTTCCTCATTATCTATAGAGGGGAATATTCCATTTTTGGATTTGGATAATTTTTTGCATTTCCCTTTTGACTAATATTTATATTTGTCAACATATTTCTTCCCTGGTCTTCAGTGACTTATTTCATCTTAGTCACTATAATATTACTTATTTCTTCAATGAAAATTATCCACACAATTCCAAATGTATCCCTGTAAAAAAAATCATGGGATGATTCCTTTTATATTTAATAGTAATTCATTTCATATTTTTAGAAAAAAGATAAAATTTCATCAAAATATTTACACACATAAATTTTAGAATCCTAGTCACCATCTTCTATAACATAAATAATATTATTTTACATTCATTTCATGGAATCATTGAATTAAATTTCTCAGTCAACTTTATTTTTTCCATTAATAACATTCTACTTTATCATATCATATGTAGAGATATTACAATGAAGATTATTCCAAGATAGTCTTTAAGGAACTCTATCTTCTAGAGATGAAACTTTTACATCAAATTTATTAAGATAAAATATCAATATCTTTTCAATCATATTTGAGTATTCTAGATTTTTTCTGACATATTATGGTGATTATAATAACTTTCACCCTTATAACGAAGTCTCCAATATATTAATACTCAACCATTTTTAAATCTTCATAATTACTCTTTATGAGTTGTAACATGGACTTCATCACATTTTATTTTATTTCCATTAAAAATTTTATCCATATTTTCCATGATACGTTTAGAAGTGGAGACTCACTTCAACCTTATAGACTCACATTCTAAAAGTTTTGTGATTATAGCATCCATAGCTCTTCTATCATTCTCTAGATTCTTCATACCCATATATGTGAGTAACTTTACGAAAATAGGAGAAAATACATCTATAATCGATTCTAACATATCATTCCCAAGAGACATAATATATGGAAACATTCTATCATTCTATATATGATATGTAATGCCATAAAAGTCCAGATTCCCATAACTATTCACATAATTCGGATTCTCCATAACTTATTTTCATTAAAAACATCTGCAAAGTGTAATGCAAGGGAACCAACAATCTGATAAAAGTTGATATTTCCTATCAAGGATTAATATATCATATAGAGGGGAATGACTGAATTAGTGATGTTTTTTCATTAACATTTCATTTATTTTTTTTAAAACATCACCACATATTAAATAATTATCACATTGATTAAAAAATAATCACACATCCATAGGAACATAATTATTTTCAAGGGTCTCCAATCAACAAGAGTAGATAGGTCCTTTAAATTGTTTGGAAATAATCCAATACCACACAATCCATTAGAAAAAAAATCATTTTTTCATAAAAGAGTGTGGGGTATACACATACACTATTGTAGCATAATGGTCAGTACAACATTGAATATGATTCTTCAAGAAAAAATGATGTCATATATGTTTTTATAAAAATCAATGAAACCTCCATGGTTTTGAATTAAAAAAAATATTCCCTTTCCTACCCATTTTAGGGAATAACATCTCTAGATATTGTAATAATACTCAGTCCAATAGATCAGTTTGAAAATGTAGTTCAATTTTTAAATTCAGAAAATATAACCCTACATTAATAGTACTAAAAATTTATAAAATCAGTCTATCAGAGTCTAGAAATATCGATAAATTTTCATGATTCATTCCTAAAACTCTCGATTACCATCCCACATTTCCCCCCTCATTTCCTATAAAAATAACAAGGAATTATCATTCTAGAAACATCTTATCTCTAAAAACAACTTTAATTTCATTCACATTCACTCTTCACACATGAACATTTCAAGGGTAGAAATGTACAATGTACTTCCTAATATTTATAGGTATTCTGAAATCCATTTGGGTGGGAATATGAAAATGTTTACCGCTTAACCAAATTACACAATTATTTAATTTGAAT
Source organism: Viscum album (assembly GCA_963277665.1). NCBI lineage: Eukaryota > Viridiplantae > Streptophyta > Magnoliopsida > Santalales > Viscaceae > Viscum > Viscum album. Next base: position 1,470,231,191 of record OY728151.1, read on the forward strand.
TAATTTTGAGTCAATATATAACTTATTCAGCTATTCTCAACATCCCTGGATGCATCCCAAATCTTCTTGACTCCTCTCACAACTACAACAGGCTTCAATCACTCTAACAACTCTTTACCCTGAATCCAATTGTAATTATGATTTACTAATTACAATTGGGATATATGTGCAGAAATTGATTCTTCATAAAATTTTAATATATTATCAGATAGTATGAAAAGAAAATGACTGCTCACTATGATGCTATGTACATTTTTAAAAACAAACTTCTCATTCTGATGCTCTCTCCCAACTATTAGTCTTAAAACATTGAAACCATTCATACATAAACATTATTAATACATTTTGGACATAAGATTAATTTATTATATAGCTGATAATTATAATTATACAATCACAAAATTCTAGAATACATCTTCAAAACACATCAAAAAAATCTTTTTCCTTTCTTTTCTTTGGATTGATGATCGTGAGTTTAATGAAATCCATCATCAGTTGACATTATTAGTAACAGACATGGTCTGATGGATCTATCTCTAAATTACTCTGTTGGATTATTGAACACCATTATAATGAATCAAAACAACTTATTATATAATAACCCATGATCCAATTGTCAAAATATTATTCCTAAAGAAAATAGTTTACTACATTGTTGATCATCATCCAGATGATTAGCCTCCGATAACATCCAGTAATTTGGGCTTAAAACAACCACTTTATTATATGTCCTAGAAAACATTTCATGAAAATATATATCAAAAAGAAATTTATAATCTGATGTATCAGTAGCATAACACAACTAATTGTTCGGTATTGGAATCACCTAATTTCCTTTTCTGATTTTAATATAAATGAACTTTCTACATTCAACAAGTTATTTCACCAATTACATGTATATTTTGTCTTATTACCTTTGAAACAACCTAATGTTTTCTAAAAATAAATTGAAATTCTTGAATTTTTTTTAAATTATATATTTATAAGTTTTTCTTAAACAAAATTTTACAACATATATGTTTTGAATTTCCAAAAATGTTCATCTATAATTGTGTTCAGTATGTTTTTTGGAGTCTATTGGAACCAACATGTTTTTTTGAAGAATTGTATCATACCCTTATGAATAGTAATATGGTCAGTAACAAGACCCAAATGAATAGAAAATTATATTATTAATTTATTTTCTTAGGTTTTAACATAATTACATCTTGATTAATTTGTAAATGTGATATAAATGCGGTTATTGTTTTTAAATAATTAATTTTTGAATTAAGTATGATTTTATTTTAAAATTATTTTAAAAATATATAAAAAACTATTTTAAAAAAATGGGCTTCAATTTTGAATTCTACGTGTCGATAAATGGTCAGGGTGAATTTTGGGAAATTTTTTGAATTAGTTGATTTTTCAGTGAAGAGTAAAAAATAATGTTTTTAGTTTTGGTGTGTTAATGAAATCATTAATGATGTAATAATGATTTCATAAATTTAGTAGACTTGGGTATAGTAAAATAAGATTTTAGGTGTCCCATGTGTCATATACCATTGGAAAATACTATGGGAAAGGCCATGGTTTTGCAAAAACCACTAATGAGATGTCCATTAGAAAATATTAAAATAGACCCTTAATTTTCCTATAAATAACGTCCCATTCCATCATTAACATGTTTAACAATTCTTCTATAATGAAACACTATACTCCTTACCTCCATAAATGTCCTCCCAAGGATTCCTCAATCCCCCAAGGTCCCAACCTTCATGTTCTAGGGGTTATTCTACAATGTGAGAAAATTGTCAATTTCTTTGTTTCCATTCATGCTCTCTTTTATATGGTATAACCGTCAAGTTTCCACATTATGTTATTATTTCCATCTTATTATTTATATATTCTATATTATGATTCTTTTCTATATGTGTGATCCTTTTCCCTTATCTTTTTACTATTTTCTAAAACCCTGTTGTATATTCATCGGGATGCCGATTTTTTTAAGGGGTTTCTCACTTATTCTTTTCCTTTGAGTTCCTTTCATTTATTATTATATATTCATATATTATTACCCAAGAGGAATTAAATCTCCATAAATAATATATATTCTGTATTTTCTCACATTCATTGAATACCCATTATCATTGTTTTTCTCATCTCTCACTTATTCAAGGAATAAAAACATTTTCTGTGTTTTGTCGAATTACCATCATCTTCAATGATGTGATTTCAATTTTCATTAATTCATTCAATTATGGTCATGAAACCATTTTTATGGTTGAAAAAATTTATAATATATTTATTATGATTCATCCATTGTTATGTAATTCATTTTTTAGTCGTGATTTTAATTTATATTACATGATGAGGTTGTTATTATCAAAGAACCGCTAAAATTATCTAAATGAACACCATTAATGTTCTATCTTATGAATAATCCTCATAAAAAAATAAAATTGAGAAATGGTTTAAATTATGGTACTATAAATATGTGAATACCTTTTCATTCCAATTCTGTAGTTTCACTTCCAAATGAAAAGAACATCTATCACGATTCGATCATGAAAATCATTTAAATAACTCACCATAAACAATGCAAGGAACAAAATACTGACAATGAAAGGGTGAAATGAAGTATTGAAATTATTATAAAATATGTTATGAACATGACAAATATTCTTTAAAATATTAATAAATTTATTTAAAGAATTATACATAAGTATTAAACATGTTGGAAGTAAGACAACCCCGAGGTAAGAGAATTCATAACCCGGCTTCCATTTTTGGGGTTAACATCCTACTTCAGTATTTATGTGGTATTAGAATTATTTGTGTGATGGGTATTGTTTTTATTATGTTAAATTATTTTTTATTAAATTTTATATACAAATTACATCCACTCTATTAACTCTCTCTTCAATTATATGATTTATGTAAGTGGTTTTCCCTTTAAAATCCTCTTTTAAAATTCAGTTTTAAAAGAATTTAAAGAATTTTCTTATAAAACAATTCATGCTTTATGATTATGTTCTTGTTGTTGGGAATTTTTTGGGATTAAGGGTGGGACCTAAATTTCTCTCAAATGCATTGGGTATGTGTAAGTTGGAGGTCTGTCGTAATGTTACTCCAAGTGTAACTATGATAGTTACACAAACTGTAAGGTATAAGTGAGGGTCAAAATATTATGTATGTAATTCCCTAAGATACCTTTATGGTTATACTTATGTTCTTATGTATTATATAAATACCAGGGCTTACAAATTAAGTGTGTATATATATAGGTGATAAGTATGTCTTTTGAAAATGATTTCATACGACTAATGTGTTCTTCCATTCTATTTATATCCCTTACTGAGTTTTTATACTAATACAAAGTTTTAAATGATTTTAAAATATTAATATATGTGTATGAAAAATAATGAATCCATGAAAAATTTAGATGAATTATCAAGGAGTCATGTTTTATGTTTTAATGTTTTATAATTTGAAAAAAATGGAAACTGCCTTTATTATATCTACTCTTTAACAATGTGTAATGTTATGAATGTATTATGTCCCATTTCTCTAAATCTATAGACATGAAAATATCCTCAAAATAAAATGAAGTGTTTTTGTGACTAAATTCAAGATTATGTTAGTAATAAGGTTGGGTCCTTATAGTTGAAATCATAGGATGATTTAGATAACTTTAGGGGATAGGATGTTGTTAAAAGAATGACATAAATGATTCTTAGTATATGATTAATTTGAAATGTTATAAAATTTAAAGATTTCCATGTTCCTTCATCTATGATATGTATTATTTGAATGGTTTTCTGCTAATGAAACAGAGAAGTTGAATATGATAGGTATTGATAGAACGACATCTTGCCGAATCTGCAGTGCAAGATGGTAGGGATTGGAATTGAGAAGTTTGTGACTATAATGGATCAGCTAACGCAAAAAATAAATGACAATGTCAACCAATTAGGAGACCAACCAGAGGTACCACAATAGAACATGACAATAGTGGAACATTTTATGAGGAAACACCCTCATGCATTCAATGGATCTTATAACCCTGTATCAGCTGAATGACGGATTAAAGACCATGAAATGATATTCTATGATATAGGATGTTCAGATAATCAAAAGTTATGTCTTTCCATTTATCGTTTTGAAGGTGATGCTGATCTATGGTGTTCAATAGTAAGTAATATCATGGATAGAGATGACATTGATTCCTTTGTGTGGGATGAATTTAAATGTCTTTTTCTTGAAAAATATTTTCCAAAGGTGGTGATGCTTAGGATGGAAAATTAATTCCTTGCATTGAAGAAAAAGCAGGAGGATTCAGTAGATCTGTATGAAGCGAACATCACCCGACTAGAGAGGCATGCTCCAAATCTTATTTTGGATCTTAATAGAAAAATCAAATGCTTTTACTTAGGATTTAAGTTATGGTATCAAAGGGTGATGGCCTCTCTTAAATTAAAATGTTATGAGAGACATGTATGGTATGCTGAGATGGTAGATATGGGGTTTTCTGATGATCATGTTCTTTTTGGTAATAAGGAGAATAAGAGGTCTAGGTGGAAAGTGATGGGTTAGAATCAACCAATGAAATCCCATGGTATGAAAATCCAATTTCTAGTTTGTGAAATGTGTGGAAAGAAACACCCTAGTGAATGCCTTAGCCAAACTGGGAAGTAATTTAAATGTGTAAAGTTTGGACATATGGCATGATATTGCAAGGAAAATGATCCAACGACTAACCATGATAAGAATGATTAAAAGTGATTTAAATGTGGTGAGTTGGGTCATTATGAAAATGCCTGCCCAAAGTGAGATCTGAATGATGAAAAGAATCCAAAATATATGTAGAAAGGTTTAGTGAGATTCTTTGTGACTACATTAATAGATTTTGGTCCATCCAATGAAGTTGAAACATGTACTTTTTTTAGTCACTCGGATTTTGATAAAGTTTTGTTTGATACAGGGTATACAAATTCCTTCATCTCTTTGAAATGTTCTGGTAAATGAGAAATATAACCTCAAAAAAGGAGAATAGAATGTTTTTTTAAAACACCAGAGGGAAATATTATAATAAAGAGGCATTATATGAATCATTATATTGTGTTCTGTTGAATGACTTCACCTGCATACCTTTTTGTTTTTACCATAGTCAAGTTTGATGTTATTTTGGGAATGGATTGGCTTATGTTTATCATGAAAAAAATGACTATAGAGATAAATAGGTTTTTTTAAAAAAGAGATCCAGTTTGTATACAAGAAGAAACCCATACAATTGATAACATATCAGCAAGATGAGAATCTATTGAAAGATGGAGATGAATGTTATTTTGCCCTTATTGTTGAAAATAGGGAAACTATTCAGATTCATGGTGTGCCAGTGGTAAATGATTACCTTGATGTTTTTCTATATGAGTTACCTGGTGTCATACCTAATCGGGAAGTCGAATTCACAATTGACATAGTTCCTTATGCTACACCAATTTCAAAACCCCCATATCATATGTCTCAAATAGAACTTCATGAATTGAAATATCAGTTGTAGGAATTTATTGATAAAGGCTTCACTCATCCCACCACATAACCATAAGGATCTCATGTTTTTTTTGTTAAAAAGAAAAATGATTCCATGAGAATTTTTATTGATTATAGAGATTAGAATAACATCACTGTTAAAAACTAGTATCCTTTACCCAATATCGATGACTTGTTTGATCAGCTCTATGGAGGTTAGTACTTTTCCATGATTGACATGAGATCTATATATCATCAGCTGAAGGTGAAGGAAGACGACATCCCAGAAACAACCTTTCATATTAGATAAGGGCATTATGAATTTTTGGTTATTCTATTTGGGATAATTAATGAACAAGTAGTATTCATGAATCTTATGAATATAGTATTTCATGAGTTCTTGGTTATGTTAGTGGTTGTATTTATTGATGATATTATGGTACTTTCTAAAAATTATGACGTCCATGAAAAACATCTAACAGATGTTTTAAAAACATTAAAAGAAAATTAACTGTATGGAAAATTCAGAAAGTGTGATATTTGGTTACAACATGTTTCTTTTCGTGGGAAAATTTTAAATAAGGATGGAATAATGGTTGATCCTTGAAAAAAAAAGTTGTTGATGAATGTACAAGACCCAAAAATGTTATAGAGATTCGTATTTTCTTGGGTTAGTAGGTTATTACTGACGGGTTTTTAAGAACATTTCATAGTTATCTAGCCTGATAACTATTTTAACATGGAAATGGGTTAAATTTTTTTGGGCGGAGGAATGTGATGTTTGTTTTCAGGAACTAAAGAAGAGAATGGTGAATGCTCTAGTTTTGGCCTTACCTTCCCGAAATGTTGAGTTTTTCATATAAAGTTATGCATCATTGAAGGTACATTGTTGTGTTCTGGTGCAGAATGATCAGGTAAATGGTTATGCTTCGATAAAACATATACCTCATGAGCTAAATTATCCCACACATGATTTTGAATTGGATTCTGTGGTTTTTTGCATTGATAATATGGAGGAATCATTTATACAGAGAAAAATATCAAATATATACTAACCATAAATGTCTGAAGTATATATTCACTCCGAAGGAATAAAACATTAGATTGAGAAGATGGGAAGAATTGATAATGCATTATGACTGCACGATCAATTACCATCCAGGAAAACCAAAGAAAGTGGAAGATGCCTTAATACAAAAAAATTCTTCCATCATTATCAATGATTTGTTTGGATTATGATCCATTGATTAATGAAGTAATTAATTTTAGATTAGATGTTATTTGTATAGGAAATACCTCTTTTTTCTTTTATGTTTCAGTTCATTATTCATTTTAATATAGAATTAAGCATGAGTAGAAGGAAGACTGTAAGCTACAGGAAAAGGTATAATAGTTTAAAATCGGTATGTTTCCAGAATTTAATATTGATAAAGATTTTGTTTTGATATTTGGTAAAAGGATGTGTGTGCCTTGTGATTCCTTGTTGAAAAATGAATTGTTTTGTAAAGCTCATAGTTCACCATTTTTAGTTAATCACAGAAGTACTAAGATTTAGAGAGACCATGGGGAGTGTTATTTGTGGGGTGGAATGAAAAAAGATATTGCTGATTTTACCATGAAATGTTTGACATGTAAATAGGATAATGTAGAGCAGTAGTTACCAATGTGGATTATTCACCCATTTCCAATGTCAATTTTGAAATGGGAGAATGTATCTATGGACATTTTGGTGGGAATACAAAACAATTCTTGAGGTAACAATGCGATTTGGTTTACTGTTGATTGCTGACAGATTCTGCACATTTTTTCCTAATCGAGATAAAATGTATTTGGATAAGCATTCTCAGCTATACATCAAAGATATTTTTTGGTTATATGGAGTTCCTCTATCCATTTTATCTGATCGGTATCCCAGGTTCCCTTGTAACATTTGGAAGGGACTTCATATGTTGTTGGGAACATAATTTAATTTTAGTATAGCTTTTCATCCTCAATCAAATGGGCAGTCAAAATGAACATTTCAGACTTTGGGGGATATTCTTCGAGCTTGTTCAATGGACTACCTGGGAATTTGGGGTCATAAAATTTCTTTAGTTTAGTTTTTGATAATAATATATTTAATTATAGTATTCAGATGGCACCTTTTGAGGCTTTGTATGGGAACCGATGTCAGACTCCATCATTTTGGAATGAAGTCAGAGAAATAAAGTTGATGGGGCCAAAATTTGTGGAAGAAGTGGATAAGAAAGTTAAGAAGATCCATAAGCACATTAGGATATCTCAGAACATAGAGAAAAGTTATGCAAATGATAGAAGGAAAGACTTCACTTTCAGGGTAGGTGACCATATTTTGCTTAAAATATCTGAATGAAAAAGTGTGATGCATTTTGGTAAGAATGGAAATCTATGTCCATGGTTCATCGGTCTATTTGAAATCCTAGAAATTGACCAGTTTCATACCGAGTAGCTATGCCTCCATGTTTTTCTCAGGTACACAATGTTTTTCATGTTTCGATGTTGAGAAAGTACGTTCTAGATTCATCACATTTCCTGAGCCCTGAAATAGTTCATCTTGAAGAGAACCTTTCTTACTAAGAGAAACTAGTTCAGATTCTTGATCAAAGTGAACATGTATTGTGGAATAAGGTAATACACTAGGTAATGGTATTTTTGATAAACCACATGGTTGATGACGCAACATGGGAGTCTGAAAATTCTATTATGGAAAGGTACCTTCACTTGTTTGATTAGTAAACAAAATTTAGAGAACCGAATTTATAGAAGGTGGGGATAATGTAATACCCCAAGGAATTCTAAAAATAAATTGAAATGCATTATTTTTTTAAATTAGTTATTTATATGTAGCCTTTAATCATGATTTTACTGCTTATATGTTTTGAATTTCGAAAAATTGTCATCTACAGCTGGGCTCAGTATGTGATTTGGAGTCTATTGAAAACAACTTCTTTTTTTGATGAATAGTAACATACCAATATGAATAGTAATATGAACCTAATGAAAAGTAAATTGTATTGTTATTTTATTTTGTTAAGGATTTATGATAATGACATCTTAATTAATTTTTCGATGTGATATAAAAGAGGTTATAGTTATTAAATAATTAATTTTTTTAATTATGGGTGATTTTATTTAAATATTAAATTAAAAATAATTAATTTTTTTAAAAAAAGGACTTCATCTTTTATTTCTACACATTGATAAATGGTTATGGTGAATTTTGTGGATTTTTATAAAATAGTTGATTTTTCGGTGAATAGTTAAAAATATAGTTTCTAGTTTCAGTGTTGTAATGAAAAAATTAATGATGTAATAATGATTTCATAAATCTAGATTACCTATGTATAGTTAAATAAGATGTGAGGCGTCCCAACTGGATTATTCCGTGGAAACATACCATGGTAAACCCCATGGTTTTGCAAATACTACTAATGAGGTGTCCCATGGAAATTATTAAAATAATCCCTTACTTTTCCTATAAATACCAAACCCTTACTTCATTAACATTATTAATAATTCTTCCTCAATGAATATCTGGACTACATACCTCTATATTAGTCCTCCCATGGTTTTCTCAAGCCCCCAATGTCCTAACATTCACGTTCTAGGGGTTACTCTAAAAGGTAAGAAAATTTTAAATTTCATTCTTTTTCCATTCAAGTTGTCTTTTATGTTATATTACATTATCTTTCCATACCATGTTCTTGTTTCATTCTTATTATTGATATTTCTATATTATGATTTTCTTAGGATTGTATTCCCTTTTCCATCTCTTATAAATGTTTCCTAAAACAATGTTCCAAAGCTGTTGGGCTGTCGAATTTTTGTAAGGTATTTCTCACTTATTCTTTTATTTTGAGTTTCATTCATTTCTTATTATTTCATCATCTCAGAATACCCAAGATTCATGAAATCTGCAGAAATCTTGTTTATTCAACATGTTACCATGTTCATTGAAAATTCATTATCATTTTTTTCCTCCACTCCCACTTATTGAAGGAATACAATCATTTTCTGTGATGTGTGGAATTACCAACATCCTGGATGATGTGATTTCAATTTTCATTAACGCTTTCATTTATGGTCCTGATTCAAATTTTAATGTTTCACCAAGTTATAATATATGTATTATGTCTCATCCATGGTTATATAATTACTTTTTTTCATCATTGTTTTAATTTATAAGACAAGATGATGTTCTTATTATCGAAGAACCACTAAAATGATCTAAATGAACATCATTAATGTCTTATGTTATGAATAATCCTTATATAAAAAATCAAATTGATAAATGGTAAGAATTATGATACTGGAAATATTTAAATTCCTTTCCATTCCAATTCTAGAGTTTCACTTCCAATTGACAAGAGCATCTATCATTAACCGATCATGAAAATCATTTAAAGAACTCACCCTAAACAACGCGAGGAAAAAAATACTAAAAATTAAATGGTGAAATGAAGTTATGAAATTATTATAAAAGATGTTATAAACATGAAAATTTTTCTATAAAATATTAATTACACTCTTGTAACCATTTTACTAGAGGTTTAAAAATATGGAAGAAAGACAAACCAGAGGTAAGGGAATTCTTAACCCGAATTCCATTCTTTGGGATAACATCCAACTTCATTATTTATGTGGAACTAGAATGATTTGTGCGATGTTTTTTTATATTATGTTAAATTATTTGTAATTATATTTTATATAAATATTTCATCTACTCTATTAATTATCTCTTCAATTATATGATTTATGTAAGAGGATTATCCTTTAAAATATTCTTTTGAAATTTTGTTTTCAAAATTCAAAATAAATGTTTTTATAAAATTATCCTTATTTTTTGATTATGTTATGGTTCTTGGTAATTGATTATGATGGTGGGAGGGATCTATATTTCACTCCAATTCACTAGGTATGTTTATGTTGGAGGTTAGTTGTATGGTTACTCAATGTGTAACTGCGAAAGTTACACAAATTGTAAGGTATCCGTGATGGTTATAATATTATATAAGTAATTCCCCAAGATACCATTATGGATCTACTTATTTTATTATTTATTTTGGAAATATAATGTTTCAAAAATAAATTATATATATATTTATTGGTGATATGTATGAATTTTGAAAATTATTTCATAAGACTAATGTGTTATTGCATTATTTTTATATCCCTTACTGAGTTTTTATTCTCATTCCATGTTTTAAATGATTTTAAAATGTTAATGGATGTGATAGACAATTTGGGAAGCCATGTTAAATGTTGAATAACTGTAAAGGAGTCATGTTTAATGTGTTAATGTTTTATAATTTGAAAAAAAATGGAAACGATTTTTATGATATCCACTTTGTTACAATGTGTAATGTTATGAATGTTTTATGTCCCAATTATATATATATCTAAAATTGAAAATATCCTCAATGATAAAGGAAGTGTTTTCCTTACTATATTCTAGATTATGTATGTTATATGGTTGGGACATTATATTTTTGACAAAAAAACATCATGTTATTCTTTTATTTTTTAAAATAGTACTTCATATGATTCAAACAATTCTACATCTAGATTTATCGCACCAATAAACTAAGACCGTAAAACTTGTCTTCAAACATTCTTCATCCACAAACTCCTTCTAGTATCATGACTGAAATAAGGCATTGAAACATTTTTATATTTATAGATAATCATCTAACATATTATAGAATTTAATATAACATCCAACAAATTTATAAACATTTATATTTCTAACCAGAACTCATTCTGATTGACACCTCTTGGTTTTCCACATTCCTTCATCACGATTGTATTACAAGTTTTCGAATAAAAAAAATTGATTTATGAGAACTCCAGGATCATCAATTAATCATCATATTTAACAATATATCATTCATACTCAAATACATCATCTCAAACTAATTTATACATTCATTTCTGGCCCAAGGTGTGTGTTGTGAACTAGTTTACTTGCAAAACAAATTTAGAATAGGAAATAAAAAGTGTTGTTATTTCCTTTTAATTAAAAAAATACAAAAAAATTGTACCAATCCATTTTAGTAAAAAAAAACATTTTTCCAACTTGGTCACAATTGTATCCTACACAAGATGATGACCTAGTACTGTTGCCTCTCCTTAATCTAGCCAGCGTATGGGTGAACGACATGACCTACCAAACAAGGCCTCATATAGAACAATCTAACTCATCACTAGAAATCTATTACTGCAGCAAAACTTGATTAGGGGGTATGCTTCTTTCAATAACCTTTAATATCTAGGATGGATGCTCAGATAATTTCCTCTAAAACATATATTGTCTGTTATTATACTCCATCATTCTGAGGTTGAACAGTTGTGCTTAGATGGATTGGGTACCCAAAACCCCAATGTGTAATGAGCATCTTTATCAAATGGATGTTTTACAAACATTAAAGGAAAATAAACTTTATGTAAAATTCAGCAAGTGTGATTTTTGGTTTCAACTGATTTCTTTTCATGGGGAAATTGTAAATAAAGATGGAATAATAGTTGATACTTCTAAAACAAATTAGTTGATGAATGTCCAAGACCCACAAATGTTATCGAGAATCGTATTTTTCATGGGTTAGTAGGTTATTACTGATGGGTTGTTAAGAACTTTGCATGGTTATCTAGTCCGATAACTATGGTATCATGGAAAGGGGTTAAATTTTTTTGGACAGAGGAATGTGATGTTTGTTATGAGGAACTGAAGAAGAGAATGATGAATGCTCCAGTCTTGGCCTTACCTTCCCGAAATGGTGAGTTGTTCATATATAGTTGTGCGTCATTAAAGGTACTTGGTTGTGTTCTGATTCATATTGATCATGTAAATGGGTATGATTTAAGAAAACATATAAATCATGAGCTAAATTATCCCACACATGATTTGGAATTGGATTCTGTGGTTTTTGAATTGAAAATTTAGAGGTATCATTTATACGGAGCCAAATATCAAATATATACTAACCATAAATGTCTGAAGTATATATTTGCATAGAAGGAATTAAACATTTGGCATAGAAGATGGCAAGAACTGATAATGCATTATGACTGCACAATCAATTACCATCAAACCAAACAAATTTGCAGATGCCTTAAGACAAAAAAACATCATGCATCATTATTAATGATACATTTGGATCTTGATCCCTTGATTAATGATGTAATTAGTTTTGGATTATATGTTGTTTGTACAGAAAATACCTCAGTTTTCTTTTATGTTTCAGTGCATTCTTCATTTTAAGATAGAATGAAGCATGCGTAGAAGGAAGACTGTGAGCTATAGAAAAAGGTTGAATAGTTTAAAATGGGTATATTTCAAAATTTTCATCTTGATAATGATTGTGTTTTGATATTTATTAAAAGGATGTGTGTGCCTTGTGATTCCTAGTTGAAGAAAGAATTTTTGTGTGAAGATCATAGTTCACCATTTTTAGTTCATCCTGGAATTACAAAGATTTACAGAGTCCTGTGAGAGTGTTATTGGTGGGGTGGAATGAAAAGAGATATTGCTGATTTTACCAAGAAATGTCTGACATGTCAATAGGATAATGTAGAGAGGTAGTTACCAAAGGGAATTCTTCATCCATTGAATATGACAAAGTGGGAATCAGATAATGTATCCATGGAAAATGTGGTGGGAATAAAAAATACTTCTTGAGGTAAAAATGCGATTTGGGTTATTGTTGATTGCTGACAGATTCTGCAAATTTTTTTCTATTCGAGATAAAATCTATTTGGATAAGCATTATCAACTGTACATCAAAGAGTTATTCAGGTTACAAGGAGTTCCTCCATCCATTGTATCTGATCGGGATCCCAGGTTCCCTTATAACATTTGGAAGGGACTTCAGATGTCGTTGGGCACAGAAGTAAATTTTAGTACATCTTTTTATCCTCAATCAGATGGGTAGTCAAAATGAACATTTTAGACATTGGGGGATATTCTTCAAGATTGTTCAATGGAATACCAAGGATGTTGGGATCATCAAATTTCTTTATTAGAGTTTTTGATAATAATAGATTTTATTATAGTATTCAGATGGCACCTTTTGAGGCTTTGTATAGGAACCGATGTCAGACTCCATCATTTTGGAATGAAGTCAGAGAAATAAAGTAGATGGGGCCAAAATTAGTGGAATAAGTGGCTGAGAAAGTGAATATGGTCCATCACCACCTTAGGATAGATCAGAACGTGGAGAAAATTTATGCAGATGATAGAATTAAAGACGTCTCTTTCGGGGTATGTGACCATATTTTCCTTAAAATCTCTCAATGGAAAAGTGTGAGGAATTTTCGTAAGAATGGAAAGCTAAGTCCATGGATTATCGGTCCATTTGAAATCCTATAGAATGTTGGACCAATTTCATACTGAGTATCTCTACCTCCATGTTTGTCTCAGGTACACAATGTTTTTCATGTTTCGATGTTGAGAATGTACGTTCCAGATTCATCACATTTTTTGAGCCCCAAAGCAGTTCTGCTGGAAGAGAACCTTTCATATGAAGAGAAACTAGTTAAGATTATTGATCTAAGTGAACATGTATTGTTGAATATGGTAATACCATAAGTAATGGTTTGTGGATAAACCACATTGTTGAAGAAGCAACATGGGATTCTGAAAATTATATGAGGGAAAGGTACCTTCACTTGTTTGATAAGGAAATAAAATTGGGAGAATGCAATTTCTAGAAGGTGGGGATAATGTAATACCCCATTGAATTCTAAAAATAAATATAAATGATTTATTTTTTAATATAATATATTTATATGTAGCATTTAAACATGATTTTACTGCTTATATGTTTTTAATTTCGAAAAATGGTCATCTGTAGTTGTGCTCAGTATGTGAGTTGGAGTCTATTGGAAGAAACTTTTTTTTTGATAAATAGTAACATACCAATATAAATAATAATATGAACCTAATGAAAAGTAAATTTTATTATTATTTTATTTTGTTAAGGATTTATGATAATGACATCTTAATTAATTTTTCAATGTGATATAAAAGCAGTTATAGTTTATAAATAATTTTTTTTTATTATGGGTGATTTTATTTATATATTGAATTAAAAAAATTTAAAACATTATTTTAAAAAAATGTACTTCATTTTTTATTTCTACATGTTGATAAATGGTTAGGGTGAATTTTGTGGATTTTTCTAAAATAATTGATTTTTCGGTGAATAGTTAAAAATATAGTTTATAGTTTCAGTGTTGTACTGACAAAATTAATGATGTAATAATGATTTCATAAATCTAGTTGACCTGTGTATAGTTAAATAATATGTGAGGTGTCCCAACTAACTTATACAATTGAAAAATACCATGGGAAACCCCACGGGTTTTCAAATACTACCAATGAGGTGTCCTATGGAAATTATTAAAATAGTCCCTTATTTTTCTTATTAATACCAACTCATTCCTTCATTAAAATTATTCAAAATTCTTCCTCAACGATGATCTAGACTACTAACCTCTATATTAGTCCTCCCCAGGTTTCTTCAAGCCCCTAAGGTCCCAATATTCATGTTCTAGGGGTTACTCTAAAAGGTAAGAAAATTTTCAATTTCATTATTTTACCATTCATGTTCTCTTTTATGTGGTATAACATTAAGTTTCCATACCATGTTATTGTTTCGTTCTTATTATTGATCTTTCTATATAATTATTTTTTTCAGGATGGGTTTTTCTTTTCCATCTCTTTTAAATGTTTTCTAAAACAATGTTCCAAAGTAATTGGGCTGCCGAATTTTTGTAAGGTATTTCTAACTTATTATTTTATTTTGAGTATCATTCTATTCTTATTATTTCATCATCTCATAATACCCAAGATTCATGAAATCTCCAGAAATCATTTTTATTCTATATATTATCGTTTTCATTTAAAATTCATCATGAATTCTTTCCTCCACTCCCACTTATTGAAGGAATAAAAACATTTTCTGTGATGTGTCGAATTACCAACATCCTGGACGATGTGATTTCAATTTTCATTAACTCATTCATCTATAGTCATGAAACCAATTTTAATGCTAATTCATGTTGTAATATATTTATTATGTCTCATCCGTGGTATGTTAATTACTTTTTTTCCTCATGGTATTAATTTATAAGACAAGATGATGTTGATGTTATCGAAGAACAACTAAAATGATCTAAATGAACATCATTAAAGTTTTATCTTATCAATCATCCTAATATAAAAATTCAAATTGATAAATGTTAAGAATTATAATAATGGAAATATTTAAATACATTTCCATTCCAATTATAGTGTTTCACTTCCAATCTAAAAGAGCATCTATCATGAACCAATCATGAAAATCATTTAAAGAACTCACCCAAAACAGTGCAAGGAACAAAATACTATCAATTAAAGGGTGAAATGAATTTATAAAATGATCATAAAAGTTGTTATAATAATGAATATTTTTCTATAAGAACTAATTACACTCTTTTAACCATTATACTAGAGGTTTAAAAATATGGAAGAAAGACCAACCCGAGGTAAGGGGATTCTTACCCCGATTTCCATTCTTTGGGTGAACATCTTACTTCATTATTTATGTGGAATTAGAATGATATGTGTGATGTTTTTTTATATTATGTTAAATTATGTGTAATTATATTTTATATAAATATTACATCCACTCTATTAAGTAACTCTTAAATTATATGATTTATGTAAGGGTATTATCCTTTAAAATACTCTATTAAAATTCTTGTTTTGGAAACTTCAAAATAAAGGTTTTTATAAAATTATACTTGTTGTATGATTATGTTCTGGTTCTTGGTAATTTATTTTTATGATGGGAAGGACCTACATTTCCCTCCAATTCACTAGGTATGTGTATGTTGGAGGTTAGCCGTATGGTTACTCAATGTGTAAATGCGACAGTTACACAAATTGTAAGGTATCCGTGAGGGTTGCAATATTATGTAAGTGATTCCCCAAGATACCTTTATGGATCTAATTATTTTCTTTTGTATTTTGAAAATATAATTTTTCACAAAGACATTATATATATATATATATTGTTGATATGTATGTCTTATGAAAATTATTTCATAAGACTAATGTGTTCTTGCATTATTTTTATATGCCTTACTGAGTTTTTGTGCTCATCCCATGTTTTAAATGAATTTAACAGGTTAATGGATGTGATAGACAAAGAGTGAAGCCTTGTTAAATGTTGAATAATTTTAAAGGAGTCATGTTTTATGTCTTAATGTTTTATAATTTGAAAAAAATGGAAATAATTTTTATTGTATCCACCCCGTTAAAATGTGTAATGTTATGAATGTTTTATGTCCCAATTCTCTAAATATCTAAAATTTAAAAGATCCACACTGATAAAGGAAGTTTTTTCTTTACTAAATTCAAGATTATTTATGTAATATGGTTGGGTCATTATATGTTTGACTAAAAAACATCATGTTATTCTTCTATTGTTTCAAATAGTACTTCATATCATTCAAACAATAATATAACTAGTGTTGTCACACCAAAAAACTATGACCATAAAACATGTCTTCAAACATTTTTCATCCACAAAATCTTTCTTATATCTTTACTTACATAAGGAATTGATATCTTTTTATATTGATATATAATCATCTATAATATAATATAATGTAATATAATATCCAATACAATTATAAACATTTATATTTCTAACCAAAACTCATTTTGATAGACAGCTCATGGATTCCCACATTCCTTTATCACGATTGTATCACATGTTTCCAATAAAAAATAAGATTTATGAGAACTCCATGATCAAAAATGAATCATAATATTTAACATTATATCCATTCATACTCTAACACACCATCTTAAACTAATTTAAACATTCATTTCAGTCCCAAGGTGTGTGTTGTGAACTAGTTTACTTGCAAAACAAATTTATAATAGAAAATAAAGTCATATAATATATCATATAAAAAGAATGTCCAAACCTCTAATTATGTTTCATTCTTATATTCCTATAATTCTATAACCAAATAATACAATGTTTTGGTATTTCCTTTTAGTTAAAAAATAAAAAAAACATTTACCAAACCATTTTAGTTAAAACAATCATCCAACTTGGTCACAATTGTATCCAACACAAGTTGAGGACCTAGTAGTGTTTCCTCTCCTTAATCTAGCCATAATATTAGTGACCAACATGACATACTAGACAAGGCCTCATACATAACTATCTAACTCATCACTAGAAATCTATTAGTCCAGCAAAACTCGATTGGAGGGGTATGTTTCTCCCCATAACCTTTAATATCCAGGACTCATGCTCATATCATTTCCTATAAAACATATATTGTGTGTTATTATACTCTATCCGTTTGAGGTTGAACAGTTGTTCTTAGAAGCATTGGGTACCCAAAACTATCTATATCCCCTTCCAAAACCCCAATGTGTAATGAGAATCTTTATCTAAAATGATAGTATGATGGACCCGTGGTTGATATATAATGTCTCAAACATACAGTATTCCTAAATCATGAACATGAAAGGTCTCTAAAATATCATGTAGGTGGGAAAATTTAGTCATTTGATCCATGACTACCCATATCACATCAGTACCTAGTGGTGATATTGTTAAAATCACTACAAAATCCGTCGTAATATCATCCTATTTATTTTTTGGGGTTGAAAACAAGTATAATAAGCTAATAGGCCTTTGGTTCCCCACTGTGACCTCCTAATAAGCAGAACTACTAATGATAAAACCTGAAATCTTATGATTCAACCACTAATATAGGTTATTAATAACATGAAACACCATGGATATTTATATATGAGTTTCCCATTGTGAAGCCTGAGAATATCTCTTCAGTTTATCTCTCATATGCATATAAATCCATATAATCCCATGAATAAATTCAATTTTGTCTCCATCAAAAAATTAATCTGGAGGTGGGTCCTTACTAGAAATAATCTCCCATAGAACCAACCTCTGAGGATCTAGAAACTAACTACTATTCACCCTATCTAGAAGTGAAGAGGTGACTGTCAAGGCTATAAGACAAAACCTCTTGTGACTCTAATGATTCTATAGATCTATATCAGAATATAGGGTCATCAATGTCCATTCATAGATATCTTCATGCATGGACAATGTATGTGTTTTCTAGATTATCGTATCAGCTACTGAATATTCATATACCGACATATATGAAATCTCAAAATTTAAGGATAAATATATATGACCCATAAATTCAGTTTGAGATTCAATTGTCACCACATAAAGATATATTTTATTGTATTTTAGTCTATATATACAAACAATTTCATTCAGATATGAATGTGTCTCCATCAACATAAGTCATGGGTAAATACTTCTATACTGTGTTCATGCATCTAGTAGTTTCACTTGTGAGGTATCAAATAAATAGACCCATTCCCAATGAATATTTATTTATATATAAACATTATACCTTTTCCAATTCCTGATGCATCACATAAACTAGTATAGCCTCTTCCAAGCACTAGAAGAATCAAAATCAGTTCCAAATTAATCATTCCTTCAATCACATGAACATTTTTCTCACATGATTTAGACCACAACAACTTCACAACCATCATTATATAAATTGTAAAATGGGATGAAAGGAAAGAGAAGTAATATATGAAATTTCCTTTAATATCAATCCAACTCCCAGAAACTCAGTATATCAGAAACATTAATGGGATACTCCACGGAAACCACAAAACGCACCTTCTCTTGGTCAATAGATACTCATTATTCCAAGATAATGTGATACAAGAAGTTTATTATGTCAAACATGAAGTCGAGCATATAAATCTTAGCATAAATTTGAAAATCTTTCATTGTATTCAAAACAATCTCAAGATGTTTAACATGGTTTCTATGATTATGATAATACAATAAGATTCCATACATGAAACCCCTTAAAAAGGGATCCATATATGAATGGAAGAACATATTGATCTAATACATGAAAATTGTGCGAAGATTCATAATACTGAATGATATTAAAAATAATCATAAAGACCATACATATTATGAAAATCTTTACAAGGTATGTATGAAGTCATGATTTTCACCATATGATAGCCAGATTGTAGTGGATCTTCCAAAAGACAATATTTATTCAGAACTCGTTGAATTGATCATCTACTGAAGAAAATGGATACCGGTTCAAAAACATTCTCTTCTTGAATCATTGGAAATGCATGCATAGATGAAGGGTCACATCTGCAGTCTTGGTGAAAAGTACAGGTGAACCCTAAAAATATGTGATGGGTTATATAACAGCATTAGACTCCAATTATTCCAACTATTTTTTAAACTCCATGAGCTCAGTAGGTTCAATTTTATATAGAGTAATGTAGACTGGTTCTTCTTCAAGGATAAACTAAATTGTAAGATATACCTCTCGATCAAGAGGATATATAGGAAAATCATAAGTAATTGCATCCCTAGAATGATCTGAAACTGGTGTAAAATCTCTTAGATGTATTCTTTGATCCACCATGAAGACTCTATAAATATAGGATTTCACTCCACTTGTAACATGATGTTTTGATCCAGTTCTACTGGCCCAAACATTCCACTCACACATATAGAGATAACTACTACCATCTAGTGATGTAAAATACACCATGCAGCGATAACATTCCACATAGGTGTGAAAGGAACCCAACAAGTCCATTCATTTAATTAATTAAAATATTATCATATCAAGTAAAAAATAAGTCCCATAAAAAGGGATAACTTCCCACATTAAGGGGGTAGTCCATACATTATCATATTCCCTCTGACCGCACTACCAACAGTGAATCCATGGTTAACAAAACACAGTAGCACTGAATTTCCATATTGGGACATTTTGTGGTCTATAAGTAGGTAATGTAGTGGGACGAAGTCATATAGAATAAATCATATAGAATCTTGGGGGATACTAGGATAGTAACTAAAACAGCTAATGGTCGTGCACTCTAATCCTCTAGTATTGATTGTAAGGCTTAAAACTGGTCGGATCCACGCCCATGTGTTGTAGTTGGACTACCCATTTTAGGCCCTCTCTACTATCACTAATAATCAGAAGATCGGATACCCTATCCATGACCCCCCATCATCATGTCCTTTTAGTGCAACTCCAACTCCCTTTGTAATGTGTCATAATTGATCTCTCCCTTAGTTATGGAGATGGTGTAAATCCTCATCCTATTGATGTAAGTGGGAAGGTGTGATATAATATATGAAGAAGTCCCATATGGATGAATTAATAACAATCAAGAGGGTATCTATCACAATGAAACTTATTATGCCCCTTCCTCCCTCATCCATGGCATACAATTGATTTTCTAGTGCAGATACTCTATCCACCACTACTTTGATGAGAAACCTCAAGGCTATGCTTCCTACTACTAGATGAACTACTATGATGTCTCAACACAGATCCTATGTGCATGGTAATATCACATTCTATCATGTTTCCCTCATTGATAAGTGTCTGATTAAAAAAATAAAAAATAGATATGTGGATGAAATTCACCTTTGAGAAGATGGCATACTTGATCCCATCACTGAAACGTCATTCTATCTATAACTCATCACTATCTAAAAGTTGTGTTAAGTGATGGAACTCAGTAAAACACAATGAATAGTCGATGAACGATATAAAAACATTTTCCAAGTGAATTATATCTTTATCTTAGTTATCCCCTAGAATCTAATGGAAAATGTATTCATATAAGGAGTCTAGATGTCTGTAAAGAACATGTATGGATGATGACCAGTTTATGAAATCACATCCCTCATCCGTTTGTAGAATAAATAATAATTATAGTGTAGATATTGAACCTTATATTTAAAGGGGACACCAGATGCTTGATGATAGAAATTGTAGACTCCAGCCAAGACTCTGTAGCCTAAGGACCACAATCCACTAAGAAGGTGGAAGGACACTGATTCAAGGACTCACAAGTTAGATCATCCATAGTAGCTACAGGTCATACAACACTCTTCATTGAGTACACCAGATGTTGTAAACACTCTTGAATCTTAGTTCTAGTTTCTAGTTTGAGTATAATAGGTCATTCCTCATGTGGAACTATTGGAAGGATCACATGTGGCCCACGACCCACCATCATCAGAGTGTGATTGTCACTAAATTCCAAGTGCAAGACCAGGGAATGTCATGGTGGAATATCATTAAAAATTTCATGCACATGAATCATAATAAAAATATAGAAACATGTGATAAATTAGGTAATAAGGATAATGGATCACTACACACGGTATTAGCTCAACTATATTCTAAGAAGGAAAAGGTATTAGAACTTTTCAAATTTAATTTATAGGTGTTCCAATAGGTGAAGGGAATAATATACTTTTAATCATCATACACCGGATATCATTATATTTAATAAGTAAATATTTACATTTTTCTTTTGTATTTTCTCATATACATATAACAAGGTCCAATTAAATGGACTATAATTCCCAACATTTAATGGAATCTGCACTTTATGGCTGAATGGGACACCAAATTTATTATTAATTAGTTCTTAATAACATTTGGTCACATAATTTAATGTGTAATATATGATTTCTTGGTTCAGTTAATTACCAATTCCAATTCACAACTGAATGTACACCTCATCAATTAAAACCGATAGTCACTCAATCGAATAAAAAGATCTTCCTATATAACTATATGTGTTAAGATAACATGGTTAGAAACAATATATTTAAGATTCCAACATAAACCGATACAAGAAAACATTTTGAGTTCGTGTCCTAGTACTGAATGATTTTACATTCATTACATGTATATTTGAGGTGTTGAATATTAATTTAACAACATATTTGATATTTTACATTGTTTCAGCATGTATTTATTGAAAAAATTCCCTAGATTATTTGATGAATTTATAAGTTCATAACAATTACCAGCTATTATGAGATTCTTGATGCATTATGAATAATTATTAATATAGTTATGATCCTAGAAAATGTACTATGATGGGACACATAGTCTTTCGAACATCTGGTGTGAGGGCTCATAAGTGGGTGAGTCAACTTCTTATTATATTCACAGTTGGTTATCTCAAAAATTGGAGAATGTGAGAATAGACCTGCCAGTTGGAATTTAACATGTCGTGGTATCATTGGATATTCCTATATGAGAGTGTGTATAATAGTCATTATAATTTATGATTATCACTAATTAATTTCATGACTCACAACAATAGATTTAATGACCAAAATTGGCATGCCATATTTTAGTAAGATGTATGGTATGTAGGGTGCATCAATATTGACATTTCATTAATGAAATTTTGAAGAAGGATTTTTAACATAAATAATTATAGAACATCATATCTCACCACTTGTATTGGAATAGAATCGTGGAATTAAATTTTATTTACATGTTTGATGATCTGTTTATATTAGAGATTCAAAAAAATATGTGTCGATAAAATAGGTTGATAACACAATTGTACAAAATTATTGATTATATGTTGTTATAAATGAATTATATTACATTTTGAGCATTCGTATTTAGTTTTCAATGTTGTGACATTATGTTCATTCTTTTGGGTACTTTGACCCATTGCTAGAAAACAATATTTGACTTCACAGAAACTTGTGTAACGAAAATTAGAAAGAAACATATAGGGCTATATAATAAGTGTTTATATAGAATTCAATTAAATTCAATTTTTTATTCATTAATGTAACATATATTATTATCAGTTATGAATAATAATTTTATTCTTGTTTTTTATTTCATAATTTAAAATAATATTTATTCACCATCATGTGAAAAGAAATATGTTTATTTATATCAATCTGTATTTTATAAATATGTATTCACTAGAATGTGAATGAAATAATTAGTTATGAATAAAATCCTATCCTTGTTTTTAATAAATGAAAGAGGAGTTCAAAAAAGCCTGGCTATGTCCGGCTACAAATATTAATTAACAATTCAGTAAAATAATATTTGTTATTGTGAAAGTTGGAACATCCTTCAAAAAAATTTATAATTATTATTACCATGTATATAATTTATTAAAGGTAATTATTGTCATTTAATGTCCAACATTCAATTATGTAATGTCTTAACTGAAATGATAACTCTATAAATAGATAGCAATGTCAATTATATAGAGCATCTAAAAATTTATAATAGAGAAATTTTGTTCCCAATAAATTCTCTCACCACTCTCCATCCACTCTCCAACTCGTGAAAAAGAAGTGAAAGAGAAAATTTATTTTGACCAACGAATGACCGATCGTGAATAAATAACAAAATAAATTTTACTCGACACTATAGCTCCTAGAGACTGAGTGGTGTTGTTCAGAGATCATATGTTCAAGTATAGATGAACTCTAAAGGGGTTATTTCTATGGTTCCTAATAGTGTAATGAAGGTAATCTTAAATGATATTTTATTAATATAAACATTAACTAATGAATAAAATTCAAAATCCCATGAATTTATTTCTTCAAATATTAATTAAATTAATTATAAATTTTATGTCAAAGATCTTCACTCTTGGTTTTTGGAAATGATTATTAAAGGAAATTTTAATATATTTCCTACCACCGCACACATCCAATCCACCTAGAACTGATATTTTGTACCAGACTATTAATGTTTATATCTATAATCATTTATTTGATTGTTTATCTATGACCAATTTTCATTTTATTTTAATTTAATGTAATTATTTCTTTAGTCTTATATGAATTAATATGTTTTGGACACATTAATGATGTTCATTTAGGGTTGCAATTTTTATTTATTTAAGAACATATGAAGAATAAATAGAGATTACATTAGTAAGTTCCAAATCATTTGTTGGTAAAACTAGGTTACATGATGGGTGTCTAGAGCACACACTATTTACCCATTCACATTGTACCTACATGGGTCGAGCGGTTAATTACATATGGTGAAGAAATTCCACTTCGCTTATTGGTGGATCCATCCCAGCACACAAAAAGTGGATATATGGTGTGTAGATAGCCTATACACACCATGTTTCCTGACCAAGTTGACATTCCAAATATCCATGCATATGAATCAGATATAAGACAATCAAGGTATATGACATGTAGTTGGACTGTACACATAGTGTAGTCTCCTATTAAATGAAAAAATTAAAAATTACATTAAATTGAAAATTGAAACATTAAAAACATATATTATTGATTAAAAAACAAATGTATATTCGAAAATATAATATTGGTTTCCTTAATCTCGTCGATGGTTTCCCCAATATTCATTTGTTATCATCAGAGATCACAACAACCATAGTGATCCTAAACCTCACATGGATTTATTGGTTTAGTCATATTCATCCATCAGTGGACTCATTTGACATGATTGTCTTCAATTCCTGGAATTTGTAGTAAATGGTGATGGTCGGATTGGATGATAGGGTATATATTATGATTCGTTTTTCATTAGAGGAAGATATCATTCGTGCCTAGTTGGGTTCATCCCACCACATTGATAGCCACTGGTTCTTCTTGTTCGGGTGGTATTTGGATTTTTATATGGATCAGGATGCTCCTACTACTACGGTTTGGGTAGGACTCACTCATTTACCACTTCCATTTCAGAATCCCACTATCATTATGATGCTGGGTAACCTCGTTGGTAGATACATCTGTTCGAACATTCATACTGACTCCATTTTCCATCTCAGGAACCCGCAGTTCTATTTTTAATTAGATGTTCTGAATTTACACTATGTTTATATTTGGGTCTCAATTGATGAAGAATAACGGTGTATGAAATGGGTGGTGTATGAAAACTAGTGTATTTTTTCTCGATCTGCAATAGGCTAGGTCACACTTTAGTTTTTTTCACAGTGGTCTTCAACATTCGGATCAGAAAGAAGATAGTGTAATTAAAATGGTTTCCAATGTTCTTTGTGAAGACATAATGGTGAATAAGCGGGATTTAGGGTAGGAATGCAGTGTCCGGGCTGCTAATGATAATAGTTGGTGGTCTGGGCTGGATGTGCACAAGAGGTCCAGGCACATGTGGGGGGGACCAGTTGGGTAGGAACATGAAGGTGGAAAATGTTCCTTTGGAATCCATCTTGTGTGCTTCATTGAGAAAAAAGGCATTGGTACCTATTCTTAATCTGAATATCTTTGAGTATTTCAATGATTTAAGGAAACACATCGAAGGTAATGGATGGTCCAGGCAAGAGTTAGCAGGCCCCTCTAATAAAAATGGGATGGTTCCTTTTGAAATTATAGGGATGAATGTTGTCTCAGAACATATTAGAGTCGCAAACCAGATGAAGGTGGTAACTACAGTCTGGGAACATAGGGAGCGATGAGGGAAATGTGTTCATGCATCATTGTGATGAGGTGTTGCAATCGGGTGGTCTGGACAAGGGATGGAAGAGGACAGATAGGGGTGTGCTAACTCCAGCTAAATAGGTGGGACGGGGAGGTTCTAGTTTGATGGCCTGGAATTCTATCTAGTTGAGTAATAGTTTTGAGGCCTAGGAAGATGATACTGAGAACCATGATCCTAATAATCCATTAGATGATAATGAGGGTCATATGAATAAACCTATTGGAGAAGCTAAGATAAATTCGGCAGGTTAGAACGAAAGCCTGAGGAGACATAAAAGTCATAGGAGGAGGATAAGTAGTCAAGATTATTCCTCACTACCGCCCCCATTACAATCATGATCTACCAATAAGATGAATGTAATGAAGGCCTAATTAGAGGGAAAGTGTGTCCAGAAACTAGACATTGTGTTGAGCTCTAAAGAAGATGTGGTGGATGAGGTATTAATTTTTGATGTGACCTAAGAGGAGGTGGAAAAAATTATGGGGCGGTCAATAAATGTAAATCTAAATGTGTAATGATAATCCTTGATCAACCAACTAGATCTAATATTAGTAGGGGCATCAATAAAGAGAGAATCAGCCTTGAGGAGTACATCCAGTCCTTCGATAAGATGGCTTCTAAATTCAAAAATTTGTCTGCCAGTGAGAAATGAAACTAAGTGAATTCTATCTCATGGAAACTGTTTAGGGAATTGAAATCTGGTAATCTCAAACTAGTTTGCCAATTGTCTGTTTTAATGTGGTGGAACTGTTGATCGGACTTGGAGGCATGCTAGATCGGGTGGGTTGCCATTGTTTTCTTTTTCTTTTTTTGATGTGACTCCTCAGTGTATTTCACCAGCACCCTACATGGGTCTACGTCAGATGGCGTTCAGTGCATTTTTCCTACACTGGTTCATGAAATGTGGACATAGTAGTACGAGAGGGTATTGATATGACATTGGTTTTGGGCATGTGCATTTTTGAACGGGGCTATCTACCAAGTGGTTATGCCTTGATGTTGGTCGGTTAATATGATATTCTTGATGTGGACGATCAGGCCCTGAATATTATTGGGTTTTTTTTTCTGTTTTATCCATTGTAATTCCGGTGTTTTTTTATCACTTTTTTAGCAATATTTTTTGATAATAAAAATTTAATTTTCAGTCAGCTAGGACCATTCCGGATCTTGAAAAAGAAATTTGTATAAATATGATGTTTTAATTTTTTTTATTTCTTGTGTTTGAAATAATTAAATATTAAATTAAATATTTTGGCTTTTATTTCATCCCTCCCTGCATTATTATGTAGGATATGTGTGTCCTGAGATATTTATTTAATTCCCTTTAAACAAAACATTTGGTTCCTTTCACCTACATGTGAGTCATAAATACTTGTAATTAATAGATTATCCCAAGTTGTATGAAGGTGGTTCAAGATGGAAGAATTATGATTCCAATGTAGGTGATATGTAGGTGGATAAGTGAAATGCTATGACCCATTCCAAGAGTGTAAGAAATAGTTATTTCATAGTGGGCATAAATTTATACAATTTATTCTCATTAAATCAACCCCTAAATAAAGATCATAAATCAATCATTTAAATTAATATTTATTTCCATTTAATAAAGTATTTATTTTATGGATGTAAGGTCTCAATAACCTAAATAAATGAATTTATGTGCAAGGAAATAATTTTAATAAATTTTTTCTGTATAATTAGTTTATCTATCATGGTTAATTTATTAGTTAAAGTTAACTTGATATTAATAAGTCATGTAATGTATAAAATAAGTTAACAGTTATTAATTATAAATTATTTAAATTAATTAAGACATAATTTTTTATCTTACATATTTATTTTATTAAGTTACATCCACTTAAATTTATCCAGTCTTACAAAAAATTTAAGATGATAAAATTTATGATCAGTTAATTAATTTCCCTCAACATAATATTAAGTCAAACAAAGCCTTTTTCTACAATATTATAAACAAAACTCAATAGAACTATGTATTTTACCAATAGTTATTAAGATACCTACCTTTTTAATGGGAGTTATTGTGAATTTTTTTGGGTCTAATTCAACATTTTACATAATGTGGGGTAGTCCATGAAGGACTTCGTATAATTTTTAGGAAAGTGTTGTATAAATCTAAGGCTATATGTTAGGATGAGGGAATCCACTCAAAAATCAATGATCTTCAAGAACGTATTTGGAAAATACAATCTTACCTAAATACAATCTGGTTACTTGACCTACCTGTCGTTGGGTTATCGAAAGGGGAATGCATATCTTTTCCATTACAAATAATAATGAACCTAGATATACTATGATCAATTGTGAGAGCTATTAGGACATGATAAAATAATGATTGGATTAAAAAAAAAATATTAATATATAATTTCTCACATAATTTGTAATCAATAAAAGTACTAATAATATACTCTTCTAATTGTAGAATAAAATTAAATGCTCATCATCCACATTATCCCTATTATTAATAATGGATAAAGATAAAATCGTATCATGAAGTAACATTGAGCCATGGTACATACACCATCAGGTTGTTCTATGCCTTGAATAGAAATCTTACATGCCGGGATCCTCAATTTCTGATCCGCCTGCTAAGGATGTGTGTGATGAAGAGTCACTTGTGTATGAAAAACATTTTAGTGATGCAATAGATATTCAACGTTTTATTCATTCATCAATTTTTTTTTGAAATCATGATATCTCATGAATATATAGATTCGAATAGCATTCCCGAGAACCTACATGGTCTTTAAATGGAGTGATAATGATATGAACGATTTAAGATTTCCAAAGTACACATTCAGAGCAAGCATGGTGTGGGTTCCCCAAATGGACCACATGTAGACAATATCATTGGCTACATTTATCGCATTGAGTATCAAGGGTTTAAAATCCAAGGAAAACTTGTCCCTGATCTCATTTTGACATCACTCCCTCAATGATTCTATGACTTCATTGTGAATATTAATATGAACTACATTGAGAAATCAATACCAGATATTCTCAATTTTATTCACCAAGTAGACAATGATATGATTATTCCAAATCAATAAATCGTTATGGTAATGAAATAGAAATGGAAATTGACGATCTTTATGACCAAATATTCCTCATGCCCCTCTATGAAGAGGATGATCAAGGGGAATGAAATTGAATAGGATGTAATCAATTGTATATGTGGAAGGAAGAGTCACTAGAATAAATACTGCTCATAGACAAAAAAATAAAAGGGGAATCTCTTAGTACATTCATTATCAGGAGTGAATTATCTATTTCTAAAAAATGGAAATTAGATATAACTTGTTGTGCTAACATATGAATTCATATACATTAAAAAATTATGTTCATAATGATTTACTGAGTGGAGGTCTATCTATGATAACACAACAGAGCTATACTGGCATCTCTTGCAATATGTGACAACTACCTCACCATACAAACTATAGTGATCTTGGTTTTGAATGGTTGTTATTATGTTCCCTGTAATACAAAAAATACTATTTGTATATAATAATTATATACAGAGGGATTTATTTTCAAAATAGGGAGTAAATGATGTTTCTTTAATAATTAAGGAATTAGTTATTGTAGGACATAATTATATAATTAACTTTATGTGTTGGATTAAAAAAAACTTGTATTGGAAATCAATAATTATTTTGCTTCCGATAACACATGCTACATACAAATTTGGTATCACTGGTTAGGTCATTTTAATAGAAATCACCTGACTAAATCACATCAAGATTGATATTTATATTATATTGAAATAAAACCACATTGTGTATGTCTAATATGATTTCAAGAAGAAAAAAATCCCCATTTATTTGAAAAGGTAATAGGGATAAATTGTGTATTTATTTACTTCATACCGATCTTTGGGGACCCTTTCATTTTGATGAAGGCGGAGTATTCATACTTTATAAAAAAAATAATTAATACAGTATATGTGGATATGTTTTCATAATGAGGTATATCTCAAATTCTTCAGTCAAATTCATGGAAAAGAAGAATGAAGTTGAGAACCAATTTTTAAGATGATTAAGAAAATCCACATAGGCCATGGTGGAGAATATCTTTATCAAGACTTCATAGATTACCTATGGGATGTTGGTATCATTTCCCAATATAATCATCCTAACATTCCTTAGTGAAAAATTTTATGTGAAAGGAGGAATAACACCTTCTTAGAAATGGTGAGATCAATGAAGATTCATGTGTGTCTTCTACTGTCCTTTTAGAGATATGTGTTACAAATTGCATCACATATGTTAATACATGTACTAACTAGATATATAAGTAATTTTCCATATGAATATTGATGTGAAAAAAACACATGTTGTCCAATTTAAATTTCTGATGAAGAGAAACATTTTTGAGGACACATTAGGTAACTACATATAGCCCAAGGAACATAGTGTACATTCACAGGATAACCTACGGAAAAAATGGGATATTAACTATATGAACCATTTGAAAAAAAGTTATTATAGTGTTAAGAAACACCATATTTTATGATAGAGAAAACACATCTTAATGAGATAGTCTGTTCAATATATACTTTAATGTAGGTGATCTTTAAGACCCACATGAGTTTGTCCATAAACCGATTACACAAAGCCTCATAGAAGAAGAAACCATTCCAGAGACACAAGTACTGTGTATTAGTAAAAGATTTTTTTATCGAACCATAATGTTATCGTTTTCCAGTCACCATGTATGGTGACACATTATTAGTGGATAATAATTGTCCTCTATATTATAAGTAAGTAGTAAATGGAGAAATAATATCCAAGTGGTATGAAGCCAATAATTCTAAAATGGATTCCATGTACCAAAACCAGGTCTAGATTATGGTAGACCCTCTTGTAGATATACAGTGAATTGGCTTAAAATTGGTATTCATGATGAAACTAGACATAGAAGGACAAGTCAATATCAATATGATCAGACTAGTTTCAAAATTGATTGAACGTCATTAAGTAATTGACTATGAAGAATCCTTTTCAGAATTTGTAATTTTTAATTCCATCTGAATTATTCATTTGATTGTGTCTTACTATGATTATGAGAGGTGGTAAATACATTTATAGACAAACTTACTTAATGGGAACCTATATAAAGATGTCTATTTGAAAAGACATGAAGGTTTTATGACTCAAAAGTATGCCAATAAGATATGTAAATTTAAAAAATCCATTTATTGATTAATGTAAGAGTCTCAGTCTTGGAACATTCATTTTGATGATTACATAATGGGATCTAGTTCTATAAAGTATGTGTGTGAGCCTTGTGTCAACAAATGGTTTAGTTAAAGTATATTCAGTTTATTTATAGTATGTGTTGATGTCATATAACTCATTGGT
Organism: Viscum album; assembly: GCA_963277665.1. NCBI lineage: Eukaryota > Viridiplantae > Streptophyta > Magnoliopsida > Santalales > Viscaceae > Viscum > Viscum album. The sequence goes on from OY728151.1 coordinate 1,470,262,483, forward strand.
AAGGAAATAAAAGTCTTATAGTCTATTATGGAATGGTTGAATAACTGAATATCCATAAGGGACTTTGGTGGGGGAACATATATTATTGGGATCAAGATCCATCATGATGGTCCAAGAGACTACTCGAACAATGTCAAGGTAAATTCAATGACATGATAAGGAAGAGATTTAGTATTGAAAAATCCAAGAGGGGATTGTTTCCATCACCACATGGAAATAATAATTCAAAGAAAGTGCTTCCTCAGAAACATGAGGAATGAAAAAAATGGTAAGGATTCCATACATATCAGTGATTGGGTCTAAAATGTATGATATTCCGTGTAATACGATACATATTTCCTATGGATTTATTATGGTAGGTAATTATCAATCCAATCTATGTGACAATTACTAGATTGAAGTCAAGAATATTAATAGGTATTTAAGGAACACTATGGATATGTTCAAGGTTTGTGGAGGAGATGAAGAAATAGTCATCATAGTATTTTTAGATGATAGTTTCCAATCTGATCAAGATGAAATTAGGTTACCTGCGGGATAAATCTTCACTTAGAATGGTTGAATTGTGAGCTGGAAGAGCTCAATGAAGGATATTGTTGAAGATTCTAATGTGGTGTTTGGGTTCATTTTGACTTCTAAGGAAGATATGAAATCATTATGATTGTGAAACATCACAGAAGAGAATTTCATGGTACCTAGTAGCAAGGATCCTATCACAATATACTTTGATAACTCTTAGTAGGGGCTCTCACAAAATATCCAAGGTCGCATCAACCGATAAAGAACATAATTTCGAATTATATTATCTTGAGGGTTTTTTCTCAAATATGTGTGTTTACAGTGAGAAATATTTCCATGGATGAAAACACAGTGGACCCATTGACTAAAGCATTGACTCATCAAAAACCTGATTATCATTTGAGTTTAATCAGAGTGAATGTTGTAGCAAGTTCACTCTAGTCCAAGTGGGATTTTGTTAGAGTTGGTACCCTAAGTCCAACTAATTGAACAATGATTACATCTATATTCAATATATTGAAAAATAATTTGACATATTATTACTTATTATTGATTATTTCTCCATGGATTCAATGTAATAGCATCATAGAATTTTTGTAACACTGTTAAGGCCAATGAAGTTCCCCTATATTATGAGAACATTGAAGTTCTGTAAAATTATTCATGATAAATTTCTATGGATTGAAAACATACTATGATAGGATTTATAGTATTCAGATCATTAGGTGTGAGTTCTCATAAGTGGATGATTCTTCTTCTCATGAAGTTATAATTTTGTAATCTGTAATAAGAATGTTTTTTTTGAATAGATTGGCCAGTAGGAACTTTGTATGTTTTGGTGTTATCAGACATTATTATTGGCGATCATGTGCAATGTTCATTAGAATTTATTATTATAATTATGGTATTTCATGAGTCGTGCTCTTAGATTTACTGACCAAAATTTTCATACTATATGTTGGTGAGATGTAAGATATTTGAGGTGTTTCATGATTGACATGTTATTAATGTATAATTAGATGACATATTTCTCCATTCCATATTTATTTAAGACAATATATAACTATATTGATTGGAATAAAACCATCACATTAAATTCCATTTCCTTGGTTTGTATTGACATATTTATTAAAGAGAGTTAATGAAATACATATCGAGTAAATAGGTTGATGAAATTATTGTGCATCCTACTTGATGTGTTATTTTTAAAATGGGATTATATTTCAAAATGAGTGTTTGTATTCATTTTTTAACATTTTGGCATTATGTTATTTATCATGGGTGCCTATACCCATTGCAAGATAGTAATTGTGGAAATTATGAAAGCCCGCCTAATGCCAATGAGAAATAATCCTAGTGGGTCACACATTAACTGTTATTTATATCTCGATTAGATTCTATTTGAGTTTAATTAATGTATTAAATATTATTCTCAAGTCTGAGGTATAATTTATTCAAAGTATATTAATCGTGTTAATTAAATTAATATTTATTCATCTGAAAGTGAATATAAATATGTTTATGTATTTTAATGAATATTTAATAATTATTTATTCACCAGTATGAGAATGAAACATTTATTTAAGAGTAAAATTTTATTTGTGTGTTAAATAAAAGTAAGAGGGGTTTTAATGGACTATTACCATTTCTGGTGACAAATATGAATTTATGAGTCAGTTAAATAAATTTTTAAATGGTAAAAGTAGGGGAACACAAAATAATAATAATATTATAATTATTATTATGATGCATGAAGTTTATTATAGGTAATAAATTTTATTTAGTGGATGAAATCCAATTAAATAATATCTAAACATAAATATTTACTCTAAAAATTGTATGTTATGTCTATTGTGCAGTGGGTAAAAAATTGGGAATAGAGAATTTTTTCACACACAATAATCACTATCAAATCATCATTCTATCTCCCTCTCAAGAACAATATTCACATAATATAGGTCTTCAATACCAAATAATGTGCGATCTGGAATGAAAATAACAAGACATTCCACTCACCATGCTAGCACTCAGAAATCGAGTGGTGTTGCTCAGAGATCATAGGGAAACAATTGTATTTCCTATAAAGGGATTATATCCTTGGATCCTCACAACACAAGGAAGTAAATCCAAAAATGGCCATTTTTGTCAACCAATATTCACCAATGAAGAATGTTTCTAATACCAGGTACTTATTTCTACAATTATTAAATAAGTTAATTATAAATTTGATACTAATGATCCTTTCTCTTGGTTTTGTCAAGGATTATTAAAATATATTTTAATATATCAACCACCATTGTATGAATTCACTGAACCTAGAACAAAAAAACAATATTTAGATACATGTTGATATTTTAAATATGCATTTATCTTACCTTGAAAGAAATTTTAGAATCAAATGCATATATAACCACCATGACTCACTAAAATATCACATGCAACATCAGAAATACATGTAGTTATGTACACCTATATGGCATAGAATATACATGGTATGTTAATTTTAGGTTCCTATTATGATGTATGAAACAATGCTCCCCAGCATACCAGGAATAGATACAATATCAATAAATCATATGAAATACCACAAATCATGTGCATCAGCCAATGGTGAAAATATGTTAACAGTATGAATAAAAATAATTATGAAAATTTCATATTCCTAGGATACATTGTATTTATAATGAATGTGGGTTAACTACTACTCATATTGGTTCCACTATAATGTGCCCTGATTCACTAGGCCACATGGCCTGAATCATGCATTCCAATATGCGAGATATTTCCAACAAGTTGTGAGGTCCTGGGGTGTGTCTATGGGAATTTTATACCCTCTTGTCAAGGTGGATAGAAATGGATAATAATAAGTAGGTAAATATTGGAAGCATTTGATTAATGAATAAATCGACAAAATTTTATGTAATAGATCCTGAAAAATATAATAATATTCAAAACCTAGAAATGGAATAACATTACAAATGATTTTTCAGTTCTAGTCTCAATGAAATATAAAGACAGGTATAGAAACCAACAGAATATAAATGTTTTACAAATGAATAAAAGAGAATAAAGAACTATATTACATCCAGAGCGTTGTCTTTGTCGTCTACTACCCAGCTCCCATATTAATGCTCGAAATCATGTCAGGTGACTAGAGTTGGATTCTTCTCCTTATCAATAAACACACACACCCATATATATATATATATAATCATCCTAGGTACCAATGGTGGCCTTGATATAGTGTGAGATAAATCTTAGTAGGCCACCACCAACAATGTCTATACAATCTTGACTATCAATATAAAACAAGAAGTGTGTAGGTATATATAAATGTAAATAAATTACAAAATAAAATCCATAAATTATTTATACATATCTATTAATTTCATTTAACATGACCTGATTTAATTAATTTATATAATTTCAGTTTATGTAGAAAAATCATGTGAATTTTCAAAAATAGTTCAATATACCATATTAATTATAAAATATGGTCCAAGGTGAATCCAAGGCATCCATGGCCTCATGGGTTAGACAACTCATAGTACTAAATCATTCAGTATGTAATTAACATCATGGTCTATATGTAATCCAAACGAGGACTCTTGAGGGATTCCACTATAAAAGATTCTAACCGAGTAGAAGGATCTAGTCCAAGGTAAACACATGCTAAGCCTGACTGGAACCAATGGGATGAATTCATGGTGCCACATTCTGAAGACATCAACTGAATCCGATTAGTGTTCCCATATAATTAAGATATCTTTAAATATAGTGAAGGGATCATATGACATCATACTAGTCAACTTCTAAAAGATAATGACCTTTTTTGAATGGGGTATCTCCTTTAGAAACGGACTCCATGAATCTGATTGTCGTCCTCTCATTGCTCAAGGAATTCACTATGGAAAGAAACGATAGATAAATTATGAACACTACAATAAAGATAAGATGTTCCATATGAAATAGTAAATTTATAGATATATTATCATTTAATTTAATCAAGGTAATACTCATTCCATTTGTAAGTAATATTGGTTCATTCTGATACCTTTCATCAATGTGTTAATACTAGTCATGGTAGTTATACCATTTATTATAGTAATTACATAATTAATAATTAGTTACCTTACTTTAAATTCATTATACATGACATGCTAGGATAATTACATGACAAAAAAGTCTTTTAATTATAGCCATTTTGTAGGTTGACTTCATATACTTTTATTTCCAAACTATGTAATGTGATACATGAAACTAATAATGTTAATATAATTCAAGGAAAACTTATATAATTAGTATACATCCCACTTAAAAATTTATTAATTAATTTATAACACATAAATTTCCAAGGTCATGTCCACATGCACTCAAACGGTGCCGCAGATAGACCTGCATGCATCGTCAAGGCATATATATGGAAAACACCATACATGGGGTAGTCGTTGTCAAGGTGATAACATAAAAGATGGTTATGGATATATGTTAAAAGGTTCTAAAACATGAGTTTGATTATTAAAATCATGCCATATTCATTTAAGGATAAACAATCAGTGATACCAAGATGCACACAACAAAGATAGTTTATAAAATTTAGAGACTTTTCAAGATGAGTCACAAACTATCTACCATATCCTTTTGTATTCTCGAGAACCAGTATAAACCCTTACATTTTATTGGATAATAAAAAAACGAATAATGACCAGCTCCTTAAATATAGGGAATATAAGAACTCATTAATATATCATCATTGAAAAAAGAAAAATGATGAAGAAACATATGGAGTGAATCACTTACCAAGAGGAATCCAATGTGATGATAAAAAATAAAATTCGATTCTGAATGGAAGAATGATTCATGAACCTAGATTTACGCTCAAGGGGGATCCACATTGGTATAGCACTTTCAAATCAGGAAAACTATTTCAGAGAGGGGTAAGGAAAAATTAAAGGGTTCTTTCCCTTTATAAACATTTCCCAACATTTACACAGTGTGTAAATTCTTTTTACACATCATGTAATGCCCGTGCATTACCTTCCAGGAATTGTTCATTACACATTTCAAATTGGAATGCCCAAGCCAATACATGCCATTTTTCAAATACACACCATGTATTCCCTATCAAAATAGATATTCCGTATGGATTAGTTTCTATGTTTAATATATAAGATAAATAATATAAGGATTTAACCTATAGTTTAAAGGACCTATACCTGAAGGAAAAAACATGGTTTTCATATTCTTCAAGTTATATATTTCAACACCTAACCTAGGAAAAATTTCTAATGTGGTAGATTGCAGGGTGTTTGCATGATAAATTTTTAATGTATTTTGTTTAATATCGATAAATTTTTTTCATGAAAGACACTTAATGATCCAAAATTGGGATGTTCATATATAGCAATGAATGTTTTTTTCCAGGATAAGAGTAGTGGAATTATCATCCACTTTTATAGAAATTGACTATGTAGAGTTTCTGATGTGGCCTAATGTTTCTAGTGGTAATAAAGTATTTTTATTGTTTATTGATTATGATATCATACATAATATCAAACTAATCTAATGTATATGTGAAATTGGAGTTTCAAAGGCAGCGTAATATTAATATAAAGGGTTGTAGAATATTAATGTATAATTAGAGGATGATATAGTTTCTTACTCAGAGTGTAGAAGCTATAGGATGTGCTTTGCAGAGTTGGCATGTGAATAAAAGAGAAAAAATAGAGAACTAATAACATTATTATTCACCTAATGGTTCAATTTTGGTGGTAGTGCTCATTCAGTTTTAATGACTGAATAGAATAAAGTCCATGAATATTTAATGGATGTGAAGTCAATATAAACCACTTGATACTATGTATCACCACTATAAAGAGAGATGTGTATCAATTTTTTTTAAATGATAATAAGTTTGGGTTGATCTAGAATAGAATGTTATAATATTTCTCCCTATAGGGGGAATTACTAGCAGATCACTTACTATTGTAGGTTACATGTGTTGCATTTTTTGTTTTATTCTTCTTATTGTTAGTTTGGATTTATAGAATCAGGTATCCTATTCAACTCAGTTTCTATCCTCAATGAAACATCCATTATGTTCATTGATTCAAGGAATTATTTTCATTATAATTAATTCCAAAATAGACATATCAACTGTACCATTGAAAAAATAAATAAAAAATGGTCTCTATAAAATCAATGAACATAAAAAAATTGAATCAGTTGATGTAGGATAAACCACAACTAGATGGTAATCATAGTAGTGGTTTTTTTGAAAAAAAAGGATTGGAATATTCCTTTATAATAATATTATTCGAGATGTGTTGAGCATGAGAAATTTAAAATAATTAGTTTTTAAAAATATTTATCCTTTTAATTCTTTTGTTTTATGGATAATTTTACATTTAATTTTATCATGTCTATATTTGAGTTTCAGTAGGTCTTAAATGATGAAATAATCATATTAGAAAATTATGCCTTAGAAATGAAAAATATATTATTTAAAATCATATGACTATATAAATACAAACCAATTTGATAGAGCAACAAAAAATTAAAGGAAATAAAACAATATTTCCATTAAATGATGTTGAATATTTTAAATGTAAAATTTATTATGCATGGAAATTTTCTAGGAATTAAGTGTGTCCAAGAGTTTGAATTTATTTCATTGCACTCATATTTATTTTATTTATGGTAGATTTATCTAATAAGCATGAAATAATATAATTGAACAAACAAAAATAAAATAATTAATTTATACATTAAAAGTAATATCCAAATAATTAAATTCATATATATATATATATTTAACTAATATCTTCATCACCTGAAACTTCTAAAAGTCCACCATCTCACTATATTGTTATATTATAAAAAAATGAATGATTAGTATTTTTGCAGCTCTGTATAAAATATTCCTTTGAAATAACATATATCTAATACTTGTATGCTCACCACATATCACCAAATTCCTCTAACATTGTGACCATGGAACTTTTTCAACTAGAAAATTCTTTTAGAGCTTCATTGGGAAAAAAAATTATTAATAAAACCATATAAATTCATATAAATAAAAGTTGAATATCATTACAAAACAAAATATATTCCCATTAGTTGTTCATTAATTATTCTCCAACTACCATAAAACATATTTTTTTGAATTGGAATGATATTAATGTGTTTATAATGTTTTCCCATAAAACTGTTATACTCCAAATCATTTTTTTCTGATTACAGCACTGCCCTTGTTGTATTGAACCATGAATTATCTGGGTTGATTCTGGACCTCTCCAATTTTTGATCTACCCCATTGATTGGGAGAGGATTTAGCTCATACTAAAAAAAATTATAGTAAAATAATATATATGAATTTATCATTAATGACAATAATTATGTTTTAAACACATAGTATTAGATGGGGGATCTACTGACCCCAGAATTGTTGTGTCTTGTAGATGGTGAGTATCCTTTTTGGTAGGTAGGATATCTGTAGTTGGATTACTCTGTAAAGTCAATGATCATAAGTGTGATGACGAAGGGGGGAAATCTTATGGATGAACTTGTAAATATTCTGTTGGATACATATATGGATATGTTGGTGGGAAATATGGTGTAGTAGTTCCTTGTACAATGAATGATGGGAATGGGTAATTAGAATAATGTGAGCCTATGAACTAACATACTATGTCGGTGTTAGTGGAAATGGTTATGGATAAGGTTGAATGGAATGTATGGAGATGGAATAATCAAAGGATTAAATCCTAGGGACTAAATTAGGATAATGGGATGCTAAACTAAATGACCTCCCGATGACTGAATCAGGCATAGTGGTAAGCCAAACTACAGAATCAATCATAGTAGTACCCTCTCCATAATATCAGCCTTTACAGCATAATCTAATCTCCTCCTTGATGATGTAGCCTAAAATAAGATGGATAAAAAAATTAAATCATTGCTTGAAAGATAAATAATATGAAAGAACATAATATGAAATTATAAATTATACATACCTTGGTGATTAGAGGATAAATTCCTAAATCTCTAACAAGTTGTTCATTTCTATATATTTTCCTTCTTTTAACATTTACATAATTAATAAAACTTGCCATAAATTTTAAAATACTATATTATGATAAATAGAAACAATAGAAATGTTAAAGAATACTATTATTCAATAAAACAAGCACTCGTGATAAGCAGTGTTGAAATATTATCTTTTCATGGATACTTTAAAAAATTTATCAAGTCCAAGTTTTTTTGTATATTATTCGGAATCTTGTGGGACATGTTATTTGACTTCTATGTCTTAAAATATATTTATGAGTATGTTTTGGACAAAACTATTCAAATAGAACCTTGTATTACATCGGTGTAATTGGAATTCCCATCATGCAATGAGGTCCCTTTATCTTAATTAATTTAGGGATGATTTCAATTTTTTTCTATTTTTTATTTTATATTGATTTTCAACGAAATATTATTAAAAATATTTTGTTTTGGGGTGATGAATGGGAAGGACACCATATCTGAATGGCTATTATGTGTTGTTTAGAATGACGTTCATAGGAAAAATGGGAATTTTAGACAACAACCAATAGATGTAAAAATTTTATCTCATATTTCTCCAGATTGTGTGAAGAAAATAATAATAACTATTAATTTTCCAAAATTAGGATATTTTTATTATTTATCTTTATATTATTTTTTGTTAAATTATATTATTAATCCAAATGTGTTATGATGTATTTTATTTGTTATGTTCTTATTTTAGTGTTTTTTGTTTTGAATTCAAAAATGAAATAATTGGTGTTCAACATATGAAGGTTAAATTTCAAGAATTTGTTTTATTAGATTTCGTTAAATATATTTTGGAGATTTATGAATTGTGAACTATTTTTGAACAATCAATAATAATAATGAACGAATGAAAACTATTTTAATGATTTTATTTAAGTTTAATATATTAGATTCAATAAATATTTTAGGAAAATTATTTTATTATAGTATTTATTTTAACATAAATTATAATTTATGTATTAATATAAACAGTATTATATAATAAAATGATTTTCATAGATTTCTAAATAAATTAATTTCACTAGAAAAATGATATTTTAATATATTATATATGGTTATTGAATTTTTATTCTGTCTAGATATATTATGGATAATGAAGTTATTTATATTCTAATAGTATTCATTGGGGTTTATTATAATTCTTGTATTTTTTCACATTAATGTGTTTTTTCATAATTATATTATTAATGTTGACATTTTTATTAAATATATTTCATTTCTCTTAATATTTTATAGTACCTTGCTCACCGTGTACCAACAGATTATAGAAGAGTTTTTCAAGTGATTCAAAATTAGTAGACTCACTTATTATAGGGGTCAACTATCTCATCTATTTTAACGACAAATAATTGTACTCCTAAAAACAAAGATCAAACTAGAGGGATAATTCTTGAGATTCTAAATTTGAATCCCCTTATCATTCATGAGAAATAAGGTTACCATGAATTAGAATGTAGGATATATATTATTGTGAATATCTTCAAACATCACACCATATTAGACTCACTTATTCACATAACTTCATCAATAATCATTTAATGTCCATTCTAGATGTAGTGAAAGTAAAATTTTTTGAAAAATCCACAATACAACCATTCACAACAATATTTTATTCAATCTTAGATAAAAATATACATTTCAAAAATCATGAGTGCCTCAAAGAGGTGGAATATTATTTACTCGATAAGAGCACCCAAAAATATTTGATAAGATATATGTCTTTCCTAATCTAATACTACACATACCTGAGAAATCATGTCATTCCATACATCTAGAAATGTGTTTCAAATTTTTTCCCTCTACTAGATTTTTTTTAATGTTGTCGTTGTTTATTCTCTACCTATTTTTGGTTCTAGAATTTTCAGTCCTTGAAAATTGTGAAAACATATAAATCCCTGGTCATTATGGAATTATCATCTAATTTTGCAATAATAAATTTTTGGTTTTCAAATGTTTATATAACCTATTGGTTTTATCATTGAATAATTGCAATGTTTGAAAATTGGGGAGACCAAAATTGAATTATCTTCTCCAGTTAATAGTTTTAGTGGATTCGTTATATTATCTACATATATGCCACTGTGGTAATGGACGGTGTAGTGATACTTGTTTTCATGCATAGGTTATCATTTTCATCTTCTATTACTGTTTCATGATATTAGTGTTAATAATATATTTAACGGAATATGTGAAGTACCCTTATTTTATATTTTACCTCCTCCATCTGTATATCCATTTAAATAATTACTAGACCATACATATTGAATGGTCTATGAATTCTAAAAATTTGGTTTCACTATTTTTTATGTTATAGAGTCTTATATAACCACCGATATATGAGTACGTCATATTGAATGTTGTGAACATGACCTATACATTAGTAATATGATATCTGGATGAAACTTTTCAAAAAAAGGAGAGTTTGGTAAATGAACAATTTAGTATTTAATTTCACAGTGTATTTTTATAGTATAATATTTGATATATTTAATTCATAATTAAATTATTTTTTTAATATTCACATCTTATCTCATACAATTTCACAAGGTGAAATAGTATTTAGATTGATATCATGTATAAAAGTGTAAAAAACACATAAAATATTGAAAAAATATTAGGTAAATACTTACATTTGTGTCAATGCTATGTGTTATCTCTGATAATTTATGGTTCCCAAAATGTTTTAACAAAAGAATCATCCATGTCATAAAATAAAACATACGAATAAATACCAGAAGTTTAATCCACAACATCATTATCATCCATTCCCTCAAAAAAATATGTCTAGTAATGACACATTATCCATGAAACAAATTTTTAATTTTAACAAGTTTTTTATATAAAACACTTATCTAGACAGTTATGCAAGAAAATAAGGTTCATCAGTATGGAGCTAACAGTTTATATTAATCACTCTAAATCCATATTTATGAATATTCCTGTCATTCCCTACTTTTGAATAAAAACATTATCATCTCATCATTGTGACACTATAAGGTACTAAATATTCTAATAAAATGATTTTTTGACAAACCCATAATATGATATATATTTTTCATGATGGTTTATTGTCTGGTGTACTGGAATAACAATTTCATTTGGTTATTATCATGAGACCATCATGATGAATTGTATTTTTCTCACTAATATTATATGATATTTAAAAATATTAACGAAAAATTCCTTAAAATCATGTTCAATATTATTTGGACCAAAGTATAATGTAAATAATTCATCTGATACATAAATAATTGGTAAATATAGAAACTCTATGATACTAACATTGAATAATACTTTATAATGAGACATTTCCCGCTTTTGCTTTCATAAAGTACACAATGAATATGACCAAGATATCCACTCTATATGGGGTGGAGGAGGAAATACAAACTCTATAGGGTCATATTTCTCATATTCATTTCTCATTAGTGAATTAGACCTCGTAGTGATGTTATCCAAGTACGATGGGAAGGAATCCAAGAATTCTAATGCTACATTTCCTTTCAAAATTGTGCATTGGGGGTGATATTTATTTCTCACTCAATAAATCAATGTAAACATCATTATTTTATCAGTTATATCCACTAACATGAATCAAGACAACCAAAAATATATTTTCTGTAATGAATCACATTCAGATTTATAATACATTCGAAAACTGAAAGTGGTGAAATTTTCTCCATGTTGTAATGAAAAATTTGTGTATTTATCTTCAATTTCTAAACATAACCTATGCTATGTCTTTTTGCATAAGGGACTAAAAAAAATTCAGAACATAATCATAGAAACATTAACATTCTATGAAATTAAATTTTGAATTAATATGGGATTCAACTCATGTAACAAGACATATAAATAATGGGTTTTTTGATATTTTAGTTTCATAACATGTGTACTCAACATTTTTTGAAATGTTACTTGAATGAACATCTAGGGAGATGAAACTATTAAAGACTAGAATACTTTTTTTCACCAAATGTTTTATCAAATAACTAAAAAAGGTCTTTACACTTCTTTAAAGTAATGAACTAAGGATTAAGTCTTTCTCTAATACCCAAATCAATAAAATTATGTCATGTGGCTTGAAATCATCTTTTTTTCCATTAAAATTTAAATAAGTAGCATGTGACATCTCAAAAATATTTTTATTCATATGCTTTATATAAAAAAATGATGAAATAAAATTTTGGGTCAATATGGAAACTCATTTAATATAATTTTCTTTCTCCAATCACTATTTAAATTTTAATGAACAATATTTATCATTCTAAAATTTGATGTTATTTTTTCAAGAACATATTTCAAACTATATTGTTTTTCTATAATATAATTCCCAGAAATTCACTGACATCATTCCTCTATCTTGAGTACCTTATTGAACTATCTCTGATTTTTCCCATCAGGATGATCCATTGGGACAAATCCCTTATTCCCTATAAAGCTTCCTGTTTGTTGAAACTCTAATTTCCATGAACATTTATTTTTTATACATGTAGTTCTGGGTAATTTATTTTTTTACTCCAACCAGAAATCATGTCATATGATGCTAAATATTTTATCATGGACAATATTGCTCTTAGAAAGATATGGTAATCCTTATTTAATGCATCATACACTTCTGAACCAACAATATAGTGCTCCTTTAACTCATATATTAATGGAAAAAAGTTTATGTCTAAATCCTTTCTAGGATCACTAGATCTGGATTTCATTATACTAATGATAGTAAATTACATCATTATACACATCCTTGAAGTAAATTTATAATTATGAAGGGAAATAGGCCGTGTAATATGTGCATTAAACATTTGGCGAAATGGGTTGAAACCATCACATGATAATCTGAATATAACATTTCATGGGTAATATGAAAAACTCAAATATAACCTGCAAAATATCTTCAAAGAAAAATCATCTGTACGATACACTATTTCATCATTATACATATTCCATTCATCTTAATTCTATCTCATATTTATGGTCATTTATTCTTCAATAAAAATATTTGATGCCCGATAGATCAAGGGATGTTCCACATGGCATATTATAGTATGTCATATAGCGTTTTGTATTTATTAGTCTTTGACTATGATGTACCCAACTATTTTCAATAACTCTACTCTAGATTTTCCTTCTAGAATAGAAACCATTATTTTGGGATATAATTGATCTTGGTATATGAAAATCCAAAATTTCCAACAACTATTATATAATCGAATAATTTTATAAAATTAATTCATCATCGAGTAGTAAATCCTTAATAAACTAAATACATATTAAACCACAGTATTACCAAATCCATACATTGTGTTACCATGATATAATTTTATTAGAAGCTCATGTTTTACCATTTATTATCATGGCTAATATATTACAATATTCACTTCTTCCATCAACTTTATAACACTCTAAACATCATCATTCTAATCCATAGAAAAAAATATGTATTTCAAAATTCTCATCCTCTTGCACATGATGACATGAGGAGCTTCCATTAGAAAGAAATAGAAACCGATCAGAAATAAACTTTTTCATACCAATCCTCTCATCTGAATCAATTTCATTTTCCACGTGATACTCTTCTATATTTTGATACAACATATGATATATTTTTTAAAAAACATGTTTAATGATATGGTAACTCACTTCATTATGAGATAACCAAGGTCATCCATCAGAATAAATATATGGACCTCAAATAAATACTCCATATGAATCTTTATTAAATGAAAATTCATAAAAATTTTGCAACGTCTTTTGAAACACATTAGTGATTTGATAATACTTTTACATATAACATCAATCTATTTTGAGGAAAACTAATACATCAAATAAATAATCTTGGAAATGACTTAACGTGGTATTTATTATTTCATTAGATAATAATGGATCATTAATGAAATGTTTATAAATAAATAAATAAAATATAAAATGGAATGTAAATTAATATATAATATATTATTACATATTAGTTTTTAGTAATTTTTCTTTTCATACTTTTCATTAATTTTTTATTCATTATTTTAAAATATGTTACAGTATAGCTTTATTAATAACAATTTTTTGAAACTATTACATTAATACACTTTATTGTGTTAATTTATACAAAATAAACACAAATTGTTGGGATATCCAACTGAGTTATTATATTCAACCCTACATGTGCACACTCCATAGAGAAATCATATTTCATGATGTTCAATCTATTTTTAATATGCATTAAAAAATTTATATTATTCACTAATTAAATAGTTATAGATATTGAATTATGGATAAGTTTTTTTAATTTCTGAAATGAAATACAGATCAAATCCAACAAGGGGATGTGTCATGAGGTGAATCGCGAGGTGCATGACTCTTGAAACTGAGGCACATCCCATTGAAAAATTAAATATGCATAGTTTTCAACAATATTATAAATTATCAAATTATGAAGGTGGATTATTATAGAATGTAAAATATTATAATTCATTTATTTAACCTCTCTATTTGGGAATTCATTGTGTATGACCTCACATAATTTATTGTGAATATTTACATAAAAAAAATATTATGATTGCATAATATTACATAATTTATTATGATTGCAAAATATTATGATTGCATAATATTGCATAATATTATGATTGCATAATATTTATTGTGAATATTTATTATGATTTCATAATATTATGATTGCATAATATTGCATAATTTATTATGATTGCATAATATTTATTGTGAATATTTATTGTGAATATTTACATAATTTATGTTTTATTAATGCATACCATAATTTTATGATTTAATAGAGAAATTAGAAGCTTAGAAGTAGTCATTTCATAAAAAAAATATTATATAATTGCATTTACTTCATGTATTTTGTTATCATTACATGTCACTAATTTATGTAAAAATTAAAAAATTTCATTAATATAAGAAGGGGATAATTTATTAAATTTTACAACATTATGTTACAAAAAGAATGGGAAACATTTCTCCCAAATTTTGTTGATTCATCAATTTATTTATTGATATTACTATTTTCATATTTGATCTATATCTCCACATATATATTTATTTTATTTTATTCCTGGTAAATTTCATTCAAAAAATGACATTTCTCCTCTACCATAATCCTTATCCCGACATCATACATGATACAAAAAACTCTTTTTCTTTTATTTCATTTTCACCTATGTTTTATTATAAAATTTATATATGTAACTCTTTTTAAAAAAAATAAGTTATGGGGGATAGTGAAAGTATGAGGTTGAACCCACATAGAGGAAATTATAATAGATGTTACCAATAGATTAGAAACAACAGTGGATTCTAACCTATAACCTCTTCTAATCCCTCAGAAATTATAGGAAAGAAAATATCATGAATGATACAAAGTAGAAAACCATAAAAACAAAGGAAATTAATGTCTCAAATGTGACATTATATTCATAAAATTTTATTATATAATACCTATAGTGGATTTATAATACATCAATATGGTTTATGTTTCAGTTTGATAGTATACCGAAGGGGTACTCGTGGTAGATATGTGTAAGATTATGCCTGTGTATTCTCATGGAAACTCAGTTTTTGTCATAATACATCAGGTATATTTTTATTTAAATTGATAAATATGATTCCTTGGAATGATATCATATGATTTATATGAAATAAAAATAATAGTTTCTATGATGTTGTAAATGAAAAAAAGGTTTTCTCATTACTTGATATTTGTTTTGAAAATGTTTTTTTCAAAATATAAATGGGAGATATTATGACTCCATTATTATTTTCCATGGCTTATTTTTCTAGGGGAATGATTTAATAGAATTTATGGAGAAGGATGTCAAGTTTTTAATAATGTGTTATAAGGAAAAAAATATTTTTTAAATTATTTTTAAAGGGTTACTTTTACATAACCTATGCCTTTAAAAATATATAACAATTTTTCTTATAAAACAATCATATAAGAAATGTATTATCAATAGTATGATGGTTAATAGTGAAGGGTCTACTTCATGTGAATCATTATTGTAATATATTAAATATATTTCTATTTAGTAAAAGTTTATATCAATGTCTTAGGTACTTAGGATGGTTTCGATGACATGTACTAAAATATGTAATGAGATAACTCTCCCAATATTTCTCATCACTAGTATGGGGTGTGACACATGGTATAGTAGGTGTTCCTGCTAGTGTTGGATGACACTCTAGATTGTGGTTGTTCCTGCTATTACAAAAGACATTCTCTCTAATATCTAACATTTTATTATAAGTAACAGACAACTTAAACTCTTTCAAACATAACATTAGTAAATATACAGATCAATAAAACCTGGTTCTCTTTAATATGTTCTTCCATCACATGCAGTTTTCATTCATTGTATAGGATAATGATTTACTACGTTTCCAATCATGGAAATTAGTTCTAATGAGAAGTTTCCCCTTCTCATGTTTGGATCATTGAGATATTTTGGAACTCATATTTATTGTCACTTCTATATGTAAAATGAGAGTTATTTTATGAAATTACCTAATAAAAGGAAGATAGATAATGAAATATTATATTATTAATCACCCACTATTTTATCAAAACCTAATTTCCCACACCAGTAGATTTGGAATAAAAAATTTCATGGGGAATATAGTGAAAATGATCCATATTCCCCTTACCATCCTTTCAAATTTGGTCGATCAGAGAAATTTAAGGGGTTTCTATAGGAATTCCAAATACCAATTTCATTAACTCAAATTTCCAGGATCTATTGATTTCCTCCAATGTTTCCTCTTAATTACACTGATTAATACATTGGTAGTAAGCATTCTATATAAACTATGTTATATCAACCCAAAAAATCAGGTACTAATTCTCCTATTATAGAAAGGATCACTACTTTTGATGGTCACACACATTGAACAGTGGTCCAATTTTTACTCACGTAGTGGAAGGATATGCTGAATTAATATATATAATTGATGTATTTTTTATATTTATGCATAATTTTTCATTTTTTTCATTTATTACATGATTTTTAATATCATGTTGTCTTAAATCAGAAACTAATCATGTCTTGGAAATAATTTATTAATAATAAAATTTATTTTATTTCTATCTTATAAACATGTTAATTAATTAATTCTTGCGATCATGAAAAATAATACATAAATAAATAAACATGAAACATGATAGAAATAATATAATAAAGTTGAATGATCATCATATTTTATCAATGGGGGGTTTTTTATATAGTATGATAAATTAATCGTTGTCATATTGGAAAAACATTTAAAAATTTTATGGTTTATTTTTTAGCTTCTCACCTATCCACCTATGTATTTCTCTTATATTGGTTTCACATTTTCTCCAAAATTGAACCACCTAAACCAGATTGGGATCTCTATCCATTAAATATGCTTTTACTCACCCATATGTGACAGTAAGAAAATGATTGGTGTGCAGGTTTACATGAATGAAACCATGGTCTCCAATGACCTTTCATAATGAGAGGAGGGTTGATGAACACATAATCAACTTATGTGAATAATAAATTAAGGTGAATACAATAACACATAAATTTTTGATATATTCTATGGATAATCCACATAAAACCAATGAATTGTACAATTATTAAAAATAACATTCAATTATAATCGTTCTTATTTTAGATAATTCTTTATCAAATCAATTAATTATATTATTTAATTAGACAATTATTTTATATTAATTCTCATCCACAATTTTGTGACATTGTAATCTATCTTAATTTTAATCAAATTAAATATATTTATTTAAAATTTAATGTTTGAAAAAATGTACCTTAGAGGAAACAAGGTGAGTACCTGTTCAATTTTCCCAATGTGTATTATATTCATATACTATTTACTCATGAGACAATTGACATACCTGACAGGTCATGTAATTTCCTGGTGCGTACTATAAAATCGGTAGAAACACGGAGCACATGGTATCTACATTGTGTGTTATGTTTTAATGTGTATAGATTAATGAATATATTATTACTTATACATGATATAAAGTTTGCAAATTATACAAAAATTTATATGAAATCTAAAATATATATATATATATATATGATAGATGTTATATGATGTGTACTATCAAATTAATAACCATAAAAAACATTTTTATATGTTTTAAAGAATATAATAATTATTTCTAATTCTGTGTAATTTATTGATATACATTACAAATACTATAAAGAAACTCAATGTATATTTTTCTAACCATCTACACATTAATCATTCCTATGGACTCAGAGTGTAACTATTCCACATGAAATAATGGTGTACAAGGTGTGTACGTGGCCTACATGGTGAGTGGTGCGTGATTTACAAGACCAACAATCATGTAGGGATTATAAGGAAATACACGGCCTGTATTTGACTAAAAGAAAAAAATTATATTTTAATTATACATTACATGTAGTTCGGAATATCATAAACCAACCTAGCCCGATCATCACATGTTCTATTAAATACACGACATATTTAATAAAATCACACGACTCAAATTAATTCTGAATTTATTCCTGGTGCATTGAGAATGAGTTTATAACATGTTTTAGTGGGCTAAATTGTGCGTACTCTAGTGAAAAATATCTAGAATTCTCGGAATATCAAGATAAGTTCCAAAAAAAATTATTTATTCATAAAATTAATTATTTTGATTATGTTTTCATGAATAAATAGGAATAATAGGATATCTCATGATTCGCATAAAATAACGATTAATCTGGAATATAAATTTAAAGTCAAATGAATAAATAAATCGATAATAATTAAATATATATAAAAAATTATGTGACCCCTATGATTCCACTGGATATGTTTTGGGTGTAGTTGATGCACCAAATTGGGCTTTCCCATCACATCTTTTTTTCATATTCGATGATTAATCTGAGATGTACATCGATGGTATATGTCATGACCAAGGGAATTGAATCAAATATCAATGCAGGAGTAAATGAGAGTACCATTGAAAAGGATCATCAAATGTTATATATAATTAATATAAACAATTAAATAATTACCTTCTAATGAATTATTCCTCATTTCATGAATCTTAAAATTTTTCTTTGATGTACCATTTTTTTGTTTTAGGAATTAATAGTACCTTACCTCTAGCGATGATCCCCATATTCTCCATGAGAATCTATACATAAGTATAGGAATATATGGGTGCTAGCATGGTAGATTCTATTGTGGGCATCATTCATTGTTGATTTCCCCCAAAATCAATTCACGGAAGGGTTCTATTTGATAGCTCCAGACAATAGATGGGTTGTGGGGGTGAATCCCTCTCGATTCATGAGAGAATTATTGGAGAGGGTGATCTCATTTTCTTCGTTATAATTCTATATCGATGTCCTTGTGCACACAAAATCAAATTTCAACCTTTTAAAAAAATAATATAGTTGGGTTAATACACTACTATAATTAGAAAATAGTAATTTCACATGAACCACTATTATTTAATTAATCCTTGTAGAACCCCATGTTTACAATAATTATAATATTTTTTTTCTTAATATGAACAATGATTTTTAATTAAAAAAATATTCTTTTTTTCTAATAAGATTCATGTATATTATTTCTCACCTGACTATGAAACCGATTTCAAAATTCTGCCATTATATTTTTCAGCCACTGAATAATGACTATTTATTTAATAAGTAAATATCATGGTATTATCTACCAATAAATAGGTATATATAATATTAAAATAATATAACACCAACATTTATTGAATATAATTGTCACAATCAATTATCTTTAATAAATAATGGCGAAATATATGACCTAAAACAAACATGAATAATTATTAAATGACATGTAAGAATAATATTAATTCAACATGTCAAACAATAAAAAAATATTATATAACTAATATTCTAGGTACAGTTAGTGTGTGACCCTCTTGGACTCTTTCCCAGTAGAAATAGGCGAGGCATCCCAATGTATACGGTTAGCATCTAGAAAAATGAAAATTCACTCATAGAGAATGAAGTTAATGTTCTAATGACATAAAACCACCTACATATGCTTACATAATAATATAATCCTTTTATCATGAAATATCTAATCACAATGGTTGTATATTGCTGCGATCAACATACGTGCTTGAGGTCTATTACTTTTGAAATCTAAAATTTGAACTCATATATAGGACACAATGTATTTGGATTTATTTAAGATGTATAACTTTCATCAAAGGGAATGACATATCAACATCTGTTAAATATCATATGAAAAAAGGATTTTCTCACATTATTTAGTAATGAAATATTACTCATCATGAACCCACCTTATCCTACATCACTACAAACATAAGAAATCACAATTCTCATCAATACATAAAAGTAAATGAATCATAGTATCCTTTAATAATAATCATAAATTACCAGGATCAGTACACACATCCAAATTTAGGAACATACTGTGACACAAATAAATGTGGATTTCCTACTAGTGGCCCTTGTAATCGAAATATCTAGCATTGACACATACCAAGTTCATACACCATGAGAAGGCTTCCCAAATCCCTAAGAGTCTCTACCCCCAATGTATTTTATCTTTTTTTTTCCTCAAATGATTTCATCAAACCATATAACATACATTTAAGAATGCTATCATGAAACATATGGGTCCTCATCATAGTGGGGAAGTAATAGGACATTGAAGTGTGACAACAACTATTAGGAAATTATAACATTCTATTTCATGAAGAAGACCAATAATAATGTGATAAAGATATTTTTAACATTCAAAACAATGAATAAAACAATATAAGTGACATATTTTATGATCTATATGATAAAATATAAAATAATGATTAATAATTTGATGTTTAAATTACGTAAAATGTTTATATAACATAAATTGTATTATAAATTGTTTATAATTCTTATAATATCATATATTTAAAATTGAATTTCTATATATTTATTAATATTAAATAATTAATAATTTTATTATTGTAAAAAAATTTATATTCATAATTATGGAACGACCATAATGTTGATGTTTAAAATTATTAAGGGTATTATAATTATATTTCATTTCTAAATTTTTCATAAATTTTTATCGCATGTCTAAATATTTTAATATTTCAATCATTTAAAATTTTATTCCCTATTAATTAATATTTATAAATTTTCTATATAATGAATGGTGTTTGATTTAGTTTAAAATTCTAAAATAGTTCTAGGATATATCCTTGCATTTTATTTTATGTATGATAATGAATTTAGCTCTTCATCTATATTGACCATACAATGTAATTTATGTTATGAGATTATTTTTCAGTTATTGAGTATTATTTACTCATATCATGTGTAAGAGTTATGATTAATCATATTCTCTCTTGAATAATGTATCCCTATGTAGAGGGACTTCAGGTTGGACTACCTACCAACGTAGAGGCTTAAGCCTTGTCTAGTTTGGTGATTATGGTTGGATATAAATCACTCCATGATTTATCATGGGGATATTTTCAATCTCATATACCTATATTAATCTGAATGAAGTGTTCATGTACCTTAATCATTTAATGAATATGAATATGTTTGAATATGTTTGAATTTTATTTTTTGGTAAGTGACACAAACTTATGGGTTATGTAAATAATTACACATAAATATGGTTTGAACATTTTGACCATTTTTAGGGAATAAGATTCGAAAATAATACACTAGAAGCATTCACACAGAAATGGAAATATATGAGGTATGTCAGTTAGATTAAAATAACCTACAAATACTAAGAGTGATAGTTCATCCAATGCTACATCAATACCTCTATCATTCAACTGAGTTGGTTCTATATAGTAGGGTTCCCCAAAATTATCTTATTTAAGGGAAGAATGTATTGGGAGACACTTGATCATCATTGGGTTGGTTCTTCAACAACATGGCTCCCATGGGTTGTATTTTTTGAAAAAAAAAATTTGTTTCCATTGATTTAAACATAATTAAAAAACCCTTGGGAAGGATAATAGAGGTATAACATTGTGTTTATCTATATCATTGATTGGGAACATGGTTTTCATCTCACCTTTCCCAGAATCATATTTCTTATGACTAGGATAATTTATTATCTAAATAATAATTTTATGAAAGGTAGACCCTAATAGATTCATTTAATTGTGAAATATAAATCATAGCTCAATAATTGATATGTTGAATTTTAGATGGTTTAATCCTTTTTGTGGGAACCCATGAAATAAGATATATTATTAAATTATTAATAATATAGTATATTCATCTTATGAAAGAGTCTATTGTAGAAATATATCATCATCATCAAGCTAATCATTGTGATCAATCATTGAAAGGAGAATATTATTGTAAAATAATATTATTATTACTAACATAAGAAACATTATTTAGGAAAATACTATGTGTCAGAACAATTCCCACCTCTTTGACCAAGTGTTGAAATTGTGCAATGAGGGATTATTGATTCTTATGTATGTATAGAGTGATTCACTCAATGTATCAAAGTCATTATATGAAAAAATGAATTATTCTATTTTCGCAATTTATAATATTTTAATTTATGTAAATGTTCTAATATAGTGGTTTCATTCAATAAAACCATGCCAAATATTCTCAATTTATTGAGAATGGATAAACCAGGAATATGATTTATGGGATTTGGTACTTTATGGATAGTACATGTGGGGAAAATTAAAACTAGAAAAAAAAGTTAGTTGAAATTTTAATAAATATTTCTTCAATAAGCTATCAAAGTTATTGAAACATGGGGATTTCAGGAATGATTAATGATAGTTACATATGATAGGATTATCTAAATTACCTGAACGATTTTTTGAAACATCCTAGATAGATATTCCAGGTATAGATGATATAGAATTTAATTATTTGGTTTTTAAGGGTATATTATATCAAATTTATATATTACATATTTATGTAAATATATTGTAGTTCAAATGAAAATGAAGAATTGATTGAGATTTAGGTTTATTTTCATGAGATAATGGAAATAATTATTACATAAAGGATGTGAATTTAAATGATTTTACCATGATCAAGTTAATATACATTAAAAAATTATATCGTCATTTTATTTCCCTTATGTGACAATAAAATTTATTAGAATAAAATTAGTATTTATGAAAACATATGGAATGGTTAATTATATACACATGGTTTGTGATTCAACAATTTCAATAACCTATTTTGAGAAGATGATATGGATAAATATGTTTTATATAGGTTAAATGTTTTACACATATGTTTATTAATGTATGGGGGAATGTGTTGTCGACATCTGTTGGTCAGGCATTTTAAGTAAATAGTTTTTTGAAGGAAGAAATATTCCAAATATATATATATGAAAATTGGTTATTATATATAGAATGTGTTGATCAAATAATTATTCAAAGAGGAAAACCAAGTATATAATGGATGATTTATTTAGGGGAGTTAGATCTATAATCATCTAATAGATGAAGACATTTTTTTGGGGATATTGGGGTTAAACACCTAAAATTGTCGATGATAATGGTATTAGTTTTATAATATTTTTATAATGTTCCATTAGTTACTCAAAACATTATTTCTATATACATACTCAATACAAATGGATTTATTTTTATTTTAGGGAATAAATGTTGTTTATTTTATAATGATAAAATTATGTTACAGTAAGTCATTTAAATAACGGTATTTATGTGTTTGATAATGCAATGAAAGTAGTGGAAATTGATAAGGAATCTAACTCAAATGAGTAATATGAAACCCAAAAATGGAATCACTGGCTAAGTCATGTAAATGAGAAACATATTAAAATAATCAACAAGATGTATATTTGGATACATTTAATCTAAAACCACATGGTGTTTGTTATGCATGTTTATAAGAAAAAATGACCAAATCCCCATTTAGTTGAAATTGTGAAAAGGCCCACGAGATTATGATATTAATTCATACCAATGTGTGTTGACAATTTCCATTTGAATAATGGGGTGGATACTCATACATGATAACTATTACTGATTTTTAATTATATTTGGATATGTCAACATTATGATGTATGGTTCTGATTCCGTTGACAGATTCGGGGAATATCTGAATGGATTTGAAAACAACCATGGTAAGAATATTAAGAATATCCACATAGTCCGTGGTGGGTAATATCTTTATAAAAATGTCCTTGGTCATTTATGGGAGTATGGGATTCTATCGAAACACACACCTACTTATACACCACAATGTAGTGGCGTAAGTGAAAGGATGAACCACACCCTATTGGACACAGTGATATAAATAATGATTCAGGGAATTCATCCATTATCATATAAGAATAAACATTATAGAAATTAACCTATATAAAAAAACTAATTGAAAATAGTAGGGGATGATGGTATTTTATACCAATTTTGGAGTTGAATGAAACATGTGATGTTGTACATACATGTTCGGGGAGTTGATCGACTTGTTAAGGCCTCACCTGGCAATAAAATTTCTCCATAATGCACAATGTGTACATTTATATGATACCCTACGTAAAAAAGATATATTACATGTAAGAAACCTCATACATGAATGTAATAGTGGAAAGACATTAAATATTCCTTTATATGTATCATATCTTTAAAACTGGAAGTGGGAGATAGATGTACATTAATGAAATCTAGCTCATGCTGCACAAGAGTTGGCACCAGGACAGATTCCACAAATACACATGGAAAGTAAAGATATGGAGACACAAGTTCAACATGTAAGTATATTAGAGGTTATAGAACAATAAATAAAAAATTTTCTAGTCCCCAAGGTCTGTGAGTCATTATAAGATGATAATAATGATCTTGTAACCTATAATGAAGTAGAAAGCGGCATAGATGATGAAAAGTGTCACGAAGATATTAATTCAGAAATGGATTTTATATACCAAAACCAATTCCAATTTTTTTATATGATTCATTGGATAGAAATCCTATTGTCTATTAATGGGATTTCTAGATGAAACTGGACATGTAATGACATGTCAATACTTATAAGGAATGATAGGTTGCAAAAGGGTTCAAAAAATATCATGGAATAAAATTTTACAAAACTGTATCATCATTTTCTATAATAAAACCAATCATATTTACACATTCAATTAAAGATTTCAGTTACGATTAGAAATAGAAAATGGATTTTAAAAAACCTTCCCTAATATTAACCTTCTGGAATACGTCAATATAACACAACCTGAAGGGTTCATGACTCCAATGGATCACAACCATGTATGAAAATTTCAAAGATACATTTCTATATTAAATAAATAATCCAGGCCATGGATCATTCAGTTTGATGAACACATAATAGAATTTTGTTTCATAAATAATGAATGATATGCTTATTCCCATAATTGGTTTAGTGGGAGTGTAGTCATTTTCTTAATAGTTTAATTCAATGACATACTACTTATTAGAAATGAAGTATTAGTTTTGTAGCTCCTTATATCCTATTTAAACACATGCCTTTACCTGAAGGACATAGGTAAATAATTATATATTCTAATGATCAAAATACATTATGATTTTCACATGTTTCGGATCAGTCTAGGTCAAATTATATATATTTACAAAATAAATGAGTGTTTTTTAGAACAATTAATATGGTATTATTGCCATTGTCACATTGAATTCATCATTACAGGAAAATGTTTCCTCGGACTCATATAGAAAAAAAAGATAAAAGGTACTCAATGTGAATATATTATTTGGTTATTCATGAATTTTATGGTATATACAAAGCTATATGTCACATATTCCTTATGTGCAGTAAGAATAAATCCATAAGACCAATGTGATCATCATTAGTTGGAGGTCAATCCTATCCTTAAGTGTTTGAGGTGTACAAAGGATATATTTCTAATTTATGGTGGATATAAAGAACAATTCATCATATGAAATGAAGATTCATGTTTCTATATATATCGAGACAATATGAAATAATAGCTGATATACATCTTTACTCTTGATGGATGAATTGTAAGTTGGAAGAGCTTAAAGAGAGTCATTGTCTCATATTATACAATAGATTTTAAGTCTATTATAGCTTCAAAAGCTCCTAAGGAAGGTTTATGGATACATAACATCATCTAATAGATTTATGTGGTGAATTTAACAAAAGCTCTTCTCACACATTTTTTTAATAATATTACAATGTTGTCCATTGCAAGGAATCCAAGGACACATCACTAGAAAAGGTAATTACCTTCTAATTATCATCTTTTAAGTTATTTTTCACAAAAATGGGATGTTTCAGTGATTAGAATACCCAGAGAAGACAATGTGGAGGATCATTTAACTAAAAAATTAACTTAGGTGAAACAAGATCATCATTTGAGGTATAGTAGAATGAAGGTAATTGGATGTTAACTCGAGTTCAAGTGGGAGTCTGTTGGAGTTTCTATTATATAATCATCAATTTATAAATTGGATTACACGTATATATTTAAATTTTAATATTAATAAAATATCATATTATATATTTTTTGTTGATCTTTAGGAATTTAATACAATAATTCCCTAGATTATCTGCCTCGTTGATAAGATAATAGAAATTTTTCATTATGATGAGAACCATGAAATTCAATGATGATATTATTAAATATATTTCTATATTCAGATAAAAAACTATGATGAGGCACATAGAGTGTTGACTTATAGGTGTGAGTACTCATAAGTAGAAGATATTTATTCTCATGATGTTCATACAAGGTACTCTCCAAGATTGGAGATAGTGAGAACACACCGACCTTTAGGAAATATCTATGTCTCTTTGTCCTTGGATAGTTCTATCAGTGGTAATTTGTAATGGAGTTTATACATTATGATTATTATTAATACTTTTCATGAGTCGTGTACTTTAATTAATTTACCAAAACTGGGATGCCTTATTTTTGTAGGAAGTAGGGTATGTTTGGTGCATCATGAATGACATGTTGTTAATTAATAACTCAAAGAATGATTTATCCCTTCTTTATTAATGGATGTTGATATCTCATCTGTTTTATTAAAAGAAAATGAAAAATTAAATTCCATAAAAATGTTGTAATGATGAGTTTATATCAGATAGTCAATGAAATATGTATCAAGCCCAAAGATTTGTGACCCAAGTGTGAAACCTTCTTGAGGAGATATCATGACAACGAAATTATATTACATAGAAAGCATTCATGTATGGTTGTTGATGTTGTGACATTAACAAATTAATATTGGGTAACATTACCCGTTTCTAGATAATAATCATAGACTTTACGCAAGAATTCTTAATTCTAATGAGAATGTATCCATGAGGTTCACACAGTAAGGATTTATGTTATCCTATATTAAATTAAATATGAATTTAATTACTATAATAATAATTATTATAAATAATGATGAATAATTTTATTCGTTATTTATTGATTTTAAATATTTACAAGGTAATAAATAATTATTTATTCATTAATAAATAATTCATTTATTTATGTGAATAATAAATAATGGTATATTCTCCCAAATGTGAATGGATTATTTTTTTATAAATAAATATATAATATTTATTTATTCAGTTATTCAATAAATACTGTGGAGAAAGAGGAGACCATGTTCATTTATATTGATAAATATTAATTTTCAATCTGGTAGAATAATATTTTTCATAGTTCCTGATAATGTACCCCATAAGGGAAAAATATTATTATTATATGGAAAGGGGTTAGATAGTTTTTATTATATTACTTAAGTGTCTTGGTGAAATTATATGATATTTTAGCCTAACACCAATCCCAAAAAATAGATTGTTACATCAATTTTTTAGGATTAATAATTAACTGAGAATCCTTTCACACAATGTATTTCAATATAGAATCCTCAATCTCCCATCCCCATCATGAATGATAAGAAAAAGTGATAATCCTTCAAGCCTCATAGAAATTATAGCGATTAAGCTGAACAACACAAGATGATCAATTCACAATGCCAGTGCCCAATATTCCATCAGTGAAGTTCAAATATCAATGTGCCACTTGTGGATAACCACTTCAGGAGCTCTAAATTTTTTCATCCCTAAAAAAAGATGGTAACCCAAAAAGGATCATACATTAAACATCACTATGAACGAAATATTTCAAGATGAAGTAATATTTCTTCTAAATAAAATTTACAGTGATAACAAATTCTATGTGAAAGGGATGCTCCTCGAGATCTGGGATATCTATGTCTATATTAAATTAAAAAATTTCATTGTTCTTATTGTATAAATCCTAAAAAATTGGTTAATGATCCATCAAATTAGATTAAAACAATAAGGGTTATTATCCCAAAAAATTATTCCACGTCATTCGGAAATTTTTTAGCTCCCCCATCTACCCCTTATCACTATACATCATCCACCACTCCTTTTCACTCCCTTTACCACCATCATGCTCCCCCAGCACCTCTACATTCCACTCTTACCTATCATCTATCACCCACTCCCTCCTCCCCCCTACATCGACCTTGTCCGTAATCATGCACCCTCATCCTCCCCCACCACTAAATTGTCCTTTCCCACAATCAAGCTCCCATGTTCTTCCCTTTCCCACCATTTAGTTCCCCCACAGTCCAATCTTCCATCGATACTCCCTCCTCAGTCTTTAGATCCCCCAGCACTGTCAAACCTCCATCCCACCACACCCTTCATCATCATCCCCCTTCCCTCCTTCACCCTCCTCGTACTACCGAGGCAATGTTCCTCCCCATCGATACCCCCACTAAGTCCCCCTCTCCCGCCATCAACCCCCCCACAATGAATCCCATCTTCTATGATACGACTTAGTCAAGACCCCTCACCCACCTTCATTTCTTATGTGTTTTGTCCCCCTTCCCTTCCATCACCCATATTTCACTAAGCCCAATTTCTGGTCTGACCAACCCCTCTGGACCCCAATTTACCCCCCTCTAATTAAGTTCTTATTATTCTAATATTGAATTGGTTAATGAAACACCAATAACTCCCTTTGATTGTATATTAATGATGAGGTGAACCTCACCATCTTCAATGATTTATGGAATTGACCTTACATTATTTTAGTTTTAAATAAAATTTCCAACATTTATCTTGAAACCAATATCTATTATGATCTCATAAATTCCACGAGAAACTCACCATATAAACAACCTCCCTTTATATTAATGTTGTAAAATAATTTTTCATTTGTTATTTAAATAAAATATTGTACTTTACAACATAAATGATTATTCATGTACCAAGTCTTCGGGTTATAGTTATAAATGTAATAATTATTAGTTCTATTTTTTAAAACCATATTTTCATGTGCTAATACAAACATGATTCCAAAATTATTTCTAATTAATTATATGTGAATTTATGTGTGTTAACAAATAATTAAATCTCACATAACATAACTTCAGTTCCCACTCGTTGGAAAAAAAATAGGTTGATTCAATATGACTAAGTAAATAAAAAGTTAAATTTTTTATATATCATGCTCTAAATTTTGACCAATTATGGAATATAAAATATTATACTTAGTAATATTATTTTTACATACTCTTTGCATACATATGTGTAACACCCCGAGCTTCCACGATACACTTCTCTTTCAATAATGCAATAGCTTGCATTGTACGCAAGTTCGAGTTCTAACACACCGAGACTAATCAAAGTAGCCATTATGAATAGTAATACCCACTTTTTAAAATTATAGAAATCTTATATTTCAATATAGACTTCATTTTGGTATTCGTAATATCGAAATTATCATAAGTTGAATTTTTTGTAATTTTCTACGAACTTCCATTTTTTATGAATAGTGAAAAATACTTAAAACATCTTTTTTGATCAAAATAATTTATAGTGATAAATTATAATATTGATTGGTTTTAAAGTAACATTATAATATATTTTTACCATTTTATCCAATGGTGTTCATTAGAATAAATTTCACTTTGAAATTGGACATAAACAAATGTCAACCTTTTGATATATATTGTTTCTTAAAAAAACACTATTTGTTGTGACAGCGGGAATTAATTATAAAATTAATTAATTAATGCAACTTAAATGTTTGTAATTTTGTAAAATAGTCATCATTTTTGAATTCGGAGTATCAATTATATCATAGGGTGAAATTTTGGCATTGTTATGAAAAACTTCAATTTTTGATGAATAGTGAAACCACTAAGTGGTTGTTAAAAAACTGATTTTTCGTTTAAATAAAACAATACCACTTCTGTGATTTGATTTTTAAAAATCCTACATACATGGTTGTCATTAGGAAGTAAAATTTGGTTCAATGGGAATTAATTTTTTTGGTGAATAGTAACTTTTAAGTTTAATTAATCGCGATTAAAGGTAATTAGTGAAATTTATGGTAAAAATAGTATTATAAAAATATGGAATGAACATTACACTTGTCCTAAAACTATTGGATGTTTCATGGCCGACCAAGAAAATCCATCAGTCAACTTGGGGACCCCATGGTGCCACCTTAGTAGGAAAATGATAGAAATAAATTTTTATTTAATGTTAAAATAAAAATGTCACAAACAAGAGTTGTTTTACTAAAAAAAATTAAATGTGGTTATAAAAGTAATATTTTTGACTATAAATATTAATTAGAAAGATAAAACGATTTACTACATCATTATATATTTTTTTAATAATTTTTAGACATTAAATTAATTAAATTATTCATGAGACCATGATGATGCAGCGATTACCTCATTAATTAACGATTTAAATAAAATGAAAATATAATGTAAAATATAAGACTTACACTTGCAAAAACCTATTGTATGATTAGATTTCAAACCCTTATCACCTTATACTAGAAATATATAAGTGTGGGACCTTTAGAATCCGAAAAATCATTTCATAATAATGTAACATTTCAATCCTTCCACGAGTGTCGCTTCTCTCCTCTTATAAAAGGCCCACACCACTACCACCTTACTCACACATTCAACGCCTTTTGGCTCAGCCAAACTCTGCCCACATAATCTCTCAACTTCCCTCCCTTACTCCTAGAAGCCTCAATTTGGGAAGAATTCTTCCCAAGGAAGCCTTTGGCTCAAATCAAATGAGTTACCCGATTTTAAGGTAATGTCTTCTCTAATGTTGTTTTGTTTTATTTTGCTTCTCCAACCCCTTAAACTATTTTTATTCATTTCGTTTGTAACAAAACCTGTATCCTAAATATACTAGGATGTTGTTATAATAAGTATTAGAGCTACACATACACACACCTACATCTAATGGTTACAGAACATACTGTTTCTGTGGATGGCGAATTTCTGCCTCACGAAACGATGATTGTTCAACACTAATATAACACCTTCAAAGGTGGAAATTTATATGTCAATATATTTGTATATGATATATATTATGTTTATGTTTTTCTTAAGCTTCTGTATTTCTCATTTATGTCACACCTTTATGATTTCCATTATTTTTAAACGCGATATTTTCATTTTAGGAAGTGTGGACTACCGCCCCCTCAAAGTGATTTGATTCGTTAATGCCATATGTGGGATGTATAAAGGATGGAGTAAATGGTATTATAAATTATATTATACTGGAATTATAATATACCTTTATATAATTATTATTTCATTCCATTAAATATGAAATAGAAATGAAAGTAGCGTTCATGCGTACGTATGGCTTACCGTCTCTATGAACGGTGCATTTCATTTCTTACCTCTAAATGTTATGTAATATTATAAATGAATGTATATACTGGATATATATTATGTATATGATATATAAATCATGAATATAATTATGGATATAATGGATATATTAGCACATGAACAAAGTGTAATTATAAGAAGTTTATTTTTGACTCAAGTACCTCAGATCGACAAAACGACCGTTATAAACTTAAATAATTACATAATGTTCATGACCTGGTAATAAGTGATATAAAAGGAATAATGAACTTGAAAAAGGATCTTAAGAAGGTAGATATTAACTCTAGTTTATTATTCAGGAGGTTAAAGAAAGAACTAGTCACGTCGGACACGAGGTAAGGGAACTTCTTAACCCAATTTCTATTCTTTGGGTTAATTTCCTACTTTCAAATTATGTCAAGATATAATTATGTCCTTTCTTTTATTTGTACATTATTTATGTGTACTTATAGTGAATACACATAATAGATCTACTTTATTTAAAAAATGATCTTTGTAATGGTTATCGTCTCAATCTCCTTTCATTGAGGCAAAAAAAAATTTACACACAACTTTCTTTTATATGGTGTATAAACCCATTTGACTTTGAATGTTATTCAAAAAGGAATATTTTTCTAAAAAGCGTTTTAATAAATGACAAAAGGAATGATTTTGTCTTACGTATGCAGCGACAATGACTTCTCCGCCACCGTGACCATTATTTGTGTTTCAGCTTCCTCTACAAGCCATAACTTTTTTTTAATGAAAAATAAATACAAAGTTTTAACTTTCTTTTATTTTGGTATTGAAAATGGTTTTGAAAGTGTTTTTATTATATCAATGTGTTGTATTGATATATTGTTATTGAAATTTGGAAATGTTATGTTTCCTTTATGCATGTTTTATGTGATATGATTATGTTAAGGGTTATGATATGTTTAAACCTATCCATATGAGGAATGCATTGGACTTAATAAGTGACTGGTGGAGCCCGGTAAAGCTCCTCCATGCCTCGGTAGGTCTAATGAGACAAACTAGTGTCTTGACACGAGGCCTTGACAAACATACACATGTGATTATTCGACTTGTAGAATATACATGTGAGTAAGTAAATGGAATTACATAATTTTATTTTTGCCATATTATGCTGAATTTGAAGTTTAAAAATGATTTTGTTTTAGTTATACATTGCCTTAAATGTTAATGTTTATTTTAGAAAGCTTCCGCAATATTGTTATCCTTACTGAGCATCTGATCTCACCCCTTTCAATGTTTTAATATTTTCCAGGATGTGAAGAAGTATTTTATGAATGACCTGCAGGTTTAGTCAGAAAGGGATATGAGTGTGGACTATGAAGACCATGTTATTGTAGTTTTTTTAATTTATGGTGTAATGAAAGACTTATGAATGTATTTTGTGTTTCTAAGGATACTAAACTAATCGGTCTTTCGAGACTTGATCATTTGTGATCATTCCAATGTTACGAAGTAATGCACCAACTCTGGGAAACTGGGGTCGGGGCGTTACAATATGATTCCTATTTTGACATAAAATCTATGAATCTCAAAAAAAATTATATGTTAATATATATATTTGTTTCATTTTTTAATCCATTGAATAATATTTATTAATTTCCACTTCAAAATTGATAGGTTAACTAAATTTAATATATTCCAATAATTTCCTAAATTTTAGAGAATATTAGTATTAATTTCCACTCCATTAATATCTATGATATACATATGTTCTATATTTCACAATCCTGTATTGCTTCAGGAATGTTAGGTTTTGTATTCAATGTAATAATTCATAACAATATTTTATCTGCTATGTTTTACAGTCATAGAAAACATACCTTCATGCATATTTGATACACAAGGGAGAAGAAATGCCATATTTTGATCATAATTTAGATGTAATCATGTGGGAACATAAAAAAACTCTAGACAGTGAGAATTTAAACCAATCATAAGTTAAAAAGGGGGAGTGGGTAAATTGATGTTATCTAGAAAGGGTTATTACATTATTATTTTAAAAATCAATGGTATACTTGTGGATTTTCTAATGAAACAAAAGTAATTTTTGTTGTTCTTCGGTGTTTCAGTATATATTTGATCCAAGTAAGATCTTCTTATTCTCACACATAAATTGTATATGAAATACTAATCACTCACTATTTATTACAACATAATGTCGAGGAAAACCTCACATTCTTTATTATGTTAAGAAACTATATCACATTCTTTTTATTTTGATTATTGATTTCTTCCTTGATTTCTAAATAACTATCAATTTTTCTCTTCAAGGTAATAGGAAAACCTCACTACTTATATAAACTCCCTATAAATTAATTTTTTTTAAATGATTTTAAATCTATTATTTTGATTCATGTTATTAATTTCCTACTAAAATTTATATTTATGTACCGAGTATACCATTTTTCACATAGAATTATATATATTATTATTTAAATTTTTTAAAACCATAATTTTAATCTAATTCTATATCTTTTATTGAATATTTTTTATATTTTTTATCATTTAGAAAAAATATGTAGGACTGAATACTATACTAATCTAATTATTGGTCATCATGTTTTAGGTAGTTTTTTATTTAATTAATGACTATTTATTTATCTGATTTACATGAACTTTTCCCTTTTCTATAATCAAACCACATATGCATACCTCATTGGATCTATTTTTATGTACATGTTTGAGATTAGGGATATTGTAGTAGGGTGTGTTACATAGGTATAATACCATGACTAAATTATGAAATTAGTGAATTTTTAGATGTTTTTTAGGAAATTTTATTTTTTATTGATTATTAAATTAGTATCCTTTGAACAGTTTTTTAATATAAATCCATTGTGATGAGAATTTCCTTTCTGATTTATCCATGTGAACTAATTTATTGTATTAATGTCTAGTTTAATCCAACATGATGAAGGATAGAGATCAATAGTATCCAATACATAGTTTTATGCTATCTTCAAGGAATTATTATACTGGTATTTCAAAAAAAATATCATTCAATACATTAATTTTGTTGGTGAGTTGAAATTCCCTTATTTTTTCAACTATTATCTACAAAATTTTGTAATCCTAAAAATTTCATAGTTCAAAATTACACAATAATAGATATTTTTATGGTTTTATGTAATTGGTACCTGAATCAATTATACAAGTTTGTTAGTGGATACCATTACTAAATATTTTGTATAGATTATTATAACATCTATTATTACGTTGGTAATTGAATTATTTTATTAATTATTTAGGTTTTATTTTATAGAAGTATTATTGAAATGGTTTCAATTTCATGGAAAATTTATTCCACTCCCATTGTTCCAAAAAAATAGAATTTAATTTTGGCTCTATCCTGAGTCTATCTCATAGAAGATATAGTGATTAAGATATTTTTTTAAATCTACGGTTAACATATTTTCTTCCCTAATAGAAACATCATTGATATATTTAGTATCGATAATTTCATCAATAAATACGGGATGAGGGTCACATACTAAGAAAATTCACTACATGTATTGAGAAGACATATGGAGTGGGAGATTTCTTCCATGACACCCATAAGTTGGTCCAATATTTCGTATCGTTAGAATTTGGTTAGTCATTTAGTATCATATATCATTTTTTACAACTTCTCCGTAATATCCTATATTGGTTTCTATTTATTTAAATATTATTTTCCACACATATTAATTCTCTCAACACGAGTAAAAAGTTTATCATATAAAAAATCTGAAACCCAACATACAAATAATGTTTCATTGATTATATAACATCCCATAACCCATACTCCAAGATCCAATACTCAGATACATAACTTTAAATGCGTTGCATTGATGCAGATAATTATGAAAGAAAAATTTCTTCTAAACATTAGCAAATAAAAACAAAACATTGATCAATTACATACTTGAGTACCATTTCAGTTTATTGTTTTATAAAAATAGGAAAAAATATTTCATAAAAAATTCACAAGTTTTCATATGAATATTTATACTATTTAACGTATCTTTACTTATTTCATATACAGTCATCAAAATATTCCTTTTGAAAACACTTATATACATAAATTATTCAAAATCATTCTTCAAAACCTAGGGAAAATGAAACCTATGAACAGTGAGCTAAAAATCTCATAAAGGTAAAATATAAGAATTTAAAAATTAATTTCATCAATGATAATAATAGTGCATATGGGTATGATGAAATTATCAAAGTGAATGAGCAGGTCATAAAGGAACTAATATCAATCAATTGATAGATTATAAAATTTGAAAACATTTAAAATAATATTGTCATCAAAATTAATTATCGAAGTCCATGTGATATAATTGTTGACCATTAGAAACATAATATACCCAAAACATCTATAAAAAACACATAACTATAAATTGGGAAATTATATTATAGATCAATAATAAAAATGGAATAATCATACAGTTTATTTTCATACATGTTAC
This sequence comes from Viscum album, assembly GCA_963277665.1. Classification (NCBI taxonomy): domain Eukaryota; kingdom Viridiplantae; phylum Streptophyta; class Magnoliopsida; order Santalales; family Viscaceae; genus Viscum; species Viscum album. Next base: position 1,470,299,260 of record OY728151.1, read on the forward strand.
TCTTACAAATGGAATATCCATATAGCCGAGTTCAATACACCATGTATTGGTGGGGCTATCAAGAACCCACCTATCATTGTGAAATAACATAACCATCCATCATGGGTTTATCACAGAACCACCCATCATTTCTTTATCATGTTAACACCCATAATTGTTTTTTAATGTACCTACCCCTCAAAATTTATAAGTAAAATTACCAAATAATAAGACATAAAATCATGAATTTCATTATAAAAATATAGAAACAACTATTATATCTTTTATAACATTAGTAAACCAGGTAAAAGAAATGGGTTATATAATTATAACATTGATACATGATTAATCTATATAAAATAAATTTGTTCCCTAACAATGTCATTTCAAAATTATTATCTGGTGTAAAATATACGGGTTCCCTAAATATATCATTGAAAAATGATTAACCTGTGGAAAATAAATGATTTTTATGTCAATATCAGTGTAACATGATTAACCCATATACTTAAATGGGTTCCATAACAATATTATTGAAAAAAGGTTATACCGTCGAAATGAAATGGGCTTTATGTCACTATATATCAAACATGATTTACACATTGAAAATAAATCGGTTCAATAAAAATTTCCAAAGATCATGATTAAACAATATAAAAGAAATGTGTTCCAAAACAATCTCATTGATTCTTGATTGATCCTATTAAATGAAATGGGTTCCACAAAAATCTCTTCAAGACATGGTTTGATCATTGAAAAGAAAAATATTCCATATCATTATCATTAAAACATTGTCAACATATGTAAAATAAATGTATTTAAATAAATTCTTATTGAAACATGATTAAATCATGTAAAGGAAATGGTTTTCACAAAAATATCTTCCAAACATTGTTATCCGGTGGAATAGAAACCACTTCCATAAAGATCCCATTAATATGATATTAAACATCCCTAATAGAATGAGGATCATATCAATACAAAATATCCCCATTGGAGGATATGTAACAACAAGTTTTGTTGATGATGATGAATGTAAATACAATTAAATGACCATTAAATCATTCATGAGAAAAATAATCATCAATTATTCCAATGTGTACCAAACTAAGTTGAAAAAATTGAATAATAAGCCCCAAGAAAGTAAAAAATTAAAATGAAACATAGAATATCAATAAAATAAATATATTCATGATATGACATGTCAGAGGAGAAATATATAAACCATATAAAAAATATATGTTTATAACATAACAAACATCTCAAATAAGGATAATTGTGAAAAAATAGACATTACAGGTTTAGTAAAATTTAAACTGTAACCATCATGAAATAGAGATGCTCTAATGAATTAGTAAAATATAAACAATTAGAGTAATAATAAAAAAATATAGTCATAGAAAGTATATAGAAAAAACACAAAAATTAAGTTGTCAATTTGGAATACATCTCACATAAATAAAATTGAGATGAGAAAAACTCTTACAAAGATCATATCATTAGAGTGAGAATAAATAAATGAAATAATTATGTGTGAAAATTTAAAATCCACAAAAAAGCGGAAATAAATGATAATATAAAAAGAGTTAATTTCACACATATTATTGGAATAACATAATAGATGACATAGAAGTTTTACCCAATGGATGGTAATAGAATTAAGAAATCCCTTACTACCTGAGTAACATTTGAATCATGTGTTTTTTGAAAGAATGAAATCAATTCAAACATTTAATTTCATGAAATAAATGAAACTCATGATATACAAATTCATAGGTCAGTAGATATACCATAAAATAGTAACTAGGTTCACAATAACAAATATGTCTTAATGTTATTTATATTTTGACAGAACCACTTACCATTAGTCCGACATATCACATATGTCCTAATATGATTGAATAATATAATTATGTAAATTGTTTAATTGTTTCATAACTTCTTACAAGATTATTATAAAATTTATTTCACTTATTAACATGTTATATAAAATTAATAAATTAATAATGTTTATATCAGATTCTTTGACCATATTCACTTTATGTGTCTAAATTATCATTTATATGTATACCAGGAGCCTTGAGGTCATTATTTTATCATAAAAAAAATGATAAAAAATAAAAAAATAAAATATTTTTAAATTAATTTTATATTTAAAATCATACTTTAATGATGGTTTTGGAAAATGAACCATGGTTACACTCATAGAGAAGGTAGGTCTTATGTACCCATGGGTAAAGTTCCCATCATTCACTGATCATTTTGGGAATAATGTAAGTAAAATCAATATTTATAAATGTAAATTATATAATAAATTCCATAATATTATATTATATATATATATCAATATTGTGTGTGGTGATGTAGGCGGAAGAACCAGATCGCTTAGAGAAGGCGACAATATACACATCCAAGAACGACGTTGTCACTTTTTAGTGTGTGAAATGGAAAAAAGAAAAATAATATATTATATAACTATAAAGATTATTATGTTATTAATATCGTAAATATTTAATTTATATAATATATATATATATAAAACCCATCCTTTATACATTCCATTCAAATAGTTTCTGAATCACATCACATTGATGAGGCGGTAGTCCACGCATCTACAAACGAAGTTATCGTATTACCAAAAATGGAAATCAAGAGGTATTTTGTAATATAAAAAATACGCAATCATAATAACATTATAAATAACATATATATCATATAAAAATAGTATTTCCATCATTATTAACAACCATTATAGGTTGTAATTGAAGAATATACGATATCAATTCACAATGATGTGGTTTACCGTAAACAGAAACGATGATTCTGTATCTCATTTGATGGATGTGTGTGCAAGTGTAGTTATAAAAATTAACATAAATATATTAGTATATTTAGTATACCAATTATTTTATATATTAAAATAATAATTGTAATTTAATGGGTGTAGAATGAAATAAATATGATGTTATCGTAGAAGAATGTTAACTATTTTTCGGTTAACTCCTTTTGGTTTTCACCAAAAGACATAATTAGTTTTCTTTTTTCCCAAAGTGAGGCTTATTGGATGATAGGATATGTTTTGGAGCTTATTAATTATGTTTTATTGTCATCATTATGTATTTATTGTTATTAATTGATGGGAGGGGTGAGTTGTCTTTTATAAGTGGAGGGAGAGGCCACAAGTGGCACTTTTGAATGGAATTGAGTTATCCTCATTTAATTGCCTACCAAGAGGCATATATAACACAAAAAATTATATAAAATAATAATTATGGTTGATATATAGATATTAAATGGGTTTTGTACAAGCATGTGGCCATTTTTTAAACCTTGTGATTAATGTTTAACCACCAAGTAAACTTTCTTTTGAACCTAATCATCGTGATTAAATTTAATTAATTTCACAATTAATTTTGAGAAAAAATAATATTACACTATTAGAAATTAAAAATTATACTGATTAAAATTATGGAATCAATTTTTAAAAATTTAAATCACAAAAGTTTAATAAATTAATCAAAAATTAATCATGTAGATGGGATGAGAAAGTGGGTTATTTAAGAGAAATTTTCAAAAGATTGAAGTGTTTTTATATCTAATTTCAAATGACCTAAATTTTATTAAATGATATAAATTTTTTCTAATTATACAATAAACCAATTAAAAATATAATTTAACTATAAAAATTTCTTTGGGGAATAAGATGATTTCTGTTGAAATTGTTTTTCTTTCAATATTAATCGTAATAAGAACTTTCTCAGAAAAATACCAAAAATCCCTGAAAATTAAATTCATATATTATAATTTTAAAAATTAAGTTGTATGTAAAATATTATAAAAGTTTCAAAATTTTCTTTTAATTCTATAATTCCATTAAAAGGTGATAAAACATCTCTTTAAAAATTTATATCTATTTATGCTTAAAATTTGATCTATTCTTATCATTAAACTACAAAACATATTGGAGGAATTAAAAAACCATTTTACAAATATATATTAATTAAATTTAACATATATATTTACCTAATAGTGATTAAATATATATGTTAAGATAATACGACTTTCTGGATGTAAAATAGTTTTTAATAAAAAAATTTCCATTATATTAAATTGGACATTATTTTCATTTCTAATTAATTTTCCACAAATAAATTAATTATATAAACAAATATAAACTATAATTTTTTAATTTAGTTATTCTCATTCATTCCATCCATTCAAATAGCTATGTGATAACTATCATAACAATATTAATAGTACATTTTTTTTTCTGATATGACTAGGGATGGTGTGCAGCATATATCATCAAAGGAACTCAATGTTCCATACACAAAATGATTAAATTTTTGTTTCATGTTATTAAATAAAGACTATTTATTGCATGCAATGATATCTATTAATCAATTTAAATCATTTTTAAAGGATATATTTAATAAAATCTCAGGATGTTTCATAATACCCACCTTAAAATTAATTTCTCCATCGAAATTTGTATGTGTTATAAACGGATTTAATTTTTAACAAGTTATTTATTTAAAAAACATCATTTAAAGGGTTAATAAGACATCCTTTTAAAAAGGGAATGTGGGAAACATAAGGGCCACTGAATTTTATGCATTACAAGGACTCCTCCTAGGGAAAAAATAGATGGGAATAGAGGGGAAACATAAATAAATATTGAGAGTGATTCAAGTGATTGATGAAAAACAAGTGAATTAAAAATATAAATTTAAGGGGTAATGAAACATAAATATTTGAGGATCAAAAAGGCCATTAGTTCACCAGAATTGAATATAATAGGATAACACATTGGTTTTAAGATATTTTCCTAGATTTCTAGAATTATATTACAATATAGACGAAGATAATAAAAAAGGCGAAATATACTTACATGATTATTAGAATTTAATTCTTCAATCACTTTTCCCCAAATTATCATTTTCTTATCCAAATGATGAGTATTCAAGATTATGTTTCTTATATATGAAGCTCAAAATAAAATTTTAAAAGGCCACATAACCATAAAAAGGATATTCAATCTATTCCACCTATCAATATACATTTACCAAAATCACAATGGTTATAACATAAATTTATTACTTCAAAAATGATTAATCCTTTATATGATATGCTAATCTCAAATATTAATTAGTAATACAGAATGTTCTATCTAAATTATTCCCTAAATAATACCCTAAAAACTTCTCTAAACGTTTTGTAACATAGATTGAAACCCAAATATTAGAAGGAATTGATTATTTTTTCTTCCATGAAAAATCAACCATTATCCCTTAAACAAATTCCTAATGTCTCCAAAATAATGTTAATATAGAGGAAAAAATTCGAGTTAACCATGGAATTATTGAGGTTTGTGGTTGTCTGTGAAAACCATATCATCCTTCGGTTATTGTTTTAAGCCCCACCACCTAGTAAGATGTGATGGGTTGTCACCAAACATACGGTTCATCACATTTTTTTCTTTATTCTTGAAAAATGAATCCTCCCTAAATACTCATTTTGTTGATCATGGGGATGAAAAACACCTCAATCCATGAAATGACTACAAAAATTCCATTAATGATCTCAACATTATTACTAAATAAATCTCATAATTTAAATGTCTATGACATTGAAATTATGATCAATCAAAATATTATGTTCATATGACTGTATCTATAGATTTTATTTTCAACACATATGAAAACATCCAAATCTCTATAATTATCATAACCGACCTGGGATACCAACTGTAATAACCCATAACCTACAATCCCAGATCTTCTACTTAAATCTATAACCTTAAATTCCATTATTTATGGCCAAGAATTATGACCTAAAGTATTCATCGAAACATCTCATCATATAAAGGAAAACATGGATCACATACAAACTATTGGAACTATTATGTTTATAGTTTTATATAATTTGGAAAAACTAATACATAAACTATTAAAAGTCGTAAAAAGAACATTTCTTCTATTTAACTCAGATCTTCTTATTTCAAAATAGGTTATCAACTAATTCCTTGTAAACCCCATTATAGAAATAAATCATTTTAGATAATTATTTAAAACTAGGGAAAATTAAAACATAAGAAGGTTAATATCAAATTCTCAATAAGGGAAAATTTGAGCATTAAAAATTAAATGACATCAGCTATCCTAAGAATATATAAGAATATGAAGATATAATCCTAGTGTATTAGTGATTCATTAAAGAACTCATATCTATAATTACCTAGATCATCAAATATAAAAAATTTAAATTGGAAAGGCTCATCAATATCAATATTAAAAATCTACGTGTTATCAATATCAATCATTATATGTATTATAAACTAATTACGATCATATAAAACAAATTAAGGTACCATGGGAAATTATTATACATTTCATTCTTATAAATGAATAACCATTGGGTAGACATCCTTAATTTTTACTCTTATATATGTAATATCCATACGACTGATTACGATAACAAATGCATTATAGGACAATCACAAACCCATGTTTCATAGGATTATCATGTAACCACCCATAATAGATATATAATAGAACTAGTTGTCATTGGGTTATCATAAAACCACACAACACGGTTTTGTCAGGTAACCCCTCATAAAATGTCCGAGTACCATTACAAAATAATAACACATAAAATCATGAATTACAACATAAAATCAGAGAAAAATAAATTGTCCCTTCTGTAACATAATATAACCATGGATAAGACATTTTTTATATTAAAATCTCATTGAATCATGATTAAACTATGGAAAAGAAATGGGTTCCATTATAATATCTTGAAAACATGGTTATCTCATGGAAGAGAAACAGGTTCCATTATAATAGCATTGAATCAAGATTAGCCCATGAAATGGAAATGGATTTTATGTCAATCTCTTTGAAACAAGATTAACCCTTGGAATGGAAATGGGTTCTGTAATAATCTATTTGAATCAATATTTACCCATGTGAATAAAATGTGTTTTATGTTAATCTATTTGAAACACTATTAACCAAAGAAAAATAAATGGGTTTCCTAACAATCTCTTTGAAACATGATTATCACATGGAAAGTAAATGGATTCCATAACAATTTATTTATAATATATCAAACCTGTGGAGTAGAAATGGGTTCAAAAATAATTTCATTAAAACATGATTAAACCATATAAAACAAATTGTCCCCACAAAAATCTATTTGAAATATGGTTATCCAATTTAAAAGAAATTAATTCCAATAATATATCTTTATATCATTCTTCACCCATGTAATATAAATGAGTTCAAAAATAATATCATTAACACATGATTAACACATGGAAAATTAATCGTTTCCACAACAATCTCTTTGATAAATGGTTATCCCATGGAAAAGAAATGACATCAATAACAATCACTTGGTAAAAATAATAATCCATAAATAAAATAATTAATGGTATCAATACAAAATTTCCCCAATGGAAGATATTTAACAACAACAGTTTCTTATGATGATGAGTGGAAATACCACTAAAATGTCATGAATTTTTTTTGAGGAAAATAATTTTTAAACATTCCAAAGTGTCTCGTACAACTTTTGAAATTTTTTAATTATAATCCACAATAATGAATACCATTAAAATGAAACTTATAATATCATGATAATAAGTATAATCATGATATAACAAGTAAAACAGTGTATTATATACACCTCAAAAAATAATATACGTGTATAACATGAAAAACATCCCATGAAGGGAAATTAGGAACAAAATTACATTACCTCATTAGTACCATTGAAACTATAAAAACCATGAAAGTGTGATCATAAAATTTATATATAAAAACCATAAATTTAAGGTTAAGAATCATCAAAAACATGTATCGTTAGTTCATAAAATAAACAAAAAAATTAACTTCAAAATATTGAATATATCTCACAAAAATAAATGTGAGAAGAGAAAAATGACGTCAATGATAATATCGTTGGAGAAAGATTAAATCAATGAAGTAATTATATGCAGAAAATATAAATCCACACAATAAAAATGGAAATATAGAATTATATAACCATAGGTCATTTCATGCATATTCATGGTATAACATAACAAATGGAATAGAAGCATAATTCAATGAATGGAAATGGAATTACAAAATCCCTTAATACATGATTAACTTCATAATAATGAGTTATTTGAAATAATAACACCAATTAAATCACAAAAATATCATGATACAAATGAAATTAATGTTATAACAAGTAATAGTGTAGTAGATACAACATATGAAATTATCTAGGTTCATATTAATAAGTAAATATCAGGGAAATGTAATATGAGTTGAATCCGCATACCTTGCGTCATAGTAATTCAAAATGGGTGGTCCATGTTGAGATGAACCAAGCATCCATGGGTTTGAGCCCATTTCGGTTTGTACACAGAAGCCCGCATATAATTTGAACAGAACAATTAATGATTTCCCCACCTCGCATCAGTGTACTGGTTTCCCTTGGGTTTCCCATAGTTAGAATAAATATATACATCTTATAATAATTTAAATGTCTTATTTTTTTCATTCATAAATGAATTTGGGGAGAATAGTATGTAATGAAAATAGATAATGTTTTAAGGGATGTGATATAACATTATTCTACGAGTTAATGGTGGCATATGATTACAGTAATGTGGTGGTGAACTGCTGCGATGTAATGTTGATGGATGATCGTTAAGGGAGACGAATGACGATGTTGGTTGTTTGGTGATGTGAACAACTGGACTAGTGTATGAATGAAGGCTCTATAAGGAAAAAAATGTTTTCCAATGCGGTTATTATAGTTCCCCATAGGTATTTTTTTCTATTTTATTAATTATAAAATAAAATTAAATAAATAATATTAAATCAACCCAAAAAATATTATAATCATAATATCTCATAAAATTGAAACAATGTGAAGGGGAGATGAGTTCCTTTTATGAGAGGTTTGAGGACACACCATTTGAATATGGTGAATAATTACAGTAAAAAAATTATAATATGATATTAAAATAAGAAATATAGACTTATTTAAAATTAACATGTGAATGAATGGTGAATTAGTAGGACCATTATAGGGAGAAATCATATTTCATGGTTTAATAATGATTTTTTTTTAAACAAACAAAAAATTTAAATAATGTATAATTTGTTTCCAAATTATGCAAATGAGTAAGCCTGAACCAGTGCTAGCTCAACCTACCTTGGCATGCACCCACATAGGCTCAAACCTCATTGAACCTCAGTCTTGGTGAAAAATATTTTTAGGCCACCTTTCCCCACATAAACCCCATACATGCGAAGCCCATAGGCCATGATATAATTTTTCATGAATATTTTTTATGTATTTTTATATTTATATGACCATTAATCATAGTTTTTAGTGTTGGAAAAAATAATGATGTATGTTTCCTACAATTGTGGGAAAGTTGTACTGTGAATTGACTTCCTGTTACATACACTCTTTCAAAAAGAAATATAATGGTATTGTCATATTATTTTTCTCTATTAAGAGGATTTTTAGTTGGTTTTCACCATATGATGCACATTTTTAAAGTGTGTTAAACCTTAAAATAATAATTATTGGATTAATCTAAGGTAGAGTGCATGTATGATTATTGAGTTCATATTCTTACACTTATTAAATTCAAATATGGTCTTCCTATGATTTCAAATCATTATAATATTTTTATAATGATCTTGATATTAAACATGCAATTTAGTATTTTATAATATTAAAATTGTGTTTTTAGTAATCTTGGTAAAATTAAACCTTTGATTAACATTCTATCTACTCCACCATTACCCAAGTAACAATAAATTTTATTTAATATTATTTAAAGAAATTATGAGGTCATTCAACTAGTCTCATCCCCTTTACACACTTTTTAAACGCTCTCAACCATTAAAAATTACTTATTTGATCACTATGGGAGACTGCAAATCTTATTGGAGGTTTTTCTTCAGGAATACATAAAAAATAATAAAAATATGGGTTTCGTATGATTTTAAGTCATTATATGGTCCTTTTATAAGGTTATATCCATTAAATACATGATTTGGTGTTTTAAAATAATGAAGGAGTTATTTTGGTAATATTATGATAACCGAAACTCAGATTGATAGTTTTTCTATTCCACTATATCAAAAAAACATAAAGGGTAATCTTTATCTTATTTCAAAATATTTGGAGTTTTCTCAATTACTATTGACCCCCTGATGATTATTTTTAAATGGAATCAAACCATTAATTCTTATTTAGCCAATCTAGAAAGATCGCATGTTTGATGGATGTGTCATTTACTTTTACACACAAAAAAATATTTAAAATATTTTAATATTATTTCATTCCATTTTCATTTTTTCTTATGGATCTAATCATTAATAAAATATTTTACTATTTTAAAATACTAAAAGTTTGTTTCTTGTCTTCTGAGGGAAAATCTGTGGATTTATATTCCTTTTACTACATTATTTAAAAGCATAACACCATTTGGTTATTTCCATTTTATTTCATGGAATTTGGAGGTTGTTTGGTTAGTTTGGATCCCCTAATGCACATTTTTAATGGCCTGAAAACATTGAAAATTTCTTATTTGATCACTCTTGGTAGATAACACATCTGATTGATGAGTCATCTGTTTTTACACATAAAAAATAATAATATATAGTTTTCATTTGATTTCATGAAATATAAAAAATAATTTTCTATTAATGTATTTGTTAAATGGACATTTTAGTGTTTTTAAGAGAATAAATGTGTATGTTTGTTCATCCTAGAAAAACCCAACCACCAATTTATAATCCATATACTAAAAAAATTAATAAATCAGTATATGGAAGTGGTTAACAGATTTCATACCATTTAGTGGCCATTCAGGTTGTTTTCACCTCATGATATATACTTATTAAGGGCGTGAAATCATTAAAAACAACATATTAAGACATACCGATAAAACTACCCATCCTATTGGACTTTTTTCTTATACAATTTAAAAATAATAATAATTATTTGATGATTTTATGTGATTAATATTTTATTCTCAGTGGATCTAACCATTAAACACATGTTTTGGTGTTCTAAAACAATAATATTGTGTTTCTTGTCATCTTAGGATAATTAAAAACTCAAATTGATGTTTCATATACTCTAAAATTTCATAAATAATTTTACGGTTATTGTCCTCCAATTTCATGACATTCATAGGTCATTCAATTAGGTTTTACCCAATAATGCACATTTTAATGGGCACAAGACTGTTAAAATAGATGAATAGATCGTTTTGTGTAGACCACATATACTATTTATATCTAATCAATGAATAAACATAAAAATTAATAAAAAGATGATTTTTCTATTATTTCACATCATATTGTGGTCAGTTTCAATGGATCAAATCATTAAACACAACTTTTGTAATTATAAAATAATTACAGTGGGTTTTAAGTCATATTGAGTAAAAAGAATATCACATCCACATTTGTCTTGCTGAAAAAATTCAAAAATTACTTTATGATTATTTTTTTATGATTTCCGAAAATTTGGAAGGTGTTCATTGGATTTTGACATTTTAACACGTGTTTTTTACAGAGGAATCAAAAATTTTACAAAACAATTTATTTATTTTTTCTCAATGATTTCACTTCGGATTAACAAGTAGACTTGTAATACATTTCAAAAATAATATATATATGTGTTGACCCCTAAAAACGCGTCCCAAATTTTACAAACGTCCCCATAGATGATCCCGGAGCATTTCTCGTTCCGTAAGCTTCAATTTGACTGGTCGTGGAGCCCAAACGGAGTTACGGATCAGAAGTTATGGTTGTTTGAAGTTGGACTGATGGGGATGGCCATCCAGGACGGTTTCGGGGCGATCTACGGATTTGCACGTAAACAAGGAGTTCCGCGCGGAAAATCATGTGTGCGCGTGGAATATTACGCGCCCATATTTGCGCGTGCGGAATTTTAGGCGCAGCGCTTTTCCCGCGCGCAATTTTACGCGCACTGCCTTTTGCCCGCAGGGAATTCTCCGCCCGTCGCCAGGCGCGTAGAAAACATGTCGCGCGTGCAGAATTTTCCATGTACCGGCGTCCGGGTTCTTCCTATAAATACGAGGGCACCCCCCTTTTGGAAGAAAGGCCCCGGTGGTCGGCCGCCGCTCTGATGCACGTAAGTCCGCAGTTTCCGCGCTTGTACGGAAAACTCCCCTCCGGAGCGCAAAACATTTGTTTTGCGCGGAAAAGGGCCAACCTGCCCAGTTTTCAGCACAACTCATAATTTTTGAGCGCAACAGTGCCGTTGATCCCGATTTTTCGCATGCCAGTGCAGCACCGGTCCTATTGCGCGCCGCCGCATATTGCGCGCTGCCGCATATTGCACGCCTGTCCCTGCTATTCCGCGCGCCACCACATATTGTACGCACGCCACTGCTATTGCGCGCCCGTCGCTGCTATTATGTGCCCACCACCGCTACTGCGCGCCGCACCCTATTGCACGCCCGCATCCGATATTGTGTGCCCACTGGCGCAATTGCGCGCGCTGCACCCTATTGCGCGCCCGCATCTGGTATTGCGTGCGCGCCGCCGCAATTGCGCGCGCCGCACCCTATTGCGTGCCCGCATCCGGTATTGTGCGCCCGCCGCACCTATTGCACGCCGACCCGGTGATTCTCGTGCAGCAGCCTCAATTGCGCACATGCCTGCCCTGCGAAATAGTGTTCAGGCCCGCACCCGCTGGTCCATACCGCGGGGCCTGCACCCCCGCACCCCCATGAAAATGGAGAGTCTCACCGCGAACTTCTCGGGCCGGGACGTCGGGGTTTTCCATTGTGCCCTTATGCGCAGCCTCTTTCTGCCTATGGAATAGTATGTTTTGAGATACTCCTCTCCACACTGCGAAACACATTCAGTTGACATATTCCCCTTGGATCGTTTCCTATGCCATGAGTTGAGATTCTCATCGTCAATTCCCCTGAGAAGAATTCCCTATCATTCAATAATAGGATGCCTCTTGTTTCAAATAAGAGATTCCTTATGCTCCAAGCATGAGACGATATCAGTCCTCTCTACCTGACTATAAACTGTAGTACTCTCTATAAAACAAATGATAGGATGCCACTTGCCCTATATGAGAGATGCCTTATGCTCCACGCATGAGACGCTAGTAGTCCTATCTACATGACTATAAACTGTAGAAATCCCTATGTGGCAAACATAGGATGCCTCTCGCTTCTAACGAGAGATGTCTTATGCTCCAAGCATGAGACGCCAGTAGTCCTATCTATATGACTATAAACTATAGTACTCCCTATCTAACAAATGATAGGACGCCTCTTTCCCTATACGAGAGATGCCTTATGCTCCAAGCATGAGATGCCAGTAGTCCTATCTACATGACTATAAACTGTAGTAATCCCTATGTTCCAAACATAGGATTCCTCTTCTTCCAAATAAGAGATGCCTTATGCTCCAAGCATGAGATGCCAGTAGTCCTATCTAGATGTCTATAAACTATAGTACTCCCTATCTAACAAATGATAGGATGCCTGTTGCCCTATACGAGAGATGCCTTATACTACAAGCATGAGACGCCAGTAGTCCTATCTACATGACTATAAACTGTAGTACTCCCTATCTAACAAATGATGGGATGCCTCTTGCCCTATATTAGAGATGCCTTATTCTCCAAGCATGAGATGCCAGTAGTCCTATCTACATGACTATAAACCGTTGTAATCCCTATGTGCCAAACAAAGGATGCCTCTTGCTTCTAATGGGAGATGCCTTATGCTCCAAGCATGAGATGCACTATGCCATGATCACAGTGCCGTAATATCAATAGCGTTGGAATCCATTCAAACATTCCATTACTCCACCTCACGCTTTGCATGTCCTTCATTCAGATAATCACCCACATCCAAGTCTAGAGGGACCCCCTAACAATATGGATGATAGACCTATGGTCCACCTACTGTCCTGGGCCATCGTTCCGGAAGGCTGATCACGTATGGAGGGACCCCCTAACAGTATGGATGCTCGACCTATGGTCTGCCTGCTGTCCTGGGCCAACGTTCTGGAAGGCTAATTGACGATATTTGAGTTAGGCCCCGTGTTGCGAACATGGTCAGCAGTCAGCCCTCATTTGTTGTCCTCATTTCTGGCTAACGTGATATAGATGATGTGTTTCCGCCACGGTCAACAGTTATCCTCCATCACCATGCCACTCTCATGACGTTCTGAATATTGGGCATGTGATTCACACTTTTCATCTCCCTTTGTTGGGATAGATTCCAATGCACTTGGCGTTATCCCTCTTGTGCACTAGCGCATAGGTGATTACCTCGACCCTCTAGAGAGTTGGGATGCCCTCCTGGCCAGACATGAGGTAGACACCATGGGCCGCCTCATAGCGTAAGCCCCATACCACAATGGGCCACCTCAAAGCGTAAGCCCCATACCAACGTGGGCCGCCTCAGAGCGTAAGCCCCATCCACCATTTCCGCTCCCTAGCGGCACCTGGGAAGCACCCTTGCGTAAGCCCCAATCCATCCCGAACTATGCGGACTTTGATTCCCTACCACGGGGATACATAGGATGCCTCCACGAGGTTCAAGCCCACCACTTAGTTGTTCCGACCTCTTCACGTCGGTTCACTATCCACCATGGGCCGCCTCAAAGCTTAAGCCCCATACCACGTGGGCCGCCACAGAGCGTAATCCCCATACCAACGTGGGCCACCTCAGAGCTTAAGCCCCATACCATGTGGGCTTCCTCAGAGCGTAAGCCCCATACCAACGTGGGCCGCCTCAGAGCGTAAGCCCCATCCACCATTGCCGCTCCCTAGCGGAACCTGGGCAGCACCCTTTCGTAAGCCCCAATCCATCTCGAACTACGTGGACTTTGATTCCCTGCCACGGGGATACGTAGGAAGCCTCCACGAGGTTCAATCCCACCACTTAGTTGTTCCGACCTCTTCACGTCGGTTCACTATCCACCATGGGCTGTCTCAGAGCATAAGCCCCATACCACGTGGGCCGCCTCAGAGCGTAATCCCCATACCAACATGGGACGCCGAAGAGCATAAGCCCCATCCACTATTGCCGCTCCCTAGAGGCACCTGGGCAGCACCCTTGCGTAAGCCCCAATCCGTCCCGAACTACGCGGACTTTGATTCCCTTCCACAGGGATACGTTGGAAGCCTCTTTGAGGCTCAAGCCCAACTACACCGTCGCCCTTGCGATGGTACCATTTCATTCCCCCTCCATTTCATTAATCCATCCACCACCCATCCTGATTCTTACCTGGTCCTCCACATCCCGGTGAGATCATGACATTCATCCACCAGCACCGCTCCCTGCAGCACCTGGCCAGCTATCCATGCGTAAGCCCCAGCATGTCTCTGGGTCGTTTTCCTTTGTGTACACCCCGGACCATCACCACTTTGAACTACATGGGTTTTGATCCCTGTCCTCTACACAGGGTACGTAGGAAACCTCCATGAGGCTCAATCCCATCCGATGGTAAACCCTGGTGTATCCTATTTTAGGGTGCACTCTCCTTGATCTGCCCTCAGTGGTGTTCAGATCAGCAACGGTGTGACTTCTCCCCTACATGGGGCGCACCACCTTGGATCCGTCCTCATTGGGCGTCCTGATCCATTCATCTTCCAGGTGTTCTCTCCTTGGGATGTAACAGTATGATCTGTCTCCATGGGACGTTCTGATCACTCTCATTCCGTCTCCGCAAGACATTAAACTCGCGGAATACCTCGTGTTAAACTTGAGACGCTTGAGGAAAACCTCAGAAGACATGCCCTTGGCGTAACCATCTCCGCAAGACGTTAAACTCACGGAATACCCCATGTTAATCATGGGATGCTGAGGAAAACCTCAGAGACATGGCTTTGGCTCATGATTCCCCGCATCCGATGCAGGATGCCTCAGGTTCTATACCCTTGAGATGCCCTCTTATGAGGAAGAATAGAGGTTCCCCAATGTCTGCGTGCCCAGAGATGCCCCAACATGCCTGATGTTGTCGTCTACTCTGACCGAAGTTCGCTAACATGCTAGAACCCCATGGAATGTCCAGGCGGAAGTAGTGTAATTAACCGACGTCCATGAAGATATGGCACCGGGAATGAGATTCACGAGCACGTCTTAAATATATGAGGGAGACCCGTACTGGGTGATGAGCTCCGAGGAGGAATCCACGGAAGGAAGAACCGACATACCATCATTCTAGTTTCGATCAAGGAACAGAAGTCCCTGAACAAGGAACAGATACCGCCCGCCTTTGGAATGTGGGAATGCGGGGAAACAAGAAGCGCGCCCTCCCCACAGACGGATGCACGCACCCCAGAGAAAGTGTCAGAAACAATATGGTTTTCCTATTATTTCACATAATTACAATGTGTTCTATTTTGGATATGACTCTTAAATATACATTTTGGTTATTCGAATCAATAGAAGTGTGTTTCTAGTAATCCCGGGAAAACGAAAAACCATATTGATTTTCTATCTGCTCTACTATTTAAAAAATCATTATATGGTTTTATAATGTTATTTCAGGGAATTTAGAGTTAATTAGTTGGTTTTAACCCATTGGCATATGTTTTTAAAGTGTTTTAAACATTTAAAACTCTAAATTTAGTTAGTCAAGGCAGACCACATGTATGATTTTTGGGTTATATACTTTAATGTGTAAAAAATAATATTAATATAATTTTCCCTTGATTAAACATTTTTCCAAGGTAATTATATCTATTTATTATCATTACATTCATGTTTTAGTTATTTTAAAACACTAAATGTGTGTTTTCAATCATCCAACAAAAAAAATTTCTTACTGATGTTTTTTCTACTCTAACATTTAAAAAATGATACTATTTTTTCATTTTTTATAAATAGTTTATGGTCTATTTTTATTGTGAACCAATAATAAATCATTAAATTTTTTTATAAAAATTTCGAAATATAAAACACATTTAAATTATATACATAAAATGAAAAGCTAAAAATTAAAATGGAAACATAAAACACATCACGAATTAGGGGATTCCTTATACAAATCACTGAATAAATCATGAATTTTATCAGTAGTTATATATAGAGCCTAAAAAATTTATAATTATTATATATTATATTCAAATTAAAAAAATTAAATGCGAGAATAATTTATTTTCTTTATTACCCATGGAGCAATCTATGTTGTATAAAAATGAAACCACATCATCTTTTCATTTATATGCCCATAATTCTATATAAACATCTATTCATACTCTCCCCATAGCTACTAAAACAGATAATGCATTCTATATATGCTTTTATTTGCGGGTGTATTTACCTCAATTTATTTGTGCATCCCTACATCTATATTGCATAGTACCCCCACCTATGAAATTTCAAGAGTGTAAATTTCTTGTAAATAAATGTAAAATTATATCATTCTAATTAAATTTATGGGTAAATAATATATAATAAGTGAAATAAATTGATGATTAAGTATTATTTAATATATAATTAAATAAAAATCAACGAGTTTTATTAATGAATAAAATGATTTTCTAATGATTTTTTTTCTACTTGTTTTAGCTAATCAGGTCTGATCCATATCAAGAATCCTTTCTAAAGAGTTTCTCTATATGGAATAGGAAGTCTTTCTAGGATGAATAATCTTGTACCAGCCTGATTGAAGATAAATAATTTTGTCACTAAAAAAATATGGGATTATAATCTATGGCCTAGGGATTTCTTATATTTGAGGATATTATGTTTGAGATCATTTCTCATGAGCAGCTACATTTTTATATAAATTTTTATTCTATTAACAAACAAAAATTCAATTGGGATATTTTGTAGGATGAAAAGGGAAAGTGAGTAAAATCAACCTATGAAATGATATATTATATCTTATATGACTCACTTTTGGAAGAATATAATTGTATCAATTTTTATATATAACGATAGAAAAAAGATTGTAAAATGAAATGATTATCTAGGATAATTGGGATTCATTCCCATGAATGAATCATAAGGTTTGGTCAATAAAAATACTCTACTCTCATTAGCTCTTCTTTCCTCATCACCCATATTGAAGCAATTGGGATCAAGTTATCTATAATTATCTAATAATATCCTGAAAGAATTTATGATCCCTAAAAACTGTTGGAAATATAGTCATTAATACAATATTGATGCCCATGTGAGAATTTAATCATTTTAACACATATAAGCTCATATTTATAAACAATTCAAGTCCATGACAATCTTCATCCTTCGAAATTTACATCTTCTTTAATACAAAGAAGTAGGATTATGAGAGTTTCAAATACTAGTCCTCAATTAAATCACTACATAAATAATTGAAAAAATATAATAACATTTGGTTATCCATCGAAACCATATATATAGAGCATCAAGTAATAGGTTCCCAAATTCAAAAAAAAAATATTATATGATTTTTGGAATATTTAAAATACAAAAAATATTGTATAGTAATTTTTTGGAACTCCTATTTCTTTGTGGTGAATCTTAATTATCTAAAATTAAAACTATCTATCAACTTCTAAAGATTAATATATTACATGGCAAAATTTTAGGTAATATAAACATTAAAATTAATTTAATTTCATTAATAATTTTTTTTGAGAATTCATTGTTTTGATTTCATCACACTAAACACCAATTTCCTATTGGTTTGCATGCAACATTGAGTTCCATTGATGATTTATGTTACACAGAACCATGTGTCTTACCTGAAAAAAAAATATAATTATTATTTTCATGATTATTATCTCCTATACATTATAATGTCGATAATGAATGAGATTATACAAATCATGAAAATTATAGTTTTCACATTATCATATAATGATTACTTTGGTGACCAATTCATTAGGAATGAAAATGAAGACAAATTGACTATAGAGGATGCGTTTTTTTGAAATTCTATATTTATGAACATAATGAAATTTTATTTTAATAAATTAAATTAACTATTATTAGTAAAAAATATCGATTAAATTTAAATATTATTTACCTTATAAATAAAATAATTCCACACAATAAATATGTTTGAGTGTTTTAAGATTATAATTAATGAAAATATAGGCATAAAAATTTTATTTATTTTAAAGGATGTTTTGACACATTTTAATAAAATATATGTTTGAAAAAAATAATTTAAATAATTAATAATTTTTTTTGGAAAAATAAAAATCATTTTTTTAATCATAATTTCGAATTTTACATTTGGTAATTTTTGGTATTTTCCTAAGAACATTCTTATTTTGATTAATAATGAATGTCAATGAATTTTAATAGAAAATATTTTTTTATCTAAATCGATTAAACCATTAATTTATATATTTAATTTTTATAATGTATTTTTAGATAATTATTATATAATTTGAACAAAATAAGTTTATTGGTATCAATTTCACATTGAAACCAGGTATGAAAACATTTCAATCTTTTAAACCATTCTCTTTAAAACCGACTATGCCATCGTGTCATTGAGATTAATTCTTAATTAATTTCTATAAATTTTATGATTGGAATTTTGAAAAATGGGTTCCATAATTTATATCATCGAAACATATAATTTAATATATGTTTAACTTATTTATTTACCATATATACTATTAAATGTACATAAAATGAATTACAACGATTAAGGGAAATCCAGATTACTATGTAGTTACTATTTAAACATAATTTATAAAAATGGTCCTACATTTGTATAACATACATTTTATGTAAATATTTAGCCATAAAACCTTATTTTATTTTATTTAATGGGATATCAAAGCCTTGTGGTAGGTAAAAATGTGAGGAGCACACAATTCTATTCAAAAGTGAAAATTTTTTCCTCTCCCTCCACTTATTAAAGGGAACTCACCCTCCACCTATATTCACACCTATCATGACCGTTTTGCATCCCAAAACTACCCAAAAAACATCAAAAGTTCCTCCTATAATCCTAGATATTTAAATGTGTTCAAAATGAAAAAGATGGAAGTACATTGGTGTAAACAAAATGGAGTTACCTGAAAGAGATGTAACATTCTTTATCTATCACTTTCAGTTTATTTTGTTCTCCACCACTTCAATTATTATTATTACATAATTACATAACATACTTTGTATCCTTCATATAATAATATTTTTTTATGTTATGTTTTAAACTGACAACCTCACACACTTTTATCAAATGGTATATGCAATCATCATTCGTGTATATAGTGGACTACCGCCTCATGGACCATTTTTCATTTGATCTTCAATTACCACAAATAAATATTGGGAATAATGATATAATTACCATTTTCGTATACTATATATGATATTTATAATATTTTTATGTTTCTTGAATATTTATATAAGACATTGATTTTTCATTTTCTAGTTTTTTGAATATGATGTAATCGTTTGTGGACATGTGGACTACCACCACCACAATGGGGTGTGATTATTTATTTTTCTTCACCAAAAAAAGAATGATATTTATATGTACATATACTTAAAAATCATAGTATTTAATATATAATGGTAATATTTATTGATAAATATTACTTACCTACATTCCATACAGATCAATGAAATTAGCGAATGTTACACATGCATACATAATCCCTATTGTCTCCATGATCATGACATTGGATCATTTATCATAACAATTATTATTGTATGATTTAAAAAGTATAATTGATGTAAAAGTGTGTTAATTATTCCAGGTTTATCATTCTAGATATTTTTAAATAATTATCTCATTGACCATAGTCACCCAGTCAATGTATGTTTTGAAACGTAAGCTTAATATACTCAAATCATCTGATTTCAACATTATTAATTAAGTAATTATATAAAATCATATTAAGTGAAATATAAATAATAATAAAATTTTATATTCTTATGAAAAAAGTAAATAATTTTCATAAGATTATTATTAGGGAATATAATGACAAATGTGACAAGTCAGACACATGGTAAGGGGTTTTGTCTCAATTTACATTCTATTGAGGATTATTGGTTATTTTTTCCCAAGATACATTATTATGGTGTATCAATTTCCCAATGACTTTTTATATCATGATTTTAATTTATTTCATTATATTTAATGTTCTAATTGATGTTATTCATTTCTAAAAATAATGATTAAAATGTTTCTCGTGTAGTATGGGATTTATTAATTTAATTTCAATTCATTGGGTTAAACTTATATGTCATATATTTTGTTATGTGAATAATATGTGTTAAATGAACTCTGATTATATTGCTCTGTATTTCATCTTTTATTTTTTGTTTTTATAATTTATACCCATAATTATTTCATTTATTTATTCTCACTCAAATTATACTATCTTTGTGAGGGTTTTTTCATCTCACATTTATTTTTGTGAGATATATTCCATATTCCCCCACATAATTCTATTGTGTGGTTTATATACTTCCCATGATTATATTTAATGATTATTTAACTTAAATTAATCAGGTTTTAACAATTCTTTTTATGATCTCTCTTTTATGGAGTTTACAGTTTCAATATTACAAAAGCAGTAATAGAATTTTTGTAACAATTTTCCTTACATGAGACGTTTGTTATTTTACACACATGTATTCATTTATGAGATATATATAATTCTCCTTTTTCATTTTATATGATGAATATACTTATTCTCTTGATATTATATGTTTCATTTTTATGTTATTACTTCCTTGTGATTATAATTTTAATGTTTCAATGTGTAATGGGACACATTGAAATGACTATAGATAATCTTCAATTAAGAGGTAATAAATGATATTTTAATAGAGTATCAATTAATAATCTTAAAAAACAGGTTTTTACTTATCCTACAAAAGGTATATTTTGTATTGATACCGTCCTCATTCTTTAATTGATGGATTAAAATCCTTTAAAATAAATTTTTATGGAATCCTTTTCTTTTCCTTGGGCTAAACATGTTTTGAAGTGATTTTTGTGGAACCCATTTTTGTTCCATGGGTTTAATCATGATTCAATGATATTATTTTTGAACTTGTGTCTTTTCCATGGGTTAATATTTTTATAAAGAGATTTTTATAGATGATATTTATTTTACGCATTCTAACAATGATTCAAACATATTTTTTTGGAATCCATTTATTTTCCATGGTTTAATATTGTTTTAGTGGGATTGTTTTAGAACCCATTTAGTTTATATAGGTTATTAATTATATAAAAAAGTTTTTATGAAACCCATTTCATTTCCATGGGATAATCATGTTTCAAATATATTTTTATGGGACCCATTTATCTTCAACGGGTTAATCTTGTTTCATTGATATTGGATTAAAACCCATTTATTTTCAATTGGTAAAATATTTTTCAATGAGACTGTTATGAAACCCATTTCTTTTCTATAGGTCAATCAAGTTTCAATGTGATCGACATATAATCCATTTATTTAGTAAGGTTTCATCTTATTTCAGTGATATTTTCTGGGAACCCATTTCAATTCCATGGGATAACTATGATTCAATGACCTTGTTATGGAACCCATTTATTTTTCACTGGTTAACCATTTTCGAAGACATTGTTATAGAACCGATTTATTTTCCATGGGTCCATAAAGTTATGAAAGAGGTTATATTTGAAACTATGAGTTTATAATGATATTAAATATTTTATGTGTCATAATTTTGCAATGTTATATAAAAATTGTAATGGTGGATTCGTGATAATTCAATTATGAGTGGATTGGTGATAAACCAATGACTAGTTGTTCATTGATAAACTAATGACATATGGCCCCATGATAAACTAGTTATCTATGGGTTTGTGATATCCTTTCAATGCATTGGGTCTGATAGTTGGATGAAAGGATATAACATTTTAAATATTGTGTTTATGTAACTTGACTACATGATTATTCCATTTATTAGATTGAAAAGTCTAATAATGTCCCAAAATAGTTTTTTGGTGTTTTCTTTGCATATTTTGGGGTTATAATTATTCTAATGATTTATATTTATATCCCATGTATTTTGATTATTGATGTTGATGATTCTTTCAATTTCAATTTTTTTATATTTTATTATCATGTAATTGATGGGTATGTGTTCTTTTATGACTCACCCATGCACTTTGATTGTGTCATCATACTATTATGCTCCCATACTGATGGTTTGATATCAACCTTATTATTTTTCCTTTTACATGGGTTTTAAATAATGATTTTGAACAATTTATGTCAATAAATTCATTCCCAAGGAATCTTTTTCTGATCTATTGAGAAATAAGGAAAGCTTGGATAAATAATAAAAAAGTTCTTTTAAAGACATGTGAATTTTTTATGTATGAATTTTTCTTAATCCCCTAAAACACTATACCTAAAATGTCATCCAGTATGTAAGTGATCCATGTTTTCATATCAATGTTGAAAATATTAGTGAATAATTTGGCTCAAAATTATTAGCATCAAATCAATGAATGTAATGTTATAAATATTTTTACAAGATTTGGAAGTGTGAGATTTAGGATGTTATAGTACGTATCAAAGGGCATCTTTAATAATTTTGGAGATTACAGAGTTTAATATGCGGTTATCTTAAGTGTTATAGATACCATCATAGGAGTATAATATTTAGGTTGGTCATAAGATCAAAATCATAGAAACCTCATTAAATGGTTTTATGTATTAAAAATATTGACATTATTTATTAAATTTTTGATGATTTTTTTTGGTTTGAGTTATTTTTAATTCCTATAGTAAACATGAGGTGTATTTATAGAGGATTAATATTTCAGGATTAATGAAAAATGGGACAACCTATATTCTGGGTGAAAAATCATCGCATTCAGGTAGGCGGCGGGGCACCAACCAATTACTGAAGGAAAATAAGGGTCTCGGGAAAATACAATGTTCTAACCAATGAACAAGTTAGCATGTAATATTTTTCATTTTATGTTTATTTCATAAGAATAAGGGATTTTATTTTTGTAATAATTATTGATTTATCTTGGAAGAATATATGATCAAAACATTCTAATATTTTGGTTTTCAACTATGTTAGGTGACGCACGCCTGTCGTAGGGCGTGGAAAAATAATTTTTTCCTAAGTTAAAATGTATTAATGTGGTTGAACTAGGGTTTCTCCCAAAGTGGAGTGTACACAAAATGGGTTATCACTTTAAAATGGGTGTAAAAATGTTGTGAAAGGAAATTTGAAATTCAAATGATTGAAAACTATGAATTTAAAATGGTGATTAGGTCGGCGTCGGTTTCCTAGTTATAATGCTATCCTTGTTCAATTTAATTCAAACCTCTTCTTCTTAGTTGATTAAATTATGTTTCCACAATCGTTTCCTCTCACTTCCTTGGTGAAATTATTTTTGCGAGAGAAAACCTTACCAAGATCTTGGTTTGGTCAACTCTCCTTCCATGTGTAAAACAGTTGTATTGAATATCCTTAATTTAAATGGGCAATACCCGATTGTGTTTTTTTATCCCAATGAATCAAGAACATTCACTACACCATTTACATGTACTGACGATCATCGAGTACTTCACCACTAATTCCTGGTTTATTCCATTGTATATAAACCAGAAATTAGTGGAGGGAGATATTGAATATTTTACCAAGGAAAAAATAAATAACAAAATAAATATTCAAGAACGATCAATCTTGATTATAAATTCCTCTATAATAAATTGAAAACAACTTTTAAAAAGAAAGATATTTATTCAATTGCGTCCAAGAACTCAAGCATTACAATGTAGAAAATCAACCCTTCCCCAATCACTACAAAAGTTTACCCCACCATGGTAAGGGTAATCGAGTTGAATGGGGAAGAAGAAGGCATTAAAAAACTATGAAAAAGAAAATAAATAAAATAGAATGCTGAAAAGTTCTCCTTCTTGGTGTCCCAGAAGGAATGGGATGGAGAATGGATGCTTTGAGAGGGTGGAGCTCTCCTCCATCTATAACCAGAATGTTTCCCCCGCATTTCGACGCATTGTATACCCATTAAATGACATCTTCACGAGTTTATCCCTTCTTGAATGTTGTTCATAATTCCTTTTTCCATGTCCCCTCAAAATATCAGCGAATATGGACATTTCTTCCGAGTGTTATGACCGTTTTACTATGAGCATTTATTTTATCCAGTCAGACTCTCCAAAACGCAATCCTCCGGATTATGGTGATTTAATTCCCCATAAACGGCCAATTAAATCGGTTATTCCTTCATAAAAGATGATCCAAAACTCCTTGTGCATCCACCTACCTATTTTCACATGTTTTGGGCCCACAGTGGATGAGTTATGGATCCCACATCATAACTAGGATGAACTGAAAACAGTTTTCTTGAGCCAAATTGTGAGCTTCTTTTGAGCTTCCATATTACCGATTCATATTTTAGTCCAAAACTAGTAAATGAATATCGGGATGTGTAGAATATGGAAAAGAAAGAATATTTCAATTTGGATTAGTGTAGATAATTTTATGGCCAAACTACCGAAATAATTTAAAACTGTTAAAACTCCAAAATGGCCAATTTTTACTATTCAACTCAAAATAACATCATTATCATAAAAATGAAATAATTCATCTTAGAGGAACAGTTTTGTGGGTTTAAAAAAATTATATTTAATATAAATTAATTGAAAATATTTTCTCTATCAATTCCCCTACACTTAGCACTTGGACTCCTGGACATGTAAAAATCAAATCAAATCAAATCCAATACACATATCAATGAGATCTATCAAATCAATTTCAAGAAACAAAAATATATCATGCGTCATCAAAAATAGTTATTTAAAATTCTCCATTTAAGATTTTAATATATTTCCACTTTATTTCTTATCCCATAAACACAAAACACCTACCTCACATATATTTTCTCTCATCTCACAAATGTAAATGTTGAACAAGGGTTTTCTCATCCAAACCCACACAAGAGTCACCATAGGGTTGATAAATTCCTACTTCTCTGCCCGATATGAGTCAAGGACATGTGTTTCTCATGAGGACTTTTTAGGGTTTTTTTGTGGCTTCTGGTTGGTAGGATTTAGATGTTAAAAGTTCTGAGGCCGAAAAAGGAAGGCATGGCTCTTTTTGACGAAAAATTGCAAGATTCTAATTTTTACTCAAGTATGGTCTCCTTCAGTTCCCCTTTGTAGAAAACAGGCTCCATCAACATTCAATTAGATCAGCAGCAAAAATTTCAATCCTTTCAAACATTATTTTTCTTGAAAGCTCCAGATGGGAACATCTTTCTTTTTTTACATTGGAAGTTCCAAAAAGACACAGCTTCTCTTGTCATAAAAGCTCCAGAAAAGGCACAGCTTTCAACAGAATAATTTTTCAGCAGCGCACACATCCCTTCCACAATTTATATTCCACCCAATGTATAAGAAAATGAGATAGTACACCACAAGACATCTTCCCCCACACTTAAGTTCAACTAGATCATGCAATTTTACTTCAAGAGCAGGTAGGATAGTGAAAATTGTCTTGTAATGGGGCTAACCTAACAGGAAATTCATGGATACTAGGGGCTAAAATAAAGGATAAATGTAAAGGTGGGCCATAATGAAAAGGATTATTTTGAAAAGGGGGCTTCAAACCAAATAAATGCCTCAATCATTTAAAACACACGTACACCAACCCTCATGTTTTGAAAGGAATAAATCAAATTCTGGTAAAAGCATCCATGGTCTGGTTCTCCCAAGAAATGAGGTGAATGAAAAGAATAAGAAAAAAATGGTTCAGAAGCCTCACATGAATGTTATTTCAATGATATAGACAGTGAAATATGGCATGAGATTCAAAAATCAGTGTACTTTTCATGAAATTCCAAAAAATTTGAACTTGAAAAGAAGTCATTTCAGCATTCATTTAAGCTCATTTTCATGAAATAGATTGGTTTACTCATTGACATGGGTTTCAAAAATGGCATTGATAATCATTTCAGCTCAAATGTTTCAGAAACACACCAAAAATTGAAAAATAAACGCACAAAAATTTGGAAACACACAATTTTTTATTTTTTTTATTTTTTTGAAAACAAGCATCAAATGAAAATCCTATACTACAAAGGTTCCCTCCCCCACACTTAAATGATGTAGTGTCCTCAATGCATTCAAATAGATTTAACATGTAAGAAGATTTCTGATTGAATCACAACAGCAAGAAAATGTGAAGTATAGGTACAACCTGATGTATCTTGTTGATAAATAGGTTGGAGGAGCGTGATCTCCTCCAATGGCTCTGATGGTAGGGTCCCACGGAATTTCTTCAACCTATGTCCATTCACAGTGAATGGATCCTGCTCTCCATCCTTCAAAATCTGCACAGCACCAAAAGGATATACATGAGTAACAATAAATGGACCTTCCCATCTAGAACGAAGTTTACCTGGGATCAACTTGAGTCTAGAGTTGAATAATAACACTTTGTCTCCAGGAGAGAAGTCTTTTGGTTGGATCAGCTTGTCATGGGCCACTCTTGTTCTTTCATTGTAAATCCTTGAATTTTCAAATGCTTCCCTTCTTATTTCATCCAGCTCTTGCAACTTCAATCTTCTCTCCTTCCCAGCACATTCAAGGTCCAAATTCATTTTCCTCATAGCCTAATACGCCTTATGCTCCAATTCCACAGGTAGGTGGCAGCTTTTCCCATAAATCATCCAATATGGACTCATTCCAATCGGGGTTTTGTAGGCTGTCCTGTAAGCCCATAAGGTATCATCCAACCTTTGGCTCCAATCCTTTCTGTTTGGATTAACGGTCTTTTCCAAAATTCCCTTGATTTCCCTATTTGAAACATCAGCTTTCCCGTTAGTCTGTGGAAGATAGGGAGTTGATGTTTTATGATGCACCCCATACGTCTTCAGCAATTTCTCCATTCTCATACTGCAGAAGTGAGTCCCTTGATCACTGATGATTTCTCTGGGCACTCCAATCCTACAAAATATGTTAGACTTGACAAAATCACAAACAACATTAGCATTGCCATTTCTGTTTGCTTTTGCTTCCACCCATTTGGATACATAATCAACTAAAGCAAGATATATGAATTTCCAAATGACATCGGGAAAGTTCCCATAAAATCTATCCCCCAAACTTCAAAAATGTCACAACAATTCAATGGAATTTGGGGCATTTCTTGTCTCTTTAAAATATTTCCTGAAAACTGACATTTTTCACATATTTTGAAAAATTCATGATCATCTTTAAAAATTGTGGGCCAATAAATTATAGATTCTAAAACCTTCATTGCTGTCCTCAGAGGTCCAAAGTGGCCTCCACATACCAAAGTGTGACAAAAATCAAAGACAGATTTAACTTTACTTTTAGGTAAACATCTTCTTATTACTTGATCATTGCAAATCTTCCAAAAGAATGGATCATCCCAAATGTAATATCTAGATTCGGATTTTAGTTTTTGAATTTGGTGATAATTGAAATGAGATGGGACCTGAGATGTTACCATCAAATTGAATATGTCAGCATACTGAGGCACTTCTCCTTCAATCAAGTACAACTGCTCTCCTGGAATTTGATCATTTAGTGGGTCTCTTTCTGGAACTTCAATTTCAGCAGTGTTTGGTAGTCTACATAAGTTATCAAACACATGGTTCTCAGATCCCTTCTTATCGTTGATTTTTATATTGAATTCCTGCAGTAGTATCATCCATCTCACTAACCTTGGTTTAGCATCAACTTTCTTTATCAAGTACCTCAAAGCTGCATGATCAGAAAACACAGTGATTTTAGTTACAGGAAGATATGATCTAAATCTTTCTAAAGCAAAAACAACTGCAATGAACTCTTTTCCATGGTTGTATAATTGAATTGGGCTGAATCTAAAGTTCTTGAGGCATATGAAATGACTTGTGGTCTGCCCTCAATTTATTGAGAAAGGACTGCTCCAACTTTATGGTTAGAGGCATCACAAAGTAGTTCAAATGGTTCTTCCCAATTTGGAGGCTGCATCACGGGTGGTGAAATCAATATCTCCTTCAACTCATCAAAGGATTCCCTACATGCACCATTGAAATCAAAATCAGCATCTTTCAAAAGTAATCTAGATAGAGGGAGAGAAATCTTACTGAAATCATTGATAAACCTCCTGTTGAATCCTGCATATCCTAAAAATGATCTAACATGTTTCACACAAGTAGGGTAAGGTAATGAATTTATCACTTGAATTTTTGATTTATCCACTTCAATTTTATTTTGGGAAATGACATGACCAAGCACAATTCCTCTTTGAACCATGAAATGAAATTTTTAAAAATTTAAAACAAGATTTTTTTCAATGCAGGTTTTCAAAACTTTTTCCAGATTTTTCAAACAATGATCTAAAGAATCTCCAAAAACTGTGAAATCATCTAAGAAAACTTCCAATCAATTTTCAATGTGATCAAAAAATATACTCACCATGCACCTCTGAAATGTACCTGGAGCATTACATAATCCAAATGGAATTCTTTTATATGAAAAAGTACCAAAAGGGCATGTAAATGTCATCTTCTCTTGATCCTCGGGAGCAATGGGTACCAGGAAGTAACCTGAAAATCCATCCAAAAAGCAATAATGAGTTCTGTCGGCCAATCTTTCTATCATCTGGTCAATGTAGGGGATGGGGAAATGATCTTTTCAAGTGACTTGGTTCAATTTCCTAAAATCGATGCACACTCTCCAGCTGTTTTGAATTCTCATAGGGATTAACTCATTCTTTTCATTCCTCACAGTGGTCAGGACAATTTGTTTTGGAACGACACGAATAGGGTTGACCCACTGCGAATCTGAAATGGGATAGATGATCCCAGATTCTAAGAGCTTCTCGATCTCCTTCTTCACAACCTCCATCGAGGTGGGATTCAGTCTCCTTTGGGGTTGTCTAACAGGTTTGGAATCTCCCTCAATAAAAATTCGATGTGAGCATATTTTTGGGTTAATTCATGGGATATCACATAAGCTCCATCCTATTTCCTGGATATTCTCTCTCAAAAGCTCAATCAATGATTTTTCTTGGGTTTTAGAAAGATTATGAGCAATTATCCCTGGTAGTTTCTCTCCCTCCCTAAGGTATACATATTTCATATCAGTGGGGAGTGGTTTGAGTTCCAGGATAGGGGGATTCTCAAGGGATGAGACTAAATTGACGTTTTCCACTTCCATATTTTGGACCTCCTGCACACAAGAAACCATATCATCTTCCTCATTATTTATCAAATCATCAAAGAAATCAGATTTTACCACTTCCTCCCACATGAAGTCAGAATCTCCAACATCTTCAGCATCCACATGTTCAATTATATTTCTAAGGGGAGAAGTCTCTCCTATGTCTAAGAATTCATAGAGCATACCTGATTCTGCAATTGGATCTGCACCACCTTCATGAGAAAGCTAAAAGAGGGAGTGATCATCTGATGGATGCCTCATGGATTCCAAAATATTTAAGTGGACCGTGCTCTCTCCAAACTCCATGGTGAGTGTCCCCTCGTAGAAATTGATGATGGTTTTGGATGCCTTCAAGAAAGGTCTCCCCAAAATGATGGGTTAATGTGACGGGCTCCTATATTCTTCCATATTGAGAACAAAGAAGTCAGCTAGTAATAAAAGATCTTTGACTTTCACAAGGACTTCCTCCAAACTCCTGGAGGAAAAACTGTGGATCTGTTTGCAAGCTGGACCACCACTCTTGTGGGCTTCAATTCTCCCATCTACAAAGAAGTGTATACCAAGTGAGGCAATACATTAATTGAAGCACCTAAATCACACAAATAATTAGTGAAATTTAATAAACCAATGGTGCATAGAATGGAAAATGTCCCTGGATCTTGACATTTGGTTGGAATCTGCAGCGTGATAAGGGCTGAGACACTTCTTCCCAAGTTGATTCATTCATTCCCATGAAGCCCTCTCTTTTTGGTGAAAATATCTTTAAATTTTTTTTCATACCATTGAATTTGATTAACACCTTAAATTAGGGGGATATTGATTTCCACTTTCTAGGAGGTGTCCAAAATTTCTTTCTGAATTACTTCTTCATGAAATTTCTTTGATTCGATCATCCTTGTTGGAAATGGTGGGTGTAATTCTTTCTTCTCCCTTTTTTTCTTTGCATTGGTGTTTCTTGTTTCTTATTTTGTGGCCTATACTTCTCCTCCTTCTCTTCCTTTTTATCTTCTTGGTGGATTCTCACAAGACTTTTTGAATCATTATCCCTCAGAATAGGTGGAATTATTTCAAGTTCAGGGTTGGATGGAGGTGGGATTTCTTTTCCACTTCTTGTTATGATTGTACTAACATTATCTTTAGGATTTGGAATTGTTTGGGATGGAAGCTTCCCTGGATTCTTGGACATTATTTCAACAAGACTTCCCACTGTGTCTGCTAGCTTGTAAACCTTATCTTCTAGGCCCTCATACTTGGATGGTAGCTGTTCCACATATGGTTGTGTGCTGGTGGATGGTTGTTCATATGTCTTTCATTGGAATGGTGGTGGCTGAAAAGATTGTTGTTGGAAGGGATATTTATAAGATTTTTGTAAGGGAGGAGGTTCTGGTATTGTTTCTTTAGGTAAGGAGGCTGAGTGGGGTGCTGGTTAAATGGTCTCATCTGGTTTTGTTGGTTTCCATATCCTTGTTGGACTTGCAGTTGATTTTGTTGGAATTGTCTTGGTTGATAGGCCGCAGCACAGTATTCTATCCCCTGTATCTCAGGGCACTTGTCAGTATAATGAGTGGAAGAATAACATAAACCACATACCTGAGCTGAAGCTTGTTCTCCATTTGCTTGGGATACTACCATTTGATGGACTAATCTTGCAAGGTCATCAACTTTTCAATAAATGTAGATGAATCAGATGTTTTTACCTCATGTATCCCCCTGGTTCCCATTCCTCTTAGTCCAAATTGTTATGAGTTTTTAGCAATCTTTTCAATTAGTATTCTGATATCTATAGGAGACTTGTCAATCAGGGACCCCACCCTGATGAGGCATCTAGAAGATTTCGACTATTATCCATTAGTCCTTGGTAGAAGAACACAAGGAATTGGTGTTCCTCCATTTCTTTATGTGGGCACATGGAACATAGCTTCTTCAAGCGCTCCCAGTACTCATAGAGGGTTTCTCCAGTTGATTGTCATATGATGTAAATCTCCTTCTTGATGGCAGTGCTCCTCGATGTGGGAAAGAATCTTTGCATAAATCTTATTTTTAGGTCTTCCCAATCACTGATCTCCCCTGGTTGTAGGTTGTACAACCATTCTTTAGCTATTCCTTCAAGTGAGATGGGGAATTCCCTCCACTGAAATTGGTCTTCGGGTGCTGCTCTTGGCCTGAAGCTTGAGAAAGTGTATCTGAATTCATGCATGTGCCGATTTGGATCTTCTCCTGCAAGACCATGAAACTTTGGAAGAACAGGAATCATATTGACACGTAATTCAAAATCATTTGGTTCAGTGGGTGCAATTAGTTGGTTATTTTGAATGGAAAATTGTGGTGCACATAGATCACACAGGGTTTGGTTGGGATTTCTAGCCATGATTTCAGGTTCAAAGTGAACACTAAGAGTTTCACTTGAATCTGATAGATCTATTTCTTCAAAGATTTCTGGTATATTTCTTTTTCTTAGTTGGGTTAATGTTCTTTCAATTTCTGGATCAAATTCAATTAATGGTTCTTTTGATGTGCGGGTCATTCAATTTTGTTTTTTTTGTTGCACTGCCTCCCCAGAAACAACGCCATGTTTGAAGCACGCCAGTCATAGGGCGTGGCAAAACAATTATTTCCTATGTTAAAATGTAGTAATGTGTTTGACCTAGGATGTCTTCCTATGAGGAGTGTACACAAAACGGGTTGTCACTTTAAAATGGGGGTAAAAATGTTGTGAAAGGAAATTTGAAATTCAAATGATTGAAAAACTATGAAATTAAAAGGGTGATTAGGTCAGGGTCGGTTTCCTAATTATAATTCTATCCTTGTTCAATTTAATTCAAGCCTCTTCTTCTTAGTCAATTAAAGTGAGTTTCCACAATCATTTCCTCTCACTTCTTTGGTGAAATTGTTATTGTGAGAGAAAACCTTACCAAGATCTTGGTTTGGTCAACTATCCTTCCATGTGTAAAATAGTTGTATTGAATATCCTTAATTTAAATGGGAAATACCTGATTAGGTTTTGATTATTCCAGTCAATCATGTACATTCACTACACCTTTTACACTTACTGACGATCGTCGAGTACTTCACCACTAATTCCTAGTTTATTCCATCTTATATAAACCAGAAATTAGTGGAGGGAGATATTGATTATTTTTCTAAGGAAAAAATAAATAACGGAATTAATATTAATAAATGATTGAAATTGATAATAAAATCCGCTATAAGAAATTGAAAACAACTTTGAAGAAGAAATAAATTTATTCAATTGCGTCCAAGAACTCAAGCATTACAATGTAGAAAACCAACCCTTCCCCAATCACTCCAAAAGTTTACCCCACCATTGTAAGGGTAATAGAGTTGAATGGGGAAGAAGAAGGAATTACAAAACTATGAAAAATAAAATAAATAAAATAGAATTCTGAAAAGTTCTCCTTCTTGCTGTCCCAGAAGGAATGGGATGGAGAATGGATGCTTTGAGAGGGTGGAGCTCTCCTCCTTTTATAGCCAGAATTTTCCCCCGAATGTCGACGCGTTGTAGACCCATTAAATGACATATGCACACGTTCAGCCCTTATTTAATGTTGTTCATAATTCCCTTTTCCGTGTCCCCTCAAAATATCAGCGGATATGGACACGTATTCCGAGAGTTATGACCGTTTTACTATGAGCATTTATTCTGTCCAGTCAGACTCTCCAAAACGAAATCCTCCGGATTAGGGTGATTTAATGTCCCCATAAACGGCCAAATCACTCGGTTCTTCCTTCATAAAAGATTATCCACAACTCCATTTTCACCCACCCACCGAATTGCACAAGCTTTGGGCCCAAATTGGATGAGTTATGGATCCCACATCAAAACTAGGCAGAACTGAAAACAGTTTTCTTGAGCCAACTTGTGAGCTTCTTTTGAGCATCCATATGGCCGATTCAGATTTTAGTCCAAAAATATTAAATGAATAACTGGATGTGTAGAATCTGGAAGAGAATGAATTTTGCAATTTGGATCAGTGTAGATAATGTTATGGCCAAACTATCGAAATAATTTAAAACTGTTAAAACTCCAAAATGGCCAATTATTACTATTCAACTCAAAATAACATCATTATCATAAAAATGAAACAATTCATCTTAGAGGAACAATTTTTTGGTTTTAAAACAATGATATTTAATATAAATTAATTGAAAATATTTTCTCTATCAATTCCCCCAAACTTAGCACTTGGACTCCTGGACAAGTAAAAATCAAATCAAATCAAATCCAAAACACATATCAATGAGATCTATCAAATCAATTTCAAGAAACAAAAAGATATCATGCCTCATCAAAAATAGTTATTTAAAATTCCCCATTTAATATTTTAATATATTTCCACTTCATTTCTTATCCCATGCACACAAAACACCTACCTCACATAAATTTTCTCTCTTCTCACAAATTTAAATGTTGAACAAGGGGTTTCTCATCCAATCTCACACAAGAGTCACCATAGGCTTGATAAATTCCTACATCTCCACCCGATGTGAGTCAAGGACATGTGTTTCTCATGAGGACTTTTCATGGTTGTTCTGTGGCTTCTGGTTGGAAGGATTTAGATGTTAAAAGTTCTGAGGCCGAAATAGGAAGGCTTGGCTCTTTTTGAAGCAAAATTGCAAGATTTTAATTTTTACTCAAGTATGGTCTCCTTCAGTTCCCCTTTGTAGAAAACAGGCTCCATCAACATTCAATCAGATCCGCAGCAAAAATTTCAATCCTTTCAAACATTACTTTTCTTGAAAGCTCCAGATGGGCACATCTTTCTTATTTTTACATTGGAAGCTCCAAAAAAGGAACAGCTTATCTTGTAATAAAAGCTCCAAAAACGGCACAACATTCAACAAAATAATTTTTCAGTATCACACACATCTCTTCCACAATTTATATTCCAGCCAATGTATAACCAAATGAGGTAGTACACCACAAGACATCTTCCCCCACACTTAAGTTCAACTAGATCATGCAATTTTCCTTCAAGAGCAGGTAGAATAGTGAATATTATCTTGTAATGTGGCTAACCTAACATGAAATTCATGGCTACTAGGGGCTAAAATAAATTATAAATGTAAAGGTGGGCCATAATGAAAAAGATTATTTTGAAAAGGTGGATTCAAACCAAATATATGCCTCAATCATTTAAAACAGACGTACCCCAAAACTCATGTTTTGAAAGGAATAAATCATATTCTGGTTAAAGCATGCATGGTCTGGTTCTCTCAAGAAATGAGGTGAATGAAAATAATATGAAAAAAATGGTTCAGAAGCCTCACAGGAATGTTATTTCAAAGATATAGTTAGTGAAATATGGCATGAGATTCAAAAATCAGTGTACTTTTCATGAAATTCCAAAAAAATTGAACGTGAAAAGAAGTCATTTCAGCATTCATTTAAGCTCATTTTCATGAAATAGATTGGTTCACTCATTGAAATGGGTTTCAAAAATGGTATTGTTAATCAATTCATCTCAAAAGATTCATAAACACACCAAAAATTGAAAAATAAACACACAAAAAGTTGAAAACACACAATTTTTTTTGAAAACAAACATCATATGAAAATCCTATACTACAAAGGTTCCCTCCCCCACACATAAATGATGCAGTGTCCTCAATTCATTCAAATAGATTTAACATGTAAGAAGATTTCTGATTGAATCACAACAGCAATAAAATTTGAAGGAGAGGTACAACTTGATGGATCTTGTTGATAAATAGGTTGGAGGAGCGTGATCTCCTCCAATGGCTCTGATGGCAAGGTCCCAAGGAATTTCTTCAACCTATGTCCAATCACAGTGAATGAATCCTGCTATCCATCCTTTATAATCTGCACAGCACCAAAAGGATATACATGAGTAACAATAAATGGACATTCCCATCTAGAATGAAGTTTACCTGGCATCAACTTGAGTCTTGAGTTGAATAATAACACTTTGTCTTCAGGAGAGAAGTCTTTTGGTTGGATCAGCTTGTCATGGGCCACCCTTGTTCTTTCTTTGTAAATCCTGTAATTTTTAAATGCTTCCCATATTATTACATCCAGCTCTTGCAACTTCAATCTTCTCTCCTTCCCAGCACTTTCAAGGTCCAAATTCATTTTCCTCACAGCCCAATACGCCTTATGCTCCAATTCCACAGGTAGGTGGCAGCTTTTCCCATAAATCAGCTGATATGGACTCATTCCAATCGGGGTTTTATAGGCTGTCATGTAAGCCCATAAGGT
This sequence comes from Viscum album, assembly GCA_963277665.1. Lineage (NCBI taxonomy): Eukaryota > Viridiplantae > Streptophyta > Magnoliopsida > Santalales > Viscaceae > Viscum > Viscum album. Next base: position 1,470,335,669 of record OY728151.1, read on the forward strand.
ATCATCCAACCTTTGGCTCCAATCCTTCCTGTTTGGATTAACGGTGTTTTCCAAAATTCCCTTGATTTCCCTGTTTGAAACTTCAGCTTGCCTGTTAGTCTGTGGATTATAGGGAGTTGATGTTTTATGATGTACCCCATACTTCTTCAGAAATGTGTCCATTCTCAAATTGAAGAAGTGAGTCCCTTGATCACTGATGATTTCTCTGGGCACTCCAAACCTACAAAATATGTTAGACCTGACAAAATCAAAAACAACTTTAGCATCGTCAGTTCTGGTTGCTTTTGCCTCCACCCATTTGGAAAAATAATCAACTGCAAGCAAGATATATAAATTTCCAAATGACATCGGTAAAGGCCCCATAAAATCTATCACCCAAACTTCAAAAATGTCACAAAAATTCAATGGCATTTGGGGCATTTCTTGTCTCCTTGAAATATTTCCTAAAAACTGACATTTTTCACATATTTTGAAAAATTTATGAGCATCTTTAAAAATTGTGGGCCAATAAATTCTAGATTATAAAACCTTCCTTGCTGTCCTCTGAGGTCCAAAGTGGCCTCCACAAGCTAATGTGTGACAAAAATCAAAGACATATTTAACTTCACTTTCAGGTAAACATATTCTTATTACTTGATCATTGCAAATCATCCAAAGGAATGGATCATACCAAATGTAATATCTAGATTCAGATTTTAGTTTTTGAATTTGGTGATAATTGAAATGAGATGGGACCTGAGATGTTACCAGAAAATTGACTATTTCAGCATACCAATTCACTTCTCCTTCAATCAAGCACAACTGCTCTCCTGCAATTTGATCATTCAGTGGGTCTCTTTCTGGAACTTCAATTTCTGTAGTGTTTGGCAGTCTACTTAAGTGATCAACCACTTGGTTCTCAGATCCCTTCTTATCCTTGATTTCTATATTGAATTCCTGCAGTAGTATCATCCATCTCACTAACCATGGTTTAGCATCTGCTTTCTTCATCAAGTACCTCAAAGCTGCATGATCAGAAAACACAGTGATTTTAGTTCCAGGAATATATGATCTAAATATTTCTAAAGCAAAAACAACAGAAAAGAACTCTTTTTCCGTGGTTGTATAATTGAATTGGGCTGAATCTAAAGTTCTTGAGGAATATGAAATGACTTGTGGTCTGCCCTCAATACGTTGAGAAAGGACTGCTCCAACTACTTGGTAAGAGGCATCACAAAGTAGTTCAAATGGTTCTTCCCAATTTGGAGGCTGCATCACAGGTGGTGAAATCAATATCTCCTTCAACTCATAAAAGGATTCCCTACATGCACCATTGAAATCAAAATCAGCATCTTTCAAAAGTAATCTAGATATAGGGAGAGAAATCTTACTGAAATCTTTGATAAACCTCCTGTAGAATCCTGCAGGTCCTAAAAATGATCTAACATGTTTCACACAAGTAGGTTAAGGTAATGAATTTATCAGTTCAATTTTTGATTTATCCACTTCAATTCTATTTTTTTAAATGACATGACCAAGCACAATTCCTCTTTGAACCATGAAATGACATTTTTCAAAATTTAAAACAAGATTTTTTTCAATGCAGGTTTTCAAAACATTTTCCAGATTTTTCAAACAATGATCAAAATAATCTCCAAAAACTGTGAAATCATCTAAGAAAACATCCAATCAATTTTCAATGTGATCAGAAAATATACTCACCATGCACCTCTGAAATGTACCTGGAGAATTACATAATCCAAATGGCATTCTTTTATATGAAAAAGTACCAAAAGGGCATGTAAATGTCGCCTTCTCTTGATCCTCGGGAGCAATGGGTACCTGGAAGTAACCTGAAAATCCATCCAAAAAAGTTATAATTAGTTCTGCCTGCCAATCTTTCTAACATCTGGTCAATGAAGGGGGTGGGGAAATGATATTTTCGAGTGACCTGGTTCAATTTCCTAAAATCAATGCACACTCTCCAACTATTTTGAATTCTCATAGGGATTAACTCATTCTTTTCATTCATCACAGTGGTCAGGCCAGTTTTTTTTGGAACGACATGAATTGGGCTGACCCACTGCGAATTTGAAATGGGATAGATGATCCCAGCTTCTAAGAGCTTCTCGATCTCCTTCTTCACAACCTCCATCAAGGTGGGATTCAGTCTCCTTTGGGGTTGTCTAACAGGTTTGAAATCTCCCTCAACAAAAATTCTATGTGAGCATATTTTTGGGTTAATTCCTGGGATATCACCTAAGCTCCATCCCATTGCCTGGACATTCTCTCTCCAAAGCTCAATCAATGATTTTTCTTGGGTATTAGAAATATTATTAGCAATTATCCCTGGTAATTTCTCTCCCTCCCTAAGGTATACATATTTCAAATCAGTGGGGAGTGGTTTGAGTTCCAGGTTAGGGGGATTCTCAAGGGATGAGACTAAATTGACGTTTTCCACTTCCAAATTTTGGACCTCCTACACACAAGAAACCATATCATCTTCCTCATTATTTAGAAAATCATCAATGAAATCATATTTTACCTCTTCCTCCCACATGAAGTTAGAATCTCCAACATCTTCAGCATCCACATGTTTAATGATATTTCCAAGGGGAGAAGTCTCTACTAAGTCTAAGAATTCATAGAGCATACCCGATTCTTCAATTGGTTCTACACCACCTTCATGAGAAAGTGAAAAGAGGGAGTGATCATCTGATGGATGCCTCATGGATTCAAAAATATTGAAGTGGACCGTGCTCTCTCCAAATTCCATGGTGAGTGTCCCCTCGTGGACATTGATGATGGTTTTGGTTGTCTTCAAGAAAGGTCTACCCAAAATGATGGGTGAATGTGACGGGATCCTATCTTCTTCCATATTGAGAATGTAGAAGTCACTTGGGAATAAATGATCATGGACATTCACAAGGACATCCTCCAAAACTCCTCCAGGAAAAACTGTGGATCTGTTTGCAAGCTGGACCACCACTCTTGTGGGCTTCAATTATCCCATCTACAAAGAAGTTTATACTATGTGAGGCAATACATTAATTGAAGCACCTAAATCACACAAATCATTAGTGAAATTTAATGAGCCATTGGTGCATGGAATGGAAAAAGTCCCTGGATCTTGATATTTGGTTGGAATCTGCGGTGTGATAAGGGCCGAGACACTTCTTCCCAAGTTGATTCTTTCATTCCCATGAAGCCCACTCTTTTTGGTGCAAAGATCTTTCAAAAAATTTGCAAACCTTGGAATTTTTTTAACAGCTTCAAGTAGGGGGATATTGATTTCCACTTTCTGGAAGGTGTCCAGAATTTCTTTTTGAAGTGCTTCTTCATGAAATTTCTTTGATTCGATCATCCTTGTTGGAAATGGTGGCAATAATTCTTTCTTCTCCCTTTGTTTTCTTTTCATTGGTGTTTCTTGTTTCTTATTCTATGGCCTATCCTTCTCCTCCTTCTCTTCCTTTTCATCTTCTTGGTGGATTCTCACAAGACTTTTTGAATCATTATCCCTTAGAATAGGTGGAATTATTTCAGGTTCAGGGTTGGATGGAGGTGGGATTTCTTTTCCACTTCTTGTTATGATTGCACTAACATTCTCTTTAGGATTTGGAACTGTTTGGGATGGAAGATTCCATGGATTATTGGACATTATTTCAACAAGACTTCCCACTGTGTCTGCTAGCTTGTCAACCTTATCTGCTAGGCCCTCATACTTGGATTGTAGCTGTTCCACAGATGGTTGTGTGCTGGTGGATGGTTGTTCATATGTCATTCTTTGGAATGGTGGTGGCTGAAAAGATTATTGTGGTAAGGCCTATTTATATGATTTTTGGAAGGGCGTGGGGTTCTGGTATTGTTGCTATAGGTAAGGAGGTTGACTGGGGTGCTGGTTAAATGGTCTTATCTGGTTTTGTTGGTTTCTATATCCTTGTTGGACTTGCAGTTGATTTTGTTGGAATTGTCTTGGTTAATAGGCCGTAGCACTGTATTCTGTCTCATGTATCTCAGGGAACATGTCAGTATAATGAGTGGAAGAATAACATAAACCACATTCCAGAGCTGAAGCTTGTTGTCCATTTGCTTGGGTTACAGCCATTTGACGGACTAATCTTGCAAGGTCATCAACTTTTCAATCAATGTAGATGAATCAGATGTTTTTACCTCATGTATCCCCCTGGTTCCCATTCCTCTTAGTCCAAATTGTTATGAGTTTTGAGCAATCTTTTCAATTAGTATTCGGATATCTGTATGAGACTTGTCAATCAGGGACCCCCCTGAGGATGCATCTAGAAGATTTCAATCATTATCCATTAGTCCTTGGTATAATAACACAAGGAATTGGTGTTCCTCCATTTCTTGATGTGGTCAGCTGGAACATAGCTTCTTGAAGCGCTCCCAGTACTCGTAGAGGGTCTCTCCAGTTGATTGTCGTATGATGTAAATCTCCTTCTTGATGGAAGTTCTCCTGGATGTGGGAAAGAATCTTTGCATGAATCTTCTTTTTAGGTCTTCCCAATCACTGATCTCCCCTATTTGTAGGTTGTACAACCATTCTTTAGCTATTCCTTCAAGTGAGAAGGGGAATGCCCTCCACTGAAATTGGTCTTCGGGTGCTCCTCTTTTCCTAAAGCATGAGCAAGTGTATCTGAATTCTTGCATGTTCTTATTTGGATCGTCTCCTGCAAGACCATGAAATGTTGGATGAACATGAATCATATTGACACGTAATTCAAAATCATTTGGTTCAGTGGGTGCAATTATTTGGTTATTTTGAATGGCAAATTGTGGTGCACATAGATCACGCAGGGTTTGGTTGGGATTTCTTGCCATGATTTCAGGTTCAGAGTGAACACTAAGAGTTTCACTTGAATCTGAGAGATCTATTTCTTCAAATATTTCTATTATATTTCTTTTTCTTAGTTGGGTTAATGTTCTTTCAATTTCTGGATCAAATTAAATTAATGGTTCTTTTGAGGTGCGGGTCATTCAATTTTGTTTTTTTTGTTGTTGCACTGCCTCCCCGGCAACAGCGCCAAGTTTGAAGCACGCCTGTCATAGGGCATGGAAAAACAATTATTTTCTAAGTTAAAATGTAGTAATGTGGTTGACATAGGATGTCTCCCAAAGAGGATTGTACACAAAACGGGTTGTCACTTTAAAATGGGGGTAAAAATGTTGTAAAAGGAAATTTGAAATTCAAATGATTGACAAACTATGAAATTAAAAGGGTGATTAGGTCAGGGTCAGATTCCTAATTATAATTCTATCCTTGTTCAATTTAATTCAAACCTCTTCTTCTTAGTTGATTAAAGTGAGTTTCCACAATCATTTCCTCTCACTTCCTTGGTGAAGTTATTATTGTGAGAGAAAACCTTACCAAGATGTTGGTTTGATCAACTCTCCTTCCATGTGTAAAATAGTTGTATTGAATATCCTTAATTAAAATGGGAAATACCCTATCGGGTTTTGTTTATCCCAATCAATTAAGAACATTCACTACACCTTTTACACATACTGAAGATCGTCGAGTACTTCACCACTAATTCCTGGTTTATTCCATCGTATATAAACCAGAAATTAGTGGAGGGATATATTGATTATTTTACCAAGGGAAAAATAAATAACGGAATTAATATTCAAGAACGATCAAACTTGATAATAAAATCCGCTATAAGAAATTGAAAACATCTTTGAAGAAGAAAGAAATTTATTCAATTGCGTCCAAGAAATCAAGCATTACAATGTAGAAAACCAACCCTTCCCCAATCACTCCGAAAGTTTACCCCACTATGGTAAGGCTAATCGAGTTGAATGGGGATGAAAAGGAATTACAATACTATGAAAAGGAAAATAAATAAAATAGAATGCTGAAATTTTCTCCTTCTTGGTGTCCCAGAAGGAATGGAATGGAGAATGGATGCTTTGAGAGGGTGGAGCTCTCCTCCTTTTATAGCCAGAATGTTTCCCCCGGATTTTGATGCGTTGTAGACCCATTAAATGACATCTTCACGTGTTCAGCCCTTATTTAATATTGTTCAAAATTCCCTTGTCCGTGTCCCCTCAAAATATCAGCGGATATGGACATGTATTCCGAGAGTTATGACCATTTTACTATGAGCATTTATTCTGTCCAGTCAGACTCTCCAAAACGAAATCTTCCGGATTAGGATGATTTAATGACCACATAAAAGGCCACTTCACTCGGTTCATCCTTCATAATAGATGATCCAAAACTCCTTGCGCGTCCACCCACCGAATTTCACAAGCTTTGAGCCCATATTGGATGAGTTATGGACCCCACATCAAAACTAGGCAGAACTGAAAACAGTTTTCTTGAGCCAACTTGTGAGGTTCTTTTTGAGCTTCCATATGGCCGATTCAGATTTTAGTACAAAAATATTAAATGAATACCAGGATGTGTATAATCTAGAAAATAAATAATGTTTCAATTTGGATCAGTGTAGATAATGTTATGGAAAAGCTACCGAAATAATTTAAAACTGTTAATACTCCAAAATGGCCAATTTTTACTATTCAACTCAAAATAACATCATTATCATAAAAATGAAACAATTCATCTTAGAGGAACAATTTTGTGAGTTTAAAAAAATGATATTTAATATAAATTAATTGAAAATATTTTCTCTATCATTAGGTAATGTTTGACGAATTTTAAGGATATATATTTAAGAAATAATTTTGGGAGAACATTGGGGATTACTATATAATTTTTAATACTTGTGTATCATATGAATGTTTACTCGTTCTGGGAATTATATTACTCTGTTCTAACCACTGCCGTTTTGGTTAATATCTAATGTCAGGTGGAATAAATGACTATAACATTTATTGTTTTTTGGTATTTGGTAATTTTTTGAGGTTCATGAATAAAACAATTCATCTTGAATAATCATTATTTGGAAAAAATATCATATTTTTTGGGAAAGGGATTAATGGATGAAATTGTACCAATTAGGTAAGTATATTTCTTTTTCTATTTTATTTTATATAGATGGTATATGAATTATTTAACTCTGGGAAAATGTTGTTGAAATAAATGTATTATCATAGTTCCTTCTATTTTGATGAACATGTGGTTTTTTGATCATGGGAGATTTATGATTTTGAGGAACTTATCTTTCCATTGACCATTCACTCATTTCTAATCAATTATTGCAATCACATTCTATAATTATATCCTAATTTTCTCTATTCCCACCTATGTTCTCTCAGCAGGGAAACCTACTAAGGTGTAACTTATTAGGAACATTATGTTCCCATTTTACTTTTTTAGAGGATTTTTTGTTAACCCTTTGAATTATTTGGGTTTCAATAATGTAATTCTAAAAATGATATTTCTTTGATAACCAATCCGAATTTCACGGGACAAATTCATTTTATGTGGGTAATATGTAACATCATGTGATTTTATTAAATATATCCTTAAAAATTAATTTAAATTATTTAAAATATTTTTTTATATGTAATACACAGTTTATCTTGTATCACAAACAACACATTGTGTATCATAAGTTGCATTCAACATTGATTTCCTTTGATGATCTATGTTTCACACATGCTTGAGTGTTATCACACAAGAATATAATACTATTATTATTATTATATTTATCACCTAGATATCATAATGATGAAAAATAATGATATAAAATTAATTAAGGAAATTATAGTTTAAAATTTTTTATACAACGACTCCATTCGTGACCAATTAATTATAAATGAAAATATTGTCCGATTGATTATAAAGGGTTAGCCTTTATGCATAAAACGTTTTATGAATAGAATGGAATTTTATCGTTATAAATTAAATTTATCACTTATAGTGAATGATACTAATGAATTTTAAATAATATATATTGAACCAATTTTTTAAAATTTATTATATATGTTTGATAGGTTTAAGATAAAAATATATAAAAATTTTTAGCATAAAAGGGTTGTATTTTTTAATTGAAGGTTAACCTCTTTTAAGTGGAATAGTTGTTTTAAAAGATACTTTTTACACATTTATAGTTTTTAATTGAAAAAATAAATTTTTTTATCATAATGTGAGAATATACATTTTCTATTTTTTTCTGGGATGTTTCTTATTTTGATGAATAATGAATAACATAGAATATTAATTGAAAAATGATTTCTTTATAAATAATTTATAGTGTTATCGTATAATTTTAATTGGTTTTAATGTATAATTTCACTAATTTTATATCATTTAAACTGATTTAGATCATTTGATTCAATTTCACTTTGAAATTGGATATAAGAATATTTTTATATTTTAAACGATGTTATTTAAAACCCCGATTTTTCATCTAATTAGTTGGATTAATTTTAAATTACATTTAACAACTAATATGATTGGAATTTAAAAATATATATTCCAAAATTGGAATGAGATTTTATTGGACTCACCAATTTTGATAATTTCTAAACATGTTTTGATAATCCCAAAAACTGTATTCATTTAAGTGAGAACCATGTTTTCATTCTTTTCTAATTATGATTCATTAATGTTTTCTGTTTCTACAGAGTAATAGTCATATACTCTCAATCTCAATGCTTTGTTGTTTAAGCATACATGACATAATTTATCTATGTACAAGGTCATTGATTCAAGGACACTATAACAAGGTCACTAATACAAGGTCACTGATACAAGGTCACCGATACAATGGTCACTGATACAAGCTTACTGATACATGGTCTCCATTACATGTTTACCGATGCAAGCCTACTATTGATGGTCACCATTGAAGGTTACCGATGGAAGGATATAGTTGTAGGTTGCCGATGTGCACCTTCTGTTGAATCCAACCGATGCAATGGCTACCATTACTAGTCAACCAATACCATCACTCTGTCAAATTCCTGATTTTTTTTAATGGTAATATTTTATAAAATTAATGATTCTAACATATTTAATATTTTATATATACATATCTAGATACCATATCATGACATTACAAGGTACGAGAACGATTGCACGTGATGTATGTACTCCTATTGAAGGACCTCAAATACAGAAGAAAAAGACCGAAGAAAAAGACTTTATATATAGAGGGACAATGAAAAAAATACAGAGTGAATTTCACAAGTCGAATGCATAAGGAAGAAACTACTAAAGAACAATGAAGAAATTTTTTTCATGAACATTCACATTGAACCCTAAAAACTACAAGAAGATCGTTTCAGGAAAAACAACATGAGGTTGCCTTTTATGTTTCATAAACATTCAATCAACTCAAGAAGCGGAACACACAATTCCTGAAAGCTAGTACCTTGAGAAGAGAAACTCAGTATTGAAGCCATCTTCCAGAGATAGACTCAGGATTCAATTTCTTCTTGGAGTCAATAGATGAACTAAAAAAACATTGAGCTTTATAAACTACATCTCATCATAATTTCTCTATTGTGTTACTTACTTTTTATATTTCTGGGATGTGTGTCTGCCTACTTCACACACTATCTCATATGCTAGAACTGGAGGATATTGAATATGCATACATCAAACCTCACATACATATTGTTCCCACTAACACTGTGGAAGAGACTGTGCATGGTCTGTGTGGTTTATCTTTTACATGAAGAACATTGCTATATCGTGTGAACACTGGTTAGTTTGTGAAAACTGTTTTAAAGCCTGATACATGTTGTTTATCAAGTTTAATGCTAATATAAAATGCTTGGTTGAAGGTGATCACCAAGTGGGGAGGATTATGTCTTGGTTTGAGATAGAACTTCCTGATTATATTATTGTGTTAATCCTCATATAATCTGTTATATATTAACTGGTGCTTAGATTTTTCAAAGATAGAAAAATGTATTTACATTCAAACTGATAGTTTTTATTGGTTAGTGTGTATATATGATTAGTTCAATAAACATGTTTAAACAATTGAATTAGTGGTTGCATTGATTCAACTAAGGACTAATCAACCTTAGAAAAAAAATTACCAATAAAATATTTATATCTCTACTGCTTTAATTGACTGGGCGGTTTTAAATTTGGGATTTTAATAACAATGTTTTTACCATAATTTTTAATTGGAACTCAATTCACCTCCCTCTTGAGTATCCACTATGACCAACATTTGGTATCAGAGGAAGGTTTAGTATGTTTTTCTACTACCTGAACTATTGTGAAGCCTACAAAATTCATTAACTATTATTTTAGTTTCATCTTAAAAAGCATTAAAATTTTTCCATATCTAAATTCACAGTTCGTTAAATTATAATTAACATGGAAAATATATTGGAGGGTGCTTCTACTAACATTCCACCTTTCATTAATGGTAATAAATACTCTCACTAGAAATTAAAAACAAAAATGAATCTAGGGAGAATGAGACATGAAATCTAGGACATAATTTAAAAGCATCATGTATTTCTTGGTACTACTAGGGATACATGGTCTCAGTTGACAAAATAAACATATAATAAAAATTGTAATGAAATGAATTCCTTGTACTATTCTCTTTGTGATGATGAATTCCATAGAATATCTTCTTATAAAACTGCATATGAAATTTGGGATACTTAACCTATTTCTAATGAGATAACAACCAATGTTAATTAAATGATATTACGTAAATACACTCTTAAATATAATAATTTTATAATTAAGTTGGATGAACCTATCTCTGAAATGTATCTCAGGTTCAATGAAACAGTGAACACCGTGAGCCAGCATGGAAGACCAGTCGACAACAAAGACCAAATTATGAGACTGCTTCGATGCCTACCTGACGGATGGATGAGAACTTCTATTTCAATTCCAAAATCTTGTGACATAAGTAAGATACCAGTAAAGGAACTAATCGGCATGCATATGTGGTATGAATAAGAGAATAAGATGAATTAATAAGTAGATGAAGAGTGAAGGAAGAAGTTTGTAGCATTCAAGACTACTACCACAAAAAGTATAGTAAAAAAAAGATCATGTTCCTGTAGATACATCCACAAGTGAAGACTCATACTTTAATAATGATGATGAGATAGATCCTCTAGAAAGAAGGTTCAAAAAGTTCTACCGGAAGAAGAAATTCATTAGGAAGTCAAACTGCAAGGGAATGTTTGACAGTAAAGTACAATGGATGAAAGACATAATATGGAATGACAACTCAAATGAAATATCCTGATATGAGTGAAAGTGAAAAGGTAATGTGATGGAATACTATCCCAATATAAAATTTAAGAAGAAATATGAAGATAAGGTAAATGATTACAAAATGTCTATGAAAGCTACTTGTATTGATTCAAAAGATAGCTCTAATGGATCTTATGCTTCTTATATTGAACAGAACAATCATGCCAACTTATTTTTCATGACAGAAACATATGAGGTGACAATTAATTCTCCTATACATAGTGCCAATTATTCTGGGAATAAGAGTGAGTCACATAATGATAAAAATATAACCAAGGATGAATTATTTGAATACTGTGAAATGCTTGAGGATAACTTTATTGAGCTCAAGGACAAAAATAAATCATTAAAGAGACAACATGATTTAATTGAAAATTATATATATGGTTTGGATATTGAAAATAAATAAAGTTCCCACCAGTTAAAAGAAAATAATAATCTCAAATTATCCAATGGGAAATTAAAGATAGGTCTTTAGAAATTTACTACCGTTAGAAATACCTTGACTAAGTTTCTAGGAAAACAGATTACCCAAAAATATACAACTGGTCTATGATATCAACCAGGAGAGAGAATGATGATTGAAACTAAATTTATTCCAAAATATGGACAATTCCCAACTTGTTCAATTTCTGGACCATTTCATGAAGAAATTTCTCTAAACGACTAAACAAATTTTTTATGTATCAATAGATTTCTGTTGATTATAGGAAATATGTGAGACTAGTATGGGTACCCAATGTTTTACATGAAAACCTCACCGGACCCATGAAAATCTAGGTATCATAGTTACACTACACTTAATCTGTTTTGAATGAAAATTGTCTAAAGAGTTCTTGTAGAACTCGGTGGTACTTAGATAGTGGATGTTAAAGAAATATGAAAGGAGACTACTCATGCATTAGGAGCCTAAAAATGTTTATAGAGGAAATGTAACATTTGGTGATAATGTTAAAAGTATGATCATCAGCTTAGGAAATATTGGTAACCCTAAAGTTGTATTAATTGAAAAAGTACGTTTTGTTGATGGGATAGAATACAATCTGCCGAGTATCTCTCAGTTGGGTTAATATGGTTTTAATTTCATATTTTAAATTTATGAATGCAATTTTTTTAATTCTAAAAATTATTAAATATTTATTGCTCTTAGAAATGAGAGTCTATATGCTGTTGATTTATATTCTTTATTTAAGCAAAATGTTTATGCTTTAAATGTGATTCATAAGAAATCCTAGTTGTGGCATAGAATACTAGGACACTAAAATGTGTACTCACAGAGGAAACTGATTAAGAAGGTTTAGTTAGAGACCTACCCAAATTAGAGTTCCTCTAATAAATGTGTGTAATCCTTGTCAAAATGTAAAACAACACAATGTTTTGTTCAAAAAGTAGAAATAATTTTCTACTTATCAACAACTTGAGTTGGTTCACATGGACATGTTTGGACAATAAAAGTGTCAAGTTTAAATGGGGATAACTATGTTTATGTTCTAGTATATTATTTTTCTAGGAACACTTCGGTAAACTTTCTAGCTCACAAAAGTGAAACTTGTTCTTATTTTATCAAATACTCCATGACTGTAGAAAATATTAGTAGACAAAGAATTAATACCTTGATATGTGAGCATGGCCGTGAGTTTGATATTCAAGAGTTTGAATCTTATTTCTCACATAATGGCTATAGAAACAATTTCTCTTCTCCTAGAACACTTCAACAAAATGGTTTCATGGAAAGACGAAATTGGAAACTTCAAGATATTTCTCAGACTATGCTTAGTGTGTATAATCTAACAATTTATTTTTGGTCTGAAGCTATAAGAACAGCTTGTTATACCATCAATATAGACATAATTAGACCCGATTTTAAGAGGACCCCTTATGAACATTGAAGAAATATGAATCCTAAGGTAATATAATTTAGAGTTTTTGGCCGAAAATTAATTATTCTTAACACAATGGACAATCTTGAAAAGTTTTCCTCAAAAAGTGATGATGGAATTTTCCTACATTACTCAATAATGAGTAAATCCTATGGAGTATTCAATATGAAAACCAAATGTGTGGAAGAGTCATTTCATGTCAAATTTAATGAGACAGATCCACAAGAACCCAAAACCTCTCTTCAATATCATTAGGAAGATATGTCAACTATGGACCTTTATGATAATGATAGTGAACACCGTGTAAGTGTAACCTGTTCTAGGAATCTTCCAGAATCTAAATCTATTAAGTCCGAACCTATAAACAACCATGGGGAGTTTATTTCAACTCTTTCTATAGGTAATAAAACTCTCAAGAATCATCCTTTAGATGATATTGTAGGTGATTTAAATAGAGGGAAACAAACCAGAGATTCTCTGAGAATCCAGGTTGAACGTCAATCTTTTCTTTCATAGAATGAACCCAAAATATCAATGATACTATCATCGGGGAATTATGGGTGATGGATATCCAAGAATAATTAAATAAATTTTAAAGAAACAAAGTCTGGGAAGTAGTTGAAAGTCCTAATGAAACATTGACAATAGACTGTAAAAGGGTTTTTTGGAAAAAATATGATGAGTCCGGAAATATAGTTAGAAACATTGCTAGGTTAGTTGCATAAGGATATATTCAAGATGGTGGAATAGACTATGATGAGACCATTTCACCTATATCTAGGTTAGAGGCCATTATGATTCTACTTTCTTTTATTGTTCATCTAAATTTTAAACATCATCAAATTGATGTTAAATGTTCATTTCTAAATGGGTACATAGTTGAAGATGTGTTTTTTGAACAACCCCTGGGATTTAGAAATCCCTGTGTTCCAAATCGTGTTTTTAAACTCTCAAATGATTTATACGGTTTAAAGCATGTTACAAGAGCTTGGTATGATTGGCTCATCATTTTTCTTATTTCAAAAAGTTTTATGAAAGGAATAGTTGATCCTACTCTCTTCATTAAAATAATTTTTAAAGATGTTTTGACAGTAAAATATTTTGTAGATGATATAATATTTGGATCTTCAAAAAATTCTTTATGTACTAATTTTTCATAAATAATGCCGAATGAATTAGAAAAGAGTTTAATGGGGGATTTCCTAGAAGGGAGACGATCCAAAGGGGAAGTGATAAGGAAACTATTGAAGAAGAAGGGACTAAAATTGTCTTAAGAGAAGTTAGAGATACCTCATATGAGGATGGTGACTCTAAATCAAGTCATGCTAACTGTGAGATAGCTACTGCTGAAAATAAAGAGGATTTTCTATGTCATATTCCTTTAATAAGACATACAGAAAGGGTAGAGAGTAGTGATGAAGAAGTTGCTGATTCAGTTGAAGCTGGACTTGTTCTAGAAGTTTTTGAATATTCTATGGAGGAAGTGGTTGTGAACCTCCTATTGATGAAGTTGATCAATGAGGTCAGATGGAGATAGATGTGGTTGTTCAGGAAAATGCTCCAAGTGAGGCAGAGGAACTTGTTTCAACATGATAAATTGTTGTTGCTAATGAGATAGAGGACTGGACAAAAGATCCTGGATTTGTGGTTTTAGGCCCAGATTATGGAGACTCTGAAGATGAAAAACCTATCAAAAACCCTCAGATTCCTACTTTCTCAGAAACTAACATTGTGCAGCCAGTGGTTTTGTTACCTCAAGAATATGTAAAGAAGGATGAATTTGATTCCTTGATATCTAACCTGAAGAGGTATATTGACCAGAAAAACACTGAGATAGCGAGAACAATCGCTCGCAATCATGAACTCATGATATCTGCAGTGGGAAGGATAGTCTCTACCTCTCAAACAGCTATGATACATGAGGTCAAGGAATGCCATAATCATGTATGTTATTTGGAAATTCTATGGAAATAATGAAATATACTATTTTTAGTTAAGATTCAAATATGGAATCATGATCTCAGGTGGTGAGATACATTAGATATTTTTAAGGTTTGGTTCAGAAAATGGTAACAGTGTTTGAGGATTTTAAGAAGTCTACAGAAATACAAGTGAAAGGCCAAGATGATGATGTAAAAAGGATGATTAGTGGGCTGACCAAATCATTTAATTAGACTATGGATTTCTCCATGGCTCTCGTGGGTTCATCTGCTTCCACTTTAGACACTCCTCCGGTTGACAATGAAGCTTTAAAAACCGTTGTTAGAGAATAATTGGAAGAGTTCTCTAGTGCTAATACCTCAAACTCTCAGGTCATTTCCACCACCAGTGAAATTCATAAACATCTAGGAAATTATTTGTGGGAATCTACTCATGACCAGAAGGACATCAAGAATCATGGTGACTTCAATTACAAATTGGTTTACACTATGAATCAGATTGATGGCCACTTCATGTTACTGTCGGAGAGCATGAGTATTCCACCTGTCACTCAGAAATTTAAATATAATGTGATAACGTTTCAAGAGATATTACTTCGTTGGAGAAATTCATAGAGAATAAGGATGATTTTATTTCTAGTATGGAAAAAGGGGAAATCATTCTTATGGACTTTAGGAATCTTCTCTTGCCTATACTTCATGTGGACTGCACTCCCATCAATGTTCCTCCTGCTTTGCCTACTTCTTAAACTGCCTCACGTTCCACCAGTACTGCTCCTTTGATGACTTCTGGCCAGGCCATCACATGTTTGAACCCAATGATTCCTTATAGATCTACTCACTAGAGGTATACTGATGCCTTGGTGGATACTTCTCCTATACTAATTAATTCCATTCCTTGGCTTATCCCTCCACATTCAGAACCTGCCTCCTCAGCTTTCAAGTACAAAGCTCCAATGGACATCTCTGATCTAGATTGAGTGTGGACTATCATATGTGATAGGGATTGGTGTATTTATTTTTGTATATTGTACTCCTGTTTTATTAATAAAGACCCTCCCTTTTTATTATATTGGTTATACACCCTTTTTTTAATCACAAACGGGGAGAAGATATTCATGGGTGATAAAATAATCAAAACATGAATTATATTAGGGGAAGAAGTGTTTATATGAGTTTTTACATGTTCTGACATAAATATAGCATTCTCCAAAATATTTTTATTCTCTCACATCACTGATGGAATTAGAAGATGTGTTTAACCAAGACTCAAAACCCTTAAATCTAAAGAATCATTGACATGATATGAGATTATCAAAAAGGGGGAGATTATTGGACTCACCTATTTTGATAATCCCAAATCCTGATTGATAATCCCAAATCATGTTTTCATTTAAGTGATATCCATGTTTTCATTCTATGATAATTATGGTTCATTAATGTTTAATGATTCTATAGATTAATATTAATATAATCTCAATCTCACTACGTGATTGGTTAAGCATACAGTGTAGAATTTATCTTAGTACAACGCCACTGATAAAAGGTCACTGAAACAAGGCCACTGATAGAAGGTCACTGATACAAAGGTAACTGATACAAGGTTACTGATACATGGTCACCATTACAAGGTCACCAATGCAAGCATATTATTGAAGGTCAACACTGATGGTTACCTATGGAAGGTTACAGTTGTAGGTTGCCAATGTGAACCTACTATTGAAGACTACCGAACAAATGCTACTGTTACCAGTCTAATGATACCCTCACATTGTAAAATTCATGACATTTTTCTAACAGTCGTATTTTATAACATTAATTCTTATGAATTAATTAATATTTGTTGTAGACATACGTGAAGACAATATCTTGACAGTACGAGGTATGAGGGAAATTTCACATGATTTATGTACTCCTATTTTCAGACATCCAATACAAAAGAAAAAGGCCAACGAAAAAGATGATATAAATAGAGGCACAAGGAAAAACAAAAATACAAAGTGATGTTCAAAAGTCGATGTCAT
The DNA here is from genome assembly GCA_963277665.1 of Viscum album. Classification (NCBI taxonomy): domain Eukaryota; kingdom Viridiplantae; phylum Streptophyta; class Magnoliopsida; order Santalales; family Viscaceae; genus Viscum; species Viscum album. The sequence goes on from OY728151.1 coordinate 1,470,352,665, forward strand.
AAGGAATAAACTACTAAAGAACAAGAGAGAACCTTTTTTAAGCACCTTCACTGTGAACCCGTGAAACAACAACAAGATCATTTCATGAAAAAAAAACATGAGGGTGCCTTCTCTGTTTCATAGACTTTCAATAAACTCATGAAGCAGGTCACTCAATTCCTAAAAGCGAGTACCTAGAGTTTCGAAACATTATTTTGAAAACAACATCCCGAGATAGACTCAAGCTTCAAATTCTTCAAAGAGCTGAACTGCAAACACATAGAGCCTTCTAAACTCTATCTCATCATAATTTCTCTATTTTGTTTATTCTTTTTTACATTTCTGAGAAGTCTGTCTGCTTCCTTCACACACTATCTCTTGTGATAGAACTGGAGGATATTGAATATCCTTACATCAATCCTTACTTAAAATTTTTTCCCATGTAAAACAACAGAATAGACCGTGTGTGGTCTGTGTTGTGTTTCACTCTCATGAAGAATAGTGGTAAAGGGTGTGAACCTTGGACAGTTTGTGAAAACGGTTGTAAAGCCCGATACAGGTTGTGTATCAAGTTTATTGCTGATATAAAATGCTTGGTGGATGGTGTTCACCAAGTGGACAGGATTAGGTCTTAGTTTGAGACTGAACCTCTGGTTTATATTGTTGTGCTAATCCTTATATACTCTAATTTATTTTATCTGTGGCTTATACTTTTCAAAGATAGTAACCTGTTTTTACATTCACTCTTATAGTTAGTTTTGGTTAGTGTGTATATATGCTAAATTCGGTAAACCTGTTTCAAAAGTTGAATTAGTGGTTGCATTGATTCATCAAAGGACTAATAAACCTTATAGAAACTTATTGACCAATTAAACATTTATATCTCTACTTCCTTAATTGATTGGGCTGTTTTAAATTGGGGATATTAATAATAATGTTTTTTAACAGAAATTTTAATTGGTACTCAATTCACCCTCCTCTTTGGTATCCACTCTGCCCAACAGATAAATTTTTATTTTCAAATATTTTCAATTATGTTTATGACAATTAATATTATGAAATTTAATTAAAATTAACTACAACGTTTAAGGTAAAACAAGATCACTAAGTAGAAAAATATTAATCATATGGTATAAAAATATCCCTACACATTTCAAAAATACATTTCCTATGCATATTTCATCCTCAACCCTTCATTTCTAGAATTATTGATGTTATGGAATCCACTTAATAGGTAAAAATGTAGGGCTCATGCAATTATTTAAAAAGATTTCAACTATTTCCTCTACATCCACTTATAAAAGGAACTCACCCTCCTCCTTTATTCCAACATATCAAACACTTTGGATATTCCAAAACCTACCCAAATTAATCACCCAAAATCTCTCATCTCATTCTATAATTCTAAATTTATGAAAAATGAAATCCAAGTAATCTCATTGGTGAAAATGAAAATGAGTTACCCGAAAATGAGGTATCATTCTTCAATAATAACTGTTTTTCTATCTTTATCTCACCCTTAAATTATTAGTATCCCATGGTTATTAAATAAAAATAGTTCCAAAAATATACTAATTTGTTTTTATGTTATTCTCTTTACCAAATCCTTTAATCAATTTCCTCAAATTGGATATGTGATCATAGTTCTAGTGTGCGATGCAATACAACTTCACGAACTAATGTCATTCGTTTTTCCATTAACACCCATCATGTTTGAGAATAATGATGAAATTACTTTTTTTATGATTTATATGATATTAGTAATGTTATTACAATTCTTCCTTTTTGTATAACATATACCTTGATGCTTTCCATTTTTTGTAAAACGATAACAACGATGGTTGACATATGGACTACCACTTTCCCAAAGCGATGTGATTCATTCACTATTTATAAGGAACATATTTAGGTTTTTTTAATAAAAATATATTATATATATTTAATTTGTATGATATTAATTAAATAATTATCTATATTGACATGTAAATTATCATTTTTTCCCATTTCACACACAGAAAAAGTTATAATGTCATTCGTGGACGCGGGGACTACTTCTTCCTCAAAGCGATGTGATTCGTAATTTTTTATCACCACACACAATAATGATATATATATATAAGTATGTATAATTATATTTTATCATATTTATGATATAATGGTCATTTTCAAATGTAAATGTAATTTAAGTTCACTCTATAATTATCATTGAAAACCTGGAATGTTAATCATGTATATGTACAGTCTACTGTTTCCATGACCATAACATTGGTTCATTTTTCATGAAGATCATTACTGTTTGATTTTAAAATAATAATTGAAGATGAAATTTGTTAATTATTTCACATCATTCATTTTGGATATGTTTAAATAAATATATTTTTTACCATAGTTGACCTATCAATGTCATTTTTGACACATATGGAGAATATGTTCGAAAAATATGACTTAAAATTTATTAATTATGTTATTGTATATAAAATTTTAAAAATTGAAAAAAAAAGTAATAATAAACTCATAATTTTATTTCTAATAAGTATATAATTGAATTAATTTTATTATTAAGGAATATAAAAGACACATGTGACAAGTCAGACATAATAGTGATACAAAATGGGCTCTAAGCCCATGGGCTTCCTGGGGATAGGACAAAATCAAGGATTAAAGTGCCTAAATATTCTGACAATTAAAATCGCGAGTCAATAAGGGTTGAGCCTACATTATTACAGGTAAAGGAGGGTTGATTTCGTAGAGGTACAAGATTAAACACGTGCCTAAGCAGGTTTTTTTGTGTTATATTCTTAATGTTTATATTTTTTAATAATAAAATCATGATTAAACAATGATATATGATTTCATAACATAATATTCATACAAATTCACCATTAATTCAAATGTCAACTATAAATAAATATATATTTATTGTTTTTAATATGATATCATAATATTTACATTGTAATTATTCACTATATCCACATTGAGTGTCCACCCACCTCTCTAAAAATGGATCTCATCTCCCCGACACCTGGTTTCAATTATAAGAGTTATTTCAATCATAATAATATTTGTAATGATTTAATTTCATTTTTATTTATTTCTATTTTTTTATTCATAAAATAGGAATGGACTTCATGTAAACCCAAATATCCTCCTCTGAAATAGGTTGTTTCCTGGTGAGTCTTCATTCATTCAAAAGTGCATCCATTTGAATTCACACACAAAAAACATCGTCATTCATCAACCCTCACTGATCACTCAACAATATTACATTGAAAAAAATATCCACCACATTGGTGTCACCTCATTCAAAAATTAATACATTGGAAATTGTTCCATTGCATCCCTTAAAACTCTAACTATTTTCAATCCATACATCTCCCCACAACTACAACTAATAATGAGAAAGAAAACAATATATAAATGATTATAAATAATATATAATTTTATTTAAAAATCATGGAACTAGTGGGTTTATGTGGATTGGGCTGGGCTTGAAATTTTTTCTTTTCATTATATATATGTTGTTGCAGACAAACCCACATGGGCTCAAACCAGTTTGAGCTTGGCCAGCCCTGGACCGACCCACCCATTTTTCATTATTACCTCTTATTGTTTTGAAATAATATTAAACCCAACTTTAATTTTTTATTTTGTTTATAAGTATAAAACAATTCAATTGGATGTATGGCCTGCCCAAATGATCTGAAAAAGTTGTTTGTAATGGTGTGACTCCCTTTTAAAACATCGACCAGGGGGAAAAACAAACCAAATGACGTTGAAATTTCATAAAATCCAAAGTCCACTATTTTACAGTGATATGTGAAATGGTAGAGTATATAAAATTTTAATTCGAGGTTAGATTTTCTAAGGATGAAAAAACATTAATTTATGGTTTTAAAAAACTAAAACCTATGTTTAACGTCCAAATCCATTGAAAATGACCTTGGAATGATGTAGAATAAAAGTAAAATAGTTTTTGTCTTATTTGGTTATGCATATAAGTTGAAATAACATAAATTAGATGTGTTATCAACCTGGAATGAACAAAAAATTTGTTTTTAAATGTTTCACTCCCTTTGAAAACACGTGTCATGGGATTAAAACCATAAAAAAACTACAAATACTATGAAATCATATGAAAGAAAATATAAAATTAATTATAAAATGGTGCAGACGAGTTAACACCAATTTGAGATTCTTTTTCTCTTATGATGATTAGAAACACACATTTAATATTTTAAAACACTAAAATGTGTGTTAACAAGTGATATCCATAGAAAACAACCCCAGAATGATGTTCAATCAGAGAAAAATTATCTCCATGTTGTTTTTAATGTGTATCGGTAGATGAAATGTCACTCAGATATGTGGTATACTTTGAATGATTGAATATGTAGTTTTTAATTTTTTTGATGCCATTTTAAAACATGCATCATGTGGTAATAACCAAGCAAAAGGCATCTGAATGATGTGTAATGAGATGATAATAAATACAATGTAATTTATTGAATTTTAGAGTAGACGAAACACCAATTCATGTTTTTTTCTTTATGATGACTAAATACACTTTTTTATTATTTTAAAAAAAATCATGAATTTTTGTGTTATATCAATATAAAATAACCATGGAATGGTTTGAAATCAATTGAAAATATCTTTGAAAAAAAAATTAACTTGTACTAGTAAACTGAATGCCAATCATAAGTGTTTTCTATACGAAAAGGATGAATAAATATTTTATAAAGGTTTTATTCCCTTTATATATGTCTGTCTTGGGTGTCAAAACCAAATGATCAACATCAAAATAACATTAAATTAGATGAAAAAAACAATACAATAAATATTTTGATATTGGAGTATATTGACTGATAATTTGAGATTTTTTTCTCCAAACCAATTTTAAATACTTATTTAATAATTTAAGACACTAAAATATGAATTTATTGATAAAATTCATCGAAAAAACCATATTATAATTTGAAAACATCAAAAAAATTATTCATGTTATTTGTGATGTGTAAGAGTACAAGGAAAGTAAATTGGACACATAGTCTTCCTAGAAGGAACAAGTAAATTTTTTTATTATTTTAATTCCTTTAAAAAGCTGTATCATGTGGGGATAACCAATTGAACGACCTACAAATGATGAAATATTACTTAAAAACTATACAAGGATTTTGAAATTTTGTAGAAGAAGAAACAACAATAAGAGTTGTCGTTTGATGGGGTAGAAATGAAAACAAACATTTAGTGTTTTACAATCACTGAAACATGCATCTAATTGTAAAAACTATACTAAAAGACCTCATAATTTCAAAAAGAATCATAGTATAACCATGTTTGTATTATTTTTGACATTTATGAGGAGACAAAATATCTATCAGACATGTGGTCTAACTAAAATATCTGAATAATCAGTTTTAATAGGGTTTTCAGCATTAAAACATGTGCATGAGGGGTCAAAACTATCTAAAAGACCTCCAAATGATGTTAAATAAATGAAATATAATCTTATAGTGATTTTTTAAGTGGTGGAGTTGAAAAAACATCAATTCAAGGTTCGGTTATCCCATGATGATAGAAGACAATAATTTAATATTTTAAAACAGAAAAACAAGTGTCAAAAGGTAAAAATCAAAAAAAGAAAACTATGATTGATTTCAATCCATATGAAACCCATATTTGAATTATTTTTCATGTGTATGCATAAAATACACATCAATCGATTGTGTGGTTCCCCCTAAATGAATGATAATGTTTTTTTTTAATTTTTAATGTCATTTATAAACATGGAAGAGGGTGTCAATGCCAACTAAATGACCACTAAATGATGTGAAATCAAATGAATATAATTGTACATTTCATTCTGAAATGTTGATGCTGTTATAATGTCAATTCATGGTTCTCTTTTCCCTATATGGAGGAAAATGTATGTAAATTTTTTTTAAAACCAAAACACACATTGAATAGAATGATCCAAAAATAATGGAATATGAATGATGTGAAATCAAATTTCATTAGTATTTTTATTATTTGTGTCATGTAAGATTATAAAGGAAAGTAATTGGATATGTGGTCTTCCACGAATGATCAAAGAAGCAATTTTTTAAGGATTAATGAAATTTAAAATGTGGGACCATCGTCAAAACCAATCGAATGAGATCCAAAAATAGTGAAACATGAAAACAACAAAAATTCAATTATTTATGAAATAGTGGAGAAAAATTAATATTAATATGAGTTTTTGTTTTCTCATGATGGCCTGAAAAATACTTTGGTTATTTGATAACACCAAAAATGCATCTAATGGTCTTAACAATTGAAAAAACCTTATAAGTATGTGAGATAATAGTAAAACTATCATTCTATTATTTTTAATGTGTATAAGTAGAAAGAACATCAATAAGACATGTTGTCTACTTAAAACGATCAAATTATCCTTTCTTAATGGTTTTCCACCCATTAAAAAGGCATGTTGGGGAAGGTCAAAAACAACCAAATGACATTCAAATGACAATAAATATGATCGAAACAACCATAGAATTATTTTATAAATGGTGTAGTACTTGGAGAATACATCAAGGATTTTTTTATCTTCAGATGACCATTATAAAACATTTATTATTTACAAACACTTAAATTTGTGTTTAACAATTGTTTTTATAGAAAACAACATAGTAACAAAATGAAATAATAGAAAATTAAATATTGTATTGTTTTTTATGTGTATGTGTAGATGGTACGTTAATAAGATGTACAATGTTCCCATCTCAATATAATAATAAGGTTTTAATGGATTGATACCCATTAACAACATGTGTCGGGATTTCAAAACCATCTCCACGAACAAAAAATGCCAGAAAATCATAGGAAAAATCATATAGTAATTTTTTAAATGGTTGAGTAGATGGAAAATATATACGAGGTTCCATTTTTTCAAGATGACAGGAAACACACTTCTACTATTTTAAAACATCAAAATTGGTGTTTAATAATCATATCCATATAAAATTACCTTTGAATGATGTGAAATCATTGGAAAATTATATTTTTATTATTTTTTATGTGTATTAGTATATTAAATTTCAATATAGATGAATTCATTTTGAAATTACCGAATTAGATGTTTTTAACATTTTGAACTAGTTTAAAAACATGCGTTTGGTGGCCAAAATCAACCAAACGACGGGAAAATCCTATAAAATTAAAGGAATTATTTGGTAAAATTATTTATGAAATTTTGGAGTATGCATAATTGAAATATAATGTTCCATTTTATCAGGACGAATATAAACACATTTTTATTGTTTAAAAACACCAAAACATGCATTTAACGTCAAATTCATATTGAAGACCTTAGAATGAATTAAAATGATTTGAAATCTTCCTTGTTTTGATTTTTTTGTTTTCAATTAGAAAAAACATCAATAAAATGTTTTTGATAACCAAAATGACTAAATAAATAGTTTTTGATGGTAGTACAGACTCTATAAATGTGTCTCGGATCATCAAACACCACTAAACGACATTTTAATGCTACAAAAACATAAAAACAATTAATGTTATTTTTATAATGGTTGAGTAAACATAATTTCAATATGAAGTTCTGTTTTCTTTAGATGACAAAAAAATGAACATTAATTATTTTAAAAGACTAAATGTTCATTTTATAGTATGATACATAGAAAAAGTCTTTCTAATGGCATAAAATCCTAGAAAAACATATTTTTATTATCTATGATATGTATGAGTAGATAGAACATCAATTGGTCATGGGGTATCCCAATAATGAAAAAATAAATTGGTTTTAAAGGTTTGAAACCATTTAAAAATATGATTCAGGAGGTTTGAACCAACATAACATCCTTTAATTTCTATGAAATTAGATAAGAACTGAAAAAATGGTTTTTGAAATGGTGTAGATAACGGAATTACAATATCAATTTCTATTTTCTATGGATGACCACAAATGTAAATTTATTATTTTGAAACACCATAATATTATTTTAATGTCCATATCTCAAAAAAGGTTGTATAATGATGTGAAATCATAGCTAAAACAACTTTTTATTGTTATTAATGTGTTTTAGTAGAAAAAATGTCAATTGTACATCTGGTTGGTTCGAAATGAAAAAATAAGTTGTTTTTAAAGGATTGAAACACTTCAAAACGTTCATTAGCAGTCAATTTAAAATTACCAACATTAGAATATAATGAAATTATAAAAAGAACATTTTTACAGTGAATTTTGAATTGTTGGAATTGTAAAAATGTTAATACAAGGTTTCATTTAACTAGGATGACTGGAAACTAACTTTTGATTTTTTTAAAACACTAAAAAAGCATTTAATTGTTAGATCCATAGAAAAAAACCATAGAAATATCTAAAATAATAGAAAAAATATACTCTAATTATTTTTTCCATGTATGAGTGGGCGACATGTCAATTAGATTTGAGATATTCCCAAATGACTAAATAAGGAGTTTTTAATGGTTTTATGCCCTTTAAAAACGTGAATCGGGGGATCTAATCCAACTAAAAAACATATAAATGTTACGAAATCAGATGGAATTTACTATATAGTGATTTTTGAAATGATGTAGTATAGAAAAAAGCAATCATACATTTCATTATCTCAGGATGATAGAAAACATATCTTTTTGTGTCGAAATATTTTAACGGTGAAACTATTAGTGCTAGACCAAACATCCTAAAAATGATCTTAAATAATATGAATACCATATTTGAATTATTTCCCATATATTTATGTTTATAAAATTTATCTTTGACATATAGTCTTCCACAAATGAATGAATATGAATGTTTTATATGTTTCAAGCCTTTTAACAACATGAATCATGGGTCAAGATCAACCAAGAAACATTCGAATTATGTGAAATCAAGGGACTATAAAAGTATATTGATTTTTGAAATGGTGGAGTATAAAAAAATTTTAATCTGAGTATCTGTTTTCCCAGGATGAGCATAAAAACACAATTATTGTTTTAGAACAAAAAAACATGAATTTGAGGTTTATATCCCTTGAAAACAACCATCTAATGAAGTAAAATAATATGAAAATCATATTTGTGTTAATTATTATTTTTTAAAATTAGGTGAAACATTATTCGCAAATTTTGTCTTCTCCATATTATTGAATATGTAGTTTTTAAAGGTTTATGGCCATTTAAAAACAAGTTTGAGAGGATCAGAACCAACTATACGACCTATGGATGTCATGAAATTAGAAACAAAAAATTATATAGTGATTTTTGAAATAATTGAGTCGGAAAAACATCAATAGGAGTTTCCATTTTTCCACGATGATTGAAAACGTTCTATTATTATAGTAAACCACAAAATTGCTTATTTAATCATCAGATCCAAAGATAAAGAGTTCAGAATTATTTAAAATCATAAGAAGTCTATACTATTATTTTTTCATGGGTATGAGTAGAAGACACATCAATCAAAAGTACGGTCTACCTGGAATGACCAATTAAAATGTTTTTAATGTCTTGACTCCCTTTAGAAACATGCATGTGTGGATCAAAACTGATTAAAAAACTTCTAAACACCATGAAATTTGTCAAAAACCAGATAATTTTCATTTTTGAATTATTGTAGAAGAAAAAACATAAATCTGTGTTTCTTTTTTCTCAAGATGACCAAAAAATTATTATTTTTAAAAAACATTAGATTAACAAACATTTCCACAGAAAGCAACCATGGAATGATGTAAAATCATAGGAAATCCATATTTTTGTTATTTTTATTTGTGTCTGAAGATGATACATTAGTTGGATGTGTATTCTACCTAGAATGAATCAATAATTTGTTTTTAAATGTTTGATGACATTTTAAAATGTGCATCATGGGTCTTAAACAATGAAATGTTCTACAAATTCATTGAAATTGAAATCAACAATTGTAGATTGATTTTTGAAATGTTTAGTAGATGAAAAATAAATAGGAGGTTTTGTTTCCCATAGAAAGAAAAAATAAATTTTATTATTTCAAACCCCAAACCATGTGTTTATTGGTCTAATCTATATCAATAAATTTTGAAATTACATGAAATTATATGAAAATCAACTTCGTAATTTTTAAGAACTATATAAATAAATTCCATTTCAATAAAACATGTGGTATTCCAAACATGATGGAATATGAGGTTCTTAATTTTAAAAAATTATAAGAAACTATTAATATATTAATAATAAAATGACCTCAGACTATTAAACCATGTTTTAATTTAATCATTCCATTTCATTTTAATTATCATATTTTTGTAATTTTTATTCTACACTATTTTTTCCCATATTCATTTTTTCTAGATTAGGGGTGTGGGATTTAGAAGATTAACGGTCAATGGTATTTATGAGCTTGTGATTTTACATATCATAGAGAAGTTAATTGATTACTAAATAATTATTATTTTGGTTGATTTTAAATTTTTCTATATATTTTTAAAATAAATTAGCTTTAGTGATTTCCAAATGATTGTTTCTATAGGCCGCTTCAAGTTTGTCTATAGGGACATAAAAATGGAAATCAATATAGAAAATAATGAGGGTTATAAAATATTCTATATGGTTATTATTATAAGAACCATAATATTAAATGGATACCACTTTTGGATGTGAGTAAAATCATGTTTTCTCATAGTGCATGGACAAAGGTCACAATTATTTATTCACTCTTCCCTGAGTAGGATCAGTTATCATGTCCTCATCATTTGTTCATGTGATCACCTACTAATATAATAGAATATATAGGGTCATATACACCCTATATGACCCTATGGTGTGATATTTTCACTATAATGCTGAGTCACCCATTATGTTTTATATTTTATCCATGATAATATTTCAAAAAATCATTCTAGGATGAGTCTCTAAGTCAGTGTTGAAATGTGATTGTTATGGAGCCTCAAAAAATATAATAAAAAATATTTTCATTTCAGTCAGTCTATATGTGTCTATAAATAAAGGCATTTATCTCTTAAATGGGTACTCTAATGGAGAATATGAAATTATAGTTGAGTCTATAATGTGACATTAACCATAATAATGATGTACAATCATTGACCAGCTATAATATTAACATTTTTTTATTACTAAAATATAAAATAATAATATTGGGTTTTTTATTTGTCAATGGTATGTGTTTTGAAATGTTGTTGCTTGATAATTCATGTTTGCATGTTTTATTTTCCTTTGAATTGGTTGGGATGAAATTTTGGGCATTTAATTTTACCCATACATGAAGGATGTTTACATTTACATTAGTTTTTATTTAAACATACATTAGTGTTATGTTTCCCATACTCATGCTAGACCTTACTCATATGTTGGAAGAGCGTTTGAGGTATTACATATAAATGAATACTTAAGGACCCTTATCCAATGGGGGAAACTATCATTATGTAGAAGTACATGATTCACGATACACATATGAAGTGGTTGAGTGACGTTTATATAGTGGTAGAGAGACCCTTTTGTAGTATATGTGAGACCCTTAGTCAATAGGGGATCGACCCTTATGCATTTTCTAGTTGACATTTACATAGGATTGATAGTTTGTGTTTTTTTTAAAAAAGATCTATCAAATGTATCATGGATAAACATGTGTTCCAATGTAGTTGAAAGTTGTTTGGGCTATTAGGTTCTTCCATATATAAGTGGTTTTTTGGAAATATATAGTGAAAAATCGAATCATATAGATATAGAAGTCGAGAGGAATTGAGAAAGGGTAGGAGATGATATATAGATGGAGGGATTGTCTGTAAGCATAATTTTCAAACCATTCACAATTTCAGGGGAGACACATGTGTCCATGGAGAGAATGAGGATTATGAGTTTTTAAGAGTAGGACGATGATCATTTAGGGATTCAAAAAGTGATCTTGAACCTTAGTAAGATGGTTTGGTCTTTTTATTTTAATTAATATTGAAAGGGTTTTCCTTAGTCTTTTTTTTGTTCATATTCTTGAGGGTGTCATGTTTGGCCTTTGGTTACAGTGAATTCTTTCTAAAATTTCCTTATCTTTAATTTCAATTGTATGTTTCAATTTTTATAAGTTTAATCCAAATAGATGTTGTTGGGTGGTGTTCTTAAAATGGGGTGTGGACAACATTCCCAAAAATAAATAAATTATGACATGTTATTTATATTTAAAAATCTGTATTTTTAAATGGTTTCTTCATTTTTATACCAATTTCCTCAAATTACATACGATACTTTGTTTTTATCTTTCTTTTGGAATGCCATATTAGACTTGATTCATTTGGTGTTTACTATTTTCAGTGGGGTTTTATAACACTTTCTCCAACCTCAAGAGTATTATGTGTCTCTATGGTTACCTCCCCATAAAAAAATTTGTATTAGAGGGAGTGTATTTTTGTCAATGATTTATTTATTTATGGAAGGGATTCTATCACATTCGATGAAGTGAAGTCACTTTTACTGTACAGGGATCTTAAAATCAATGGTATGAAGTTGTAGCGTATGGGATAATGTTGGGGCCTATGTGGCATAGGGAAAAGAGAAAAAAAACAAAAACAAAAGAAAACAAAAGAAAGACAATATCCAGTTTAGAAACAGCCTATTCTATGAGTGTTGAAAGGCTGATCACATTTAGAGATACTACCCTAAGAAGAATCTAGGGATAGTATGACCTATATATTTTTTTTATACACTTGTTGTGATATTATCAAGGCTCTTAGAGTTTTTTTACCATCCAATATTATAACTTAGGAGTAGTGCTATATTTGAATTCTTCTACCATACTTGGATATGCTTTTTCATGTCATTTACTGGGGGCCCAGTTGGACGAGATGATGTGGGTAGGGTTGGTATTCAATTAAGTTGGGTCTTCATTGGAGACTTGTATGTTTTCTTCTTATTTTGTTCTAATGTTTTGTGTTTTCTGCTATATTTACAGATTAATTTTAGATCTACATCACATTTTTATAATTTTTATAATTCATGTTACCAATTTCCATGTATCATTTTATTTGAGAAATTGGTTACTACTCTATTTTCTAGAATGTTCTGTGGGCATGAGGGTGCTGATTAAGACCTCTGATGGTTTTTCTGTATCTTGTTATATGTATGTGATGGCGGCTCATGAAAGGGAATACATGTTTTCTATTTATTATTATTTTCATATATTTCTTTATTCAATAAAAATGTTTTAGCATTTTATATTTGTATATGTTTTGGTATAAAAACACATACGACACAATGGAACAAGATTTGCATTTGGTCAGACTAGGTTGATCAGTATTAATATTTGGGTCTCTGTTAGAGAAAATTGTATGACCCAACTTATTTGTTAGTCTAGTGTAGTATTTGAAGAATATAAATTCTCGGTGCTCTTCAATTATTTTTTATGGTGTAGATTTATTAATTTTTCTTTTTTTTATTATTAAAAATAATTTTTCTATTTTATAATGCAATATTCCTTAACAAATTGTTATATGATAATTCATGAGTGTATATTTTATTATTTTTTCAATTGGCTTGATAATAATTTTGGTTGTATTATTTTACACTTATGTTAAGGCAACATACCTTTAAATGAGTGGTTTTTTACACTTACGTATGTAGTATATCACGCATATATGTTTTTGGTTTTACCCTTACATAACAATTGTGATGTCCCAGAATATCTGTATAATTTTTTTCAATTATATGGAATTATTTTGAGATTGTGAAATCTGACGGCATGTGATTTTGGGGTCCAGAGTGCCCGTAATGATCTGTCGAAGTTTTGTTGGCTTCAATTAGCATGTGTAAGAAGTTTTCCTAAAAAAATGTAATAACTCTTAAGCATTTTCCTGGATCAGAAATCAGAGGCCACTATTGCGTTATGGATGGCGAGTTAAACCTAGGAATGAATTATGATGAGTCAGTGTAGGCCTTCAAAGAGAAAACTTGAAAATAGAATAATGGTAAATAAAATAATAAAATAAAATAATTTTATTTTTCAAATTCTTAAAACTCACAAATGGTGACTCAAATAAAAAATCAGAGACACTGACGAGCTCCAGACCGTATGCTTTATTTCGGAAGATACTAAAATTGGCTGGTGTGGGCCAATAGTTGAAATTAGCTTTTGAATATAAATAAAATAAATATGTAACAATTATATTATTGTTAAAATACATAACTTCTAAACAGTAACATGGATTGAAAATCCGAGAGGACCATTGAGTTCGTTGGGGCGTGTTCTCCTTAGACAGAGTCTAACCCTGACCGTCACGGGTCGAGGATGAACGCTATTAATTTACTGAACTTTTTTAAGGTACGTTCAAAAAACACACGAGCGGCATCTTCTATGATTTGATTCGGTGCTCGGATTAAAAATCATAGGGAAACGTTGAATCTGAAGCTCCGATATTCTCTTAGGGGAGTCATTACATTGACCATAGTAGGTATGGAGAAAAATTTACTTTTGTGGGTCTATGTAAAAGGAATAAAATAAAATAACATTAATATTTTATTTTCATTCGTAATCATCAACAGAAAAACTGAGTGTTGGACCATTGATGTGTCAAGCCATTAAATGGGTTCACCTTTTAATCTAAGTAACAACAACATTGGGGAAATTAGGAACCTTCATAATTAATGATCCCCCATTAATTCAAAATGGCGTTACATACCATCCCCCTCTCTAATTTTTTTGGAGCTTGGGGGGTGGTGACAGAATGACTTCACCAAGCAGTGAAGAGCTGACAATGTGCTGAGATACCAGACCCTTAGAAGATGAAGATGGTTCCGGATAGAAATGATGAGTGACACTGAAAACTCGAACCAGAGATCGATGATTGAGTGACATCGTTGGAGGCTAGTTACATGAATAGCTAACACCGACCCGCTTCCAAAAATGTGGGCTCTTCAATGATTCGAGGTAGGGGGAATATTTTGTTACGCAATTTAAATTATTTCCCCTTCCCTGTTCATGAATTATATGAATGACATGGGTCAACCGACTAACGGGTTTTTCCACGATTCATTCTTTTTTTCTAGAGGTTGTTGCGATGTATCTTTTTGGCGGTTTTCTTGTAGTTTATTTCATGTGATTATTAAATCCTTTATCCTCCCACATGTTTTCGAGATAACATGGAGGGAGCGGGCCTAATAATCCTGGCCCAATCCCTCTTCCACTTTGCTACACCCTTGCATTCTCCGTGGAATATCGACAGTGCGGAAACCCCGACCAGCTACGATGGGGACAACGTGCGGTCACACAGCGTAAAAGGATTCCATGACCCTAATCCAGAATGGTTGGTGGAGTTTCCAACATCAGCCAACTATGGAGGAGGTGCGGTGCACCATCGCGTGCCGCCAGTGAGCAATGGGCCGCAACTCTTCTGCCACGGTGGTTGGAGAATGTGGTTAGCTCTTCGGTTGGTCGCGGAAGGGAAGGGATGCGCGCCGCCAGTGGGCTGGAGGCCATGGCCGAAGCTACAATGGAGGAGGTAGAACTCACACCTCGGGAATGTTCTGCGGTGACTGGTCGGTGCCCACGTGGCATCACTGTTTCAAAATCCAAATTGCCTCCAGACCATTTGGGATTCTAGAGTGGAAATTCCCCCCCTTTTTCCAGTTCGGCAGACCATGGGACGCCATCCTACGGGGCACGCCTCACGATGTTGGGCCGCGCTCCCTCGTGGGTCGGGCTGCACCCACACGTGTTGGGCCGCCCCCATACGGTATTGGGTGCCCCTACTCATAGGCCATGCCACCCTCTTGTGGGCCGGTCCGGACCTCAGCTCATCCCATCGGGTCATTCCCAAACCGGGTCGAGCCGGGTCCGTCCAACCAGGTCTGATAATACTCGTGCCAAACTAGACTCAGAAATACATAAAGAGCCATATCATGAGAACTGTACATCCATTTGAAGAACCATATGTGGCATTGGGATCCTTGGATTGAGACATTACTTTTTAGATAGTCCATGAGGGTTTTGGATTATGTTGAAATATGACTGGGCTGGATCGACTCCGAATCAAACCGGGCCCTCCGCTCTAAAAAGCCAATTGCATACAGACCGTGCATCCAATTGAAATTCCCTATATTGCATTGGATCCCTTACAATTTGATGGATCATCTAGTTAATTATTTATGGGACATAGTGGCATTTGAAATATGAATGATGGGTTGAGGAATGCTTCTCTCATAATCAAGCCTGCTATGAGTAGGAATCTAGTGGATGGCGGTGAGGCGGAGGTTAGAAACTAATTATACAGAGGTTAGAACCAAGCTATCATGTGTGGGTCATCACCGATCCTATTTGGGTCATTTCATACGTGGGTCACCAAATACTGATTCTATGTGGGTCAGATCCTATGTGGGTAAGATCATGTGTGGGTCATTACAGGGGTTAGTTTCCTATTAACTCTAGGTGCATCGGATCTTGTGTGGGTCGTTGTGGGGGTTAGTAACCTATCGATCCGAGGCGGATCAAGTCCTGTGTGGGTCAGCGGGGGTTACTACCTATCGATCCTGTGTTGGTCTATCTCTGTATGGTCAGAAGTAGTTCCTCTTGACAGTATAATATGATCATGTTTCATGACTAATCTTCCATACTATATACCTCACTGATACATGGTTTGAGTAGACTCTGTTTGAGATGTGTCTGTTGCTTTGTAGATTTTTTATTGAGATCAAGATTTTTATTTTTCAATGTGGAAATATGAGAGACCTTCGGGGGTCTCAGATTCCATATTGGGTATTGGTATACCCACCCTTGCATGGGCTTCACCCGCAACATGATGTGTCATATGCAGACGATGAATAGTTTGGATGAGGTTTTAGGGTTCTAGGATCACGTGTTATGCAGAGGAGATGGGCGTACATGGAGTTCTTTGGAGACTATCTCTACCTACCCATAAGGTATTATCCTTGGTGGAATATCCATGAGCTATTTTATTTTCCAGTTAAACTTGTAATTTCTAGCTGGGCTTGTATTCCGGCCGATTTAAATTCTGCAAAATTTTTACTATAGTAGTTTAATTAATGGTGGCTTATTGTTGTGGCATTAGACTAAGTGATTATAATGTTTTCAAGGCAATTCCTTCTTGTTATAGGGATATTCCTTTTTGGTGCTACTCACCAGCCCCTGGCCTATGGAAGTTGGGCTTGGGGTTGTCACGGCATGGGCCCCGGAGGACGGGTCATGACGATGTGGTATCAGAGGAGTCCATTCTTCCGAAGAACTAGGACCCTGATATTTTAATAGTGCAATAGTGTTAAGTGTTTTGAGTGTGGTTTTCTATTCGGGGAGCCCATTACTGGGGCAGAGATCGACGTATTGATACACCAAGACCTAGAGATTTGATTTCTAGCTCCACACATGAAAACACTAGTTGTGGCTATATTATAAGTGTTTTTACCTTTTATTTAATTGAGTCAGCTCACTAGGTATATCTTATTGACCGTGGAAATTCTATTTTCTTTTATGATGAGGCCATATAGATAGACAACCACGATTCCTGAGAGAATATGTGATGACAGACCATCGAGCGATGAGGCCTATATGTAGGGCCCTCATACGACGCTATCATAATCGGGTTGTGAGCCAGTAGAACCACAACCCTTTTGGAAGCCATTCCCATCAGACCCACCAACATAGGATGAATGCCAATCGAGTGAGTTTCACATTTTTCATTAGTAGATGCCTCTGAGGTTCCGAGGCAAAACAGACCTGCAGGTGGCTTTGGACTGGCTGGAGGTTGTAGTTAGAGTTTTCTGCTTGGTTGGGATGCCAACTAACCTTATGGTGATCCTAACAGCCATTATTATTTAGGAACAACATGGAGATGGTGGAGGTTGATGTTTCTAATACACGATGATGTGACCCTCACCAGGGTGGACTTCAAGAGCCATTTTAAGGAAGAGTTTTTTCCAGCACCTCTATGATCAGTGCATATATAAGAGCTTCTGCACTTACAGTAGGGAAACATGAATGTAGACCAGTACTCAGAGAGGTTCACGGATCTCTCCTGCTACTCCACCGACAAGCTACAAGACCCTTTCATTAGGGCCCAAACCATTGAGCACAATCTTAGACAGGATATCAGGGCATCAATGGTATCACCCAACATTTCGACGCATGATGGGGTGCTAGAGTGAGTGCTTTTGGTGGATAGATTCCGAGATGAGAAAGCAACAAAAGTAAGACCCAATACTGTAAAACACGTAGCAGAGTCATATGTGTCTTTTCATAAGAATACAACATAGAAATCCAAGCATACTAGACCATCTTGTGGATGGACCCAAGTGCTTGGGTCAGTGGTGTCGAGCTCACGAATTAGAGGAGATCAGATGAGGGACCTGCAATGCAACACCTATGGTGGGTCGGGTCACATGGATCGTGACAGCCCGACCAGCCATATAGATGACCAGAAGATGGTAAAGGGACCGTCGATGTAGAGGAAGAGGGTCAAGCAAGGAGGTCTGCATGGTGGCAGACGTGTCAGAGGAGCATTCCCTACAGTAGGCGGTGGCAGTGATTCGAGGTTCTACTACCACCACCACCAGGTTATCCACCCCAACCATTGGAGGAAGGACGATGGGGACGATCTCAGTTCTAGGAAGCTGAGGCCAACAACCACTAGGCACTAGAGATGATTATAGGTACGGTCTAGGACTATTACACCCTAGAGTATGTACTTATAGACATAGTTTCAAGTCACTATTTTTTTCCATGGCCCTCATTCAGAGATTGGAGATTCTTATGGATTTTTTGGCTCGATCCTTACGGCTATTGACTCCTACGGGAGAATATTTGATTATTACACACTGGTGATAGTAGTGTGAGCATACACTAGGGGGAGAAATCTTCAGATGGGGTATCTTAGTAGTTGTGTCAAGGCATTATGACATACTCTTTGGTATGGACTGGTTATCCACAATCCTTCCTTAGATTGACTATATTTGGAACAATTTGTGTTGTTTCTGCATGTATGGGACCAGGTTTTCCTAAACCAGCAATAAAGGAACCATTGCGACATAGGATAGAGTTACCTCGAGGAGGGTGAAGCCGATCACACATCAGTTGGCTAGGATTACCCTCAGAGTAGTAGATATTGAGAGTCTGAGCTATCCTGTAGTGGTGGACCAGTATGCCGATGTATTTCCTGAGGATGTTCTAGGACTACCACCACATAGAGTGGTAAACCTTTACATTGACATGTACCCTGGGACAATACTGATATCTACACTATCATATCAGATGGCTCCTATGGAGCTTCATGAGTTACGGCTATAGTTGGTATACTTGTAGAGTAAGTGGTTCATAAAGACCAGTGTTTCTCCATGGGAAGCCCCGATTTTGTTCACCTAGAAGGCATATAGGAGTTTGAGACTCTATGTTGACTACTGAAACCTGAACCAGGTGACAGTGAAGAACAAGAATCCACTTATTAATATGGATGATCTTTTCTATCATTTGAAGGGAGCTCATCAGTTTTCAAAGATTGACCTCATACCATGCTATCATTAGCTCAGGGTGTGTGATGAGGATATGCAGAAGATGGACATCAGAGGTCGGTATAGCCACAATGATTTCTTGGTTACACAATTTGGAGTGGCCAATGCCCCATCAGTGATCATGGGACTCATGAACATGATCATCCATCCATACCTCGATAAATTTTGTGTGGTATTCAATGAAGAAATCATGATATACTCTGTGACAAAACATGATAATTCCTATCATCTTAAAATAGTTCTAGATACAATATTAGATCACCAGCTTTATGGAAATCTCTCGAAGTTAATGATCACGACACATAAGGTCAACTTTCTGGGACACATTATCTTGGAGGATAGAGTGGCAGTGGATCTGTAGAAGATAGAGTATATGATTACATGGGAGCCACTATGGAGTGTGATTGAGGTGAATAGTTTCATAGGGTTGGCTAGTTAATTCTAGAGATTTGTGCAATAATTTTCTAGATTTGTGGAACCCCTATCAGTGTTTATGAAGAATGAACAAACTTTTGTATGGACAGATAGATGCCAGATGTTTTTTTAAGAGCTGATGCAAAGACTGACGAGTGGCCTGATCCAAAGGCTACCAGAAGAGAGAGTTGGTAATGTAGTCTACTATGAAACATTAGGCATCAGACTTGGGTGTGTTCGAATGCAGGAGCTAGTAGTGATCGCTTACGGCTCATGACTGCTAGGAAACATGAACATAATTACACAACCCTTAATCTGGTGTTTGCAGGAGTGGTATTCTCCCTGATGATCTGATGAAATTACTTGATGGGAAAACATTTTATTTTCTACTATGATAATAAGAGTCTCATGTATATATTCTCACAGAAAAACCTAAACATGAGACATAAGCGATGGTTTGAGTTCCTCCTTGACTTTGACTTCGAGATAGTCTATACTACATGGAAGGGGAACGTGGTAGCATATGCACTCAGTAGATGTTCTGGTCTATAGTTACTGAGTGAGGTAATAGAGCAGCTATCCACGATATAGATATCCTTTATGGATAGTGATGGAGCATCTTAACTAATCTCTATGATAGCCAATCCCCCACTCCTTCAGCGTGTCAAGGAGGAAAAACCTGGGGACATTGAATGCAAGGCTCGACGTGCTAATAAATCCTCAATATAGGCACATGGTGGATTTTATGAAGTTGGGGAGCACATAATCCTCTTCTGAGGATTTACCATGGTATCAGTGTCTCTTCGAGAGTAGGTGTTGTGGGAGTTCCAAACATCCCCTATGGCGGTTAATCATGGAGTGGAAAAGATATACTAGGACCTCCAGCGTTAGTACTTATGGCCAGGGATGAAGGAAGTAGTGGTAGATTTTGTATCACAATTCCTCACTTTTCAGCAAATGAAGAATGCACAGAGCTGACATAAGTCTAATGCTGACCGAAGGAGGGATACCATGTCTTGCTACAAGTCTCAAATCACCGAGGTTTTTAGAAATTAGGCTAGGGTGGATAGTTATCTTCAAGGTTCATTAGACCTTTCTAGATTCTCATTATAGTGGGTGAGGTGGCATACCTTATATCTTTTTCTCCACAGATGCACATAGTGCATAATTTTTTCTATGTTTCACAGCTGAGGAGATGTGTGTATGATCGATCACACATTATCGACTATGGAATGTTGAACCTTGACGATGGGGCGACTTTTACGGAGTTCCTAGTGGAGATAGAGGATTGACATAAGCGAGTCCTTTGGGGACGGTCGATCCCTTTGGTGCAGGTTTGGTGGCAGTACAGGGACCACTAGGAGAGCACATTGGAGAAGGAGTCTCAGATTCATTCTTAGTACCCTAATTTGTTTGATTTTCATTGTTTTGGATTTTGGGGACATAAAGCTCTATATTGGGGAGAATGTGATTTCTCAAAATTTCTGTATAATTTTTTTAATTATATACACTACCTTCTAGAGATCTAAATTTGATGACATTTGATTCTATGTCCCAGAGATCCAAAAATAATCTTGCAATTTTTTTAGAATTAATTAGTGAGAATAAGCAATTTTCATGAAATAGTGGAATAACTCTTAAATGGTAACCCGGATAAAAAATTAGAGGGTACCGTTGCATTTAGGATGGCAGGTTTACCCTATGGACCACTTAAGTTTAGTCAGCACAAGCATCCTGTGAGAAAACCCAAAAATGGCATAACCATAAATAAAATGATTAAATTATTTTATTTTATTTTTCAAATACATATAACTAACGAATGATGACTCAGAATAAAAATATGATACCACTACCAAGCTTTTGTGGGTATTCTTTCTTTGGGTATATACTAACATTGGCCTGTGTGGGCCAACAGTTTAAGTTAGTTTTTGACCATAAATAAAATAATTAATTAAGAATTATTTTCTTGTTAAAATCCATAGCATCTAAATGGTAACTCAGACTCAAAATATGAGAGTACCATTGAGTTCGTTGGGGCGTGTTCTCTTTAGGCGGAGCCTAAACTAGACTGGCCTGGGTCGAGGGTGAACGATATTAATTTATTGAACTTTTTATAAGGTACATTGAGTAAAGTCACGAGCGGCATTTTCTAACTTTTGAACTAGTTCTCGGATTAAAAATATGAGGGCACCATTGAATCCACAACGCTGAGATTCCCTTAGGGGAGGCATTAGTTTGACCGCAGTATGACTATAGAAAAAGTTATTTTTTGGAGATTTTTATATGAAAGAAAACAAAATAACTTTATTGTTTTATTTTCTTTCATAACCTCCAACAAACCAGAGGAGTGTGGTACCTACTATATGTCAAGAAAGTAAATTGCTTGACACTTCAATCTAAGCAACACCATCATTATTGAAATTAGAAAGCTTACTAATTAATTATCCCACATTAATTACCAATTTTTTTAATTACCCTTCCCCTCTATTATTTAAATTGATATTGGGGGGAGGTGATGACATGGATTCACCGCGTAGCATAGTGCTGACTATGTGCTGAGATTCCAGACCCTAATATGATGGAGCCGGTTCTGGCGAGCAGTGATGAGCGACACTAAAACTCCCAACAGGAGATCGATGATCATGTAACGTCATAGGAGGCTAGTTGCAGGGATGGCGAACACCGACCCACATGAAGAAATGTGCACTCTCCAACGATTTGAGGTAGGGTGTTTATTTGTTTACACATTTTTTCAGGAGGTTGTTGCACGGTATCATTTTGGGGTTTTCTTGTTATTTAATTCGAGTGATTATTTAACCCTTTATCCTCCCACATGTGTATGAACTAACTCATAGGGAATGGGCCTAATAAACCCAGAACAGAACCTCCACCGCTTTGCTACACTAATGCATTCATTTTGGAATACCACCAGTGATGCGACACCCACCGACTATGATGGGGACAATGCACCATCATGCGCTGTAATAGGAGGATGCAAAACTAAGCTATGGCATTCAGTGGACTGGCCATCATCGGCCGACCATAGAAGAGGTGCAGTGTGGTATCGCACACTGCCGGTGAGCAAAGAGCCACGACTGATCAGTCGTAGTGGTCGGAGAAGGCGGCCAACTCATCGGTCAGCCACAGAAGGGAACAGTGGCACCTTGTCACCTGCAACATGTGAGTTGAAGGCTGCGGCCTAAGAAGCGGCAGAGGAGGTAGAACCAGCGCCTCTAGTGGGTTATACGGTGACCGAGCGATGCCCACATAGAGCTGCTGTTTTAGAAGGTGAACGACCTATAATCCATTCGAGATACTTGGGGGGAGGGAGGGGAATACCCCATGCCACCTTGACAGACCACGGGATGCCATCCAGCAGGGCGTGCCTCACGTGGCTCGGCCACATACCTAGTGGGCCACTGACAATGGGCCGGGTCACACACCCGGGAGGGTCGGGCTACCCCCTCGTATGCTAGGCCGCCCACCCGCGGGACGGGCCACCACCTCGTAGGTCAGGCCACACCCAATCATGGTCTAAGCCACCCTCTAGTAGGGTCGGGCCAGACATCAACCCAGCTCAGCCGAGTCGAACCCAAACCAAGTTGGGGTGGGTTGGTCTGACCAGTTCGGATCAGACCCTTGACCAATTGAACACATAAATACTTAAAGGGCCATATCATTAAAATTGGATGTCCGTTTGATGAAGCACCTATGTTGTTGGATCATTGGATCGAGAAAAACATTTTGAGATACCCAATTATAGTTTTGGAGAAATTTGAAATAAAACCCAGCTAGATCGACTCCAAATCCATTCGGGCCTTTGATACTAAAATGCCAATAACATACAGACCGAGCGTCTGATTGAAGGGTCATCTATTTCTTGGGAACCCATATGACGTGAAGGATCACCAGGTTATATATTTTTTGGACTTCGTGTCGGTTGAAATATGAATGATTTCATGAAGAGTAGTTTTCTCCAAATCACGAGTGCTATGAGCAGGAAATCAATGGTTGGTAGTGAGGTGGAGGTTGGAGAAAGATTATATGGAGATTATTACCAAGTGATCCTATGTGTGTCAGCGCAAATCCGGTGTGGGTATGATCCTGTGTGGGTCAGCCCTCCGTGATCCAATGTGGGTCATCTCCTACTTGTCCTATGTTGGTAAGATCCTCTGTGGGTAAATGCTCAGTTTTTATTATGTGGGTCAGCGCATACTGATCCTATGTTGGTAAGAACCTATGTGGGTCATTGTGGGGGTTAGTTGCCTCCCTACTCTAGGGGGTCGAACCCTATGTGGGTAATTTCGGGGGTGAGTTACCTATCGACTCTAGGTGGGTCAAATCTTGTGTCGGTCATTGTGGTGGTTAGTTATATATCGATCCTGGGTTGATAAGATCCTATGTGGGTCAGTGGGGGTTAGTTCCTATTGATATTTTGTGGCCCAGACTCTGTATGGTCTGAATTAGTGCCTCTTGAGAGAATATGATGATATAGCTTCATGAAAAATCATTTATAATCTATAATTCACTAATTCCTGGTTTGATCTAAGACTATGTTTGAGCTGTGTATATTTCTTTTTTGCTTTGTGAATGATATCAGGAATTGTGGTTTCTCTCTGTCTAATTTTATGAGACCTTCTGGGGTCTCGGTTTCCCTACTATGTATTGTTATATACAGCCCTGCACAGGATTCTCCTGCACCTTGTTGTGTATTATGCATAAGACGAGCAATTGTTTTGAGGTTTGAGGGAGCCAGGACCAGGTGGTACGCGGAGGAGACGGGCGGATGTGGTGTCCAGTGGAGATGATTTGTACCTATCCCCTAGGTAGGATCCCCAATGGACGATCCATGAGATATTTTATTTTCTAGCTGTACATGTACATTCTAGTTGGGATTTCATTCTGGATCCTTTAATTTCAACAAAATATTTTAATATTGAATTTTAGTTTGTGGATTCTTCTTTATTGTGTTTTTGGATTGGGTGTTTGTATAGGTTAAAAGGAAATTCCATCCTGTAATAGAGATACACCTTTTCGTTGCAAGTCCCCATCACCTGGCCTATGGAAGGCGGGCTTGGGTTCGTCACGATATGGACCCTTGGGGATGGGTTATGACAAGAATAGTGTTGGAAGTCTTACCATCATAGGAGGATTGGAATATCCTTACATAGTGGGTAGTACAACCTTTATGTAGATGGGAATGGTTCACACTACCCTTATGCATGACTAAAAACCCTCAGTCATGTGATCCTTATGATGTGGGAGTGAGATCCTTACATAATGGGGGACCCACCTTTTTGTAGTTCCGGTTTGACCATTATATAACATCATTTTTTTCAGGATTTTTTACATCAACATATTCCACAACATGTTCACTCAAACACATGTCTCAGTGTTGTTGGATGTTAATTGAATTATTTTCCTACTCTAGATTACAGTGTTAATTTAGAAGTATAGAGTGACAGAATAAAAATTTGAGATTAATAACCCAAGGAAAATTAAGTGAAGGAAGAAGTAAATTCATAGTGGTAGGGTTCATTCATTTCGCTTATTGTCGAGATCATTCATGGTTCAATGTAGGAATCTTGTTCTGGTGGAGATATAGAGGATTTCGGGTTCTGAAGAGGATGGAAAAAATCATGGTGGGATTGAATAGGTGAGTCCAACCCCATTTGAGTGGGTTTTTCCCTAGTTCTTATTTTTGTTGTAAAACTTTTTTCCATGGCCTTTTGACTACTATTCATATATATGTGAGTGTCATGTTTGGCCACTGGATAAAGTATGTTCTTGTTGAATTTATTTTATATTGAATTTTTTTATGCTTCTAATGTTTTTTGATTAATAACTATAACAATAATATTGGTGGGTTGGTGGTCTTACAAATGAGTATGACAAATGTCATCCAAAACACATAAATTCATTTAAGTTATATACCTTTCTAGCCCTTTATTTTTAAATTTTTCACTGTTTTTTCTCCTCTCTTCATAAAATTGATTCTGTACAGTGTTTTTTTTGAATTTAACTTTTAGATCAATTTTTATTTCCTTTTATATTGTGCCTGCTTTTTGGTGACACTACCTCCTATAATGGGAGTGTTTTGTGTCTCCATGGATACCTCCACATAAAAATAATAGTTTTTTATTTATTTATGATGTGTATGAGAATGAAAAATGTCAATCCTACATGTGGTCTACCCATAACCACTAAATAATCAGTTTTTAAAGGATTTATTCCAATTAAAAATGTGTTTAGGGGTTAGAACCGACTAGAAGACCTCTCAATATCACGAAATCATAGGAATATAATCGTACAATGATTTTTTAAATAGTGGAGTACACAGAATTTCAACCCAAGTTTTCGTTCAAATGGGATGTCTAGAAGCCCACTATTGTTGTTTTAAAACATCAAAACAGTATTTTAAAAGTAATATATTTGAAAGAAACATTATAGTGTTGTGAAATTGTTGGAACAAAATATTTATATTACTTGTGATGTCTATAAGTGGATGAAACATCAATCACACATGTAGTCTACTAAAAATGAAACAATAATTTATTTTTAATGGTTTGACGCCCTTTATAAATTTATGTTAAGGGGAAAACCTACTAAAATATTTCTGAATGCAATGAAATAAGAGGAATAAAACTGTATAATATTTTTTATAATGGAAGAGTAGAAAAAATGTTATTCTGATGTTATGATTTCCCCAGATGACCAGAATCATTATTTTATTATTTTAAAACACCAAAACATATTTTTATCAATCAGAACTATATCAAAAAACTTGTAATTAGCTGATTTCATAGTATAAATGTATTAATTCTATTAATTATGACTGGTAATAGTATGTAAAATTCCATTCATACATCTGTGAAGCTTGGAACGATCAAATAACTTGTTTTTAATGGATTCGCACCCTCTGAAAACATGTGTTAGAGGGTCAGAACCAACCAAATGACATCCAAATGACATGAAATAATAGTTCAACAACCGTATAGATATTTCTAAAATCGTTGAACGTATATAATATCAATCTAGGGTTCTGTTATCTTAGGAAGACCAAAAACACACTTTTATTATTTTAAGACATAAAAGTGTGTGTTTAATGGGAAGATCCATATTCAATTACCACATAATTACATGAAATCACTAAAAACCCTATATGTTGGTTATTTTTGGAATGTACGAATAAATTCAATGCCAATTGGTCATGCAGTTTTCCAGGAATGACTGAATATGTGGTTTTTAAATATTTAGTACACTTTAAAAGCATATGTTAAGGAGTCATAACTATCGGAACGACCTCTAAATGGTATATAACAATATGATAGAAACCTTAATAGTATTTTTTAAATGATGGAGTATATGAAATATCAATATGATTTTCCATTTTCTTAGGATGGCTAAAAAGAAACACTTAATTATTTTAACACGAGAATGTTCCTTTAATGTCAATTTCCAAAGTATAGAATCTCATAATTTTGTGAAATCATTGGAGAACAATTTTTTGTACAATAATTTATTTTTTTGAATATATTTATTATCAATTAGATGTATTGTATACTCAAAATTATCAAATAAAAAGTTTTAATGTTTTAACACCCTATAGAAATGTGTGTCACGGGGTCAAAACAAATCCAATGACATCAGAATAACATGAAACACACTTTTATTGTTTTAAAATAACATTTAAAAGAATGTAATGGTAAAACCCATTGAAACCAACATATTAATAATGTGACATCATAGTAAATCAAATTTTTATTATTTATGACATTTATGAGTAGATGAAACATAATTTGGATGTGTGGCCTTCCCAAAATGACCGAATAAACAATTGTAAAATGATTGAAATACTTTTAAAAAACGAATGAGGTGGTCAAGAACAACTAAATGAACAAAATATGACATAAAATAATTGTAATACAATGGTATAATTATTTTTTAAATGGGGGGGGGGTGACGAATCATCAATATGAGTATTATTCTTTCTATAATGACTAGAAACATGCATTTATTATTTAAAAACTATAGAAAATTAATTTATCTATAGGATATATTTAGAAATACATTATAATTATTTTAAATCATAGAAAACCCACCATTTTTATTATTTGTTATGTGTATCAGTAGATGACACATCAATCAGACATGTGGTATTCTCAGAATGATTGAATATGAAATTCGTAAAGGTTTAAGGACCTTTAGAAATGTGTTACTTGGTTAGAAAAGTAACCGAATTAACACTTAATGATGTGTAATTATAAAACATCTACCATTAAAAAATTTCTTAAATGGTGGATTAAATCCAAGCATTTGTTTTCACAAGATGACTAGAAACAGAAATTTTTTATTTTAAAAAATAAAAACATTATTTCAACTACTATAACTAGAGGTAATTACTTCAAAGATTCATGAAAATAATTACATATTATATTTTTATTATTTTTAATGTGTATTTGATGAAGAAGTGCCCATAAAACATGTTGTTTTCTTGAAACAACAAAATAAGCAGTTTTTTAATGTTTGACACCCTTTAAAAACATGTGTCATATGGTCAAAACGAACCGAACATGATTTGAACACTATGTAATCAGAAAAAAAAATTATTATTATTTCTTAAATGGATAAGTATAAAATACAACAATATGAGTTTTGGTATTGTCAGTATGACCAGAAACATACTTTTGATGTCTTAAAAATCCAAAAAAATTGATTAATGAACATCTCTACATTTAAAAACCTAGGAATGATGTGAAATAATAGTAAAAAAATCATTGTATTATTCGTGTTTTTTATAAAATTACAGAATATTAATCATACACTTGGCCAACCCAGAATGATGAGTTTATTTGTTTTTACAGGTTTCACTGACTATAAAAATGTGCATCAGGGTGTCAAAACCAACCAAACTTACTCTATATGATGTGAAATAAAAGTAAAATTGTATAGTGATTTTTGAAATAGTGGAGTGGATATAACATCAATCATAGGATACATTTTATTAGGATGATCATAAATACAATTTTTTGTTTTAAAACACCCTAACATGAATTTTACTGTCATATGCAAATAAAACAACCTCAAAATGATTTTAAGCCATTGAAACCCCATTTTTTTATTATTTTTAACATGTTTGAGAAGAAGAAAATGAAAAAATATATGAATTATACTTGTAATGATCAAAGAGTAAGCCATTATAAAATAAAAATTATTATAACGTATTAATATATTCAAAATAAAATATCATCAGAAAACTATACTATGTTTGATTTTAAATATTTTATTTCATTTTAATTGTTATAATTTTTTGTTTTTTAAATGCACAAATAATTTTTTAATTTTTTTTTATATTCAGTTTTTATAGATGATGGGAACATGGTTTAGATGACGACCGAATAATGTTATTTTTGATCTTATGATTATATATATCATTTGGAAATTTTATTAATATTTATGTATAGTAGTTTCTGGGGTTTTTGTAATTTTGTCTGATTTTTAAAAAAACAATACCTATAGAGACCACTAATTGGTGGCCACTATAAGGTATGACGATATCATCCTCCAAAAGGTGTTTGTTCTATTACCCCGTATACTAGTGTATGGGTACCACCAAATTGCATTCACCTTATGCAATAACAATGGTCGAAGAGAATACTCCATTTTATGGTCACTATAATGCCAAGTTGGGGTCATATTAAAGATTTTGGAGGTCACATTAAATAATTTTTCATGTTTTCAATGGGCTTGAGGTTTTTATCCCCAATATCTACTTCCATATATTGGATCTAGTATCACATTTTTATCATTTATTCATGTGATACACAACCTATGGGTTAGTATAGATAAGTTCATAGATCCCTTATAAACAATGTATGAGATGTTATATCTAAAATAATGTTACTTTATTTTTTGATGTTCTGTCATTGAATATATTTATCACAAACCAACCGAGTTACCATTGTACACTAATACCTGAGTCTATCCTTACATTGTCTAAATGGAATTCCTAATCCCCATGGGTTGGTGACTAGCCCCTGATATCAAAATGTTTCAATGGAATTGATTTTTACACAATAATGATAACATAATAAAAGAAAAACCAAATATTATTGGTATGATAAACACTCCTCAAGGAGAAAAGTACTACAAACATTAAAATATCCCAACTATAATATAATAACAACCTTTATTAACAAGTAGGTCAAAGCTCCACGGGTCACCACCGTCACTCCAGGTATCATGCTGAAGAATGCCCACTTCAACCAAGTGATAGTTTCCCTTTTTCTAGGACCTTTTATAACATAATATAGAAATTTTCGAAATAAAGGGTATGGTTTGTGCTAAACTCAAACACATTAGTGTCTCACCTAGTGTTCCACAAGAAATTTAAATAAAAATAAACCACATAATATTAATTTAAAAATAAATATATTACATGGATATTTTTTTACAGATTTTATTCGTCCATTCTTTCAAATCAGGGGATATGAAATATTTTAAAAACATGAATAAATTTATATTTCCATAAAATAGGAGGAAATGAACAAAAATAGTGAAATAATTACATTCATTCAATCATCATGTTAATGCATATCGTATAACCATTAAAAAACACTGTGTTTGGTTAGTTACATGTTCAAGGAACCTAAAATGACTTAATTGGTGATCATTCCTGTAGTGTGCACATTTCCCTTAGATCATTCCAATGGTAAAAACACACTATCAGGGAAATCATGTCGAACATCGTTTTTTATAGATTGATCATCATCAATCCTTTGATTAGGATTCAATATCCTTTCAAGAATATCCTATTCACCCACTAACTTCCCATGCTCAGATGTACTTCAATCAATTAAAAAAACATATGGAGATCAATACTTGCAAATAAATTCATCATTCAATATTCAATTTCCCATTTTTTTGTGTCCTAATATGTTTTCTTAGTTTCAAACCCAATTGATTTTTATCTAGTTAATAACTTTTAATTTCACAAAACATTTTCTGTTTTTAAATAATAAACATATTTCATATCATGAAATCATCCTCAGGAATCAATATCAAATCATTTCATCAAATCATTTCTCTATTCAGGTCATATTTTCTCAAAATCCATCATATTCATCAAAGAATTTGATGAATTATTTCCATTTTCAAAAGCACATCTTTCTAAATTTATCAAATCATGGTTTAAATTAATTTTCAAACTCATTTCAAATGAATAAAAAAAAGTTAACACACACACATATATATATAAAATAAAAAAACACACTCATTTAAATTTCAACAATAATCAATCAAACAAATGTAATAGGCACAACAGATGAAATTCAAAGGTGAGGAAGATCAATTAGGGGTCCTGATAATCCCATCCCATATTATCAAACATTGAATCCATGAACTTCATTAGGATTCATCACTCCAAAAAAGTGTAAATAATGTGAAATAGTGGATTCTAGATGCAGAATACTCACATACTAGAGAGGGATCATTCACATCAATCAGTGCATCGATCCAGAAAAATAGGTGAGGGGGGCCTCTATAGGGAGCCTCTAAATACAAATGGTTCAAGTGGGAGAATTGAGAAAATTTTGGATTTTAAAATGATATTTAGGGATTTTAAAGTCTGTAATAACAAAGATCATTCTACTGCATCCCATATACATAGTATAGAAATGGTAAAACAACCTTGATCACTACAATGTTCATCACACTATACCACAACCATCTAAAGCTAACTAGATTCCTAAAAACTTGTGAAGTCTAAGCTTAGATAAAATTTACCCTAGGTGATCCCCTGATGGAACCCCCACACTACACCGTAACTATACCCAATTATGTAGTAGCATTAAAATGTACAACCTAGGGATACACACCGCAGCTAACCACCACACCGTGTAGCCAAACAACGAGAAGTTAGATTTTCTACAGCCCAATCTGCATGTTGTAGCTATGTAAACATTAGAAGTAGTTCTGAAAATTGTTCTCTGGGGATCCACAACCAAGCCATACACCTTTTTTTGTAGTATTACCCATCCTCATAATCCCCTACTACATAGCCTGATGGTTCCCATCACATCAATTGATTCCCCACATCACAACCCTACCAACACTGTGCCACCTATTGTAGGAAACAAGATTTTTTCCCAAAAACTGATCAACACTCTATATAACATCCAAAAAATAGGGAAATAATAAATAATGATTGTATTAAATAAAATTTTTAAAGGTATGTTACAACCTCCAAAACATAAACTATTTCAATCCCATAAATTCCATCATGAACAATCAATAATGAAAAAGTGAGGCCACTTCATTCTAATACGTTCCTTAAGCTCCCAAATATCATTTGAATCAGAACCATGGTAAAATATCATAAATACCAATGATATAGGCATCTCATAAAGAACCTTGGCCTCATAATCAACAATCCTAGCTGGTTTCTTAGTCAAAAATAATGGGGATCCGTGTCATGGTCTTCCTAGGTGAAGACATGAGAAGAGTCAAAAAGATTCTTTCTAATCTGTAATACATGGAACACATTGTATATCATTGTCATCTATAGTTTCATGAAAAAATGGAAAGATAAATTTCTCACCCACTCAACAAAATCAAAAGAAACCAAAAATATTAGTGCATATTTTCCTTACATTCCAATCCATTTTTGACCAAACCATGTAGAAACACTAGAAAACATCAGGTCACCATCCAAAAAAACTAAAGGTAATCAATGGTGATATAAATAATATTTATAACAATATTCTTTCATCTAAATATTTGGAAAAATCAGCTAAATCATAATTTTCATTCTTCGAACAAAATCATTCCATCTAAGGAAGCCTCACCCATCTCCTTCCAATAGAGAGGGGATCTATAAGGCTGACCATACCAGACCTCAAAAGGATCCATTCAAATGGTGTAATAGTTAATATTACACTAATAAAATTTAATCATCCCCAAATGAACTTATTAATCTCCTTTAAATTTTAGAATGCTTTCACAGAACATGTCTTCAATAATATTTATTGCTCATTCAGTATATCCATCCATCAATGGATGACATGTCTGGAACAAACTCACCTAGGATCCAAACAACTCCTCTGGAAAAATCCAACAAAAATAAGTGAACCTAGGATCCTATTGGAAACAATGATATATTAAAATCCATCAATATAAAAATATATTTCAAATATAGAATTCTTAAATCCTTGAATTCTATTGTATTTTGGATAGGGATAAGGTGAGATTATATGGTCAGCCGGTCGATCACAGCCCAGATCACATTCTTCCCTTATGGGTTATGTGGCGACCCAATCAAAAGTTCTATATATATCTTATCCCACATCCAGGATGGCACAAGAAAAATTTGATTTAAACCTAAAATGCATTACTGTTCATCTTTGCTTACTGAAACATATAAAAATTAGAAAGAAAATCTACAATGCCTTTTCTCCTATCAACACAACATAATTTTTTCTTCATGTCATAGAACATAATTTTGGTACTCGGGTGCACTACCCACTAGGAACTATGGAAGTATCCTTTCATATATTGTTTCAAAGAAGACGGTACTATATACTACTTTTAAAAACATTTGATTCCATTAAAAGATAATGACCACTACTGATGATCTCCCCACTATAAAGAGAATCCATGCTACTAGAAAAGGAATCATCTTGTTATTGATCCTAAATAATCATCTCAAGATGAGAGGTGGTTATCTAACCACTTGTATAAATGTTTAGTCTCACTCTTTTGGAATCCCAATTGTATATGATAAAAGAGATCCAATAGCATCAACTCTTCTAATGATTCTTGTATATCCTAGGTCATAGGTATCGTGATCAATGAATTGGAAATGACATTCGCATATCCATGGGTATAGGAAATGATGACATCACTAGACTATAGGTACTCCAACCAATTACTTTTATTGTGTTTGAAATATTTTGGACAGAATATATAACCTATGCTTTTCAGGTTACAATAAATTTCAATCCTTCCCCCAAAAAGGTAACTATACAAACTCTAATGAGTGTTCATCACACTAATAAGTTTGATGTCAAGGTTAAAATAGTTCTTTTGTAGGTTTACTAATCTATCTGGAACCATATTCCACCACATGATCACACTACATGAGAAAACAGCCTAAACAAAAACCCGATGCACCATAAAACACTACATAGTCATACCCAATCTATGTAAGAGTAAATAAATTTGTATAAGAAAAAATATTCATAAAATCATCAAAAAAATTATTAATTCTTTTATCCAAAATGAAAATCAAATATTTCTTAGTGAGAGGGGTTATAGTGAATACTTATTTGAGAAATAATTCAAAAATATAAATTAATACCCTAAAAAGACCAAGAATATTCAAATATCAAAAAAATTACATTCTTTCTACAATGTCATAACAACATCCTCTTTGTCAAGATAAAATGAAATATCATTCTTTGAGATCATTTTCCCAATGAACATCACTTCTAGTATCCAGATATTAAATCTAAAAGTATTTGAATATTAATTATGATATGTTAAGATTTATAAAACTACTCTCAGATGATAGACACGATCCTCCATAGTTTGATATTAAACAAATATGTCATCCAAAAAGACTACCATGAACAAGTCATGGTATCTAACGAATATACTATTCAAAAAATTAGTAATACTATAAGATCATTGATCCGAATGAAAGGTGTAACAAGGTAATCATAATTTCCATACCTACTATTGAAATAGTTATTTAGGATGTTATATTATTTAATTAACTTTTTTTAGTAACCAAATCATAGATAAAACTCTATGATCCCTTTTTACTCATTCAATAGTCAAACACATAATCAATAATTTTATCAAAATACTTTTTTATTAATGTAACTCCACTGTGTTTTTGGTAATCAACACAAAGGTGAGGTGTCTAATAATTTTTCATTGAAAAAAGGATAGGTACCACCCAAGGTGACATACGTGAGAATATAAGGTAAATATATTAAATATCATTCAACTGACACATTAAATCTTTTAATTTAAATAGTGTCTTATGGTAAGAAGGAATATATATTGGTTATGTAACAGCTACCAATACAATAGAGGAATCAACTTTTCTTATTGATGGATAACAAGAAAGGTAAGATATAAACATGTCAAGAAACTAGATGATAATAATAGGAAGATCTCCACCCATGTTTTCTTAAACATCATCATAAGTAAATAGAGTTATCACTATACCTACCTTTGGGAGAGGAGGTTTGGCCCTAACCAGCCTCAAGTCCCATTCTCACTGAAAAAACATGGTACACACCACTAGGGGTTGTAAAAAAGACCCACCAAAGATAGATATTAGTTGAAGAATTGTTTTAAATTATTTAATCTGTCCTGAGAATTTTCTTAGTGTCAATAACTATAGAATTCCATGTGAGCACAATGTCGAATAAATAGAATACACACAAAGGGCGTAAGAGACCCCAATATATCTTTGTTCTGAGTGTTGTAGTAATACCACCATATAAGACAAAAAATCCAGAGAAAGATTTATCGATTTCCCAACATGATTTGATATGAATGAGTTAGATGTTGTAGTATGAAATAATTAAGTCTCTAAATATGATGGTATAGTGATGGTACCTCTCAAAATCACTAGATAGACATTAGTTTCCTCTAGATACTTTCCATTTCATAAAAAGGTTTATATTTTATGTGTGTGGATGAAACAACTTAGTTCATGAGGTGTCTAACTGAAATGTGGTACCTTTAAGTGATGATTAGTTTTTTCCCCAGCACTGGGTAAAAGATAAATAATATAACTTTTGTCAGTGTCCTAAATGACCATAACAACTACATATCATCAGTTCATTTTTTTGAACTCTTTTTTAAGGTCATGAATTTACACATTATAAGAATGTAAATGGGACTCTTATTAACACCACCAAAGTTCGGTATCAATATTAATACAATTATCTATAAAAATACCATTCATACATAATCATTCCATTAATGGAACTATTAGAACTATCATTGGGTGAAAAAGGAACTCCCGTCAACAATGAATAAAAAAAAGTCAAGATTATTCATCAAATATCTTTCTAAAACATCTGCATAATTAGTGATA
This sequence comes from Viscum album, assembly GCA_963277665.1. Taxonomy (NCBI): domain Eukaryota; kingdom Viridiplantae; phylum Streptophyta; class Magnoliopsida; order Santalales; family Viscaceae; genus Viscum; species Viscum album. The sequence continues at coordinate 1,470,388,672 of OY728151.1, forward strand.
TTACATATAAAAACATTATATTGAATATCAAATTGAATATCCTTCTCAAATATTTATTCCTTTATATTCTCAATCATTACTAAATCATGGGAGAACTGAACAAGTTCCTTAAAATAGTTCATTTACTAAGTCACAGTCTAATAACACACTTGGTAGTTGATAAACTCTGTAAAATTTTCTAATATTATCTACATTGGATTGAACTAATCATAAAATATGTATTTGAGTATTTCTACCCTAATTCTTCATGCTTATTCCTCATAACCACAAATCCCAAAATATCCTATTGGGCTCTTCGAGCATGATGGGAAAACATTTCTGTTATAAAGAATTGGGTTCTTCTATGAACTAAAAAATAATATTAATATTTTTAAACCAGTATTAAAAATATAGATAACCAATAAATCCTCAGAAATATAATGCCTACTAGAAATGTTACTCCTGAGTACTATCCCTAGATTCATCCCATCATTGTTCCATGGTTAGAGCCTAAATGGAAATGGGTGAAGCTACCTATCCTAAAGGCTTTAAGGCATGCACCTTTATCTCAATGAGGTTTTGATCGACTGGAGGATAATATTTCAATGGTACATCAATATCTCCTACCTCCAAGGAATTTTAAAATATTCATAGTTATACAGTACAATATAACACCAATAGGAAATAACATCAACTGCGGCACATAAGTCTTCCAATCAATAAATTGATATTGTTACATTGATTCCAATATATTGGATTCAAAGATCCCATATGGTAATGTAACCAGATCATGAGTTAAAGGTACAATAATTAATTTAAATTATTCCTCAAATACACTTTTCCAAGAAACCAATAGTGACTTAAGGTTCGATACAATGAGAGATATCAATGAATTCACTCACAACTACCTATCAAGTACTAACAATCATATTACATGTTTAACAGGACATACATGTTTGTATATCGACATCAATAAAGGTTTTTCAACCCACATCATTGATAAAACAAATTTATGATCCATACTGTATAACCTTATACATGAATGCCCAGCCTAGTCCCTATATGGATCAAATAGTGTTCATGATCCCAATGGATTGGCGACTAGCACCTAGAATCAAAAAAAGTCAAAAGTAAGAATTTTCATCACTCCTACAATTAAATTAGGTAAGATTATAAAAGGATTTCTGGTATTCCAAACACTCATCATGAATAAAATTATTCTAAATTGTCATATATCCAAAGAAAATATCTCAAAAAAAAACCATTTACAAATAGTGTAAAACAGCTCAACCGGTCAAAAACAACACTCTAGGTCCCATGATCAAGGGAACCTAATACATCCAAGTGGATCATTCCATTTTCATGGATTTTCAATAGCATAATATATAGAAGAACAAGTTAAATGATAGGGGTGATCTAAATAGCCCAGTAGCTTATCAATTAGTGTTCCATAACAGAGTTTAGAACAAATAAAATATGTCTGCACAATATTAAAATAATTGTAACAGATAGAAAAATATTTATTTCAAAAAAAATCATTGGTCATAGTTTAATTAATTTGTTTTCTTGTTTCATCATTAATTTTATAGTTTGAAAAAAAATTATAGATTTTATCAAATTCTTGACTTTTTAATTCCAAAAAAAATTCACCATTTTTTAGGAAAGAATAATTTTTTATTTAATATACATTTTATAAATAATTAATGTTTAATCCTTTAATAAAATCATTTTTTTATTTAGTAATTTTTTTTATCAAATTCCATAACATTAAACAAATAATTTGAATTATTATTTCCATTCACAAAACCATGAATTTAAAAAATTAGCATATTATGGCATATAAATGAATGGAAAATTCATTTCAAATAATGCCATAAATCAAGGAAATATAAGAATGGAATGAACTTATTGAACCTCGTACATCTATGTCACCATAATAATCAATCAAACACATGAAATTGTAACACTAAAGGAAAGTAAAAGGCATATAAGATCATCATGGATTCCCAAAAAGCGTAACACATGAGATCAATGTTCCAAACCTTGATCATCACATGGATTCATCACTCTAAAATGGGGGGATAAAAAAATAGAAGATTCCATAGGAGTTTGACTCACTTAACAGAAAGGGATTGATCACATCCATTGGTGTTTAGATCTAATAACAAAAAATTCTAGAGGGATAAAAAAACATCTCCAGAGATCCACCAAAATCTAAACGAGTTTTGTGAGAGAAATAAAGGGTGTAATTTTTTTAAAATGGGTGGATTGGATTTTATTATCTGTAAAAAATAGTTCACATAGGAGTCTCCCATGTCCATGATGATGAATGGTGAAAACAACCTATACCAAGATATAATACACATCACCATGCAACCACCACCCCCATCCAACTGTCCATTAGAAACTATGGCACAGACTGACCTCAGAACCTATTTAATATGGGTGATCTTAGGAAGCAACCCACACCACCTCATGAAAATATTCCCAAATATAATGTTACACCAAAATTCACAAACCAGGTCCACATACTATATCCATCCCTCTATGCGTTTGGGGAAATATGCCCGAACGATGTTATGCAGCAGCCCAGTCACCACAGTGTAGGTTTGATGAAATTGGAAGTGGCTGGAAAATAAGTCTTCAAGGATCCCAATAATTAAAAATTGTCTATTCCATGGTGTTACAGGACCTCAAAATCCCATACACTAAAACATTATGATCCAAACCATATCACATATTACACCACAATAAAACCCAACCACCAAAGTTCGACCAATAGTAAAAAAATCCTTTTTTAACAAACACACTATAACACTTAGATCTACAGCCAAATAATTCAGAATCAAAAAATAATGTAATTATTGTAATAATGTGGTAACAAGTAGTTATTATATTTCATAAATTCATTTCATGACGAGACCTTAAGTCAGCCAGGAAAATTGACTCCCACGGAGCGCCGAAAATAAAAAAAAATATTATATCATTTTTTTCTTTACACATATGTTTCTTAATATATGTTGTTATCTCTTAAATGGGAACATGAATAGAGAATTGAGATTGAGGCTAATATGAAAATGTGAGATTAAAAATTATAATTATGAGAATATTATTTCTATATGGTTCTATAATAAATTGAAGTTAAATATGAAGTTAAAAAAATACATTAAGAAAATAATTTGTTATACTAATTCATTCATCTAAAATTCTTCTATATAATACCTCGTTTCAATCCTTCCTATGGAGAACTCCGCCCATCATTGGAAAACCCTTGGTTCAGGGAGAGATTCATTGAATACACAATGAAATCTATGATGGGTTGAGACAACCACTATATCCATGATGTAGGAATTCGTATTTGATTTTATGACTTATTCATTATTGACAATTAATTTCTCCCTATGATCATTAACCTAATTTTTTTAAATATTATAGTGTAATAAAGGAATTTATTTTTCTATTTTTTTAAAAAAAATAATATAATGATTTTTTTAATTTATACGATCCCATGTAGTGGATCTTTTCGATTAATGATTGAAATTTTCTACATTGAGAGCTATTTAAATTCTTAATTATCTCTATGATTCAAGTGTATTATTGTGTGTCCAGTTATTGCACCAGTCACGTATCATTTTTCATTCATCATCATGTGAAAAATGACCACCACTGACCATCGCTTGGGATTGTGGATCCATTATTAGATGATTGGAAAGGATGAAATGACAATGGTTCGTAGTTGGATAAGGATGATATATAGAATCTCTATCTGATATCCCTCCTTCTCATATGGATTAAGGGTAACCGGTCCTCGGGATCATCAATGAAACGAATAAATTCATACTGGTGTGTAATGATTCAAGGAGGATATGAAGCCCATGTAGCAGTGTAGTGTAGAGGTAAACAATACTGAATTTTCTTTGATAAATGATTGGAGATGGTTGGTTGGTCTTCTGTTATACATTACACATATTTCTATTAATTAATATACCATGCACTAGTTGTAGTTTTCATCCTCACCTTAATCATCATCATCATCATCATTGTCGTCATTATTGTCATCATCGTTGTGACCACATATTTGATATGAATATTAAAAGAAAACAATGTGATATATAATTATTACTTCAGTTATATATTAACAAAAATATTAATATTATTATTATTTACTTTCTCCCAGTCTTATATTATTAATACAACCTTGAATTGGACAACCGTATGTAGATTCGCAACCTAGAAAATGATATGAATGATTAAAGACCAATATTTGACACATATTTTAGCTCATGGAATTAGATTTGAGTGCATCATCATACCATATCCCATGTATGATATGATGAAATTAATATTTGTAACAAGTTTTCAATTTTTGGTAAATGAATAGCCTACCCTACATATTTTAAAATTTATATCCCAATGGTATAATCTATTCTATCATTTGAGAATGTAGGGGATGCATGATTTTAGGTTTCAATAATTTCTTCACGTGGACAATGATGAAAATTACGAGTGTAGTGATTATAGAAATCTCATTCCCTGAATAGGGTTATGTATCATGTCCACATGCAATGTCTGTTATCACCTACCTACAATTTGGTATAATTAGGGTCAAGTATTCACCTGTGGGGTGGGGTTCATGATCCCCAGTTAGTGATTTCAACAAAATAAATAATTGTTTCCTCCATCTAGGTTCTATTACCAACCTATTTTAATTCCTATGAGGTTGGGTTTATTTTTTGGAATTTATAAAATGAGTAACATGATTGGAATGTTTAAAAATTTCACATCACTCCATCATAATATGATCATGCTTTATCGATGAAAGGGATTCCCTTTATGGATTATAGCATCGGTGTGACTATTGGATGTCTTTGTTTTAGATACATATGGATTTGTGGTTTCAGGATACTCCTAGAGGTTTCCCTCAAGGAATAGTTTGCATTTGTTTTTTAACATTAGGTAATTTGAACATCCTAGTTATTTAGGATTCCATGCTTGATACCCAGGGTGAATTTTTCACGTGGAGTGTCAGTTCCCCTCTTTCCAAATGATAGTGTTTGAAAATATTTATTAAATTAGAGCATGGAGGTTTCTTCTCCTATGAGGATGAGTATAGGTGTATCTCTTTCAGGGTTATTATACAAAGTTTTGTTTCCATTGTGATTATGAGATAGGGAGGAGTCCTCATCAATGTTCAGATGTTTTATTATAGAACCTTCATTCAATGGATATCTGTGTATAATTAATTTTCTCTGGTTATCTTAAAAGATAGTATATAGGGATATTCATAAATGATGGAGTGTGAGTTATTCCCTTTATTGTTCCCTCTAATTACTTGAGTATAGTGGTGACATGGTTTGGCCCTATTGGAGTGTGGACCCACATCATATTATCCAATTAGATTTTGGGGTGACCTACTAGGTATTTTAATACTCACACCTTCGCAATCATCATCCCAACATATGTCTTTGCTATGAATAAGATGTTTAGGTTAGTGTTATTTTATACATTAGGTTATGGAGTCCTAGAGTGATGGAGATATGGTGTCAAAATATCAATAGGGGATTGAGGAAGGACATTTCTGTGATGATGGTACGAATCACATATGGACATCCCATCAAATTATTTGAGTTTTGGGGACCACATAAATTTTTTAGTTTTATATACATTATAATATCCTTGGTGGATTTCATCTCAATTATTAGATTGGTGGATTTTTCATTGTTTTATAATGATTAGTATATGACCTCCGATGTTGTTACATTATCCTACATGGTGATAGTCACTAACAATTGGCATATTTTTGGTAGGAATGAGGTGGAACTTTTAGCTTAACGCCATCCTGGGAAAGGTACATTGGGTCAGGTCATGTCATTTACAATAGTTTTTTCTATGTAAAACTCATCATTTGTAGTCATACATAACACAGTCTGTATGGTTGTCTGTTTAATGAGAAATTATTATTTTTGGAAATATACCCCTTACTTATATTGAAATCCGTTAAATTCCCCCATATACATGTACTTAATACATATTCACCTTCGTCTACTAATTTGAATAACTACTTATTCTGTAATTCTTTATTCCCCTATGGTGTGGTATTTATCTCCTAGGTTTCATTAGAATATAATGAATCTAATTAATCTTATTTTGAAAACTCCCACATTTAAGAATCATTCAGTGTACCCCTTATTAGGGATTTTAGGTTTTCCAATATCTATTAAAATTAAATAGTAAAATTCATGACCAAAACATTTTAGCAGTTTAATCGCTCTAGATGACCTTCAATAATATACCGACTATTCCACTCTTATTGGTATTTCTTAGTATGATTATCTTTATTTTAGAAACCTTTATTAAAGGTCTGTTCCTTTCACTTATGAAACCCATGAACATTCATGTATATCCTCTGCTCACATAGTTTTGAACAATCTCTGTCTTCATCTGATCCTTTAGGAATATGTCTATATCTAGATATTTCATTCCAGTATACCTAAGAATGGAATATTGAGTCTCTATTTCCATCATCCACCTCCACCATGTTTTGTTCTTCGATCAAGACCCTTTTTAAGAGAACAGTTTTCTTGTAGACTACATTATGATAATTATCATCCAAAATCTAGAATCCAATGTTTTCATCACCATATCCCTCAAATAATCATACTTGGGAAAAAACCTCAAGAATATCCTTCTCTTTCGAATCAACATGGACATATTCCAAACATCAATTAAAATTAGTTTCGATGTGGACATATTACAAAAATATAAATGATTTCAAGTGACTAATTTACACCGGTTTACTATGACAAAACATCCCATGAATATCCCTAACCTTTAGTTCTGATGGACTGTGGATAACTAGCTACGCATCACCATAAAGACCTTTCAAGTATTTTTATTTAGACGTACCAGAGTGAAATATTTTGCAACGAGCATTTTCAATCAACATTGTGTTTATCCTTTAAACCACACAATTTTATTTTGTTATTTTGTGTATAATTTTATCTTATATGATTCCTTTCTTAAATCAATTCATCTAAAATACCCTTCCACTATATTTGCCTAGATTTTCATAAAATAATCATTTTACCTTCTATTTGTCTTAACGTTACACCATTGATTTCCTATAAATGAATTAAAAAAAACATATAACTGGTATTTCAAGAATTATAAATAGACATTCATCAGTGCATGATCATAAAAAATGTGTGTGGATCCTATATGATATAGAACTATGGATGGTCTATAGACATATGTAAGAACAGTTTATAATCGATGGATTTTGTGATTCCTTTTATTCAAATTAATTGAAACCTTCTTCTTCATCTAGAGTATGGAAGGTTCAAAAATTCTAATGTCGGTGTGATAACAATTTAGTAAACCATTATACTCTCGATACTTCATGTTGTTCTCAATAAGATTACCAAGTTTATAGTTATGCAACTCCAGATTTTCAAAAAATTTCTTTCCATCCATCATTAATCCATTTGACCTTCCATTCAGACACTATATCCCATCATTTAATCTTAATCCCTCCAATTTGGACCCACAAGTGAATTTAAATTCCCAATTATATATTTTTTCTAAATCATTCATTATCCGACTTTCCAATTAAAATAATATTTTTTGTAATCTCAAGATTTGTGGAACTTCCTTAAATTCTATAATATATCCTTTATGATTATAAATAATAGCATCACCCTTTATAATAACATACAGTGCCCCAAAATCCTACACGTTAACCTTGAGAAAATATCCAATAACTTAATTCACCATATTCCCTAGCTCTATAATTGAATGGGATGAATAACTAGGATCCATTAAACAGGATTCGGCTAAGGAATTGACACTCAATAACAAGTCACATTCATATAAATCATTTTATGGAGCATGAAATTCTAGAATATGTTTTTTTAGAGTTTCCCATATAACCCATTTTGTCCTGCATTAGATGCCTTATTTTACTATAGAGCCAACATGTGGGGCCTGGTCAAATAGTCTTACCTCTTCTCTTATCTCTATAATTATCTTAACTTTCTTCTGACTTGTCATCCAACCATGTGTCCATCATCTACATTCAATATTTAAATCATTACCAATATTTTATAGAACATCCCTTTATCTAAGATACTAATTCTAGATTTGTTTCCTAACCTCCTAAAATACTAAGTCATTCATTTTTCAAGAATTACTAATAGTAGTTTCCCTCACCTTCCAACTCCCCAATATTGATTTTAGAAAAGAAAATTCTCATAAAAATTCTGGGGAAATTATATTCATTTACTCTAGATGGTTCCTGAGTGTTTTTAAATCATTTACGTAACTAATAATTGTCTTTATTAAAAAAAGAATTCCAAAAAACCTCTATTTCTTGAAATATTTAGTCAAAGTTGTAGGGTTTTTATACATGTATGTAGGGTGTTCATCAGATCAGTTATATTTTTCTTATATTATACGTACAAGGAATCATTCCTTTCTAATGAAAAATTTATCTGTCTAAGTGTATTTTGATATAAATGATCCCATCCTACAATATCCATCTTTTATATTTTCATTCTAGTAAACAAACATGCTTTTCCAATTAGAAGAGATAGTCTTCCATATTAAAATTCCAAAAACAATATTATATTACATCAATAAATTAAAACTAAATATTACCATTTTTCTGATTCTATGCCTTACCCTAATAGAAAAATCCAACTGAATATGGGAAAAAATCAATAGATGTGTGATTAATGAAAACTGAGTATGTTGTGAGCGACCCTGGGTAATGTACCAGATCATGGATGCCACTTGTTTGGGAGAATAAGAGAAGTGAAAATCTATGATTTCACAAAAAGTTATTTAATTATAACCATGATCCATGATCCATTGGAACTTCAACCACAATACATCATGTGTAAGGGAATCCCTCCTCCAGAAAGCTTATTTAACTTGAACTTTGAATGCTAAAGGCACCCTAAATAACCAAACTATGTGTGGAAACATTTCCACAAACCAAAACATATAACTAATTAGAAAAATATTAAATGTAAAGAACACATTAATTTTAGGTGGATTGTGTATTACATTCTATATTCATAGGATAAAGTGATTTCATTTTTACTACTAATTATCTAGGTGATACAAGTGTTTACAATCACTATAAATTTAAATCAACAAATATCACTAAACATTTCAATCACAATATGCATATTGTACAATATATATTTTATAGATATGTTCATATAGTATTCTAGTATAAATAACCTATGAATTTCAAGAGGTTCTTTCTTTTGAGTTGAGATTATTTTCAAACTCTTATAGACTTCCATTGTTTGAATGTTTTTTTTAGTACAAGAAAACACTGCCCTTCCATTCAATTGATTTTCTCCTATAGTTCCTACCACTGACCTAATTAATATGTACAAAACAATTATAAATTAATAATATTTGAACAACTTACAACTTCTTGGTGTTTTGACTTCCACTAACTGAAACCTCCAAGACAACTAAGCTTCAATATCCTCTCCTTCTAGTGGATTCAAAATGGAACCTACAAATAGTCTCCACTACTCCTAAAAGCATTGGCCCTAGTTCTTGAAATCTCATCTTAAATAATGTACAATATGTATGGTTTCAAACTATAGTTGAAACATTGAACTAGGTAGAAACATCACATTCATATCATTAATCCGTTAAACTTGGGATCGTATCTCCCGCAAAACTCAAATCATTTTAATAACAATTAATAACATTTATGTACACGGGGAGAGGGGGCGTTTAATTTCCTAATGTATTAGAAGATGTTTGGTCTTAGTGAACCTATCCTTTCTTTCTAATTACATTAAATTATTTTTAGTTGTAATAATGTAAATAAAAATATAAAAATCATTATTGGGTATATTCTTGTTGGTTTTATCCTTTCATTTATTTGTATTTTACTCCATTGTATGTGTAATCCCACTTGTACATGATTCCAATTTTTTTTCCTTATCATATAATCCTTTATCAAGATTCCTTCTCCATTAAAAGGATCATCCCCATGTAATCATTTCATACATTATAGTGGTTTTTGTAAAATATCTTAAGCATACTTCGTGTTTTTCTTACATGAAATACATGAGTTCCATATAAGAAATATTTTTCCTTGATTAATATTTCTTCATTATCTCACTATTATTTCTCGTAGTTAAAGAATATTTTTTATTTTCCATCCATTATTATTTTCATTCCATCAAAGAGTGTTATTGTGAGTAAACCAATTTAGCTTATTGGTGTACCATTTATTAATCCCCATCATATTTTATTAAGATGGTAAACCTACTTTTAGAACAACATGATTTCTCCTAATTTTTTTTATTCATACTTGTCATAATAACTAGAGGTTTTATTTTGAATATTTCAACTCTTCTATTACATTAATCACTCTTCAGGTATCCTGGTTAGAAAATATTATACATATTACATCAAAATAATACCCCGTATATCATGAATTCGATGAGATACTGTCACAACAAAATTCCTTCCACCTTTGATCCGCTGGGATTCCAAATACAATCATAGAAATTCCAAGTCATCAATATACTTTCATTTAATGCATATATTTTTTAATATTTATGTACATTTATCTTTTCAATTTAATTGATATTATTGATCAATATTCATTCTATAATTAATTTTTCCATGGAAAAGAATCAATTTATGGAAAATTAGTAAAATGATCCTATCATTTCAGGATTTTCATTGTATAATGGATTTCCTTAAAATATGGTTTCCCAGGGATGTTTTCAGGATACATATTTGATAAGATAGATGTTAAAATATCCAAAAAAATTAGAAATTGTATATTCACATGGTTTATAATATTCACTGTGTTAGAATAAATCATCATGTGAAAATGAAATAAAAAAAATGAACACCCAGTAAAAGATATTGAGAATTCATTGTGCGATTATATGTTCATGCTATGAATCGTGTGAGGTAGACCAAGTATGTTAATGTTTGACAAAAAATCGTGAAAACATAAACCGAAAATATTCCTTATTTAATGATATTACATGAAGACTCATGACATGATAAAATTTTAAATGAATGGAATCCTGATCTGAAATCCATTCACAGCTTTACATTACCATGACAGAGGAAAAATATATTCCAATTTACACCTTATAAATAATTCACCATGAGGCTTCTGAAATAAATCTGATTTTATATAAATGACAAGACACCATTCACATCAGGAACTCCATTAACAACATGCACCTATTATCATAACTGATTTCTAATGTGAAAATATAAGGGTATCTTTTGAAAAATCCATTTTTTAGTTGAAGCACTACTGACGATATATGCCACATATGACTGATGATGAAATGAAGATGGGTCTGCATGACCTTGGCTCCCTACTTCAACTTAAATTATTAACTACTTGGTAATTATGAATTCAACCCCCCTAATGATTAGCAAGAGGGTGTAGATCCTTTTTGATGTGTGATGTGATTGTAAGGGTAGTTTTTCTTATGGATGGTTTTCTATTTTGATTCATGTCTACATTGTTTCAATTTTGTTTATTAATTCAAAGTCTCATTCTATTTTCATTATTTTCCCATTGTGTTGTGATTTGAGGATTTATATATTAATGCATCAAATAATCACTATAATTTGTGTATATACATTTTTAAATATAGATTTATTATGTTTGAATTATGTATTGGTTGAGAATGTCTCAAAATCAATCCATGTAATTTGCCATATAAATAATGAAATAATTAGAATAGTGAAGGTTACCCTGAATAAGGATTCATTTGGACCCAATTCTAGTAACACGTATAAATGTGAACATAATTATTTTTTCTAAATCCTATGAACCTAAATATCACTGAACATTAGGAATAATTATTATATGAAATAAAACCTTATCTATTTTTATCCTAATTTATATCTCTCTTAGAAAAATTCAATCAATCATTATCATTAGATTCCTTAATTAACCAAAATTTATTCTTACCACCCATATTTTCTTCACACTCAAACATTCAAATAACATCATATTTTTAGATAGGTAGTTTGATTATTTTAAAATAATTAATTTATGTATCTTTATATAAAAATGATGATTCCTTGTGGTTTATTTTTTATACCCTAACGATATACAATATTTTCAGTCATTTTCACTTGAGCTTAAATAGTTATGGTCATGCCAATGAAATTAGACTACATTTATAACAATAGGAAACATGAGTGTTTAGGGTTTTTATATTAATTTTTTATTAATACATACTATCTCCCAAATATTTTGTTATTTCTTTAAAAAAAGGTTGTGTACTATCACTTCTATACATTCAATTTTCATGTAAATTGAGTCATTGTAAGGTCACATGATTGGAATATGTGGGAATGAATCTCATTGTGACAAAATTATTCACATTTAGAAATAAGAATAGAATAACCATCACCACCAAACATAAAAGAATCAATGGAAGGGGAGTATGATTTCCAAATTTGTATTTTATTTTCCCCCTCTACTAAAATTGGTTATTAGATATTTTAACATGAAATGGGATTCCTTCCATTGATTATTTTTTAACCACACATATATGAAACAAAATCTTCATAGGATTATCATCTAGACATGTTTTTAAATTTATTTTTATATTAAATTAAAGATAAAATGGGGTAATGGTTATAAATAGATAAACATATGGATTTTGTTTAATCAAATAATGATTTAGGATACATTTTGATTTTTGGAAACAAAATTTTTCTAATATTTGTCATATCATGAATTTTAGATATTTATATTAATTAATTTGGGTATTTGTATACATTTCCGTGAGTAATTTTTTCCATCGTATGTCATAATTATCAAGATAATTTCTTAATTAATATTTCCCAAGCATTAAAAATTACATTTCATGATAGACTCGTGCATCTTTCTTCTAGAACATTTTCTTCATCTCAACAAAACTATGACTGAACATAATCCGTTTTACTATGAATGAAAAATTTTATTGAATAAAAAATTATCCATGCACCAAAAATGTTATTGAATCCGAATTATCCCCAAAAAATAAATGAATGGAATCAATATGCAAAAAAACAATGCTTCAAACCTATTATATCCCTTCCAACCCTACTATCAGTTTGTTTCATGATATTAAAAATAATAAATATTAGGGAGAGGTTGAACATGAGGGATGAGGGATTTACCTCGATGAGGATATTTCTCTAGGGGTTTTATTTTTAATTTTGTGGAGGATATTTGATAATTAGTTATAATTTATTAATCACCTCTCTTATAACAAAAAAAAGTGAAAATGTAAAAAAGGGTTGTTCCTTTAGATGATCAAAAATCACCATTCGTATAATCACATTCTTTTGATAGTATCTGGTTTGGTAGTGGATATGAGATTTAACTTAAGAATAATTTTTTAAAAGGAAATATTTATATAAAATTAAATAAATAAAAAATATGGAACTAATAAAGGGATATTAATTAATTATGATTTCTTTTATCTTGTTCCCATCTTGATCTTTGGTGGATGGGGATATGGCATATTCATTATTACAAGATTATTTTTATGGGATTAACTTTTGAAATAATGCACTATTATTTATATTAACACCTCATTTTTTAGTTTTATATTATTCATCTCCTTCCTACCTTATGACTCAAATATATTTTTGAATTAATGAAAATTACTCATAAATTATATTGATCACTATCTTAATGTAGTTGAGATGATTGTTTCCCTAAAAATCTTTGGTAATTGACATGTACTTGAGCTATGAGAATACATTCTTAAAATTTATTACATTGAGTGATGAGTGAAAATAATTCAATGAGAGTTATATTGCAAGTTTAATGCTTATTAATGATTAATTTTAAAATAAAAATTGATGAATGTAGTGTAATTGTTAACTAAAATGTAAAATACATGGCGATATTAATTCATTGAAAAGTGAGAAGTTGATGATAATTTACTATGTATTGCCATGAAATTTAATTCCAAATCTAATTAATCTATTCTTTTGAAATGGTATTTAAAATTATTTTATGGTTATCATTATTTATAGCATGTTGATATTATATTCTTAAAGACAAGAATTAATTAATGTTAGGGGGACCTGATATTAAAATTTCATGCATAAATTTTTGGTATTTAGATAAAATAATATTTTTTTTAATTTATTTTCATTCTATGTATTAATTTATTGAATAAAATTTTTTATGATAACATGATTAAAATAAATTATCAAAATTTAAAAAAATATATTAGGATTTTCAACGTAAGATGGATTTTCATGACATAGGGTGTCCATGGATCATTTTTATGTCATTAATTGTATTGATAATGTAAGAATAACTTATAACATGAATTTAAATGCTTAAAAACACACACAGGAGGATATCGTAAGAGTTCAAGGTGTGATTAAATTTTCCGGTCATGGATCAAGTAGGGATTACCCAAAATTTAAAGATTATGATGAATCATGATGAAAAATTATTTCAGAAAAATAAATAGCCTTTAATTTTTTTAAATTATGACTCATGACTATATTAATGATATCTAGAATGTATTAATATATTTAAATTGCATTCATATCATGAGTCAACAGAGACAGAATACAAACCCACCCCGATTCCTACCATGTGATTCATTCACCACATGAAATCCACGACAAAGAATATTTTGAAGAAACAAAGTCACACCATTCACATCCTGAACTCTAATCATGATGTGGGACCCTAATCAACATAAAATTATAATGTGAAGATAGTAGGGTATTTTAACTGAATCCTATTTATCTATCCGTATTTATATTGAGTTGATATACCACGGATAACATACATGGCATGGTGATCAGAGCGCATGTCCATGGAGACTTGTTTCCAGTATCATTCCTCATCACATAGTAAACATGTCATTATCCCTCTCATTATTATTATGAGGTGGTAGTTACTTTTCATTGGATGCTATCATTATAGGGGGATTGATTCTTAGGGATGATTTTAAATTTTGTTTCTTGTTTTGGTTGTTGTAAATTTTTTATCAAATTTTAATCACATTATTTTTTAATTGTATGACCATTATGTTAATATTTGAGGATAGTTATTTTATTGAATCAAAAATTGCCTTAGTTTTCATATGAACATTATGAAATCAATAGTTGTTAGGATTATATTAGTTTTTGTTTTACATAGTTTTTTAATAAATATATTTTATTGAATATACAAATACTAGGATTGGTAGACTTTCTATGGGTATCCTCACAAAGGATCCCTTAAAACCAAATTCTGAAAACATGTATGAATGTGAACATAAATATTTTTATGCCAATAATAGGAAACTAATAATCATTGAACCTATCAAGAAAGTAAAATAATATTCAAACCCAATATATATGTTTCCTTGTCTCTCTATCTTTCAAAAAGATTCAACCAATTAGATTCATTAGATTCCATTATTCATGTAATGAATTTGGGATTGTCATTTTGGGTTATACATTATTTGTTTATAATTACTAAAAAAATTCGATAGGATGTTTGAGTATATTAAATTATTATATTTTTTTTATCCCCATATAAAATTAATGATTCCCTACAAACTATCACTTCCACAATAGTACCATTTTATAGCTACTTTCCTTTAAGAATATCATGTTTTGGAAATACAAAAAATCATCTACATACTCAATGATTATGTAGTTAAACTTTTTATTCTACCATTAGAGGGATATTATTCATCAAATTATATGTTTTTAACCTCTCATCATGCTTCAAAATGTTCTCATGTTTCCCTATTAATCATGTTTTCATCTCTCCCTACATTGATCTCACTTCCGTTTAAAACCTTTTCCTCTCATCATGTAGTGTCATGGGAGGTAGAATTCTAGATTTCAAATCCTTTTTATTTACTATTTTTTCTACATCTCATGCTATTGTTATATAACATGGTTTATTTAAACCATTATCTTTGCACTCATTTTCATATTGAATTCATTTAATGAAACATCCAATTATATTAGCCTTTGGTTCTCCTCAACAATTTCATCCATTTTTATGTATTAGTTAATGATTTGTGGACATTATTTTTTAAAACTACTTTGATTATATTATATTATATTTGGAACTAGTTTTAATCTTATTTTGTTATATTAAATTAATTATAATTCCTTAATCAATGAGTCATTCATTTATCATAAATAAATAGCCACTAAAATCAATATTTTTTCTGTGAATTTTAATTTTTTAGCCTTAATTTTAAACACATTAACAGGAATATTTTGATAATTTTATCCTCATTCAAATTATTGTTTTATTTTTGGAGAATATGAAATATCATTTCCAATAAATGAAAAATATTTTTTTTGGGATCGATATAATCTCATCAACAGTTGTGGATTCAATTTCACTTACGAAATCAGTATCATTATCTAATATAGTATCATAGTTGAAATTGATAATAAATTCACACTCAGAATTATCCATTACTTTCTGTTGAGAGTTTATAAAAGCTTCCATATAAACTATGCATTTTCCATATATTGTTCCATATTATGTAATTCCATTGGAGTTATGATTCTTATTATAATTTTTTTCCATTCCCATATCACCTCAAGAATGTATGGTTAGACTAAAATTCAAATCTCTAAACCAAAATATTTACATAAGAACAAGTCATATAAATGGAACATGTGTAATAATACCACATACTAGGAACCATTATGGTATTCCATGTGAGATTCCTCGAGAGGGGGTGTTACTAACCACCTCGGGTACCCGGGTAACATGATAACTAAACCAATCATGAAAAATACCGAAGGGTGTTCCTGATCCCCAGGGGTCGGCGACTAGAACATATCATCATAGAAAATAATAGTGGGAATGTTTTTTTAATAAAAAAAGTGGATGTAAAATAAACAATACAATATTCATATTAAAATAATACTCTATTTGGAGTAATGTACCAGCATATAGACATGCATTAAATCCCAAAGTACTACAACTAAAGTACCAATTCATGGAAAATAGATGATGTCACAATTCAAATGCCACTCACCAAGTGCATGTTTCAACAACCAGATCCACCTCCAAGATATTCATTACACATGGTTGAATATAGAAGGAGATAATCTAAAAACACCCAGAGGAACAAGTTGGGTTTGAACCAAATCCTAGTAGGATTCCAAAAAAATATTCCACAACATGATTTCAATAACAAATTAACCAAGAATGTGATTTTAATTTTAATGAAATGGATGGATAATTAAAGAAATATTTAAAAAAAACTTGATTTACAATTTAAATGTTGGAAATAAGTTATATATTCATGCTTTATATTTCAAATTATGGAAGTAAAATTCAAAATATGTAATTTTACATTAAGAAAATGTTTCATTACACAATATGAACGTTTTCAATAATGGATTAAACATAGTCCATTATATAAAATAGTTTATATATATCATAAGTCATGTAAAATAGTTTATCACAATGTAATATATTTTTTTAAAATTCAAACATGAGAGAATCATGGTCATGCTCCTAATGAGGTACGAAAGTTCTATCCTTTAAGTACCCCAAACTCTTAGTAAATGTCATTTTATACATAATTTCATTTGAAATCGATACAAAGTGGACACAACTCTATCAATTAATGGATGTTATGTGTTGATATGATGTTTTATAATGTTTTTAATAATAATATATTTTCTATATAACACAGTACCTTCATACGGCTTGCATGTGCTCAAATATAAAAAACAATGGCATATTTGATTTAGGTCTTTTTAAAATTAAAATAAATCCCATTATATTTTTCAAATGTTCCAATTTTCCACATAAAACCATAATGGGTTTTTAATTATAAGCATTCCTAATCACAAAAATGAAACCCTATGGTTACCATAAAAAAATTAATAAATTCTTTCCCAAATAAGGATTTGAAAACAATTCACGCAATTTCTGAATCCAATTTCAAAATTTAATTAGAAAATTTAATTTCAAAATAAAATCCACCACATTATAAAAACCCCCTAAATCATTTAAATAGGGATTTTTCACAATTTTCGGTCAAATCCATTTCAAAAGTTAATTTAAAAAATTTAAAACATTCATATTTCTATAAACACACCTTTATTCACTAGAATTAGGGGTTTCAGAAACTCATTCCAAAAACCACTTCAGAAATCCCAATCCAATACAATTGGGTCTTCATAGAAATACAAATTGAAATCAAATTTTTTGGAAAATAAAACTATTTCCTTTACTTCAAACAATTTAATTTAAATAATAAATTTTAGGTTAATAAAAATTGGGAATCAAGATTGGACCACCTATATTTTTTCTCATGGAATAAAAAATATCATGGCATACCCACCAACAAGAAAAAAGGTGAAAATGTTCTATTAATTCAATATAAAAACAAGATTAAACAACACAAAGTTTAGATTCATTATTACCTAGTTGATACATCAATATCCACTAAAGGAAAAGAGAATGAGGTTGGGAAACATGCAGAAAATATTACAAGAAAGACACCCCATGACTGAAAAATGATCTTCCACCATACAAAAATGACTGATTGGGTAATAGGCTCCCCAAAACACCAATTTAAGGCTAATGGTTGATAGAAAAGAAATATAGAGGACCAAAAAATGATAATTTTAGTTTTGATGCCTGTTTAAAAATCAAATTCATGAATTAGACAATGGGGAACCCAATTACACATCATGTAATTGAAAATACATATACTGTCTGAAAAACTCATTGCATTTAGATAAAATAAGATTTAATTTTATTTTAAAATCTACACGATGTGTAACCATATTAATTGTTTTGTAATCTCCCTTCAGATTACATAACAGTTTTTAGCAGAAATATAAAAAAATAGACATTATCATTATAGGTATCCTCCTAATACCTTCTCAACCCAATAAAGATATTGAAAAAAGTAAACCACTAGAAATCTATAATTGACATTGATATTAATGTGACATGATGTTACAATACTCCCACCTTAGAATCATTCTATTCACAGAAAGCCTACGAGGAAGCTTCCAAGAAAAATGATGAGGCCACTTCTCTCTCATCAGTGCCTGGTGCTAACATGTCTCCTAATTGTCATAATTGTGCTACCATAGCACTTGAACCAGGTGTATCATCTTCCCATGATGTACCTGGGATTTAGAATAAACTATCTTGACTTTCCATTTAGTCGAATATAAATCTATTTCAATCTCAATATCCCTCCACATCAAAACATGATATGGATTAGAAAGGTAAATTCATAGATATGATACATGAAACATGTTAGGTGTAGATGTTAGATGCAATGTAAGTGATAAATGATAGGTTGGTTTCCATACCAACTCAAAAGCATGAAAATATCAAAAAAATGATGACCATTATTCTTTTACTTTTAAAGTCATCGATGAATTAACCGGGGTGATCAATTTAAGAACACCAGCTAACTAGTTGAGAATTCCAAATGTGTACAGTGACAATCAGCATAATATTTATCTCTTCTTTACACCATTAACATTCTCTGATTAACTAAATAAATATTTTTCATTTTTCATTGCACCATTCTTGGTGAAACTAAGTAATTTTCACCAATCTCTAACCAACACAATTGATATTTTCATGGTTATCTATATAAGGCCTGAAAAAGATCCAGTGTGATCATTAATTGGTAACTAATGATATATGAATACTAAACCAGGGAAAATTTATCATCCTAATATCCATGAAGTATGAGAAAATAAGAACAAATAATATCCTCAAGAATATGTATATCTCTTTCATTCTGCACATCGAACTATGGATGGTATGGAACACTCAAGAGGACCTGAGATCTCAGTGCATCAAGATATCCTCAACAAAAATAATATGAAAAACTAAGATCCCTATCAGATATTATAGAACATTTATCTCCCTAAAAATATGAAATATCATTCACATATATATTTTCAAACATCTCAACATTGTTTGTATCTCTAATGGGTATAAATTGTGTCCCCTTGTTCATCCTATCGATCAAGAACCATATCAAATTATTCCTTTCTAGGTATATGGAAACCCAAAAAAAATCCATTGATATCTCATCCAGCATTCATGTAGGTAACGTAAGTGGATCACTCAAACCAGATGGTTTCTAGTGAAACACCTTCACCTTTTGGAATGAATAACAATGGAAGAAAAACTCAGAAATGTCTCATCTCATACTAGGAAACCAGTACAAACATTTCATGTCATTTAACTTCTTAGTTGTTCCTGGGTGCACATCCCACTAGGAGTTATGGAAATCCCCCATCATGGATTTCATTACCATTAACGAAACAAAAACTGATTCTGATAGAATATAGTACACTATTTGTATAATGACCAATGGGAAACTCTCTCCCCGCTATAATGAGATTCTATAATGCTATAGAGATCATAATCAAGCTGTGGATACTAAAGAATCATTTCAATAAGATTTTATGTTAACTGAATACTAGCCAATGAAACCTTGACCCTTGATTCCACGATTGCAATATGAAACTATGAAAATAGGCCCATAAAGTAACCGACCTTTAAAGAATCTTGTATGGAATGAGTTGGATGTTTTCTACATAGATAATCTTCAATTAAATTCCCTTTCACTTGGGTATAAGTGATGTTGAAATCAATAGACTGTAGGTATTCCAATCAACTCCTCTGGTAGAGATTCAAATATTTTTTAGAGAAGATGTAGTTGAATATATTGTGGTCTCAACACATGGTAAACTTTTCACTATAAAGGTTATCCTCCAAATTCTTCACCATGTGAATCACTACAGCATGTTGAAGATCATGGGTCAGATAGTTCATCTTGTTTTTTCTAAGTTAATTTGATTCATAATCAATGATGAGATCACCATGCTTATGGATGTAGACCAAGCCTGAAAATTATGAATCATAGAAGACCACACAGCCCTTGCTAGAATATAGAAGAGTCAATAATGGAGCCACAGTGAAAAGATGTTTCAGCTCAAAAAATTCTGACATCTTTCATCCCAATCACGTTATACTCCCATCTAGATTATTCTAGTCATTGGAGAATACTATTTTGAGAATAACATAATGAACTATCAAAAATAACCTTATAGACCCAAGAAGATTCAGATCTGAAAAACCATCTGTGTTTCCTCTCATGACATAACAGATATCCCTTTTTAGGATCATCTGAAATACCACGTTCTGACACTATCTGTCCTATGAATTTAATTTCTTAAATTGATAAGTTTCACTTCAAATCTTTTTCATAAATTTGATGATTTCTTAGTAAACTCAGAACCATTCTTAGTTGATTCACATGATTCTCCTTATATTTAGATTAAACAAGGATTTCATCTACGAATACTACCACAAATGTATCCAGATAATAATTGAAAATCCAATTCAATAAATTTATAAATATGATAGGATCACTAGTTAAACCAATGGTCATAACAAGGTAATCATAATGAACATACATTCACCATCAATGTGGTTTTCGTTACGTCAAATTCATTAATTCTTAACTGATGGTAACCAAAGTGGAGATCATACTATGAGAAATAATTTTTCCCTTTCAAATGATCAAATAGATCATTGATCTATGGAAATAGATAATTTTTCTTCACCATAACTCTATTGAACATTTGATAATCAACACATAGTTGAAGTGAACCATTAGTATTCATAGAAAAGAGAACCATCCCCTCCCAAGTTGACACACTAGGGTGTATAAAGCATTTCCCTTAAAGATCGTCCAACTTGGACTTTATCCCATTATGTTTATCTAGTACCATGCAGTAAGAGGGAACTCAAACTCATTGAGTACTATGAATTATGTCATGAGTATACTCAACCTCCCTTACCGATGACAAAAAATAGAAGTTAGTTTGAAACACATCATGAAACTCTTTGAAAACTAGAGGGGATTCCTTCTCCATATCAAAATAACACACAAATATTACATTACCTAACTCTAGATATTAAGGTTTAACCATACTAAAACATGGGTCCCATTCTCCTTGAATGATAATATACACACCAATCAATGTATTAAGGTAGTCGTTGAAAATATAAAAATCAAACAAGACTTTATTGGTAATAATCCAATACCAATAGTAAATGAAATCAAGTGGATTCATGTTAAAAACCTAAAAATTACAACACATATAGACATATAAAATAGATAAGATTGAAGTAAGACTGTGGATACCTTTCACTCTCTTTGCACCAAGGGGTGTATTAATATCCATTTCCTAAAATAAACAATCTATATGATGATTTAACATATTAAAAATAAAGGTTGAAATAGTCGAATTGTATTCACTACTGTCAAATATATTAGTCATTAATAATTAATTTATAGTAATGGTAAGTCTCACAGTCAATATTCTTTTGTCCTCTTCCAATAGAGGCTTTTCCATGGCGTGATGTACCTTCGTTCTGGATGCCTAAGTATGGAACCCTTTTATATGTGACGAATTTGATATCACCACAATTTTATGAGGATAAGATGATCCCTTTCCACTATGAAGAGTATATTGGATATGGAAAAATCCATATTATTTCACTGAATGTCCATTGGAATAGTTTTTTGGTACCTCAATGAAACCCGTTTTTTAATTCCATGAACTTCTACACTAGTAAAATATCAATGAACTTCCTCCTACCATGGTAGGAAGTCTAGAATGATTAATTAAATTCACTTTCTATAAATGAGTGATAAAATATTATTATGAGCACTTTGGATATGTTAAACTATCAAGAAACTAATGAATAGAAAAGAAATATTCCATAACAGAACCTACGTGGAACACTTGCCTTATGAACCTACGTAGAACAATGGGACCAGGAACCTACTCACACCACTTGTTCCACCCAAGAAGGTGTATCCCAAAACCTTGTGAGAGATGCACCGTGAACCTCTTCGGAGGACCTATGTAGAAAAATTACAACTACCATGTCCCCACATTTCTAATAAATAGGACCCTTGGGAACCAAATTTCAACAACAGTGAATTTAGAAGAATCTATAGAGCTATCATTACACTGTCCCTTCACTCAGGTCCCCCAAAAATTCTCAGGTAGACCTATAAAACATGATAACTGAAAGAATTAAAGTGGATATATAATATCAAGGTCTCTGGAGGGTCTAAAAAATAGACGACTATTTGAGGATCCTTCATCTATAAGAATAACTTTCATAAAAGACGCACTTTCCTTAAGAAATGACATGTGTGAGACTCTTCCACGAACACCGTAGGATAGCCCGGGTGGTTAGTTTAACACCTCACTCTTGTTTAGTTTTCTTGGTGAATCATTTCTCTAATTATTTCCAACTCATGCAGGAAAAATTTCCCTTTCATGAAGCACTTTCATTCTGTCATAGGAACTACGCGGAACACCTGCATGGTGAACCTGTGTGGTGTACCTATACATATGTCCTACACATTCCTTCCTTTAAGAAATCTTCCAATATAATCATGGTAGATCATCTTCTTCTTTGGTTCTATATTCTAGAAGATATCACCTTGAAACCTACACCAATTCCTCCTGACATACATAACAGTGAAGAGGGTAACATCATCGTGTCCTTCATTTCGGTATGTATACCAATGATTTGACGTTTCTTGCACTCATCTGGTGGGATGGTAAGGAATCTCATGGTGCACATAGGTATGTAATCCTATATTCATATGGACCTTATCCCTAGGGATAGAGTTGGGGAGTTCATTGTTTTGGATTCTGAGGATGGGGCTCTACCACCCCTACACTTCTTTATGATCCAAAGCCTACAGTTCAGGGTATGTATGATAATAAATCACCATTTATTTTCCTTCTATGAATGTAAATGTATCCATCTTTTCTGTTGGCCATTCTTAGGGAACTCCTCTTCGGATAATCCATATCCATCAGGGGAATAAGTTTTAGTCTTTCTCCACTTCACCTCCAACACATCCTTCATGTTCATTCTTTTTCAATGTGATGTGATGTCGGTAAATTCCCTAACCCAATACTCTTATTCATTTGTCCTAGGGAAATGGATATAATAATAATCAAAAACTCATCCCTCTCACTTTTGACCATGTCTCAATTACCACCAGCTGATAGCAGTTGATTTAGTGGGTTGTCGAATCCTTCACATCCACTTGTTTCTCCAACCAATCATGAATCGAGTGGGATTTAAGGTTTGTGATGATAAAAAAACATGCATGACCCATTCAACTTAATGAACTAAGATAACACTAAGTACATTTTAATGTATTCATTGAAACCCACCTAGGTCTCAAGATCACAAGAAATTTGCATTAGTAGTAAGACCCAATCTTAATTCCTCAAATACATGAATCCTCCTTAGGATAAAACCCCAAAATAACTCCCAAGCTACCATGAGTTTAAACATATCACATTTACCAATTATAATCAGGAAAATTTTCTCAGGAGTAATCCTTAATTGTATCTTCTCAATGTTCCATATTCCGAAATGAGATTAATCAAACTACATGGTATGTGATTCCAATCTAAATGAGATACAACAAAAGCCTCCACAAGGTTCAAATCCAATTATCTGGATCAACCATATTACTACTAGGCCATATTACCAATAGGTTTGGATTCAACTTGGGAATACATCATCCATTTATTTTTCCTTGGGCTACTTCGGTATAAGTTCCACACCAAAACATGACTAGAAAAATTTCATCTAGAAATACTCACCACATGATGCTAAATTAAATTTCATGTTCTTTTTCACATGACCTTAAAAGGTATGATGTGTTCCATGAAGAGGCACTGCAATATGTAGTTTATGATTCCATTCATAATAAAATAGTGAAATCCCAATTAAGGGTTTTAGCCTAACCAAAAAACAGAAATTGTCTCCAAGGATGTTGATAAATTCCAGAGTGACCCACATCTACCTAGATGGCGTTAAATTCTAAATTACCCCATTGTGTGGATAAAAACCCAATTTTTATCATAATAGGTGCAAAATAATCTATATTTAGAATATAAGAGGATATCATTGATAGATAACCTTGATTACATACTGATGTCTCCATTGTCGAAGAACCTCGAATACATACAGATGATTAGGAAATCCATACATTCTAAAAATCGAACGCCAACATTGGGATGACATTCTTCATATGTGGAGATTAATAAATGATTCAAGAACATATCAAATATTGAAAAATAGAGTCCCATAGTAGGAAATAATTCCCCCCAAAAGTTGTGATGATCTCACCCCCTCCATCATATCGACCAATGTGAGTTCTTAAGAATCATTACCCCAAAATGCCAAATTAATTCTTTCCTTTGGAAAGAATGTCCATTTGGATAAAGAACCCTAGGTATTTATTTCCTCTAAGAAAACAAATAATGGTGAATTTTACATAATGCATTGAAAATTACAAATGATTGTGTTTAAAATAATTCTATTTAACCATCTCTCATATTGAATAAAGAAATAAAAAATGGTGAACATGACATGAATCCTTAACAATGATGATAGTGTTACCCATCTTTCAGGCCACTAGTTAATTAATAAGATATGGCCATAAAAGGAAATCAATCATGAATGTGTATCATTAAAAATTTATTTATAATTGATATATTTTTTTACAAATTTCAGATATTTAAATATACGAACACCTATAATAGAACTCCATTCAATTCAAATGGCTTCCATAAAATTTACACCCATGAATGCCCTGATTTCTGCTCAACTAATATCATCATCCACACAAAGGATTCTTTCACCAACTTAGTTTGTTCTACAATGGTTATCAAATGCACTGGTTCAACAGTACCATCAAAACAACACCATCCCAACCATAGAGGCCACCTTACAAGACCTCAGGCAGAACAATCATCCTCATTTGTCTGCATAATGATGATCGATGATCTAGAAAAAGATAGTGCCAAATTTAATCTTCAACAGTTTCGGGAGCATAACCCCTGATCACAATAACCAGTGTCCCATGTATTTTTGGGAGGTCGATTAAGACACAAGGTTCCTTCCCAGAGGCTCCATCCAATAATCAACATTTCTATCAACAGACGATAGTGAAACCTCAACAATGCAATTGATTTTTCATCGACTATCGAGAAAAGGTTCATCAAACCAATGAATGAAATATTTAACAATGGAGATGAAAACCAAGAAAATAGGAATTTGGATTATACCACTATCTCTTCCATGGAATACCAACGACCCAGTTTGTTGGAAAAAAGTGAACTAGCTCATACACCCATCCACTTTCATTTTACAAACTAGCAGACTCATCTTGTGGAATTCAATGAATCCTGCAAATCCAGTCTGATGGAAAGAAACAAATAGGATAATACACCCACTTTCACACATCAAGACATCAACCATCTTTATCTCACAAAATCTGTAGAAATCTGTCACAAATATCCAATGATATATTGGGGACAGTCTATACTCTCTTCCCCCACACACAAGTAATGTTAGTATCCACTGATAGGAATGGAAGGTAAGTAGTAGGTATATTCACCTAATTAAAATAATAAATGGTAATATATTCCTGTTCCAGTCACTAAATTCACAATGAATATTTTAATAATTGTTAAAGGGTAGACATAGACTCAGGCCAATATCCAATATACTTTAAAAAATATCAAAACAACAACTTCAATTGTACCAGAGTAGTGGACACAACTCTATATCCACATACATGTGGTGTCTCATTATGTATGTCACCCTAGAACAGATACATACCTCTATTCTATTCTAGGATGGTTATGGTGTACATTCCACTATATCAAATAGACAAATGGTTCAGGCACGTATAACTGTTCCAATTCGATATAATTGGCCTATCCAAATGGACACTCTATGGAAAGGACATACACATTCCCATGATCACCACTTTTCCAAATAAGTGGACACAATTATTGTAGGAAGACATCTAAGTAGAAATATCACCAAACAATGTTGGAAAAAATGGGATTATCTATAATCTAGAACCACTTAACAATAGAGTTCTTAATGTCCTCATACATTTATCTATTACTGCTCAAGATCCTACCATCTCATCAACAAATATTGGAAAATTAGTTCTGAAGGTAATTTTTAGACACTTCCTCATGAAGTCTTTCAACATGACTATACGGTCAATCATGAATGCACATATCATGATGAGAGCGACATCAACCTTCTGTGTGCCGAAGACCAAGGAGAAAGACGGTATGCCCCTTTCTTTAATCTACAATGTTAGTCCTCCTCATGATGGAATTCACAAAAAAAGTTCTCACTGTAATAGTTCTTCACATTGTTAATATAATTCATCAATGAAATTGTAGTGATGAGAAAGACATCATATCATGAGGAACTCTCAAAAACAAGGAACATCAAGTCTAATTCCTTTTCATTTATAGGGGAAATCCATTCTCAACCAGAAGGCAACCCAAGGTGATCATCATTCTATAAACCATCCTATAGTAATATACAATCCAGAATAGTAGAGGGAACCTCAACGAATCTCATTAATCATGGTATCATAAATGTGTAGCTTCCACTCTGGCCAGACGAGGTTGAGGAGCCTCAAGTGAAATATGAAGAGGATATGTTGAACATGAAGAAACAACATTAATATAATGATGTACCATCCATGTTTTATCCTTTGACTACCTCTCAATACAAAATCCCAATGATATTGGTGGAAGTTTGTATAAAAGAAATTTACATCAATTTAGGGAGAGATGTTCATCATTTTAAAAGAAAAATTAAAACCTTCTCATGAGTATCAAAGTAATGAAATTTTAATAGATGGTTTTGTGCACCAAATTGACATTGAATCTCTCATTGTTTTTAGACATAAATAAATCAAGAAGTAATAGAGATCCCATCAATGTGAATGCCTAAAAAATTATTAATGATTAGAAAGATGGTCAAAGACACAAAATCCAATGTTTCATTAATAGGATGGGTTGTACAAGGATCAATGAAATTCACTACACTCCAATGTAAATATATCCCTCTAAAAGTGGTCTCATGAAATTTTATTTCCCAATAAAATAAATACCCATCATATTTTGTTCATAAACAAATGTATTCTGAATAAAGATAGCCCTCAAATGAATTTAATCAAAGTCAAACCTGAAGAGAACAAGTTGTTGAGATAATTTTCTTGCAAGATGTCACGCCCCTCCCCCAGGGCTCGTGCCAGGAAAACCCCAAGCCCGCCTTCCATAGGTCAGGGGCTGGTGACTAGCACCAAAGGCGTATTCCATAAAATTGGGAATTCATTTCCTTTATAACTTGTAAACACACTCAACCAAGCACATAGAAAGATACGAACTCAAGTAAACTGGATAGTAAACATAGTGAATATAGTATGTAACAGGGGACTGAATACATGCCCAACAAGAATGTACAAGGAAAACTGTAAATTACTAGACAACTGATAGGTGGGAAGAAACTCTTAGATTGTTCACCATGGATCCTACCTGAAGGGTAGGTAAAGCTCACGAACAACCGTCTCTGCGGTTCTCCTCATCTAACGTCCACCTCCAAGATACCTCTAGTACTTATTCCATCATTCTCAGTCATCGATGTCCGTTGTCTTCTCCAAACACAATGAAGTTCGGGCATAGTTTGTGTAGGGATGTGAATAACGATTCTCAGTAGTGACCCCGAGACCGTCACGGTCTCACAAAATCCACAATGGATACACCATAAAGGAAACCACTGATAAAACTACTTAGTTATATACCCATAAATATATCTAATTTAACATGTAAACACATCTGAATAATGAGGAAAAAATAGAGTCCAACTCCAAATCCCCATGATCAACTGTTCCACAATGGAAGAAATACCATGAAGGCAAGTACCACACTGGTATGCCACATAGAAGAATACCACCAAGGTGTTACCACAAAGGAAAGTACCACAATGGTATATACTTAGTTCACACTAGGTTTAACATAAGTACTGTAGTAGAGATGATTATATGTAACTAAAAATTCTTATTACTCTATTAAGAAGTTCTACTGCTGACCCACACAAGATCGCTCAGTGCTGACCCATACATGATCGCTCGATGCTGACCCACATAGGATCACTATGTGCGGACCCACACAGGATACCATGGTGCTCACATACACAATATCGCTTGGTGCATACCCACAAAACATCACTAGGTGCTGACCCACACAAGATCGCTAGGTGCTGACCCACATTGGATTGCTCGGTGCTGCCCCACACAGCATCGCTCATTATTCTTCACGTAACTACCAACTGCTTGGCTCACGCACAAGGCTTTCTTATCTCTAGGAGGGTCTGGTCCTCAATCCACTGGTCAATACTCCAACTGACACGAATTATCATGAAGAATTATCTCAAAGGACCACCAAATCATAGGGGTATCAATGCAATAGACGGTGCGTCAATCATATTCTCTGTATGTGAGTTATTAACCTTTTAGTCATGAGTTCCAAGTTGGGTTCCTGCTCGATCCAACTGAATTGTATCCATAAATTATACCAATATCAAGTGGGGGAATTCCAATGGGACCATCTAGCTCTAAGGGTTACATCACCATTGATGGTTTTTCAAATGGATTCATGGTGCAAAAGTTAAGGATGAAAGAGCATAAGGGGGTTGAGGTGGGAGAAGGTCTGGTCCATCCCAGTCAAACCTACTCGGTCCAACCCTGACTGGGCCGACCCAGTATGGGTTAACCCGGCATGACCCAGTTTGGGTCCACCTGGGCCTATCTAGTTTGGGTCAACCTAGCTTGACCTAGTTTGGGTCAACCGGGCCCGACCTGCTAGGTCTGGCCCGGCCCGCGGTGCAGCCCGACACACTATGCATCCCGACCTGGGTGACGTGGTGCGGTTGAAGGGGCTACGAGGGATGCAGAGGGGTCCATGGAGGTCGAGGGTGACCACGAGGCACTGTTGGGCCGCATAGGTCCGTGAGGCCGCGGGGTGGGGCGGAAGTCTACGAGGAAGCATGACAAGGCCATAGGGTAGTGAGGGACCGCAAGTGCTGTAGGGCGGCAGAGGCCACAGGTGGGGCTGGTCGGCGAAGGTTGCAGGTGCCACGGGGTGACAGATGCCGCAGGTTCCACGGGGCGGTGGAGGCTATAGGTGTCGCAGGGCGGTGGAGGTCGTGGGAGCTATGGGGCGGTGATAAGAAGTAGGTGTCACTGCGCTGCGGAGGCCGTGGACTAGGGAGCACCGCAGGGCATGGAGGCCGTGGATGGGGGAGCGCCATGGGGGCCACAGAGTGGAGATTTTACATGGCATCAGAGGGTGCGTATGGTGGAGCACCATGAGGTGCGGAGGCCAAGGATGGAGGAGCGGCGTTGGGCACCGAATCCACGAACGTCGGAGCGGCATGTGTCGTGGAGCCCACGAGAGGTGGAGCACCGTTGGGCACAGATACCGTGGGGTGGCAAAGCACCGGGTATTATACAGTAGCTGGAATAACTGGCCACCCTTCATTCATCACATTCTTCACGGTTCTCATGTTCCACTGGTGCCAGTAACTGACACTGGTCACTGTCACCATCGCGAAGAACACACAAAGATCCACAAGATTTGCAGATGGGTCGAGCCATGTTTGGTTGGCCTGTATCCATTATGTTAGGTCATTAGAATATATTAAATTAATATGATTCAATGTGAGAGGGAATTTAACATTGATCAAATTAAAACACACCCCTACCTCATTGGTTATTGACTTCAATGAGAAAAGTCGAAGATGTCGATGTTCATAACACCCTCCACATGCCTCTGATCCCGAGCTTTTTCTATGGATAAATTCTCTTTGATGGAGGATGTTCTTCATTTTTTGATGATTTCCAGGACTAAAGGATGTCTTGAGGAAGAAGTTTAAGTCATGCGTCAGCGTTCTCCATTGGAGGATCTCTTCGTTGGAGGACTTGTTCTTCCATGTTCTCCTCTTTCCTACCCTTTCTTATCAATTCCACCAAAATGAAATGTAGCCACATAATTGAACAGGTTATCTATTATGTTTTTTTGGAATAATTTGAAATTAGATTAATTAATTAATTGATGAGTTGGTACAATTAATTTAGGGGGTTTCTCAATTAATGTGGGGGAGTACAAGTGGTTTTTCTCACATAAAGAGGGGAGTTCAAAGGGGTTTTAGACTCGGGTGGTCCCCACAACCACAACCCACATGGGAGGTTTATCCATGTAGTCCCCACCTCTATAAAATCACATGGGAGGCTTAGTTCTGGGGATCCCCACCTCTCAACATCCATATGAGAGTTCCAAATAAAATAAACTGTTACACCAATATATTTAATATTATTCTTTCAGGAAAAACCCAAATTCTATCTATTACCCATTAACTACTGTGGAAGAGAAGGATGTCCCCATATGGGAATACTAGTGTTGTGAGTTCAATGGTGACTTTAGATTTCAATTATGATCATTGGTTCAAAAGTTAGAAAAACTCGCTTGATCATTTACTGAACATACCCGAATAAAAGTTCCGAAATTCAGTCTGGGCACACCGGGCCTTGGAATCACGCGCCTTCAACTATTGTGGACTCGTAAAATTATCTTCTAATTAAAAACATTACATGGAAATTCTGGGTCATTAAATTATCTCCACATCATGTTTTTACGTCACCATAATCCACATCACAAACTAGATAAACAAGTCAGGGTACTGAGCATGAATCTGAGCCTTTTGCACTCATGTGCACTCCTAGAGGTTCCCTTACTGCCAAAGAAAGGGCACCAGAGTTATCGAACACCCACAAAGGTCCCTCTCCTAAAGAGCCTCAATATCTACTGGAACATCCATAAATTTCACCCCGTCGTCGACATCTAACTCGTCATGGTCACCATCCTCGAACTCCAGAGGTCTCTGTCTACTGTCGGTATATGAATTCTGCCTGCTCTGTTCATTCTTCATCTGCACCTATATTATCTGAACCTTCTCTGTGGTAGCTTGTACCATCTTTGGTCCCACTAGTGCTGACTCCCCTGGGTCAGTCCAACACAAAGGTGAACTGCAAGGTCATCCGTACAATGCCTCAAAAGGTTCCATCCCAATGCTGGGGTGATAATTGTTGTTGTAGGAAAACTCCACCATAAGAATGTGATCCTCCTAGTTATGAATGAATTCGACAATGCAAGCACATAGCATGTCCTAGAGGGTCTGAATTTTCTACTCAGTCTAGCCATCCATCTGCATATGGAAGGTGGTGCTCAAATGAAGCTGCATCCCGAAATCCTACTACAACCCCTTCTATAGCAAGGAAGTAAAATTTGTATCACGATCGGAGAAAATCGTTGAGGGTAATCCATGTAGCCTCACAATATCTTTCACATAGTGGTGTCCCATGATCTCTAATGAAACCTTCTCTCTAATCAGTTGGATGTGGGTCAACTTGGTGAGTCGGTCGACAATCACCCAGATCGATTCATGACCCCTGGATGTACGTGGATGTCTGGTCACAAATTCCTTGGATATCCCATCCCAAGTCCACTACAAGGCCTCTAAAGGCTGAACCAAGCATGTTGGTACCTGATGATCTGCCTTCACTAGATGACATGTGAGTAATCGAGAGACAAACTCTGCTACTTCTTTCTTCATTCCTAGCCTCCAATGATGTTTTCGAAGATCCTGGTACATCATCGCCACTCCTAGATATACCACTAGAGGGGATGTGTGGAACTCCCTTAACACTTCCTTCTGAAGTGACACTGGTACCATAGTATATCCTCTAAAGAGAATGTTGTGCTACCCACATTTAGAAAACTATCAAGTGCCTACCCTAGGGATATATGAGCATGTCGAGCCTCACTCTCAGAGTCTCCACACCGCACCTCCCTGACTCACTGAAGAAGTGGTGTAGTGAATGTAAGAGACTGAAAAAAAGCTACCCTATCTCAATCCACAGAGGATATCTACAAAGTGGACAACTTCTCTGTCGCCTCACCCAGCAGTTGTATACCAGATCTCCTGCTGAGTGCATCTGCTACAACGATCCCCTTCCCAAGAGTATAGACTATCTCAAAGTGATAGTCGT
This sequence comes from Viscum album, assembly GCA_963277665.1. NCBI lineage: Eukaryota > Viridiplantae > Streptophyta > Magnoliopsida > Santalales > Viscaceae > Viscum > Viscum album. The sequence continues at coordinate 1,470,421,695 of OY728151.1, forward strand.
GGAGGAACATAATCGATTATCGATGTCTCAAGTTCATGAACATACGAGAGAAGATATATCTGAGACTCTTGAGATCATAGTACACTGTAAAGCGTTTTCCCTTCCTATAATGTCGCCCCATCTTCTTGGCAAAGACCACTGCTACTAACTCCATGTCATAGGTAGCGTTGTTCTTCTTGTTTTGTCTTAGATGTCGAGAACCATATGGGATCACTACTCTTCCTGCATTAGGACACATACAATATCAGTCCTCGATGCGTCACATTTGACTAGGTACCCTATGCCCTCCTCTGGAAGCCTCACGATGGGGGCACCAGTCTGCCTCTACCTCAACTCCTGAAAACATCATTGGAATTTCTCTGACCAAACGAAGGGTAGCCTCATCTACGTCAACACTGATAATGGTACAGCAAATATAGAGAAATCTGGCACAAATATTCATTAGTATTTAGCCATGCCCAGGAAACTGTGTACCTTCTTCAAACTCATGGGTATCTCCCAAGCACGTATCACCTCATTCTTCGTTGGATCCACTGCGACTACATCCTCTGAGATAATGTGTCCTAGAAAGTGAACCTATTGGATCCAAAACTAGAAATTTGAGAACTCACCATAAAGTTGGTGCTCTCGGTGTGTGTACAGTACTACATAAAAGTGATAGACATGCTCCTCCTCAGAAGCCGAGTAGATCTGGATGTCGTCGATGAAGACTACTACAAAGCGATCAAGGTATGGCTGAAAGATCCCGTTCATGAGTCCCATGAACACTGGTGGGGAATTTTCTACACTGAATGGAATAACCAAGAACTCATAATGGTCATACCAACATCTGAAAGTCGTCTTTTGCAAATCTTTTCCCCGCACTCTGAGCTGGTGATAGCCTGATCTGAGGTCAATCTTCGAGAACCACCATGCTCCCTTCAGATTATCAAAGAGGTTTTCAATCCTCGAAATTCTATACTTGTTCTTCACAACCACCTTTTTATGGCTCCAATAGTCGACAAAAAGTCTCAAACTCTAATCCGCCTTCTTAGAGAACAAAATCGGGGCTTCCCAGGGAGAAACACTATGCCGTATGAACCCTTTACCCTATAAGTCATCCAGATGTACACACCGCTCATGAAGCTTCATGGGAGACATCATATAGGCTGGTGTATATATCGATGTCGTCCCAGGGTAAATGTAAATGTAAAAGTCCAGCTATCTATGAGGAGGTAGACTCGAAACATCATCTGGGATGACATCCGTGTACTGGTCCACCACTACAGGATAAATTGGACTCTCTACATCAACATATCTGATGGTAATGCTATCCAACTAATGAGTGATCGGCTGCACCCTCCTCCAGATAAGTCCATCTTATGCTACAAATGCTCCCTTATTTCAGGTGAAGGTAAACCAGGTCCCATTCGTGCGGACACACTGCACATTGCACCTAATATAGCCAATCTGAGCATGGAATGTAGATAACCAGTCAATATCCAAGATGACATCACAAGGCCTTGACGCTACTACTAGGAGATCCCAGTCGAAGACCTCACCCGCTATAGTAAGCTCAAACATCTGACACCAGTGCGTAATCGTCGAATCCACTCTCGTAGGACTCTCTAGCCATAATAATCATGAAAATGGCTCCATAAAAATCTCTGAGCTCTGAAATAGGGTAATTGAAATTAATGAATGACTTGCACCTGTGTTTATTATTACTAATGTTAAGGTGGATTTAACACCTATCATACCTCATATCATCTCTGGAGCACCGTGATTATAAGGATCATCTTCCTAGAGCTGATATCGCCCCCATCCTCTTGGTCCCTATGGTTGGGGTGGACCACCTGGTGGTGGTGGCGGTAAAATCTCAAATCGTCTCCCACCGCCAGTTGCACGACTATCTCCTCTTCCATGTCTGCCTGCTCCCTACAGAAGTCCTCGGTCAATCCTCTCTCTCTGCCTAGGTGGTCCCTTTACCACTAGCAGATCATCCGTACAATTGGTTGTACAGTCACAATCAATGTGACCATACCCACCGCATCCGTAACACTACCCATTCCTGGCATGACTGGATCTTCCTCGGGTATCACACACAACTAACCCTGAATCTTGCAGTCGTCCAACTGTAGGTCTGCTCCTCTTGGACCATTTTGTCATCTATCTGCCACCAGCTACAGAAGACTCCACTACGTGACGACTAGTAGCGGGAATCACTGTAGGTGACGGCTAAGTAAGGAAACTCTCCACTAAAAGGGCTCGCGACAATACCCCTGCCTAAATCGGGAAACTGAATGAGATCATTGAAGCCCAGATCTCCCGCTTGCATCCCTAATCGAAGGTTCGGGCCCTGAATAATGGGTATCGCACCATATCTGTGGAGTAGTATGGAAGGTCTGTGATCCTCACTGAGTACCGATCCACAGTCATGATTATCTACTGTAGATGATGTAGATCCATTATGTGCACTGTGCAAACAGTCGCTGGGAAAAACTCTACCCGAAACAGGCACTCAAAGTCTGCCATGAGAAGTGTCTCCTCGTCGTGAGTTTGTAGCATCATGCTCCAGCATATGCCTGCTACTACCTAAAGAAGGCTAGCAGTGAGGATCATTAGGAGATTCACTCGTGTCCCTACCAGTTAAAAGACTCTCACCACAGCCTGCAGCCAATCCTCAGCATCTTGTGTGTCTATCTCTCCCCTGATCTCGGGTGGCCTCTAGTGCTGGTACTCGTGCAACGCGCTCAAGCGGCGTGCACCCTCTACTATTGGGGCTGGTGGAATCGGTGTTCCAATAGGTAATAGTACCACTAGTTCCTCCGTTGGTTCCTCTATTGGAAGAGGGCCATGCACCGAGGCCTCATCACTTGGTGGGCTATCACTTCATACTATATTCGTAACCCTAGCTTGGTGTCTTTGTGGAGGAATCTTTAGAAGAAACAGGTGTTCCATGGTCAATATGTTATACATGGTGAGATGACCTAAGATATCACAAAGAAAACTCTTGAAAACACACACACAATCATTGTTTTCATGTATTGATCCAGAAATCAAAAGTCAGGGTCCTAGTCTATGGATACGTCAGCCCCAGCCCCAACATAGGATTCCCTAAACTGATTACCACACTCACTATAGTTAACACAATTTCCCTTAAATGATAGACCAATGTCCTATGTTCAATGGTAGAACCGACTCCTTTGATACCAATTTTTCACGAACTATCCCCCGGGGCTCATGCCTTGACTACCCCAAGACTACCTTCCATAGGCCAGGGGTTGGCGACTAGCCCCGATGGCATATTCCCTAAAACTCTTAAAGCATTTCCTTTATAGCCTATAAACACACACAACCTAACACACTTCATGATATGAACTCATGTAAACTGAATAGTATACAGAGTGAGTACAATATGTAAAATGGTCCAGAATTCAATCCTTAGTAGAAACTAAAGGAAAACTGGATAGTACAAGACAACTGATAGGTGTGAAGTAGCTCCTAGATCATCCACCACGGATCCTACCTGAAGGGTAGGTACATCTCATGAACAACCATCTCAGCGGTTCGCCTTATCTAACATCGACCTCTGAGCTACCTCCAGTCCAGGTACCCTACTTCTCAATCAGTGTTTTCCGTCATCTGCACCAAACACAACGAAGTGCGGGCATAACACTTGAATTGATGAGTATAACGATACTCAGTAGGGACACATAGACCCTCATGGTTTCACAAAATCCACCAAGGATTAAAAAAAACTATGGAAACAATTGATAACCCTACTTAGATATATTCCCATACATATAAACAAGTTCTCAATAATCCTATCTCAGTCATGAGGAAAACATATATTGAAACTCCAAATCCACAAGCTAAACTGTTCCAAAAAAGAAAAAATTCCACAAAGGCAATTACCACATAGGTACGCCACATAGAAGAATACCACAAAGGTATTACAACGAAGGAAAGTACCACAGAGGTACATACAAATCTCACACCAGATATAACTGAAGTATAGTAGTATAGATAATGAGATTTAACTACTAATTCATCTTCCTCTTAATTAATATATTCTGCTAACCCACATAGTATTGGTCGGTGATGACCCATACATGATTTCTCATTGCTGACCCACACAGGATCACACTGTGCTAACCCAGACTGGAACGCTAGGTGCTGACCCACAGAGGATCGCTCAGTGCTGACCAATACAAGATAGCTAGGTGTTGAACCACACCGGATCACTAGGTGCTGACCCACACAGGATCACTCAGTGTTGACCCACATAGGATTTATCTTCATTCATCACATCACATCCAACTATTGGGTTCCAACACTAGGTTTTCTATTCTCAGGGAGCATCCACTCAACAAGCCATTGGTCGATACTCCAACTGCCACAAATTCTCACAAAGATGTTTTTCAATGGAAGGCCACTTACTAGAGGTCTCAACACAACATATGACGCATCAATAAGACACCATGTCTGTGAGTTATTAGCCTTTTAGTCCCGAGGGCCCGATTGGATTCGTGAACGATCAACCCTAACTGTACCCAAAATTTATCCAAATATCATGTGGTGTATACCAAATGGACTGTATCACTTTAAGTTTTATAGCATCATTGATGGTTTGTAAAATAGACACATAGTGTGAATGTTATGGCTGAAAGAGTGTAAATAGGTCGAAGTGGGTCCAGGTTCGGTCCGACCCAGTTCCTGTCAACACGACCCGACCAGCTGGGTTTGTTCCAGCCCGTCCCATGATAGGTGGCCCAGCCCACGCCGGGCGTTCTGGCCCATGCTGGGCAGCACGGCCTTGGTGGTGTGGTGTGGCCATGGGGGCTTCAAGGGCCGCGGATGGGGCCATGGAGGTCGCAGGGGGGCCGCGTGGCCCCAAAAGGCGTGAAGCTACATGGTGGAGCGAAAGGCCATGGGTTGGTGCGATGAGGACTCGGGGTAGCGAGGGGCCGTGGGTGTCATGGGTTGGCGGAGGCCGTAGGTACCGCAGGATGGCAGAGGACGTGGGTGCTACAGGGCAGTGAGGGGTTGCGGGCGCTGCGGGGCAGCAGAGGTGGGAGACGACAGGGTGCCACGTGGTGCAGACTCTAAGGACGATGGCACATCGTGGAAGCCACGGGGTGGTGGAGGCCACATATGGTAGAGGGTAGTGGGGCATGAAGGTCACAGATGGAAGAGTACCACGGGACGCAGAGTCCGCGAATGGTGGAGCGTCGCAAGGGGCAGAGGCCGTGGGTGGCGGAACACCCGACCTGAGCCAGAGGCCGCCTTGACCATCCTCCCTTCATTCATAGCCTTCTTCACGGGTCTCGAGTTCCAACGGTTCCAACCTCCGCCACCTATCGCCATCACCATCGCAAAGATCACACCAAGATCCACATGATTTGCGAAGGGGCCAGTCCATGATTGAATGACCCATACCCTCCGCATTAGGACGGTAGCATACAGCTCTAGGAAGATGATTCAATGTATGGGGGAATTTAACATTGATCAAATTAAAACACATCCCTACCTTGTATGATTGTTATCATCGATGAGAGAAGTCGATGTTGTTGATCTTCGTCGTGCCCGCCACACGCCTTCGATCCTGAGCTCATTCCGCTGATAAACTCTCTTTAATGGAGTTTGTTCTTCATTTTTGAATATATCCACTATTGGAGGATGTCTTGATGAAGAATTAAATGTTGTTCATCAGCATTCATCATTGGAGGAGATCTTCATTATAGGATGTGTTTTTCCAAGTTCTCCTCTTTCCATCCCTTTCCTCTTGATTCCACCAAAATGAAAAGTATCCACATAATAGAACAATTTATTTGTTATTTTTTTGGCATAATTTAAAATTAGATTAATTATTTAAGTTATGAGTTTTTATAACTAATTATCGGGGGTGGCTCAATTAAAGTGGAAGAGTTCAAGAGGTTTTCTCCCATAAATATGGGAGTTCAAGGGGGTTTTATCCTTGAGTGGTCCCCACCATTATAAACCACCTGGGAAGTTATTCCTGGGGGTCCCAACATCCCTAACATCACATTGGAGGTTTAGTTATAATGGTCCCCACCTTTCAACACCAAACTAGGTGTTCTAAATACAATAAAATGATATAATATTTCATTTTATTTTATTCTTTCATGAAAAACCCAAATTCCATCTTTCACCCTTGACCTACTACTGTCGAGGTTGGGGTCCCCTTATGAGAATACTGGCACTGCGAGTTCTATTGTACCCTCAGATTTCAATTTTGAGCATCAGTTCAAAAGTTAGAAAAATACACTCATACTTTTACTTCACGTACCCAAATAAAAGTTCATTAATTCATTCCTGGATCACTAGTCCTCGATATCACACGCTGTCAAATTTCATGGACTCATAAAATTCCCATTTAATTAAAAAAATTACATGAACATTCCTGGTCTTTACACAAGCTTCTGTGATAATTGATCAAGCTATCCATTTAGAGAATATCGGCTATCAGATGACACATATGACTAAAATAATGAAACATTCTTCCTAAATAAGAATCTTAAGTGAGTACTGGATAATTCAACCATTCCACATTTGTACAAAAATACATATATTCAGAAAACAATATAAGCTAATATCATCCATATCCATTTAGGATTCATACCAACCCATATGGTTGGGGGATTTTTTGACCCAATCATCAGAACCATCAAATAAATCCTAAAACGTTGAAGTAGAGGATTTACCACAGCCCTCAGGGATTGGGGATTTTTCACACAATACATCTCTTTTGAAGAAGTTAGTTTTCTACCGATTAGGGAAGAAACTACGTATTGAATCCTCTAATTTCATTTCCTTTCATGATGTAGAACCGTCAATTGGAATGTGCACAATGAAATTATCAGAGGATTGCCTTTGCGATACGATCTCGAAAACAATTATTGGTAAATCAACCAATATTTTGAAATAGTCTTGTAGAGGATGTTGAAGAATGAGATCTCATAGAGATGCTGAAAAAATTCTAGCAATACATTATGCTTCTTTAATGTCATCAATTCCATCACTAAAAAACCATTAGACCATGATTGTAGTTCAGTGGAGTTTGAAAGATAATTTCATGTTCAAGATGTTGTCGAACCCAAAATAAATGAAGGATGTGGGAATTCTAAAAAACCAGAGGCTTTCTCGAAATCATGGAATCCCCTTGAATGATCCACCATTTCCTCCCCAAATTGAATCCAATATGGGAAAATGAAAAAAATAATATTATGTCTCACTTCCCTCTAGATAAGGCAATTACCTTTCAACAGAGGACTTATTTTAACATCAAGAGGAAGGGATGAAAAAGATGAGAAGAATAAATTCAATGCTACTCCAAGGCAATGCTACTTCAAGATATACTATACAAGAAGATTTTCATCCTGCACATCTGGTAAGATCACCACATTAAAGAGGTTTTTTCACAAATACTGATTTATATTGTGAATTCCCTGTATTGTAAGTATAACCAGTGTATAGTCAAGATCACCATTATAGGCCTTTCTCTATTGTATATCCAAGTTAGATACCAGAAATTCCACCACCAATGTTTTTTTCTTGTTTTCACACTCATTTAGGATCCTACTGCATTACTTATTCAAGTATCAACTATGGTATATATTCCTCAGAGGCTTATAAAAACCATCGAGTCCATGAAGACTCGACTAGAAGCTCTGTTAGGATGGAATGCCATGATAAAACCAAAAAATAAGGGTTACCCTGAAGAGGTAGATCTAACTCCTCACCCACTAAATTTTTGGTATCCCATAATTCGAATATTCAATGGCTTCTGAGATCTAGAACATCATTTGATATAATTGTTCCCTCACTATGATAACATGATTGGAAGCCTTGAGCAGCAATAACCTGTGAAACTCATATGCTTTGTGCAATCCATGCAATGTCAAGAATTCATCTTGTACACATGTTTTAGGTGTTGATCAATCAAAATATTGTAAGACCTTCATCCGATGCTCCACTTCCAGTTCATCTCAATGTTTTAAAGTAAAATAGTCATCGATTTTAGGAACATCTAATTGAGGGATAATGGAAGGGTTTTAGATTTCTTTTCTCGGTGGAAAGGATTAAGATATTATTTATATATACCACTACTTCAAGTATTTTTCTTCTTATTTATTCAAACAATATCCATAATGAGCTATTCCCACAATTATTCATTATGAAATACATATGAGGGTTTCAGGACATTTCATTAATTTCTTAGAGGGTTGTAAATTCTATCATGGAGTCCATTGATATTTCCTAAAAATTCCCATCATCTCTAAGAATATGAGAATGAATGAAAATAGTATTCTATATTTACACAGTAGTTGGCACCTTTACCCACTCCCACATTAATTACCTAATCATACCATAGTGCTCCACATCCTTTGTTTTAGTGACAAAACCCACCTCATCTATATGATCAAAAATATAAGAGGAAAAAACAAATTAAGGTGTTCAAAAAATATTATTCCTTTATAAATATATGATATATATAGATCGACACTATCGTAGATTTAAACCTAAGGAATCAAAATATTGGATATACTTTTTCTTTATAAGTTTATCATTTTATGTTCAATGTTTCATTTTTATGCTCAATAGATAAGTATTAAAGGCCTCAAATAATATTATCTTTTTCGTAGATAATTGTGGGAAATAGAATAATAAGTTCCAACAACCAATGTGATAGGAAATTTGAAGATTTACCAAATGATATTAATGATATGACGGGAGTAGGTTCCCAAAACATCATAATGGTACTTTCTCAGTTGGCTCCTGTTATGAATAATAACATGTATCATGCCGAACGCCCTACCCCACCATGGAATGAGAATGTTTTCGTAGAACCAATATTGTGAAAATGCCTCCCAAGTTTAGTATATCTTATGATCCCCACCGCACGGAAAAATGGATTAACTCTATTGAAAATATATTCTTTTTCCTTCTATGCTCAGAAGAAGAGAAGGTTGTACTAGCAATCTGTCATTTTTATGGGGACGTTGATCAGTATTGGACTATGATCAAGAATACAATTTCCTTAGAGGAAATTGATTCCATGGATTGGGAGTAATTCAAGAGGATCATTTTCAATAAATATTTTCCTTGAAACCTCCATCTCAAGATGGAAAGAGAGTTCCTTGTGCTCAATTAGAAGGAAGATGAGTCCATATGGGAATATGAAGCGATCTTTACAAGGCTTTCAAGGTACGCCTCTAGCTTTACCATTAACACAGAATGTATGGTGGATCTCTTCTTTAGTAGAAAAAAGATTACTCTATGAAATGAATTGGTGATTCGAGATTTCAACAGTTATGAGGATATTGTTCATTGTTTCCCTTAATGTTGAAATGAATATTGGAGACTCTCAGTGGTCTCTCGGTCCTACTGACCTAAAGGGAAGAATGGAGAACAACATGTGTGGTTAATAAAACAAATCACATCAGTAAATGAATACAGATTTTCCATTGTAAAATTTATGGGACGAAGATTATATGGAACTATCTAAAAGGGAAAAAAATTTACTTCAAATATGGATTGTTTGGTCATCTTGTGAAGAACTTCTGAAGGGATAAGAAAAACCCATCTAATGTTGAAGAATAATGGAAGGTTCAGATCAACACTCAGCAAATAGTTCTTTGTTAAAACTTCAAGGGACATGGGCATTATACGATCAATTTTCATATGTCGAGGGTTTTCCAAGGAAATCAACAACAACCTCAATGACAATAAGGAAGGGTTTATGTTATCACAACTGCAGAGGTGGATCCAGAAAATCATGTGATGATTGGTACACTAGATATTCATTCATGAATATAAAATGTAATATTTAATAATTGTTCAATGCATTCTTATATTTCATGTAAGTTTAGTATATCTATTCTAATACCACCACAGAATTTGGAGGAAATGCAATCTGTTAGAATAGTGAATGGGGTAATTGTTGTGTCCATGGTTTATAACTCCTCACTAGTTAATATTTTTGGACTGAACCTCCTTTAAAATCTTGTCAAAATTCGTTTAGCAATGTTTGACACTATCTTGGGCATCGATTGGCTATCATTATGTAAAGCCAACATCAAATGTCGAGAAATGTAGATCACTCTTCACATACCAAAAGCATCCTCTGATTCTTTAAAAATATAAAGAGGAAGATGTATCTAATTTTGAATCATCATCTCATGTGAAGAGAATACTACCTTGTGATTAGGAATATCATGGAAAAAAATATTGATAGAATAGAGAGAATCATGCTTGAATACATACCCATCGTGAGGGATTAAACAGATGTATTACATGAAGATTTTTCTGGTATTTCTCCTAATTGAGAGATTGATTTCTCAATTGAACATATCCTTGGATCTCTTCCAATCTCAAAGAAACCTTATATAATGGCCACCATAGAACTAGAATAGTCGAGGAAGAAGTTACAGGAGAATATAGAGAAGGGTTTTATACACCTGGGGTGCACCCGTCCTATTCATCAAGAAGACGGATAGATAAATGTGCCTCTGCATTGATTATCATGATATCAATAAAATCCTGATAACGATCAATTATCATATGCCACAAATAGATAAATAGTTAGATCATGATCTTGGGGCCAGTTATTTATCTAATGTGTACCTTCGGTTGGGATATCACCCATTAAAGGTAAGGAAGGATGATATTAAAAATACTACCTTTCGAATGAGGTATGGACACTACGAGTTCATAGTGATGCCCTCCAGACTCACTAATGATCAAGAAATTTTCATGGATTTAATGAATAGATTATTCAAACGTTACATTGAAAAATTTCTCGTAGTCTTTATGGATGTTATTCTGATACCCTCCATGAGTATGGAGGAAAACGAGCAGTATTTGAATATTGTCTGAATGATTCTGTGAAGGGATAATTTTTATGAAAAGTATAGTAAATGTTATTTCTAGATAGACGAAGTATCATTCATGGAGCATGTTATCACCAACAAAGGGATATTTTTATACCCTTCCAAGACGAAGGAAATTAAATAGTATCCTAGAACATCTTTTATAATGGAGATTAGAATATTTTTTGGGATTGCTGGGTATTATAGACGATTTTTGAATATCTTTTCATGATTTTCAAACCTAATGTCCTAGAGAAATAGAAGTGAGTAATGTTTTTATGGACTCAGGAATGTGAAGATTGTTTCAAGGATTTGAAAATGAGGCTTATCACTATTCCAGTACACACAATCCCTTCAAGTGGAGACCACTTTTTGGTGTATAGTGATGAATCCAAGAAGGTCTAAGGCTATGTGATGATGAAAAATGATAATTTTATAGCCTATGTGTCATGGTATATGGATATCCATGAGAAAAACTATCCCAGGCATGATCAAGAGTTTGTAGCTGTGATCTTTGCGTTGAAAATCAAGCGACATTATCTATATTCGGAGAAGTGTGAGATATATACTGACCAAAAGAGTTTCAAATATATATTCACTAAAGAATAGATCAATATGAGCTAGCAAAGATGGATAAAACTCATCATGGATTGTGACTGCTCAATCCACTACCATCCAAGTAAGGTAGACAAGGTTTTTGATTCTCTAAGTAGAAAATATCCTACATATTTAACAATGATGAGAATTGAGAATGATGTAATCTTCATATATTTTTAAAGTAAGGAAATGAAAATAATTAGGGGAGGAACATCATAAATCCTTTCTCAAATGATTTATCAACCATCACACAAAGATAAAATAAAGGATTCTCATAGATAAGAAGTGGAATTTCTGAAAATGATGGAAGTAGTTAAAATTGGGAAATCCACTGATTTCAAAATTGATATGGAAGGAGTTGTATTATTTGGGTCATGATTATGTGAAAAATAAGATATAGAGATAAAGAAGAAGCTTATTAATGGCACATATATCTCAACCTTATATATCCTACTAGGGACCAAAAAGATGTGTTGAGATCTCTGAGAATTATTTTGGTTGGAAATATTAAAACGGAGAATGCTTAATTTACGTCAAAGTGCCAGGTATTTCAGCAAGTTAAGGCAGAGAGGAAAAACATTAAGGGGATGATGCAACCACTACCCATACAACCATGGAAGTGGGAGAACATTCCAATAGACATTATCATTGGACTTCCAAGGACATCTAAAATAAATAATGATATATGGGTCATTGTGGATCATCTTACAACTAAATATCACTTTTACATAGTTTTAGAGAACATATTATTGGGTAATCATATATGGATTTACACCAAAGAAGTGGTAAGGCTATATTGAGTACCACTATCTATTGTATCTGATCATGACCCTAGATTTAACTCAATGTTATAGAAATGTCTCCAACATGCTCTAAGAACTAAACTAAACTTTAGTATGACCTATCATCCTCAAACTGATGGCCAATTTGAGTGAACTATTTAGACAATGGATGACATATTGACAGTGTGTTCTATGGAATTTAAAGAAGGATGGGACCAACATCTTCCTCTGGATGAATTCTCCTACAACAGCAATTTCCACTCGAGAATCCTAACGGAAAAATTTGATGCCCTTTATGGGAAAAGGGGCAGAACACTGGTGTGTTGGGATGATATTGTTGAGTGTAATCTTCTAGGACCATATGTTGTCAAAGAAATGGGGTGGAAGTTTAATACCATTCATCATAATATCGGTGCAGTCTAAAGTCTATAGAAGTGTTATGCAAATAACCGCCGATGAGAGCTTGAGTTCTAAGATGGATACATGGTATTTCTACACATATCTACATGTAATAAGGTAATGAGGTTTGGAAATAAAGGGAAGTTAAGTCCTAGGTAAATCAGCCCTTTTGAGATCATTGATCGAGTTGGAGCTATGGCCTATCGAATTGAATTCCACCTACTATGTCAAAATTACATGATGTCTTTCATTTATCCCTCTTATGTATGTACATACCAAAACCTTCACATCCAATCTCTATAGAGGTCGTATAGTTGGAGGATGAACTTTCTTATGAGGTGCATCTAGGGAAGATCTTGTATCGTAGAGACAATGTTCTACGAAACAAGAATTCTCATATTTTCATGGTACAGTGGAAAAACCATTAGTACGAGGAGGAAACATTGGAACTTGAGGAAGCAATGAAGTAAAAGTACCATCACCTATTTTTTTCTCAGAATGTAAAATGAAATTTTTTGGGAGAAATTTCATAATGGGGGAGAATGTAATGACCCAATGTTTTAAAATGTAAATTTCATTCATAAAAGTAATTTATAAAATCACATGATAACAAAACATAATGAACTACTATGTGATAAGTGACCTTTAGACATGAGTTTGTCACTTATTTTAATGGAATTTCGAATATCTGACATACACGGTTGCAATTAGTAAGTTATATGGAATCCGATAAAAAAACATAATTTTTTTGGAACAGTTACCTTCCCTTATAAAAAGTAATATAGCCTTATGAATATTGATATACCATAATGAATAGTAAGCATACCTATGATAGTAAAAAAATAATATTCAAGTTGAATGTACGATATACCTATCTTTTAGAATAAGTAAATAAATGTTTTAAAACTTTAATTTTATAATTAATTATTATATTATTTAAATATTAAAATAATCATATTTAGAAAACTATTTTTCAAAAATGTATTTTATTTTTTGATTCTAAACATCAATAAATGGATAGGGTTAATTTTGGAGATTTTTCTGAAATACTAGAATTTTTAATGAATAGTAAAATACATTAATTTACCATATAAATACACTATAGAGGAAATCCACACTTCATGACATCACAAGTGATGTAAACACAAAATTCTCAAACTCACATGCATTTATGTATATTCTTGGACTTGGAATACATATTTTTCCATTGTCTTGGGATGAAATAATAAACTAATTATTAAACAATTATGAAAACCCTCCTCTCCTCAACCATAACCACACCCCCTCCCCCATAATCCCCCTTCTATTCACTCCTCTCAAGCCTAGTGACTTGCCAATATTCTACCCATATCTCTCCCCAGGGTCCACTAACATGTGCAAAATCCCCTATCCTATTTAATGTACTAATACATCTCACTTTAATAGGTTCTCAAAGGAGGAAGTCTCAAGTTGAAAATTCCCCTTTCCAATTCCTTCATTTCTTTTAGGTTATTTTTTTGTTTCACTACTCACCTCCCTAAAACCAAATATTATGATAAATCCAATAACACACATTTACTATAATGTTATTATTATAATTTTTTCTTTCATTATCTTCTCTCATTTCCCCACCATTTATTTTAATGAAATGAATGAACCGTTTGAGATGTGCTAATTTTTCACATTCAAGGACAACAGTTTATAAGATTCTATTATCATCATTAATTCTGGTCAATAATCCATTTGTGCTATGGTTTAAACATATTAGTATATATGTATTATATAAATATACTAGTTATGATTCTGTAATCTTCTTGTACCGATGGTATTATGTTATAAATAAAAATATGTTCGTTTTAATCAAAACCCTCTAATTAAAAAAATGGTTGTCACATTGGATTTATGTAATAATTCATCTTTAATCCCAATAACCAAATGAGTTCCTATATCAATGAAATATCATATATGTTCAATAATAAAATATAACCTAAATTCTGGACAAACACTTTCATTATACATGTTTATCCAAATATGAACCGATCATTAAAAATCAAGTTAGCAAACAAACCAGAATAATGAAATTTAACCTTATAACCAATAAATATGTTTTTAATTAACTAAAAAGGGTTATAATAAATAAATAACTTATATAATAGGTTCTAGAATTATAATTTACTGAACCTAATTTGTTTATACAGGTCATTACCTTCAACAAATGATCCCCACCATACTTAGGGTAAGGGATCCCCCCCATTTCACTTTTATTTCAAGATTGTCCTCTATGTTATGCAATTTTACATGTGATCCCTAATGATGGGGAATGGTTTCACACCTCCCCAATAATTAAATCATTAATTATATTCTATGAGATATCCCATTCCCTCTCATCAAATCTATTTTAGGTACACCAGATACAATGCCAGTAATCCGTAATGAATTCAACCCAAACATCATTTACTCCACAGGGTTTCTCTATCTTTCTTTTTTCCCAATTGAAGATGTATTTTATTTTTATGTAAAATATCTACATATTAATTTTTTATATTCATCAAACTCATGTTACGAGAACGATACCTCATTTAATTTTGGGAATATACATGTTTTTTGTGATTCCCCCCCTCAATACATCCCAATATGTAATCTTGTTTAAGACAAATTCACAAATTTTTACCCCATTTCAAGAACAATCTATCCTCTGTTTTAAGAAATAATTTTCTATATAAAATCATAATTTTTATTATGAAAAACATCTTGGTTCACTTCTTGTTTTATATAAAATATTAGTCCCTTTTCTATTTTGAATTCTCTATATTATTTTTTTTAAAACCGCACAAAATTGTTTAATGTTAATGTTTATCAAATACTTTACTTTTTTGACATCACTTCTGTTTGAGATCACATACCTTGTTATAACACTATTTTACTCTATGATCATCCATGTTTGTTCTAATCCATTTCTTAGGTGGACAGTTTCATGATACACTCATTGGTTATTATTTATGTCATAATTTTGGTACCTAATTCTTTCAATGGGTACCCGAATGTTCATGTATTGTTTATTATGTAGGATTATTTGTGTGGAATGAATATTAATGAAAATATTGATATGAGAGCACCCATATAGTGCTCCAATAAAATGCATAATGTTAAGTCTCATGAGATGTGATGTGAAATGGGAATGGAGGTTATCCTTGACTCGTAGTAAATTGGAAAAAGGAATGGTGGTTAGCCTTCACCTGTAAAAAATAGGAATCGGTATTGGCAGATTTCCTTGACTCGTATTAAACTGGGAAACGAGATTGGCGGTTAGCTTGGACCCATACTGAATGCATGTTTAATGATTTTTTCACATTTTTATGATTCAATATTTATATGATCCAATGATAATATGAAATGTTTTTATAAGTTTCTTGCTTTGGATATAATTATGTCATGCCTCCTAATGCAAGTGCTTCATATGTATCCTTATGTTCATTCCATTACATGGCTTTTAATCTCATCCCTTTGCTCATGTGTTACCCAGGGTACCCTATACAGATATAATGGCTCAATGGATGTTGGAAGCACTTTTTATGGAGATTAAATAGTGAATATTGTTTTATCCACATGTTTTATGTTATATGTACCTAGTATTCCATGATACAAGACGTAAAAATACATGGATTGTACTCTGATGGATTATTATGCATAAAATCATGTAACATTTTATGTAAAAGTATTGGGTCGCTATAAAACCCTGACTTGAAACCATTAATCTTGACATCCTTTCTGCATGACTCTAAACTGTATGTTTGGGTCCTTGTCATATGACCTTAAATGGTATGATGTGCCCCATTAAGTGGCACCGAACTATAGGGAACCTGATTCCTTTCACATGGATATGTAGGAATCCCATTTAAAGGATCTATACCAACATAAAAAATTTCATCTCCCTAGATGATGATAAATTCCAAATTAACCCATTTCTACCTGGATAATGATTAAATCAAGAGTGCACTCGTGTGTGGATAAAAAACAAGTATTGTCGTAACAATGTCCAATGAATCTATATGTAGTATATAAGAGTATACAATTGATGTACAACCTCCAATACATACATATTTCTCCATTTATGAAGAACCTCAGATACATACATTCGATTATGTATTCCATATATTCTAAAAATTGTTCCCCAACATTGGGATGACCTACTTCAAACATGAGAATTAATAAAAAATTGACAAAAACGTTTTACATATAGGAATTAAATCATGGAGAAATAAAAAATTCCCCCCAAAAGGGTGTGATGATCCCAAACTCCAATCTTCTTCAGCAATGTGATCTCTTAAGAATAATTAGCCCAAAATTCCTAACAAACACATTCCTTTATAAAACAATTCACTTTGGATAAATAACCCATGGGAGTTTCATTTCTAGAAAAAAACAAAAAATGGTGAATTTGAATTGATTCATTATAAATACCAAATAAATAAATTATAATCTCTTTTTTGAAACACCTACAATTATCTAGAAAGGTACAATGTCCTAACAGTCATGAACAACCTTGAGATTCATCACTCTTATACTATATATTGATAGAACTCATGTTCCCACTATGGGAGAAAAAAACTTCTGATAAACCTGACATTCTATCCAAGTCCATCTCAAACATCCACTCCCTATCTATTATATCAGTATATGAAGTCATCTTCAGTAAAGAAAACTTATGAATGAAAATCCTGATGAAGTCCCAACTCAAATATTTGAGTCTTAATCATAATTTTCAATACAATATTATGTGTGAAATGCAGTATTTTAGCATAATGATTTTCATAATATATCACGGTCTTCTTTGCATTCTCAAGATCTAAAACCTCTATATCCTTGGATAACAACATCATCTATGGATAGTACAAGTCCGTGAAAATAACCCTTATTTCATTCCACAGTCAGCCTTCATGCTCTTTTGTTATTACCATAGTGCCACGCCATCTACTACATGGTCCTCCCATCCCCATAGTGCCACACATTGCATTGATTTCATAAGGTGTTTCCAAGAACCAGAACAATCACTACCTAATGCTCTACCATTCCTAGGCCTCCTATGGATCGTTTGAGCCTTTGAATGGTGTTGGTTGGTGATGGAACTACTAAGATAAAATCTTCATAATGTGATTATTAGGATCCATATATGGATCTTAAATGAGTGATATAGGTGGTTCTTATCCCACATCTTGGACAATGCACACAATAACCACAACTACATTCCAATATACTATAGGATTTAATCGTTGAGGATCCGAATTAGCCTTCTCTAGGATCTGGTTCACATTTCATCATATAGGTATGATGCAACACAACATAATCAGACAATGATAAGTCATCATATAAGTATCAAAAGGAGAATCAAGAGAGATTAATTCCAACAAATAGTCTTAACAATATTTGGATTTCGCTATATCCAAATCAATGCAGTGAAAAGGATATAATTGATCCAAAAATACATCTTTCCCTAACTACACACATCGACATAAGGTTCGTTGTTGTGATAAATATATAACCCCTCAATCACAACTACCTCCTAATTGATGACACGTTTTCAAAAATTCGTTCTAACTTCAAGAAAAAAGCTCAACCAAGTGTTCTGAGACAACTATTTCACAAAACCTGGATGGGTATCCTAGTAACCTGATCACCGAGCAGGTCCTAAGATTTCCCAAAAGGCAATCATGAACCCAATGGGTTGAAAACTATAACCTAGCATCATAAAAACTGTAAGTATGATTGGTTTTTTCCACGAACAATATGGATGTAATAGAACCAAAATAATATGAATATAAATGGAAAACAACATTGGGATTAATGTACCAAAAGTCAAACATGCATTAATGCCCAATGTAATATATCCAAAGTACCCAAACAAGGAAAATAGACCAAGTCCCAACTCAGACACAAATCACTATGTCTATGGTTAAATATCTAGATCCACCTCCAAGATATCCTTTACCATAGCTCGATACTAGAAGATGATAATATAAACACACCATAAGGAATGATTATAGTGTGAGATAAAGCCTAGTATTATTTCACCAAAAGATTCCAAAAGATGATTCTAATATCAAATTAACCAAGAATGTGATTTAATTTTTTTAAAAACAAATTTTTCATTTTAAATGAATATTTAAATATATCATGTATTGCAATTTAAAATATGTAGATAAATTATAAATTAATTCTTCACCCATAAATTTATTGAAATAAATTTCCAAAGACAAAATTTTCTTATGAAAAATGGAGATTTAAAAAAAATTATCTTTTTAAAATATATTAAATAAAATACATTATATAAAATAGGTTATATTAATCACAAGGCATGTAAGAATATTTATAATAATAGAATATATTCATTTAAAATAAAAACAATTGAGAAACATCATCATGCACCTAATAAGGTAAAACATTCCAATTAATATGTACCACACCCTCATTGTGAATGAGATTATGGATATAAGTCAATTTTTTATCCGGACAAAGACAACTCATCACCCTAAAATAAGGAAGGTTATATGATAATATGATGTTTTTTAACATTTAAAATTGTAATGTGTCATCCATATAACACACTAACTAACTAATTCTTGGATTTTTCCAAGTATAATACATCAATTGGAAATTTACATTAAGACTTCTAAAAATACAATTCAATTCCATTATCAATTTAAAATATTATAATATTCACTTAAAACCCACAATTGGATTTTAATCATAAAAATGAATTTTCATAAAGATGTATCCATAAGGATTCCATCAAAATGATTTCAAGTATATTTTTCAAAAATAAGTATTTCAAAAAAAATCATTCAATTTCAAAATAGAATTTCAAAATTAAATTTAAAAATTTAATTTACATATATATTTC
The DNA here is from genome assembly GCA_963277665.1 of Viscum album. Lineage (NCBI taxonomy): Eukaryota > Viridiplantae > Streptophyta > Magnoliopsida > Santalales > Viscaceae > Viscum > Viscum album. The sequence continues at coordinate 1,470,441,224 of OY728151.1, forward strand.
ATTAATTCATAATAAACCCCAAAATCACTAGAATTGTGATGTTTTTAAAATTTTCCACCAAATCCATTTCACAATTGAAATTATTTAAATTTAAAATTTTCTAATTTCTGTATACACACCTTGATTTACTTGAATTAGGGGTTTCCCAATTTCATTACAAAAACCCATTTAAAAAATCCCAATCCAAAGGAATTGGTTTTTCTCCAAGAAACAAATTTAAACAATACTAATAAAAATCAAACAATGGCCTTTAATTAGAATGATTAAAAATAATCCACGAAATATTAGGGTAATATAAATTCGGCCTCAATATTGAACCACCAACATTTTTTCTCACAAAGTCACAGAGCTCTCAACAGACCCACCAACAAGAAGGAAGTCATATATGACCTAGAAATTAATCCTAGAAACAATATTTAAAGACTGGGATTTCAGTTTCATCAATCCCTAGATGATCCACCAAAATCCATTAATGGAAAACAAAAAAAGACACAGAGACATGAAAAACTATTTCATAGAGGGATGCATCATGATTGAAACAATGACCAATCACTGAATTAAAAAGACTGTAGGGGTTGAATGCTCCAAAAATCTCCTAGGTAATACTCTAGGTTGACATCATGGTGATCTTGTGGATGAAAAAATGACAATTTTAGTCATGATGGATATTTAAAAACCACCATTGGGAATTTACAAGAACTGTAACTGAATTACACATCGTATAATTAAAAATACTCATAATTATCAAAAAAATGAAATTGAATTTTGACTATATTGGATTTTAATTTCATTTTAGAATTTAACATGTATATAATGATTTTAAATAGCTTGTAAATCCCATTTAGATAGGAGAACATGTTTTTTTTCTGAAATTTACAAAAAATATATGAATTCACCAATGTAGTTATCCTCCCAATACTTTCTCAACCCTATACGGACAATGAAAAATGAATACTGCAATTAATATAAAAACAGACATAATAAAAAAAGAAATCGAATGTTAAAGTGGTGAATCATGGTGTTAAATTATTCCAAAAATGGACACTTTTCCATAAAAAATTCACCACCCAAGAATATCATAACCTCACAGTTAGTAGAGAAACACCAATTAATTAATTTTTTGATGACATGATGATTATCTCACTTTTCCATTCCATTTACAGGTTAATCAATATTTTCTTATACAAACTCACTGATTATGTATAATGGGAAAAAAGCATGTCTATTGAAGAAAATCATTTTACCTAGTTTGATTGAACTGGGATAATCCACAGTTTATGGATCTGTGACGGGTCATTCACAAGAATATACTAACCACATTCATTAATGGTGGTTTTAGTCTAGGTCCCTTCTATTTTTGATGTATCTCCCCATACATGGATTATGGATTTATAACTACCAACCAAGGGTTACTCTTTTCACTCCACTCTTTTACTTTCCACACCGGATAAAATTACATCATTGAAATCACACACCATATCACAACAATCAAATTTTTTATATTGATGAACCAGATATAGATAAGATTATTTGATCAATATTTTATTTTCCTTCATATGATATCCATTAAAATCCACATTAATAGATTTATCTTCTCTCTATGAGTCATCACCTAAAATACTTCTTCTCCATTGGGATGATATTCAAGAGTGTTGATGATTACTTCTTATTCCTTCTTCTATTTTCTCACCCCTCATCTAGAGTTTCTTTTGATTATTTTAAATCAAAAATGTATTCTTTATCATTTATATATAACTAAAATATAGAATGACACCTTTTCTCCTTCTATTTATAATATAGAATACCTCTTACACCTATTTCAAAATTAGATATGGTGACTCTCATCACCTTAATACACTATATGAATATTATTCTAATTCTAACAATTCTCATATCCAATGAAGATATGGGTTTTAAAAAATAATTGTCACTTTAAAAAATCTTTGTTCTAAACTATCAGTGTATATCACTATCACTTGTATCAAAATACCATTTTTCATCCTACTTATCCTTCCATGATTTTTATTCTTCTTCATTGATGAATATATCTATTGTCTTTTTAAAAATAGCACTATGGTCTGTGTTTTCGATGAATATTCCTCCACAACTAGATGAGATAAATCCTTGAACCTAAATTATTTCTTCCCGTTTCTATTATTTATGGAAATTTATAAATGTTTCTGTAAAAACCCCAAGACCAACAATATGGATCTAGTGGTAAATGTATTATATTACAAAAATATAAATCGGATTTTATCACAAATTACCAAAATGTTTATTACTATTGGGAGACAAGATACGTAAATGATTTCCATATTTACTTGGAAACATAAATAATAGATTTATTTAATTTTTAAATTTCTCTTACTACTCTTTGACGTCATTCACAACTCTCTTCTATAAACCCTATTGATAGAAAACAATATTAAAGGAGGGCATAGATTCCCAATATGGGTTGTATATAGTGGAATCTATCATGGTAAAAAAAGGAATACAGATTATGGCATAGTGAATAAAAAATTATCATTATATATAATAAAAACATGAGAAAAAAATATATCCATATATAACATGTAAATATAAATAATAACATTTATTAAAATTTTATATTTCATTGTAACAAAATTCATATTGTCGAACAAATTTCTCATATGTTGAAGGCCTTATGAAATGACATCAAATATCTTTCAAGGAAACAAACATGGAATCATGCATTAACTCATGGCCTCATATAAGAGAACATTTATAACAAGGTATGAATACATTGTCTCCTGATACCAACAGTCATGTCAAGGGGCTATATAATTTTGGGACCCTCTCATCTCTTTATTAATTCCAATAAACTCTTCATAAGAAATTTATGAGAAAAATTAAATATATATTCAATTATACTTATTCATACACAAATATAAATATATGAATGAGAACATATAAAATGACCATACATTCCCCAATCCATAAATAGAATAAAATGATTTTTATCCTTCATGAGAATTACAGTGGATGCTTAAAAAATACATATCTTATGGTTACCTAAGGAACCTCATATATAATCATGGATAAGTAATATATATTATTCCTTATTGAAATATTAGTTATATAGATCATAAATATTTACCATTTTAATGTAATAAGTGAATATACAATCACAAGAATATTCATGATGTATTGGACAACACCCTTCTGGATGGAAATAATATAAGGTATTAGTTTATAGTACTTTGAAGGTACTGTGATATTCATTAAACACATTTAATTGTCTATTTTATTGATAATAAATGATATAATTTCATCAATGTATGTAAATATGTTTATTTATAGAATATTAGGGATTATATTATTCATTTATAAATATTATGAAAATTCCATTTTAACAATTTATTGTTTATTTTAGTATTTTAAAAATTAATAGTGTTATATAGATTATTAGAATACTAAATTCTATGAAAGTATTAATTACTTAATCTTATACAACTTAAATTTATATTATCTAAGATAGATCTATCATTTTTGGTGTTAATGGGACATTAATTTAAATATGGAATGGTGTCATCATATTGGGCACCACTTCACCATTTTAACCATAAATTCTACATATGGGATTGGATCGAGCACAAATATCATGAAACGAAAGGCTACATAATTTTAAAAAAATAATAGTTTTCTATTTACATATTTTTTATCTGTTTTGGAGGTCACTTGTTTCTGAAGATTGTATTAAAATATTTATCCAAATATTCCATTCACACTTTTAATATATTACATCCATGGCCTCCCATCGACTGAATAATTTTGTTTCTAATAATTTGGAGTGTTATTTAATAGAATTTGAATATTGAATATAGAGGTTTTGTGGTTCCAATCAATGTACACAATCATTTCAAGAATGATATATCCTAAAGCAAGGATCACTTCTTCAAAGACTTCTTATTATTCACATTGTAGTGTTTCTATTTTTCAAATATATTTAGGTTATCTAAATATTTATTCTATTTTATTCAATTTTTTTTATTTTTTTTATTAAATTATTTGTGCTCTAAATTAATTGGAGAATGTTGATTTGGTTCAACACTGTTAAAACAGTTGTGATTGAAATTTTTTTTATTTGATAACAACACCACCCATGGAAGGGTAGTTTTTATTTTTAATCGAAATAACTCAAACCATATTCATTTTTTAAAATAATTGAGATACTAGAAATCACATAATAAGATATATTGACTGATTTTTTAAAATAAAAGAACTTATGAAAATAATTTAACAATTATGAAAAAAATGAGGTTGTGTAATTAGTGAATTGTGAGATAGAGGTCTAAATTCATAAAACAATACAACACAGGATCAACATGTAGAGTTAAAATATAATCCCTAATCTCAATTAGTACTCACATATAGTATTAATATATGACATAATACATCACTAACAATAATCCAGGCTTGGTATGACAATCAATGTTGGGTGCTATGAATATATGTTTTGAAGCTAGCCTTGGGTTTAATTCATTTTTTATTTGTTGATGAGTTAAATTGTCATAGGGTTATGGGGTTAATGCATTTGGAAATAACATTTATGTGGGGTTTAATTTTAATTATAATGATTATTAAGTATGTGAAGAGTTATATTTAGATTTATTATATATTATAATTTTTTTCATCGAAAAACCATAATATTGTTTAACATTGTTAATTAAATTAAAAAAATGAAATACTCATCGAAAATACATATTCTAGTTTTATAAAATTTATCTCACCCATAAATTTAATTAGGGTGTTTATTTATATTTAATTTTCCATCAAAATACCATTATGATTTTTTATTACGTATTTACTCTTTAGAGAGATGACCTCTGTTAGTCACTCAATTTCACCAATGTACCAAAAAACCACACATAATTTGGGAGTTCCCACAAAAACACCTTTCAACTTGGTTAAATTACTAAGAAATCTAGTATTTTATTAATCTAATTAGAGACAATTTTTTATTTTATTTACTCTTTATTTTATCTCATTATTGTTATTTATTATTTCTAATTTTTAATTTTGTGGGTTTTCCCTACATCTCTTTTCTTCTGTTTTGAACCATAATTGGAATCTTATTCTCATGATTAAATAGTATATACTTATTACCTTATATCATTTATCTAATTCATGACACAATATCATCCGTATTTTTTGTTAAATCTTGACCATGAGATTGAATGTTGCCTTGGGGATCAAATTACACATTCTTGTCCTATAAGAAAAGGGGAAATTTACCTAAATGAAGAATTCCACCATTCTAGTAATTATTTAACAGGAAGTATATCTGAAATAGAAATAAAACAATGTCCAATGGTTGGAAATAAAAATATTGAATAGGATATAACCTTATGATATATGACTGCACCTAATATTAATTATTGACCTACATGCATTGAAAATCCAACTCTCGAATTAGACTTCAATCTAACATCTGGGATAATCTTCCTCTTTCCAAAATTTCATGGCTTATTTGATGTGTGTCCAAAAAGACACATTAATGATTTAAATTTTATAGGATCAAAAATCTAAACCAATAAATGTCTCTAATGGTAAAATAAAACTAAGTGCATTCCCATTTTCAAAAGATGGAACTGTGAAAGATTGGATGTACTACACACAACTTTAATATGTAACATGTTAGAACAATATGAAACATATTTTTAAGGAGATATTTTTTCTATCATCGAGGACCACATAAATTGTAATGGATATATAATTTGTCATGAATTCACAAAGAGTTTTAATGTATGAGTACTAGAAGTAATTTAATAAGTTTTGTTCATGTTTCCCAAGTCACCAAATTAGTTAGAAACTACTAATGAAATAATTTTATGAAGGTCTCAGACCAATGTCAATGAGCATAGTCGATACAACATCTAGTGGGGAAGTGGATGACAAAACACTAGCATATAAATATTATTTAATCAATCATATGACACAAAACTCTATACAATTTAGTGATAGAGCTATTGATCCTATTAAAGGAGTATATCAGGTAAGTGCTTCTTCTATTAATTTTTTTTTTGAAACTATGTTGTATGATTTGACCAGTATGGTGGGATATAATGATTTTGCTAAAAAAAAATTTCAACCCACTCCTACATTATTTTGTGGAATTTTAACTGAACTATACAACCCTATTGACTATTTACACCAATTATAAATGATAGAGGTTTTTGCAACCATATTCTATAGGATACCATATCAGAACCAACAATAACCACATCCCATGAAAATAATGATTCCATTTCACCAACATACAACCAAGTGTGGAACTATCACCCTGACATGGGGTATGGATCTAAACAATAAGTACGCCCCATTTTCAATGAATCATCCAGCATCATGCACCTTATGAATAGTGGTTTTCAATAACCCCAAAAAAGGTTTGACTCCCATGCATCAAAAAGTAAACAACAATGATGGTATTCTCAACCAAATGTAGTTTCTAATATTGATGATATTTCTAATCATATTGTTCTTAATTGTCATGTTGAGATGAAAATTCAAGGTTTATAGTTGAGGAAGTTCAAGACACAAAGGATATAGATTGTTGTTTCATTTCATGAACTTGTAAGAAAGAACTCCAAATAATTCCTTCCCATCCTTGTAAAAATCACAAGTATAATGTCAGGGCCATCACATTGAGAAATGGGAGTTAGAAAATTAATACATCCTCACTTATAATTCCATCAAGATTCACCACAACTTTGGAGAAGCCACATTCAAGACCAAAACATGAATAGTCGATGGAGAAAGAAAAAGGAAAGAAAAAGAATGATGAAATTCTACAAAAACCAATTTTATATCCAAATAGATCTATAAAAACCAATAATTTAGGTGAAGAGGTGATGTAAAAAATATGTTTTGGATAAATAGAAGAATAATGAGATTAAAATTCATCTTACTGATAAAATTAAGAAAACTATGAGGTATACCCTGTTTTTGAAAGAACTATGTATAAATAGAAGATGGATAAATGGAAATGAATAGGAAAACCTTGGATGGAATATATATACACTCATCACACCAACCGTGGAAATGTAGATAAAGTATAAGGACCCTTGTACATTCACAATTCCACTCAACATTGAGGAGTTTCATTTCACTGATGCTTTATTTTATTTGGGCGACTCTATTAATGACATGCCACATTCTATCTACACTTCCTTTGAGATTGGATATCTGAAGCTAATGAGGGTGGTGGTGCCATTGGATAATTTGTCCAAAACATACCTAATGGTAGTTATCAAGGATTTCCTTATTTAAGAAAGATATATGAAAATTCCATTAGATTTTTATGTATTGAATATGGTGGATGATCTGGTAAGTTCCCATGCCCCCCTAATACTTGGTAGTCCCTTCCTCAATAGTTCCAAGAAAATAATTAATTTTTGGTAGGGTATACATTGTCTAGTGTTTGGACATGTGATTATATAATTTATTAGTTTAAAATCCATGAATTACCCCACAAACACTTCCAAAAATTACTAATTAACGATGTTTTTTGGGATTAGCAATTTTTAAAAATGTCTCTAATTCATTTACCAACATTTCTAAAAAATGATGCTAAATAGGGTGTCACTGATTTATAAATTTTTATAAATGTCTATATTTAGTGACACCATATTTATGAAAATTTTCTACAAATGTTGGAAAATAGACATTGAAAATTTATTAATATTTATAAATGTCATAATTTAGAATCACCTTATTTATTGACATTTTTTATAATCATTTGTAAATGAAACCTAATTATTGGATTTTTTTAAAAAAATTGTTATTTCTTTATTAAAATTTTTAGTTATTTTAAATTCATATATATATATATATTTGACCATTATAATTTTTTAAAATACATTTGTTTATTTTCCATTATTTTTTGAGATTGAAATATTTAAATATATTTTTTGCATTATGGGAAATAATTTAAACATTCTTAATTACATTTTATATATTTTATAATATATATGTTTTTTATTTCTATTATATATATATATTTATTTATTTATGTTATATATATATACTTATATTTTTTGTTTTTATATATATATAAATTTTTATATTTTATATTTTATAGATATACATGATTATATTTTATATTTATATACATGTTTATAATATATATATATATATTGGTAATATATATAAAAATATATATATATCTGTTTGTTTGTGTGTTTATATATATATGTTGGTGTATATATATATATATGTTTATATTATATATATTATATATTTATATTGAAATCTATATATTATTATAAATATCTATGTGTTTGTGTGTGTAAATATTTATGTGTACATGTACATATATATAATAATCATTATCATTATATATTTATATAAGTAATTAGTCATTTTTTAAAACAAATGTAAAAATGATACTAAAATCGTCATGTTTTCATAAAACCGTTAAAAAAATTAAAATATATACGTGTTTTTATATAAAAATATATGTCTATATATAAATATATATATAAATTTTCATGTTTTTATGTTAATATATTTATATGTTTATATTAATGTTTCTATGATTATATATATATGTATCTAAATATATATTTTCAATGATTCAAGGAAATGTGTTATATAAATATATAATCTTTTAGTCATGTTTACTGAAAAATGTCAAAGATTTTGCAACATTTCCCAAAAGAATCACTAAATTAGTTAAGTTTCCTCAATAATGAGGAAAAATTAAAGAATTTTCCAACAAATGACTCTATGTCATAAAAGATTATTTAAAAACAATGCTAAATTAACGAAATTTCAAATACAAAAATCTCTAAATTGGAAATGTTTTTAAGAAATTTTTCTAATTTAGAAATTTAATTGAAGAGACATCAATAATTTAGCCACATTTTTAATTAAACGATGATTATTTTTCAACAATTCATTAAATTTTTTATTACATTAGTAATGTTTCTTAAAAACCATGCCTAAATTAGCAATTTTTACTAAAAATTATCACAAAATTATTCCTAATTCCTTAAAAATATGGCTAAATTAAAGAAATTTACTGAAAATGTCAATAATTTAGTAATTTTTTTAAGAAAAATAAATAAATTATAAACATATATTAAGAAACATTTTTATATTAGTGACCTATTCTTAAAAACAAGGCAAAATAATAATATTTCGTTAAAACGTTTTTAAATTAGATACTTTTCATGAAAAAGTCTCTAAATTAATGACATTTCCATAAAAGCATGGATGAATTATCTAAATTTCTTGAAATAATCTATAAATTGGTGATTTTTTTTGGAAACATCAAAAAATTTAAAAGTAGATATGTTTTTATGAAATTTCAGAAATGAAATATTGCAAATTTCAATTTTTGTTGTGAAAGGACCATTTTGATTTCTTCATCTTCCATTTTGACCAATCGTCGAAGGACTGTCGAAACTATTTTTTAATATTTTCAAAGTGTTGATCATTCCATGTTTAGAGGGATCTTGAGGATAGGTTCTAGATTCGTGGTCAAAATACATTCAAATATATTTATCATTATCTGTCAAAACTCCTTTCTGGTCTTTTATTATATTCATTTTCTTGATTTTGAGCATGACCTTTCTAATTATGAAATGTTTTTTTAGCTTTTTAGATGTATTTTATTCATTATTCAGTGATGTTTATGATGTTCATTCATACATTAATATTAATTTTGCACATATTTTAGTTCCCACGTCATTTCCATAAATATATAAACCAACCAAACTGTAACTCAAACCATTGCCAGAGAACATAATATATCCATACCTATTGAATTACGAAAAATCGCATACAATAATTTCTAATAATATTATATATAAAAACTTTTAAATATTTTAATTTAATATATTTGGGAAATTGGGTGGACCTTAGTATACATAATAGTTATTAGCCCCTCTATTTATATGCATAGGCTTCATTCGGAGGATGTGGATAAACTGGTTAGAAAACATCAAAGGAGACTAAACCCACCCCAACCCCACATTATAAGATGTTAAAAGGAAGTATGTTCAAAAATTTCTTCATTAAGGATTAATTTACACTATTTATGACAATTAATGGGTTAGACCTATCTAGGTTAAACCAAATGAAACTTTTTTCACTATTATAAAAAAAGGAAAATGATGAGTCAGTTCCTGTGAGAGTACAATATAGTTTAATACTGTTCATATTTTATTAGAAACAGAATAAATCCACTAATAATAACCATTTACCCTTCAATTTATTAACCCGATCCTTGAGAGACATTTTGGGTAGAAAAGCTATTGCTTCTTGGATGGATTCTCATGTCATTTTCAGGTTCCAATTGTAGTAGAGGACCAAGAGAATAAAAAATTCACATACCCATTTTGTACATTAACTTCTTGAGGGGTTCCATTACGTCTTTTTAATGCCTTGAGTATCTTTCTAAGATGCATAGAGATTATCATATCTTATTTACTTTAATCATTCTAGGAGGTATTTGTTGAGGATTTTACAATGTATGTTTCCTTATTTAATATGTGTCTCATGAGTTTGGGTAAGGTGTTGCATCATTGCATTAAGAAACAAATGCCTGTAAACTATGAAAAATATAATTTCATAGTAGTTAATGTAATATCCCTTGGACATGTAGTGTCAAACATGGTATTGAGGTTGATAGATATAAGTCTGATATTATATAATCCTTACAATATCATATAAGTGTACGTGATGTTCGATCATTCCTTGGATATACTGTTTTTTATCAATGTTTCATCAGGGATTTTAGTATGATAATTATATTATTATTATATTACTTCAAAATATATTTAATTATTAGTTAATAACTCATGAAAGGTGTCATTTGATGATACAATGAATTGTCTCACAACACCCTCAATCATAATTCCCCATTGGTGGGACATCCCATTTGAACTCATGTGTGATTCTTCAAACATCGTAGTTAGAGAAATACTATCTCATATGGTTGAAGGGAGATTCCATTTTATTGTTTATGAGTTGTAGAAATTGGATTAAACTTATGAAAATTACACCAACATATAAATGTAGTTTCTTTCTGTGAAATTGTCTAGAAAAATTCTTCTCTTATTTATTGGGATATAAAGTGGTTGTTTTCTTTGATGATGTATATTTTAGGCACCTCCTAATGAATCCATATGAAAATCCATGAAATAATCATCAAATTCTCATTATTTAATAGTTTTACATAAAGATATGTCATATGAAGTGGCTGAAGAACATAGTGGCTGACAACATGAGAAGGATCACTCACATATTGGACCACGAAATAACAAACTATGTACCAATTTGGGACGTTTTTCTCGATGATAATATCTATGTCATATTAAAAATGAATCACTCATATGAATATTTAATTAATTATTATTTTTTAAATTGAGGGAAAACTAAATAAATACAATGTTGAAATATTTACATGTGAGTCTAGCTAATTTGGGTTGGATGATCCTTAATTTTTGCACATTTTTAGTGGCCAAGTCATTCAATGATGTGTTCCCAATTATGAATTTGTTTCTATTTTTCATTTATTTAATAAAATTTCTTAATGTCAAAAATTTAGACAAAATATAATGGAGAATATGCTATTTTAATCAAAATTATATTGGCCCTCATTATTTCATCATGCCAATCTGTTTCGTAAGTCATTTTTTTATTGCCTACGCACTGAATACATTTTGAAGAGACACGAGATTCACCAACAACACATTATTTTTTATGATATTTTTAATGAATGAGGAATTGAGTTTAGGGGTTGGTTTCCAATATTATTTTTTATCTTATTCACACATATAACTATTGATTAAGTTAGTAAATGGGTGGAGGAAAATTCCACTAGGACTTATGATTCTAATGACCGTATGGATTTGGTCAAGGAGAAAATTTTATACAGGATTTTTGTAATTATGGAAATCATTAGTGAACAAAACACATAATTTTGGAAGTGAAATTGGGCTTCCCTCCTTCAAAATTTTTTGGGTGACAAAAAAAACATCAACCCCATACCACCTCAAAAAAATAGAAAAAATTAATTTTCAATTCATGAGTTAATGATGATATAGGAGAAAACCATGACGCTGAATTGGGATGATTATACAAAGTACATAGATGTTGTTCTATTGTATTATATAAATTCATTCAAAACACCCATTAGTTAGTTACTCTTCCATATCATTCTTGGGAAATCATTTCATCTTCCTGTGTAGGTAGAGCATCATGCATATTGTTCTATAAATAAATACAACATTTATTTAGCCCATGCTAGAGGTAAAAGGAAAATAAAAATTCAATGGATTGAGGATATTTTATTCTCAACATATGAGAACTCTAGGATCTACAAGTAACAATCACAATTGACTCATGATATAAAGATAAAGAATGTCAGTTTCTAGTAGGATACAATGTCCATCTCTAGAGTTCAGGATTGATGATTATATTTGTTAAGTCTTGTTTAATATGGTTGGGATGTTATGTTGTATCAATTTTTTTTCCTTATGGGGTAGTTTAAGTCACTCAATAGGCAATATGAAATATATTTATAGTAAATGGGAAATTTTTTAAGTATTACTTTGAGTGATTCCCCACACATGTAGTTTATGTCATCAAACTACATGATCCCATCATCACTAGAATAAATTAAGTTGTCACTTAACCTCTCACAATTATGTTATTTCAACAGATTTTAATTATATATTACATGTGCAAATATTATTTCATAGAATACCATTGAGGAAAATTTTGATATTTTTATTGTGAAATATGGGACTACATTTTGGGGTAGAATATTTAAGATGTTCATTTGTGTGGTTCATGGGTTTTTTTATTGAATTAAAAAAATAGAAAATAGAGACAGAGAAAAATTAATAAAAACACACCATGTAACATTCTAATTTAGATATGGAACATATGAAAAATGAATGTTTTCAAAATTCATCATGCCGCTTGATAAGCCTGAATAAGATTCCATCGTTAAGGGTTAATTTTTATCAAACTGTAAGTTTTTAAATTATATGATTGGTTATGTCAATACAAAAATATTTAGATTTTGAAAGTATTATTTTTAAAATTTATTAATGGTAAATTGTTTAATTTGTTTCTATTAAAAAATATCATGAAACAAAGAGTTGTGAAAATTTTCAAACTCAATCGATGGTCTATCCTTGATTGGTAATATTTTTTCATTCAACAAAAATGTATGATACATTAATTCATTTTTATTATAATATGGTTCATTATTCTATATCATAGACCTATTCATGTATTCCAAATATCTGAATGTTTTAATGACTAAAAAGAAAAAAACACACATGTATATATATATATATATTTTCATAATAAACACGAGAGTGATAAAATGTTAAACACCTGGGGATATCCATGTGAGGAGATTACTGTTTGACTTTCAAGAAAGAATATGTGACAGGGTATTGAAATTTGATTGTATTAGAATGTCAAACATGTTCATTGAAATTACACTAGGTAATAGGAATTGTTTTTACAAGAACTAAATATAATGAATAATGGTTGGATAAATGATCATGGTATTGTTGACACACACATATGTGGGGAATTATTAGCACAATATACCCAATGTTATATCGCTATGATTACCATCGTTATGATCACTCAGCATGGTTTTGCTACAATTTATAGGAGAATGATCATAAAATTTATTGAGATAGACTCTTGATGACATTATTAACTTTCATATATTTCCATTTGGTTTTGGAAAATATGAACATTCATATCATGCCATAATTTCCCAAAACACATTACATGCAACTTTTCCCAAGAGTAAAAGGGTAACTGTGGGCGTTGATAAAAAATTATTTTTTAAATATATTACTTATAATAAATGACATAATTTCATTAAATTTTGTTGAATATATTTATTTATAGGTTATATGGGAATATATCATTCATTTATAAATTTCATGATATGTCCAGTTTTGACCCCTTAAAGTGAACTACAGACTTATGGTCATAAATATTTTTTTGTAGATTATTTGAACCTGAATTTTTTTATGGAATTATTAAAATAATAGTTTAAACAATTAATTTATATCATCTAATAGGGATTATTCCTTTTATTGGAGTAAAAGTTTCATCATGTAAAATATGCATAAGACTCGTCATATTAGACAACAATTCACCATTTGGTCCATATATTCCACAAATCATATTACATTGTGTAAGAATATGGACTATAAATATAGGAACCCATTCTAGAAAAATAATCCTTCATAAATCACATAGTTTTCACATGTTTTCAAGGTCAATTTTTCAATACAAAATTATTTAATTTTTTTTTAAATTTTCTATTCAAGCTATTAAATTCATGAAACCCTATACCCTCGATGACTTTATATAAATATGTTTTCATCATTTTGATAGTATTTGACATGTATTATGAGAATTAGAAAAAAGTGTAGCTGGTTTCACTTCATTTCTCCAAGAATTTTCAGAGGGATATATATCATAGGGATTATCCCATCATTGAATCATTCTTCTTCTTCTTCACGTTGTAATTTTTTTGGTTTCGAAATAAATATTTTAATTTATATTCAATTTATTATTATTTTTCAATTTTTATCCATTTTCACTAAATTATTTGGGATAGAAATCAAGAGTATAGTCATAACTAGGCTATATCCCTTGTAATCCTTTATTAATGAAAATCATGTCTTCGATGACTACGCCACCCATAGAAGAGTAGTTTTCTTTGTAATTTATCTACCTTTAAAATTAATTTTTTTTTTGATTGAATCATTGAGATAATATAATTCATATAATATGATCAATTATTTTTTAGTATAAAATAATCTAAAAAATACAATTAATAATTAACATTATACATGTGTTTTCGAGTATTGTGGGAGTTGGGATTGTGTGATCTTAATTGGTAAAACAAAACAACACGAGATAAATTTATAGAGTTTAAATATAATATCTAATATAAATTCATCCTAACTTCTAGAATTTTTATGATCCCTAATTCACTATTAACAATTATAGATACTTTTAATGAAAATGGAAGATGGGTGATACAATTTTATGTTCCGAAGCTATACTAGGATTTAATTCATTACAACATTGTGGTTTGGGTAAATAATCTAATGGTTTTGGGGTTGAGAATTTATAGGAATATAATTTTGTGTATTTTTATGTGAATGAAAATTAATAATATGTAATTTAAGAAGATAAGTTATATTGATTATGAATTATAAAATCCCTTTCTAAATACACATCTTCTAATGGGGTTTTAAAATTAAATTTGATACAAATAAAATCTTCTTCAAAAATATATATATTAGTTTTATAAAATCTACCCCCCTGCCAAATTCATTTTATTACTGTGTTTAATTGTTTTATTTTGATTTAAAATTTAAATTAATATGTTTTCTTATATAAGGCCTCTTTATAGTGATGGCCTTGGTCACCTACTCCATTGGACCTATGTAACAAAAACCACATATCATTTTAGAGCGATAATAATAGAACCATTCAATTATAAATCAGAAACGATACATCATTACGGTATATAATGAATAAGGTAAAATATACAAGTAATATAACTCAATATTGTAAAACTAAGTGTGATGTTTGTACCACATTTCATGAATCGAGTAAATATAGAGTCAATAACCAACAATCCTTTTAAATGGTCATTACCCCCGAGTACATCTGTGCTAGAGCCTAAATCTAATTGTTTATGTACATACAAGGATGTCATTTCTCAGAAATTGTGGCTCTATATTTTTCTAAAATATGAATAATAAAATTAATAAAAAAGATTTAAATAAAGGTAGGGAACAAATAAAAGTGGATAATGTTAATTATGATCACCACTAAATGAATTCTAATTGATTTAACAATTCCCTTAAAAATTTGGTAACTTTTTAAAATAATGAAATTTTAAGTTATTCATTTAAATGAAAGTTTAAAATCCATTATTATTTAGTGAATAAAAAATAATATGGCAACGAGTTAAAACAGATTCCTCATAAAGTAAATTTGGTGCCCAATATTAAAGTTATCTTTAAGAACAAAAAATGTGGTGTTAAACCTTAGGATTTATGTAACATTAAAATAAAAATCCATTGAATGAAATATCATGATGTGTATTTGAAAATAAAATGAATTAAATGAAAATAATATGGTATAATATATTCTTGGGTTATTATATACACCACAAGAAGTAATTGGGTGTTGAGTATGGAACATGTCTCTATAAGAAGAAATTTAAATTAAAAACCCTTACCATTAGTTCTCAGATGTCATGAAATAGATTTAACATCATGTATAATAAAAATATAAATCATAATCACATATTTAATTACCTTATGTAGATATAACACCCTATATTAATTTTATTTAGAATTGTTTATTATACAATTATTATCTCATTATGAATATTATATTAATTTGATTTTAGAAATTTCGATTATTCCCCATAAGTTTGGTAATGGAGTTGTCAAAACCAATTACATTAATAGAAGTTTGTCATTAAAAAAATATACATTGTAACACAATAGATTTTTTAAAATTATTTATAAAATTATAATTACATTACATGGGAATTTGAATCACGATTCATGTAGATGAATTCTATTATTAAATTTTATTGGGTAATATACTTATATCAACGAATTTCTTTATAATGATCATTAATTTTTATATAATCAATTAAGAACCATATTCATGAAATATATTAATAATTGATATAGTATTAATTTTTCAAATAAATATTTTTAGAATCATCCATGTAAGGTGATGATGAAAATGGAACATGATATCCAATGGGGTGGTACTTTGCATGTACACACAAGCGACCATTTTGTTTTCCATAGAACAGAATGAAAGTAATTTTTTTTCTTTTCAAAATATTTATCATTTTATGTGTATCATATTTATATATTAATTAAAATATTAATACTATATACTTAATGAATTTTTGAAAAATAAAACTTGTCATTCATGGAGGTTGTAGTTTTCACACTACACAAAAGTCATTTTAGTTTTTCTAATGGGACAGGAGGACTGTAGACAATGATGGTTAAATATAGATAACATATAATTACTGTAATAATTCTTCTATGTTATTATAATAGGATTGTATAGTAGAATATGAAAGAATATAATAATGTCTTAAATAAATTGAAATGAAATTGGGTGATTTGATTATTTTTACTTTAGAACATAGAATAACTCCATTGTAAATTGTCATAAGACATTGTGGGGTGGTATTTTAAGGAGACAGGAACCTATAATTAATGGATAAGAGTTTTCGAGAGGTATTTTAATATTTTATTTTTATCAAAATGGATGGTGGTGTGAGGATAAGTGGGGTAGTGAAATTAACTTTTAATAAGTGTTAGGAGGGGAATTTTGGTAATAACGAGTACAATAATCAAGGAAAGTGGCACCAAAATGGGGAAATAATGTATTTTCAAGTAGTTAAGGTTGATAAAACTCTTCGACATATAATCTGAGATATTTTTTTAGTAATTATATGATCTTTATCAATATTTTAAAATTTTACCTTATTTTACTTTTACCAGGGTAACAATTTATTTATCAATGGAAACTCATTTAATGAAAAAAAAATAAAAAATGACCAAATTAACTAATATGTTCATTCTTATTAAAAATGTGAACATAATTTTATAACATTAAATTTTTATGTGCTAAAAAATAATTTTAAAATAATATGTGTATAATTCATAAAAATATTTTAATTATGTTGTATAATGTAAGTTATCATTTCCTTAATTATAAATAATAATTTGAATGGATACTTTTAGTTATTAAATACATATTTAGTTAGGAAAATGCATCAAATAAATTTAATTGTTTTGGGATATAGTGTTCACCTACAATAGTAGGGTCTCATGTAATACACTCCATATCATAGTGTGACTCCTTACTTCAAGGTGTTTACGGTATTGATATTGGATACCTTTTATACTCCTTTCATTTAACAACCTGATCCTAACCATTAGATTAGAAAGATAAAAGTTTCCACCCACCTTGGATGACACTCCTCATACACCAATGGATGGACACAAATGTATAGGGTTTAATAAGAAATAGAGGGAATGTCTCTTCCATTTCATACACCCATACCAACACACACAGACTCCTATAAAAATAAAACATACCCAAGAGAACTCTATAGATGATTCATGAGAAAATAAAACATCCAAAATTATAAAAATATGGATAATTTTAGTAATAGGAAAAGATAATAAATTGTAATTACTCATGAACATGGTTAGAAAATGACTCAAGCACCATGTTGGCACTATTCCGGAGTGCTAGATCATAACCAAACCACATGATTCATCTCCAATATCCTTGAAAACTACATCATGAAACACAAATATGGAAGCATGAAACATTTTCCTATCCAATATCATGTAAAAAAACAAATGAATATGAACTAAAGTTCATATTTAGGGGTTGAGTATAACAACACCCTATGAAAAAACCATTATAATTTTCCCACATGCCACACAAAAAGATTTGGGTTAGCTCATGTTTTTTTGAAATATTTGTAAAAAATTCAAAGCAGTTAAAATAGATTCGAATTCATTATTCAAAATAGGTATGAATCATTTCTTGAGTAATTAACTAAAAATATAGTTGTCAAAGTAATTTGAAATATATATTTTTGAATCATTTTGAGAATGGATTCTATGATCTCTCTCACTCCTAGACACACACCCATGAATATTGGAAGATATGTCCCCTACCCATGAGAAGAGATCCTTCCTCCATGAATTTATAACCAGGAGGTAATCATTGTTTCAAATTATCCAAATGACCAAGTCTCTCAAGGAAATTTCTAATACACTTGGACACATTCCAACCATACCATGACAGGTTCACACAAAAAAAATATTTATTTTAGTTAAATAAATTATTAAATTCATAAAACACATTATAAGAATCAACGACAACCATTGTTTCATGAAAAAACCATAGAGTTCACAATCTACAAAAGTTTCTACTTGTGATCTTTATTTATAAGTATAAGGAATTTATTTCCAAAATCGAAGATATTTAAAATTAAAAGGAATTTGGAATGAGGTTAACATATCCTACCTATTATTTTCTTCAAACAATAAAAAATTAGAAGAATCATCCTTGGAACCCTCTACAATCATCTCCAAAACACCCTGAAATTTTATAAAAGGAAATACCTAAGTATGAGAGGATGAACATAAGGGATTTAGGGTAAAAAAAATTATTAAAATCCCCCAAAATAACATCACGAGTGGAATAATTAAAATATATAACACCTACCCAAGATGTGATACATGAAATGGATGTTTCAAACTCTAGAGTAACCAACACTACACTGTGTTTCACCCACCATGATCATGGTGCATTCATCTGAACCTCAATCTAGGATTCTCACCAATGAGAGCCACTAAAATTTGATGGGATAACACTATAAATTTTGAACCCAAAACACCCAAAAACATGAAATGGTATGGTATCTCTAACCCAGATCCAAATTTAGACACCCAGTGCCCCACATACAAATCTATCAAGTGACCAGTGCATCCTTTTGTGGTTTTGGTGTGCTTGTGTTACACCAACATAATCCTAGTAAATCATTCCCACATGTATGGTGTTTTTTCTCCTGGTGTACTACTACCCACATAAAAACCACAAAACTATCTATGAAACTCGCCAACACATCCCAAAAAATCATTAAAAAGTAATTGAGACTATTAATTAAATGTGAAAAGTACCTCAAATAGGGGTTGCTAAATTCTCCTCACCATCAGGATTCTCTTCCTTTGAATAAAAGTGGTTTGTGGTGCAATGTAAAATTTGAAGCCATTACTAGAGCATATTTCACACACATTCAAATATCTATTCTTGAATCTTAGAATATCTCCACAATACCCAGACCATTAGAAATAAATATCCATGATAGGCTTTATCTTTATTGTCCAAAATAGGAATGGAGCATGAAAAAATGTAGAATAAATCTCAAGAGTATCATGATTCCATATAGTCAAATAACTAAGATCCTTATAGAACATATTTGGTTTATATCAATGAAAAAATAATTGAACAAAAATGAATCTTGTTTTTATATAAAATTGATATGAAACGTCACTAATATGTTTCAATGATATAAAGGTTTCCACATATCAAGGAGACAATTTTTCCTACTTTCCCAAATGATGATGAACCAAAAATTGGTACAATTTTATATATATATAGTCACCTATATAATAAGATAATGGGAGATGACGAAGATCTGAATATGACTTTTATCGACTCAGAGTCATATTCATCAACATCTCAATCATCTAAATTGTTTCTATAGTCTAATAGATAATACTAGTTCCAATTAGTAATGTTTCTACATTTTCCACACAATAATTTGTATATTGATAAAGATGTTCATACAATTCCTCAAATAGAACCATATGTATCATTTAATAATAATAGTTATTTTATGAGAACACCATTAATGGTATGTGATCTTCCCATTAACCACCAAATTCCATTCAAAAATATCTAATAATATCTTCCAACAACTTATTCCAAAATTCTAACATCCCATCCATCTGAGGATGATATTCCATTTTCAAGGAAAATTTGGTTCGATGGACTTATTTGAATGAGTTCCAAAACAAATAAGTAAATTGAGTTTATCTTTCATAGACAATATGTAGTGATTCAGGTTTTTGGTCCTATCTGACTTTGGAATATTTCTACGAATAATTCCAGAGCTATGCCTGAAGAAGGCGTGCGATTCCGAGGCTCGGTGTGCCCAGAATTAATTTTAAAAAAATATTAAGTATTTTCTATACTATGCACGTGGCGGGGGTGTGATATCTCCTAAACGGTAGCTCAGAACAGGAATCTGAGGGCACGGTTACGTCCGGAACGTGTCGTTTACCCTAGGCGAAGTGTAAACTTTGCGGGCGCGGGCCTGCGGTGATAAATGCCACCAAGGGAATTTTCGTAATTAAATGGAGAAGTTAGTGTGCGAGCGCCGGCTCAAATAACTTCGGAACGGAGTCTCGGATGGAAAATCTGAGTCCGCATTTGCGTTCAGAATGGCACGTTTACCCTAGGGGTGACCTTACTTTTGTTCACATTGGGCGTCAGGTCCGAGCCGGGTTTGGCGCCGGTGGGCGGCTGATATAAATATCAGCGCCCTCTCCCCCTTTATCGTTCCTATCGACGTTCATCAACGTTCATCGATGCTGCTCCGCCGAATCGAGCCAACGAAGCACCCACGATCTCGGAATTCGACGGTGAACGTTTCAGGAGTGTGCAGCGGAAGCTCTGGAGTGCGGATCTAAGGCAGAACGTCGGTGTTTCGCCCGCGAGGTAGGAGGATTGAGTTTTACAATCCTGGATCCCATTTTTGTGTTGTTTTCCTTCAAATTTTCGTAAGGGTTGTATAGTTCGGGTCTCGATCTTTCCAAAACATGTTCTGGATCTAAATTTGAAGCACCGGGGTGCTCCCTGTGGCTCCCGGATGTTTTCCGGCGAAAACTCGGTTTTCCGGCGACGACGGGCGGCGGCCATGCCGGAATCCGGCAACGGGGCGGCAGCGTGGCTGCGGTTTCCGGTGGCGGCGGCGGCGGCGCGGTGGTTTCCGGTGAGGCTATTGGTGGTCCGGCCAGGATTTTCCAGGGGTTCTTTAAACCCCCGTAACTCGCAAACTGTAACTCCGATTTGTGAGCCGTTTACGGCGACGCGCTCCTTGCGTCGAGACGGACCTTTTGAACTCACTTTGAGGGTTTAAGAGTTTGGGATTGTGGCCCGAGAGTTAGAAACGTCATATAAAATAATATTAGTTTATTATTTTATGACTTCGGGCCGTTGTAACTTCTACCCGGAGCGTCCGATTGATGTGCCGTCAGTGGTGTTGAGACCCTGATGGTATGACAGACTTTTTGAGATGGTTTCTGGGTGTTGATACTGTGAACGGGGTGCAGGCCCCATGAGGCCGGGTTTTGGCCTTTGCGGAGAAACGTAGCTTTTGCACCAGGAGTCCGATTTTGGTGGATAAATAGTCAATCCTTTGTTTTTTTCCAAGGGGATCACAAATGTATGATCCGTTCGATGAGTTTCGCAATCAAGGCGTGGTCCCCACCCAAGCTGGCCTTTGGTGAATAGTACTTTTTCACCAGGTGTCCGTTTTGGACGAGCGAGTATTCGATTCCACTTTCTTTTTCGAGGGACTCGCCGTGGTGTGATCCGCTCAATGGGTTTCAGGATTGTTGTGTGGGCCCCGCACAAGCTAGCTATGGTGAATAGTTCCTTTTTCACTGGTGCTCCGTTTCGGGCGAGTAAACAGCATATCCTGCGTGTTTTTCCGCATGGAACGCGATGGTAGCCTCAGTTTTGGCGTAGGAGGTGCGCAGTGTGGCTTTGTGGTGGGTCGCTCGGGTTAGAGACGTTTGGACCAACAGTGGTTGAGGTTTCTCCCTTGGTTCATTCCTACGAGGGTTCATGTGGCATCACAACCTTCGTATGGGTTTGTGATCCTCTCGATGGAATGTTTTAACTGATAGAGTTGTGGCATCCCTATGGTGGGCCCAGAGCGGGTCCTCTAGCATCTTTACCCTAGATCGGGTTCTTGGTATCGCTGTAACTGCTTTTTCACGGGTGGCGATCCCCTATCTAGCAGGTTAACCTCGTAGGGTTTGTGGCATCATCGGGAATATGATCCCCTACGCGGTGGGTCTTTCCCAGTAGGGTTGTGGCATCGTCGGGTATACGATCCCCTACTCAGCATGAAGTTTATAGTAGGGTTGCGGTATCGTTGGTTATACGATCCCCTACTCAGCGCTTGGTGTCGGTAGGGTTGCAGTATCATTGGTTATGCGATCCCATACTCAGCGCGTGGTTTTGGTAGGGTTGCGGCATCGTCGGTTCGATCCCCTACTTCGCGAGTTGTACCAGATAGGGTTTCGGTATCGCCGTGACCATCTTTATATGGACGATGATCCTCTATCTGAGTGTGGAGCTTCTATCGAGCGCCAGATCGGGTTGTGGAATCCCCCAGCGGATCCTGGTTGTGATCCCCTATCTGTGAGAAGTACGTATTCCAGATCAGGTCGTGGTATCCCCCAGCAGACCCTGGGAGTTATCCCCTATCTGTGAGCTACCTATACCGGAGTGGGTCTTGGTATCCCCTAGCGGACCCTTGTGGCGATCACCTATCCGAGGAGTTTGGTGGTTCCATTGTTTCAGGGAGGTTACCTCAGTGATGTTATCCGACGAGCGTGATCTATCGGGTGAGAATCTGAGAGGATTGTGAGAAACCCGATGGAGTGTATCTCTCGGATGAGTGTCATCTAGTATGATAGTGTTCGTGTGGTGTATTCTCCTGGTTGTGGATAGTTGCTGGTGATGAGGTCAGTACCTCTTGTGGCTTTGTGGCGTGATATAAGTATATCTGGATTGTTCAAGGTGTATGTATGGGCATACACCTGAGCTGAGTTGAGTTGACTAATTGTGTTTAGACGAGGATGGTCACGAGATAGAGTTTCTCTCTCGTCTGGGTTCCCTCTAGCTGGGTTGAGCGGACTGTTGCCTTTCAGTTGCTCCCATAGGATTTGGGTTTTCGGGGAACCTACTGAGTATGTTTATACTCACCTCTGCATGGGCTTTGCCCGCACATGTTTGTGTCTTGTTCAGACTATAGGCCTTTCGACGGAGTCCCAGGAGGACCCAGAGCAGGCAGAGCTTAGTGAGCGTGTTGACTGGGGTGTTTACCGGAGTTGTGCCAAGGGAGCTTTCTGGTGGGTGTTTGTGGCAGCGTTCCCCTTCTTCAGAGCAGGTTGGATGCGATTTTGTAGTTTTCTTTTGGTGGGCCCTGTTTTCCCTTTTGTACTTCTGTTGTACTCTGGTTTGGGATAGATATATGCATGCATTTCCTTTTCTGTTTTATATATCTCTGCATTGTTGCATGGAGGTGTTTATGGGTGTGTGCGTACATGTACAATAGGCTAATGCCTCCCATGTGTGAGATAGCCTACTCGGCGCTGGTCGCTAGCCCCTAGCCTATTGGAGGTGTGCTTGGGGAGTCGCGGCTCGAGCCCCATTGGGTTGGGTTGTAACAGAGTGGTATTAGAGGAGGTTCCACCTTTGGGATCTCAGAGCGTAGCTAGTCTAGCTGTGAGCTTGGTTCAGGTTGCATAGTGGCAGTGTTAGGATGTTTTGAGTTCGACTTTCAGGCCAGGGACTCTACTATTGGTGCGGCAGCGGACGTATCCATACACCAGGACTCTGATAACCTTTCGTTCGACTCAGGACATTCGTACACTGGTCGCGGGGACATAATGGTACATGCATCATATAGGACTAGGTTTTTGTGTTTTCCTTGTCCTTCTTGAGTCAGCTCTCCAGATATACTCTTTGACTGTGGTGCGTCTTGAATGTATTTCAGGATGCCTCCATGAAGACAGCCAGCGAGGGTTCCACAGCAGGATTGCGCTGATGACCCGCCCCGTGTAGTGGCTGTGGAGCAGGGCGCTGGTTCTAAGGTTGCACCTCCAAGTGGTCTGCAAATTGAGCCACCACCTTTCGAGCAGTTGGTTGTGCCGGCGGTGCATAACGAGGTTGCGCGCAGGCTGAGTGCGCTGCACGAGTTCCAGAGGCAGCGACCTATGAGGTTCCGGGGTGATCCAGACCCCCAGGCAGCTGATGACTGGCTTGAGGCAGTCACCCGAGTTTTTCACCTAGTGAGGACACCTCCAGATCAGATGGTGGTCCTAGCGTCAAGCCTTCTGCATGGTTCTTCCTGGAGATGGTGGAGTTTGGTGACGCAGTCCCATGACGAGGAGACGCTCACGTGGGCAGAGTTTGAGCGACTCTTCAGGGAGGAGTTCTATCCGGTGACACTGAGGTCAGTGCGGATCTAGAAGCTTATGCAGCTTCGATAGGAGAGCATGACTGTGTTGGAGTACTCAGCGAGGTTTACAGACCTCTCGCACTACTCCCTAGATATGGTTCGAGACCCGTTCTATAGGGCTCGGACCTTCGAGCAGGGCATACACAGGGACATCCGAGAAGGTGTGGTTTCCTTGTGCATGCCCACCTATGCTGGAGTGCTGGAGCGAGCGTTGGTGGTGGAGAGTTTTCTGGCTGAGTAGATTCCCCTTGTTAGTGTTGGGCACTCAAGAGCTGAGACTTCATCGGTAGGATCAGCATCTGGTAGACGAAGACAGACTCAGGGGTCTGGACATGGCCGACGTTTCAGGAGGCGACCCCTGGATGGCGGATCTGAGCCTTAGGGCTCATAGGGCTGGCAGGCCAGTTTTGGTCAGCCACGGGAGAGGCAGTGTTATGCTTGCGACGGTCGGGGACATCTTGCTAGAGATTGTCCGACCCGACGTGCTGCTGAGAGGGAGTCGGTCGATGGACCGCCTTGACAGAGGCAGCGTCTCGAGCAAGGAGGTCCGCAGGGTGGCAGACGTGGCGGCGGAGCTGGTGCAGTGGGAGGCGGTGGTAGGCAGTACCAGTTTCCAACACCCCCACCCCCAGGTGGTCCACGCCAAGCTTAGGGAGCTGGTGGCCGAGGGTGAGGACAACTGAATTCCCTGGAGTCCGTCGACCCAGAGGCACCGCAGATGGATAGGGGTAAGCTTTGTGTCTTTTCTACTTATTGCAGTAGTTTGATAGACACTGTTTAGTGGTACCCTCGTTTTTTTTCTTTCTCGAGTTTTGTTCAGGGCGTTGGTAAAACCCTGTGTGGGTGTTTGTTGGTAAGCTCACTGGTGTGTGAGACCCAGTTGAGAGTCCAGTCGCTTTCCTTGTGCTTAGAGATTTTTAGGGACGATAAGATCTAAGGGGGGGAGGATGTAGCGACTCCGGTTTTTGGTCTTATCAGAATTTGGAATATTTCTACGAATAATTCCAGAGCTATGAGCATAGACGGTGTGAGATTCCGAGGCCCGGTGTGCCCAAAATTAATTTTATAAAAATATTAAGTATTTTTTATACTATGCACATGGCAGGGGTGTGAGATCTCCTAAACGGTAGCTCAGAACGGGAATCTGAGGGCACGGTTGCTTCCGGAACGTGCCGTTTACCCTAGGCGAGGTCTAAACTTTGCGGGCGCGGGCCTGCGGTGATCAACGCCACCAGGGGCGTTTTCGTAATTAAATGGAGAAGTTAGTTGGCAAGAGTCGGCTCAAATAACTTCTGAACGGAGTCTCAGATGGAAAATCTGAGTCCTCCGTTGCATTCAGAACTGCGTGTTTACCCTAGGGGTGACCTTACTTTTGTGCGCATCGGGAATCGGGTCCGAGGCGGGTTTGGCGCCGGCGGGCGGCTGATATAAATATCAGCACCCCCCCCCCCCCCCCCTTATCGTTCCTCTCGACGTTCTTCGATGTTCTTCACCGCCGCTCCTCCGAATCGGGCCAACGAAGCGACCATGAGCTCAGAATTCGACGGTGAACGTTCCAGGAGCGTGCAACGGAAGCTCTGGAGCGCGAATCTAAGGCAGAACGTCGGTGTTTCGCCCGTGAGGTAGGCGGTTTGAGTTTTACAATCCCGGATCCCATTTTTGTGTTTTTGTTCTTCTAATTTTTGTAATGGTTATATAGTTCGAGTCCCGAGCTTTCCAAAACATGTTTCAGATCTGAATTTGGAGCACCGGGGTGCCCTTGGTGGCTCCCGGAAGTTTTCCGTTGAAAACCCAGTTTTCCGGCGATGACTGGCAGCGGCCATGGTGGAATCCTGTGATGGCACGGCAGCGCGGCGGCGGTTTCCGGTGGCGGTGGCGGCGACGCGGCGGAATTCGGCGGCGGCGCGGTGATTTCTGGCGAGGCTGGCGGGGGTCCGGCCATGATTTTCCGGGGGTTCTTTAAACCCCCATAACTCGCAAACCGTTACTCCAATTTTCCAGCCGCTTCCGGCGACGCGCTCCTTGCTTCGAGACGGACCTTTTGAACTCACTTTGAGGGTTTAAGGGTTCGGGATCGTGGCGCCCGAGTTAGAAACGTCGTATAAAATAATATTATTTTATTATTTTACGACTTCGGGCCGTTGTAACTTCTACCCGGACCGTCCGATTGACGTGACGTCAGTGGTGTTGAGACCCTGATAGTACGACGAACATTTTGAGATGGTTTCCATGTGTTGGGACTGTGAACGGGGTGCGGGCCCCATGAGGTCGGGTTTTGGCGTTTGCAGAGAAACACATCTTTTGCACCAGGAGTCCGATTTTGGCGGATGAATAGTCGATCTTGTGTGTTTTTCCGAGGGGATCGTAATGGTGTGATCCGTTCGATGAGTTTCGGAATCCAGGCGTGGGCCCCACCCGAGCTGGCCTTCGTTAAATAGTACATTTTTCACCGGGTGTCTGTTTTGGGCGAGCGAGTAGTCGATTCCGCTTGTTTTTTCGAGGGTATCTTCGTGGTGGGATCCGCTCGATAGGTTTCGGGATCATTGTGTGGGGCCCGCACGAGCTAACTACAGTGAATAGTGCCTTTTTCACCTGTGCTCCATTTCGGGCGAGTAAACAGCCTATCCTACGTGTTTTTTTGCGTGGAACGCGATGGTGGCCTCGGTTTTGGACTAGGAGGTGCGTAGTGTGGCTTTGTGGCGGGTTGCTCGGGTTAGCGACGTTTGGACCAGCAGTGGTTGAGGGTTCTCCCTTGGTTCGTTCCTACGAGGGTTCGTGTGGCATCACAACCTTCGTATGGGTTTGTGATCCTCTCGATAGGATGTTTTAACTGATAGAGTTGTGGCATCCCTCCGGTGGGCCCGGAGCGGATCCTCTAGCATCTTTACCCTGGATCGGGTTCTTGGTATCGTTGTAACCGCTTATTCACGGGTGGCGATCCCCTATCTAGCATGTTATCCCCATAGGGTTTGTGGCATCAACTAGAATATGATCCCCTATGCGGTGGGTCTTGCCCAGTAGGGTTGTGACATCATTGGGTATACGATCCCCTACTCAGCATGATGTTTATAGCAGGGTTGCAGTATCATTGGTTATATGATCCCCTACTCAGTGTTTTGTGTCGGTAGGGTAGCAGTATCGTTGGTTATGTGATCCCCTACTCAGTGCGTGGTTTCGTAAGGTTTGCGACATCGTCGGTTCGATCACCTACATCGTGATTTGTACCAGATAGGGTTCTGGTATCATCGTGACCATATTTATATGGACGATGATCCTCTATCTGAGTGTGGAGCTTCTGTCGAGCGCCAGATTGGGTTGTGGTATCCCCCAGTGGATCCTGGGTGTGATCCCCTATCTGTGAGAACTACGTATACCAGATTGGTTCGTGGTATCCCCCATTGGACCCTGGGAGTGATCCCCTATCTGTGAGCTACGTATACCAGAGTGGGTCATGGTATCCGCTAGCGGACCCTAGCGGCGATCCCCTATCTGAGGAGTTTGCTGGTTCTGTTGTTTCAGGGAGGTTACCTCAATGATGCTATCCGACGAGCATGATCTCTAGGGTGAGCATCTGAGAGGTTTGTGAGAAACCCAATGGAGTGTATCTCTCAGATGAGTGTCATCTGGTATGATAGTGTTTGTGTGGTGTATTCTCCTGGTTTTGGACAGTTGTTGGTGACGAGGTCGGTACCTCTTGTGGGTTTGTGGTGTGATATGAGTATATCTGGATTGTTCAAGGTGTATGTATGGGAATACACCTGAGATGAGCTGAGATGACTAATTGTGTTCAGCCGAGGATGGTCACGAGATGGAGTTTCTCTCTCGTCTGGGTTCCCTCTAGCTGGGTTGAGCGGACTGTTTCCTTTCTGTATCTCCCTTGGGTTTTGGGTTTTTCAGGTGCCAACTGAGTATGTTTATACTCACCCATGCACGGGCTTTGCCCGCACATGTTTGTGTCTTGTTCAGAACACAAGCCTTTCGACAGAGTCCCAGGAGTACCCAGAGCAGGCGGAGCTTAGTGAGCGTGTTGACCAGGGTGTTTACCAGAGCTATGCCGAGGGATCTTTCTGGCGGGTGTTTGTGGCAGCGTTCCCCTTCTTCAGAGCAGGTTGGACGCGCTTTTGTAGTTTTCTTTTGATGGGCCCTGTTTTGCCCTTTTGTACTTCTACTGTACTCTGGTTTGGGATATATGTATACCTGCATTTCCTTTTCAATTTTATATATCTCTGCATTGTTGCATGGAGGTGTTCGTGGGTGTGTTCCTACAGGTACCATAGGCTAATGCCTCCAATGTATGAGATAGCCTACTCGGCGCTGGTCACCAGCCCCGGGCCTATTTGAGGCGGGCTTGGGGAGTCGCGGCTCGAGCCCCGTTGGGTCAGTTCGTGACACAATAGATATCGGTACTTTTTGAAACATAACCACTTCCAAAATATACTACTTTTCCATTTCCTCTACTATAATGGACTCTTGTTTTGGGAAAAAGTGTATTGAACTTTTGAGTTGATATACAATTAACAAAGTCCATGAAAATAATCCCCCATTACAAAACTGGAATATTAATAGATTACATCATACTAGTTATATATTAATTCTCACCCTTTACCCATTGGCATGTGATATATTTCATGACATGATAAACAATATTTATTTTCATTCACGTACACTATAAATGGGATTCAATTACCTTATACATTTTCGGAGTTCTCGGGTGAATATCCAATTTTCATAGTGATATTATGAAATAATCAATTCATGTAAATATTGTCGTTCTATAATATTGTTTTTGAAGAATAACATTATTTTAATTCCCTATATCCAATCATCTATGGTATCAAACCAAAATTGGTATGACATACTGGTGATGTAATCTATATTTTATCATTGACCCTCTTTGACTAAATTCATTAAATTTGAATCATGAGTGTCATTGAATAAGACATAACATTAATTTTTTTTGAATAATCCAAATGAATGTTAGTAATAATACTAATCAAATTATATTGGTCACAATAATTTCTAACAATTTAATTTTATTACATTTGATATAAAGAATAATACAAAAAAATTATTTATCATGTGTATACAAAAAGATCGAGTCAAAACTCTATAAATACTCAATCCAATATCATTCCCTCAGTTCTGGTCTCACTAATAGAATTCACATTTCAAACATTTATTATCAGTATGGATAATGAATTTTCCCCCAAAGAGATGGTGGTTCCATGTGCTTAAGGCATGGAACACTGTAGTTAATTCTTGTTCTTTCATCAAAAAATTATTTTCATGTGTTGCATATTAATTATTCCCTTGTGTACACCATGATATACTTATTTAAGAGGAAAACCCTATCCTAATCTAGAACCATCACAATATACCTCATATCCATGAACTAATTCATGTTAGAAAAATATAGGTACGAATGTGAGATGAGCTTTTAGCTCATGAATTTATTTCCAAAAATCTTTAGTCCAATGGAATGTGATTCCCTTTCTCATTAATTCATGCATGAGCGATGAAAGTGTACATAAATATTGAACGAAGTGACGAAAATATCCAAATAATCCCATAGAAATCATTATCTTAAATAAATTCATGGATAGATGCAAAAAAGTACTACTTTGATCTTTTTAGGGTCAAGTGATATACCTTTTTAATAATTTCATATTTGGGAAAACATAATTATTTTATATATAATTAAATAATTATTTTATATATAATTCAAACGTATAAAAATTAGCATAATGTCAGTGGTTGATAAATGTGATCAATATAATCTTCAAGTGATCCTTTTGTTCATTCCTATTTTTATAGTAAATCTAAATGTATTCAATATGTACTAGAAAAATGTATCAATATACCTACTGGATATATGGTTCATCAAGACCATGAAAACTAAAGGTACATTTTTCAAAAAAATGTTTATGAAAAAAATTTTATATTTCCAATATCGACTCTAAAATGATGTCATAATAATATACTCTTTCTAGACACTGGGTTGAAGATATCATAAATATATATTAATCATAGAAGACTGTTAGGATCCCTTCAATTGATTGAATAGATTCTAAATTCAATGAATATGATATCGATTGTTGATCTTATCTTTATTATGTTTTAAATTGATGTCAACAATAAAAGAAATTCATCCAACATCTTCCTAAATATAAACAGAGCATCCTAGGGAGATGTACATTGTTTACAAAAGACCTTGATTTCCAATTCTTCATCATGGGTATTTAATTTTCATAAATCAATCGGATTCATTCTCATTGATTGAAGAGAAATTGATTACTTTTCCCAAAATTATATCGATTGATAATTTGATTTTCCTTTCCAGGGGTATACTAGAGAAATAGTTTGGAAATAAATTCAGGTATCTGTATCCTATAATAAGAAGAGTAATATTTTCAATTTAATTTATAGTGTCTTATTTCATTACAGATAGAGGACTATAAGTGGTTTCATGTACTATCATTAATGTCCCTACACTACCAAAATTCATATCCAAATCCACTTTGAGTAAATGAACATATCCATCCAAGGTTGCAACAGTTAACTGCTAAGCGTAAAAAAAATTAATATTTGAATTCCCCTATATATTCCATTTAAAAAATAAAGTTGAGAAAGTCAATTTCTAGTATAGTAAACTCTCATTGGAACCATATTGATTCAATTGTAAGGATACTTGTTGGGAACTTTAATCCTCTACATTACTATTAACCGAGTGTTGTTTGGATGAACATGATATGATGAATCATCTCCATATTCAATACAAATAGTTTAAACACATGTGAAGTAAGAAAATAATAGGTTTAACCAATATAAAACATGAAATTAATATGGGTCTAGTGGAAAATAATGGTACCTCACACCGCCGTGGAGCCTGATTTCTCAGTCGAGATTGCGTTCTTGGATCCATATAACAATTGGCCAGTTCCTATAGAATCTTATATGCTCCCCCTCGATAGTGTCGATTAAACAATAAAGGTGTTCTTGGATTCATCCTAGTATATCTGATTAAGTGGGTAAGAAATATTCTAATGAGATATTCTTAATTTATCATGGGAGATCTGAGAATTGTTTAATCCATCTCCTCTCTTTTTATTTGGAGATATAATGTAACATTTCATAATATTTCCTCTTTTTCAATAGTTCTAAAAATATCACATTTGTGTAGGACAGTCTTATTTTCATTCAATTAATTACCACTTTTAAAAAAACTTTATATATTTATTTGATTTAGCATATAAGAAACAGATCTAGTAGGATGGTACTTTGATGCCCTCCTACCCTATGAATATCTCACAGTTTTTTCACTTATTCCAAACATTGGAGCTTACTCCCACGCATGGATTGATGAAGGTGTCCTCCCCATTAAAATTACCTACAATATCTTTATCCCTCTTTCCCATTGGTTCCTTATTCACCATCTCTATATAAAATATAGTGACCAAAATAACTAATTTAGACTGATAATCTTCTCATAGACTTACCTCGAATATTCGCACCATTATCCATTCACTAGTTTCAAACTCTAGTGAAAAGATAACTAGGTTTGTAAATGGAGAAACATATTCGATCACTAACAGAATTAATTGTTTATGATAGTATAATATCAATCAATTCACTAGTTATAAGGTGTGAAAATTGAACTTTTTACTGAACAAACCTGGAGACACCTCCCTAGTAAGACCCTGGTCATGTGTTTCTTAAACAGTTAAATACCCCCCATTATAGTTCTAGGTATTCAATAATGTAGGCCGTTATCTTGACATTCATCTATGTTTTTGTTTCAATGAGTTTTTATATTATATTCATCCCTCCCAACCATACTTATTCCTTCTTAGGTCCCAAATCACACTCAAATGTTTTCAGTTCAAATTTTCGAATTTCATAGAGTGATTCATTCCATGGGGCTCCCCGGCCTAAGGTCCCATTTCAATACACTAGATTTCAAGTACAATAATCAATTCTAACATCTTGTTCACATGTGGTTTCGGGGGAATCACATTCTCTTCTACATCATTATACTCGCTGTTCATTCTTCTCATAGGCAACATTTACAATCCCTAACCATATCATAAATTTCTAATTAAATATTTTATTTTTTCTTTATTCAGTGTTATATCATAAATAATATTAAAATAATCAAAATATTAATTACACCATACCAAAATCAAATAATAATGTTATTATATAGTCATAGTTGGGAGCCTTTTTACTAAATCATGATACTCAACAATCATCAGCTAAACCCATGATGATGACTTGAAGACCTTCATAGTAGAGTTTTAAAATTGTTTTATACCCTGATCACCCTAGAAAATTTTATTTTAGAATTAATAGGTTATCAACATCATTTTATGCTATACATTTTGAGTATCTATTTGTCATATCACTTTACTACCATCCTGACTGATGGACTGAAAAAACTCCGACCCTTTGTAACAAGCTTACCCGAATCATTTTTTTAGAATGATCCATGGTTCCACAGACCATAGGTGAAATTTCCCAATCACTAAAGGTTGTAAATAAATGTTGACATTTTATCTAAAAATATTGGGAACATTTTACCCATTTCACACACCCACATAAACACATAAATACAACCACAAAACCAATCAAACCCAATCAAACCCCTTGTTAATTTTCCAACATGCGACTAAAATATGAATAGGGTTAAATGAATGTTTTATAAAATTTTTGTAAAAATTACTAAAAAAAATTAAATAGTTTCACAATTATTATCTAAAATATGGTGGAATAAATCCAAGAGAAGTTAACCAGAATGATTTTTCTCATCGAGAACACAAATAATTATTTTTAAATCACATAAAAACTACAGTAAATGTTATCAAACACATGTATTGGCCCATTTATTCTATATAAAACAAACAATACTCATCGATGAAGATCCATCATCCACCATATTTTCACTGAGAAATAATAATTGTACCAAACTGGACATGTATCCAATCCCCACCATATATGTTCTTATGCAAAGGAACACATTCCGACCATACCATTCTATGTTCACAAATAAAATCCTATATTTCTTTTAGGGAAATAAATTAATCAATTCATCATCTACCTTATATGAATCACCCATGACCTATGTTTAATGAATAACCAATGAGTGAAAAATCTTGTAGAGTTTTAGAATGATAATTACACTATAATATAGTAGCAATTTCTATTATAAATCATTGGTCTGATGCATTTTAAAGAAACAGAAAAGGGGGGAAACCTACTTACCAATTAGATTAATCAAATATTAATAAAAAAAGATAATCATCATTGAATAAATCTATAATTATCCAAAAATCCCCCTACATATTTTGGGAACAAAATATATATGGAGGAAAGGATGAAGAGAGGGTATTTCTAGTCAAAATGCAATGAAATTATTATATACAAGTTCTCACTAATCCTCATTCAAGGGAATAACCCCACACCAAGCCGTAGTTAATGAAATATGTTTTTCAATATCTAGAATAACTCAAACTATAGATTGTTGTACCCACTATGGTGATGGTCCATTCAGATAAACCATAGCCTAGTAGTCTCACCACAGTAAGTCAATACATTTTTTGGAAACCTTTTTGAACATTTGGAAATCACCACACCCTAAACCACACCATGGTTAGGTCTCTATACTCATGTTCTATAAAAATACCCCCAATGTTCCTTTGCTAAAAACACCAATAGACCATAGCATCCGATGGGTGTTCATTCAACTCGTGTTACTCATGTTCGCTTCCCGAAAACCTTGACCTCCACAATTATGTTTTGGTACATAAGTATTACATCAACACACCCAAACTCCACCTAAATCTTTGATAAACTGACCAATACTTCCCAAAAAAATCCATTAAAAAGCATTTAAAAAACATAAGATATGATGAATAGAACCTCAATCTTGGAGTGATACATTTACAGTATGAAGATCTCCAACAGAACATGGAATAATTAAAACCTTGATATAGCTTTTACCAAGAAAAAAAATTCAAAATGTATTTTACCTACACACAATGGCATAAAATAACGACTTATTTATTAAAAAAACAAGCTAAAATGCATGAAATTATTTCCACATGACTATTTAATCTTCCACCATAGAAACCTGATACTCACCACACCATCGACCATGGTTTTGTATTTCAGTAGTATCCCACTTTAATTAGCCTCTTAAATGTGCTTCACAATAACCAAAACACCTATAACACTAAAGGATTTTAAAAAATATCATTTTAAAATTAATTTAATCGTTCATATAGATTTAATTACATTTGAAATTGGGTTCTTTTTGTGTTACATGAATCTCTGAGTTTGGATTTCATTACACACAACACCAATCTTAGCTTCGGTTACATGGAAAACTAAGTTATGAAAAACACAACATACAATTAGAATACTATTATTTAAGATGATAGTTATCACATAACCAATAGATTGGTGGGTATTCATATGATTAATGAAATTATTAATATCTATGGTGTACACATGTATATAAAATTAATTCATTGGTGACTAAGTAATATGAAATTAAATTAAAAACTATTTAGAAATAAATTAAATCGGTTTCTAAAAAAATATATTTATGAACACAAACACCTTTAAAATTAATAAATTAAAAAATACCTTTTCTTAAATTGTTTTAATGAAATTTATATGTAATATATTCAATCAACTGATTAACCTTCATCTTATTTTTTTCTATACAGTAGTTTATTTTAATGCATAAAAACAATATTTTTCAAAAAAATAGTTTTGTGGAATTTTTTGTGCACATAAATTTTTTTTTTTAAATATTATAGAAAATTTATTAGTAATAATAATATTAATATTTGAAATTAGAATATCTAATTTTTCAAAATTTAAATTTTTTATCATTTTCTAAAAAAATTATTTTTCTCATGAATTGTAAAATATATGGGATTTTAATAGAAAATTTTCTTTTTGTTTAGAATATTTATGGGGTTAAATTATATATTATACATATTTTAACGTAATTTTTTTTAAATTATATATCTATTAATCTAATTTATTTCATTGTATTTATGTTCATATTGAAATTGGATATAAGAACTTTGTATTCTTTTAAACATTTTCTTTTTGAAACCCCACATTCTCATTTCATGTGTGGGATAAAATTTAAATGAATTTCTTCCAATAATATTAATTAAATTTTGAAAAATTATTTTCATATTTTTAATTATAAAAATTTATATTAACTATTGATTTCATAATATTTTTTTCAAATCATATTATTGATAAAATTAGAATTTAATTACTGCGATTATGGTGAAAATTGGTTTATTGGTGGAATAAACTAAAACAATGATGGTTAATATGACCTAAGAAATTTATATAATCTATTATCAGACAATATTGCCCCACTAATATGTCTAATTATATAGAGTAATACTTTGTTTATCCATCTGGAATGATAAAAACATGGGTATAACTTTTTCATTTCCCAAATTACATGTGTGACCCTCAACTCACATACAAAAGGCCACCTCCACTCCTTTTATATTCACACGATAAAAAATAAATTTCCATCCAATAAATAACCCAATAACTGAATAAATCCCATAATATAATCTTATAAGCCTTACTTTTTTCATATATAAAACCTAGGGAAGATTTTGGTTCAAACAGAAGGAGGTTACCCGAAGAAGAGGTAACATTCTTCAATGAGTGTTTTATTATTTATTCATAATCCTCAATGTATAGTTATAAAATTATGATAAAATTACATAAGTGTATTAAATATAATTAGGTGATTTTATGTTTAGTTTATTACCTATAGCCATCTCTACTTCCATCAAATGGGTTATGAAATCATAGTTTGTGTGTACAACAAACTACCGCCTTATGAACCGATTTCATTCATTTTTTCGTTACAATATCTCATGGTTTGGTATAATTATGTATATAAAGTAAATATATTATATTTATAAAATAATTATTCTTATGTAGTAATTATATTAGATATACCTTTTATAATATATTCTATAAGTGATGCGAAAATGTCGGGCTTGTTTGTGGAAGACTACCACCACACGAAGTGATGTGATTCGTTTTCAGTAACAATTTACATAGAAGATAAAGAGGATAAATTTAATTAATATATGTGATTTAAATGAAATATTTTTTGATATTAATGAAATTTTTATCATTACTATTGGATAACATATCATTTTATTTTTTACCTTACACTTAGTGAAATATGATAACGTCATTGTGTACGTGTGGACTACCACCTTCACAAAGCGATACAACTCTTTTTTCACCGCCACACCAAGTTTACGATATGAATAATTATATTTAAATACATAATTTTGTATTTATGATATTATTATCATTATTGATGGATAATATGTTACTTACCTATTTTCGAAAATGAACGTTGTAAAATGGAAACGTTACTTGTGCATATTTATGGCCTATAGTCTCCATGATTGTAACATATTGTATTTCACAAAACAATTATTAATTGTTTTATTTAAAATTATAATTAATGTTACACCCCAAGCTTCCACGGTACGTTTCCCTTCGAATAATGCAATGGCGTGCATTGTACGCAACTTCGAGATTCTAACACACCACAACCAATCAAACTAGCCGTTATGAATAGTAATACATACTTTTTGAAATTTTATAAATTCTATCTCTCAAAATGGACTTCATTTTTGGATTCGTAATATCGAATTTATCCTAGGGTGAAATTTTGGAACTTTTCGGATAACACTTATATTTTGATGAATAGTGAAAATTAATAAATTTTAATTAAAAACAACTTTTTAAATCAAAATAATTTATAGTGATAAATTATATTATTGAGTGGTTTTAAATTATAATGAGAATATATTTCTATCATTTTATCCAATGGTGTTCATTAGAATTAATTTCACTTTGAAATTGGATCTAAACAATTGTCAATCTTTTGATATATATTGTTTCTAAAAAACACGCTATTTGATGTGACATCGGGAATTAATTATAAAATTAATTAATGCAACTTATATTTTTATAATTTTTTAAAATAGAAATCATTTTTGAATTCGGAATATCAATTATAGCTTAGGGTGAAATTTTTGCATTGTTCTGAAAAACATCAATTTTTGATGAATAGTGAAACTACTAAGTGGTAGTTAAAAAAACTGAATTTTTCATAAAACTTAATTTTACCGCTTCTGTGAATGGAATTTCAAAAATCCGAGAGACACGGTTAATATCAAGAAGTAAAATGTGGTTCAATGAGATCAAAATAATTTTTGGTGAATAGTAACTTTTTACTTTTATTTACCACGGTTAAAAGTAAATAGGGTAATTAAGGGTAAAAATGATATTAATATTACCCTAACACATGTCCTAATTCTATCGGACAAGTTTATATCGACCAAAAAAAACCTTAGGAATAAAATACTATCATTTAGGTCCACATGGATTAGATTAGGACATTTATTATTATTTAATTCAAAGAAGAGTTAAAAGAGTTAAAATCAAAGTTTATTTACTAAAACATTTTTAATATAGGGATATACATAAGATATATTCGATTGTAAATATTCATTAGAAAGATAATACGATTTCATACATAATGATATTTTATTTATAATTTTTAGACATTAAATAATTTAATATATTTATGACACAATGATGATTCAGTAATTACAATAATTGTGAAAAATTAAAATAATTGATATTATAAATACACTAATAAATATAATTTAAGACTTTTAATGAATTACACAAATTTTCTTGGATAATATGACATATTAGTATTGTTTTAATTGACTTTTTTCGAAGTAATAATTCTGTTATGAGTTTCACAAAAATAAACTATTGAATAGTGTCAAAATTGACATAAAAGAGTTTTTAAAACAAATATTATATTATTAATTGATATTAAATTCCTAAAATCGAAGGTTCGGCCAAGAGACTTATATCATGATAGGTATATCATTAATGGACCACTTGGGGGTCTCTTGGATGTATATAGTATGTTTATTAATTATATAATATAAAAATACAAAGTGACATGGTAAATGTCAAACTAATTAACTAAGAGTTAAAACTAAAAGATAAGGTTAATATAGTAACCCAAACCTGTCTAAATTCTATTGGGTGAATTGTTTTCAACCT
The DNA here is from genome assembly GCA_963277665.1 of Viscum album. Lineage (NCBI taxonomy): Eukaryota > Viridiplantae > Streptophyta > Magnoliopsida > Santalales > Viscaceae > Viscum > Viscum album. The sequence continues at coordinate 1,470,480,297 of OY728151.1, forward strand.
ATACCCACCATAACCTTTTAATAATCAACTTTTCTGCCATTAGAAACTTAATATGAATTTATTATAAATTAATATTTCTAGCTTTTCCAAAGGTGCCCCTCACCCCTCTTATAAAAAGGCACTCCTCCTTATCATTTCTTCACACCTTCAAAGCCTTTTGGTTCGGCCATACCCTGACAAAATACTCTCTCAACTTCCCTCACTACAACCTAGAGGCATTATTTTGATCAGAAAGCCAACCTAAGGAGCCATTTTGATCAAATCAAAAGGAAGAACCCGAAGAAGAGGTAATGTTTTCACCACCCCTTTTCAAGTTCCTTTCTTCTTCCACTTCTTCTTTATTTGTTATTACCATTATAAAATAATAACTACAGAATCTTATTTATACTGTGATTTTATTATAAATATGGTACAACCATATTCAGTATTTTATCTACCCTTTGAGTAACATGTCACCATACGTGCGTACGTACGACATACCGTCTCCACGTCGTGGTGTAATTGTTATTCAATATATAATTATTTTGGTGGGTATAATAATGATGTGTAACTCATTTAAATAATAAATATAACATGATAATGATTCTGTATATATGATATACCATCCAATTATATATTATTTTAATATCAAAAGAATGATATTGTCGCTCGTGCGTACGTACGGACTACCGTCTCCACGAACGCGATGAGATTCATTCTCCATCATATCCATTCAAGTATAATTATCATTTTATGATTTAAAAATAATGTTTAAGAACTTTATATCATTCTGGATATGAATAAGATACATCCTATCCATGAAAAACATGTCTTACGTAACAAAACAGATAAAAGAAAATGAGTATGTTAACACCCAAAACGACGATAATTCTATGATATTATTAACAATGAAATGTTAAAAGATCATATATATTATCATATTAATGTATATGATTCATGAATAATTTAATAACAATTATTTCAACATTATAAAGGAGGTTAACCTACACCCAACCATGGAAAAGTACAAGGTAAGGGGTTTCTTATCTCACTTTTAATTCCGTGAGAATTCCATTGTTCACCACTTATTTATTACATGCGGTGTGTGTACTTCCCATGTTTGTATTCATTGTGTAATATACTTTAATTCATGTATATTTACATCATCATTGTATGATCTTTCTTTCTTGGTTGTATGATTCGTAAGTTACCTAATCGATAAGGGAATTTGAAATTTCAATTTCCACTCATTTGGCTTTACGCATATTTCATTGATTATATTACTCCAAGATTATGTGTGGAATCACTATTCATTTTATTATTTCATAATTTCCACTCCCTTTCCTATGGATATACTTTTGATACACATAATCACTCCATTGATAATTTCTCATGTCATTGATATGAATTTGATAAGAGTAATTTGAACTCATTCTCCATTTGTTGAGTTAAACATCCATTTCGTTGGTGTTGTTTTTACAAGAATATGTGTGAATGTCCTTTGATTGTTTTACACTGAATATCCAATCATATTTAGTGTATTTATATTTTTCACACATAATTATGTCGTTGATTTATCCTTACCTAAGGATACGGCCTTTATGAGAGATTTCATCTCAATTTACATTCCATTGAGACTTCTTTGTTGTAATACACCAAACCACTTTTATTTGGTGTATATAATGTACTTTGACATAGTATATCATGAATTCCTATATTCTCATGATATTAAAATGTTTTGATTACCTCAATTATTTGTATTCAAGTGTCTCTATTTTGGTTATAAAATCTAACTAAAATACAATTTTTAAATGTTTTAAAGACTTAATCTTCTAAATATTGCTCATTAATGTTCATGTTTTAAAAATGGTTTTAAGGATTTATTTATATGGACATTAAAGTTTTAAAATTAAAACTCCTTTTAAATGTTTCAAAGTGGTATGAGACACTTTAATTCAAAAATCTATTTTTAAACGTCTTCTTGACAAATAGTGTGACTTTTAAATGTTTTCAAGAATAGGGGGATATTTATCTCAAATTGTTTTGATGGTTATTTTCATCTATGTAAATATAATTCATTATTATCGATTGAGGTACAATACAATCTTCTATATTGTATCGAATGAGTTATGTTTGACTGTGGATGTGCTATTTTATATACCATTCATGGATTGTGGTTAAAGTATTGACATTTCGTATTCTAGTTTTAATACGAATGTTTATGTTATGTTTAATCCTGTTCATATGAGGAATGCATTGGACTTAATAACTAACGGGTGGAGCCCGCTATAGCTCCTCGAGGAATCGGTAGGTCTCATGAGACAATCTAGTGTCTTGGCACAAGGCCTTGACAAAATCTTATTTGTAGTCTTATCATGAGGCCTTGGCTTTGTGGTTATGATAGTCTGGAATTATGCATTCCATCAAAATGAATGTGGTTATTGATATTGCATGTGATTATTAGAATAGTAGAATATCCATGTGAGTAAGTAAATGGCATTATTTTATTTTATCTTTGACATTTTATGCTGAATTTCAAGTTTAAAAGGATTTCGTTTTAGTTATAAACGGCCTTAAGTGTTTATGCTTATCTATAAAAGCATCTGCTATAATGTTATCCTTACTGAGCATCTGAGATCACCCCTTTCAATGTTTTATTTTTCCCATGATTATGAAGAAGTAATTTATGAATGACCGGCAGGGATAGTATGAGGGGATATGAAGAAAAGATGTTTTTTATGTAATGTAAAACATTATGAATGTATCTAGTATTTCCAAGGCTACTATAACAAATTGGTCTTTTGAGATTTGATCTTTCTTGTGATCATGCCACAGTTATGTAATAATGCACCGACTCTCGGTAACTAGGGTCGGGGCGTTACAGTTGGTATCAGAGGAAGTTTAGTACAAACCTTGAAATCTAGATTTAGATAAACTCTTATTAGAGCACGTAGACCTAAGATGAACTTTGAGGATTAGTATATAAGAAAGTCGTAGAATTTTGGTATTGTAGAGATTTTGTGAGTTTTCCGAGCAATACATCCCTGTCTGGATACGAGTAGGTAGAGGCAGCTCAGGCACAGATATACCTAGGGGTTTAACCCGAAAACACCACGTTGAGCTAGACTCGAACGGGAATTGGTGCACAACAACGGGCCTTGCTGCACTCTTGGTTATGGCACTCCTAGGGGATATGCTTAGGATAATTTACATTTTCTTTACAAACCGATTTAAAGTATTATATATATAAGATGAGTGTAAATGGCCTGGGTTAGTCCTAATGTGTTCCAAATTGAGAATATGGTGACATTTTAATCTCTAAATGATTGTATGACTACTATTACTCACATAATGCTTTCTGGTTTTAGTCAATGTCTAGATTCCAAGGAAGTCATAGTGACTTTGAGAATGATGTACAAGGTGGGAACAATGGTGGCAATGAGAAACAAAATGGATTGTTGATAGGTTTAAAACATATCATATTTATGCCAAATCAGTTTTCCAAAAGTATGATCAACAATATATATATTAACCAATTACTAGACTCAACAAAGAAGATAAAGGTGATGAATGATAAGAGCTCCAGTAGTGGAGACCATGGAGAAAGAAAACCTCAATTTCCATCATGCATGAAATGTGGAAGGAGACACCCAGGAAAGTGTCTCAATGGGACAAAAAAATGATTTACGTGCGGGAAGGAAGGACATAAATTGAAGAATTTCTGAAGAAAAATGAAGAGTACTATGGAAGAAGATAAAAATGGTCCCAAGAGTCCATTTACAGTCATTTGCCGTAAATGTGGGGGACCTGGCCATTACCCGAGTGAATGTCCTTTTCTATAGGATATTTTCTTGGTCATAGAAGAAGCTATGTAGAAATAAATGGTTGGATAAATGTTTAAAAATTATTTGTGAATCCTTGTGGAAGGGTTTACTTTGGAATAATTTTATATTGTATTTGTAACCCTAATGTTTTCCATGTGAGAATGATATTTATGGAAGAATTATCTTTTCTCTTATGGATATAGTATAAATATCCATTTTTTTCTATATGATCATTGTGGTTTGAGAGAATTTTTAGTTATTATAATTTGGGATGAAGATGCAAGGTATGCGATAAGATTTGTGGTTAAATTATGTTATGGTTATTTTGAGGAATTTATCTCAATTTGGTAATGTTATAAAACATAGTTTTTGAAAAGGACAACACACAGACAGTGTGACAACTCGTCGCATCGGACAAAGCAGTGGGAATCAAAACCACAACCAAAGTGCGATTGGGATTTATCGCCTACCACTAGACTACGTGAAGTCCCTGGATAGTGTGACTAATTATTTTTAGTTAAATGATTTTATTGATCAATAATAAGTTGATTTGGGATCTTATGTCTTATCAAATAAATACCCATAGTATTGGAAAATTATTTGGTGATTAAGTGATAAATGTTATTTTGGATGTTGTTCGCTTTGTTGAGAACACTATATGCCAAAGGAAAATAGAGTAGTATGGGATTTCATTTGAGGAGTAATTATGGATTTTTATCTATGTTTTTATTGTGGATTTATAATGATTTGGGTTATTTATGGAAATGATTAGGTTAATTACGTTTAAGTATGTGACTTTAAGAGTAATTAATGTCATTTGGAGATACAATTTAATGTGTAAGTATACATTCTTAATAAGTTTTGGTTTTCAATATTAGTTTTGATTATATTAAAGGATTTTAAGGACAATTGATTATTGAATGGTATTTATTTTTTGGGGTATTGTTGGTTTAATTTTGGAAATTAAGATTAGTGTTTATTTCTCTCAAGGAATATCCTTTTGGGGGATCATTAGATCTTGTACTAACCATTTTGGTTTTGATTAATCTCTAATGACAATGTAAATATATAGTTCATCCTTCATGGATCATGTGATTCTATAGAAGTTTATTCTAGCTCTTCCAGTGTGACCAAGTCTTCTTGAATACTCATCGTTTAAAAAATGAGTTAGTGGTGGAAATTTATTAAAGAATGAAACTCTACTTAAAATGTAAGTATATATATCTTTATATTTTTAGTCAATATCATAAATAAATTCCTCATCCTTATGTAATGTAACTTAAAACAAAAAAATGGTTTCCGTTTACTTTCCTACTAGGAGACTAATGGTTGTTTGTCCCAACACAAGTTTGTGGTTTTCTTATTGTTAAGTTTCTCCTGATCATGATATCTATCCCTCTCCATCAGAAATTGACACTTAGTTTATCATCCATATCCATGTTTTCCTACATGGAATCCGAGTATGGGTTATCTTGGTTGACCTTTATACCTCTCTTTCTTTCTTTTAAAGTGATAGTTTTATTGACTCTTTTTCCGATGTGGGACATTCCATTATATTCCCAAGAACAATTTTAAAAATTGCGAGGACGCAATTTATTTAAGGAGGGGAGAATTTAACACCCCAAGCTTCCACGGTACGTTTCCCTTCGAATAATACAATGGCGTGCATTGTACGCAACTTCGAGATTCTAACACACCACAACCAATCAAACTAGCCGTTATGAATAGTAATACCTACTTTTTGAAATTTTATAAATTCTATATCTCAAAATGGACTTCATTTTTGGATTCGTAATATCGAATTTATCCTAGGGTGAAATTTTGGAACTTTTCGGATAACACTTATATTTTGATGAATAGTGAAAATTACTAAATTTTAATTAAAAAAATTTTTTTAAATAAAAATAATTTATACTGATAAATTATATTATTGAGTGGTTTTAAAGTATAATTAGAATATATTTCTACCATTTTATCCAATGGTGTTCATTAGAATTAATTTCACTTTAAAATTGGACCTAAACAATTGTCAATCTTTTGATATATATTGTTTCTTAAAAACACGCTATTTGTTGTGACAGCGGGAATTGATTATAAAATTAATTAATGTATCTTATATGTTTATAATATTGTATAATAGACATCATTTTTGAATTCGGAATATCAATTATAGCTTAGGGTGAAATTTTGGCATTGTTCTGAAAAACTTCAATTTTTGATGAATAGTGAAACTACTAAGTGGTAGTTAAAAAACTGAATTTTTCATAAAACATAATTTTACCGTTTCTGTGAATGGAATTTCGAACATCCGAAAGACACGGTTAATATAAATAAGTAAAATGTGGTTCAATGAGAATAAAATAATTTTTGGTGAATAGTAACTTTTTACTTTTATTTACCACGGTTAAAAGTAAATAGGCTAATTAAGGGTAAAAATGATATTAATATTACTCTAACACATGTCCTAAATCTATTGTACAAGTTTATCTAGACCAAAAACAACCTTAGGAATAAAATATTATCATTTAGGTCCACTTGGATCAGATTAAGACATTTATTATTATTTAATTCAAAGAAGAGTTAAAAGAGTTGAAATCAAAGTTTATTTACTAAAACATTTTTAATATAGGGTTATACATAAGATATATTCGATTGTAAATATTCATTAGAAAGAAAATAAGAGTTCCTACATAATGATATTTTATTTATAATTTTTAGTCATTATATAATTTAATATATTTATGACACAATGATGATGCAGTAATTACCATATTAGTGAAAAATTAAAATAATTGATATTATAAATACCCAAATAAATATAATTTAAGAATTTTAATGAATTACACTAATTTTCTAGGATAAGATGACATATTAGGATTGATTTAATTTACTTTTTTCGAAGTTATAATTCTGTTATGAGTTTCACACAAATCAACTATTGAATAGTGTCAAAATTGACATAACAGAGTTTTTAAAATAAATATTATATTATTAATTGATATTAAATTCCTAAAAATCTAAGGTTAGGACAAGAGACTTATATCATGATAGGTATATCATTAATGAACCACTTGGGGGTCTATTGGATGTATATAGTATGTTTATTAATTATATAATATAAAAATACATAATGACATTGTAAATTTCAAACTAATTAACTAAGAGTTAAAACTAAAAGATAAGGTTAATATAGTAACCCAAACCTGTCTAAATTCTATTGGGTGAATTGTTTTCGACCTATACCCACCTTAAACTTTTAATAATCAACTTTTGTGCCATTAGAAACGGAATATGAATTTATTATAAATTAATATTTCTAGCTTTTCCAAAGGTGCCCCTCACCCCTCTTATAAAAGGGCACTCCTCCTTATCATTTCTTCACACCTTCAAAGCCTTTTGGTTCTGACAACCCCTGCCAAAATACTCTCTAAACTTCCCTCACTACAACCTAGGGGCCTTAGTTTGATCAGAAAGATAACCTATGGAGCCCTTTGGATCAAATAATAAAGAAGAACACGAATAAGAGGTAATGTTTTCACCACCCCTTTTCAAGTGAATTTCTTTTCCACTTCTTCATTATTTGTTATTAACATTATAAAATAATAAATCCAGTATCTTATATAAACTGTGATGTTATTATAAATATGGTACAACCATATTCAGTATTCTATCTACCCTTTGAATAACATGTCACCATACGTGCGTACGTACGGCTTACCGTCTCCACGTCGTGGTGTAATTGTAATTCAATATATTATTAATTGGGTGGGTATAATAATGATGTGTAACTCATTTAAATAATAAATATAACATGATAATGATTCTGTATATATGATATACCATCCAATTATATATTATTTTAATATCAAAAGATTGATATTGTCGCTCGTGCGTACGTACGAACTACCGTCTCCATGAACGCGATGAGATTCATTCTCCATCATATCCATTCAAGTATAATTATCATTTGATGATTTAAAAATAATGTTTAATAACTTTATATCATTATGGATATGAATAAGATACAACCAATTCATGACAAACATGGCTTACGTAACAAAACATATAAAGAAAACGAGTATGTTAACACCCAAAACGACGATAATTCTATGATATTATTAACAAAGAAATGTTAAAAGACCATATATATTATCATATTAATGTATATGATTCATGAATAATTTAATAACAATTATTTCAACATTATACAGGAGGTTAACCTACCCCCAACCACGGAAAAGTACAAGGTAAGGGGTTTCTTATCTCACTTTTAATTCTGTGAGAATTCCATTGTTCACCACTTATTTATTACATGTGGTGTGTGTACTGCCTATGTTTGTATTCATTGTGTAATATACTTTAATTCATGTATATTTAAATCATCATTGTATGATACTTCTTTCATGGTTGTATTTTTATTAAGTTTCCTAATCGATAAGGGAATTTGAAATTTCAATTTCCACTCATTTGGCTTTACGCATATTTCATTGATTATATTACTCCAAGATTATGTGTGGAATCACTATTCATTTGATTATGTCATAATTTCCACTCCCTTTCCTATGGATATACTATTGATACAAATAATCACTCCATTGATAATCTCTCATGTCGTTGATATGAATTTGATAAGAGTAATTTTAACTCTTTCTCCATTTGTTGAGTTAAACATCCATTTCGTTGGTGTTGTTTTTACAAGAATATGTGTGAATGTCCTTTGATTGTTTTACACTGAATATCCAATCATATTTAGTGTATTTATATTTTTCACTCATTATTATGTCGTTGATTTATCCTTAACCTAAGGATACGGCCTTTATGAGAGATATCATCTCAATTTACATTCCATTGAGACTTCTTTGTTGTTATACACCAAATAACTTTTATGTGGTGTATATAATGTACTTTGACATAGTATATCATGAATTCCTCTATTCTCATGATATTAAAATGTTTTGATTACTTCAATTATTTGTATTCAAGTGTCTCTCTTTTGGTTATAAACTCTAACTAAAATACCATTTTTAAATGTTTTAAAGACTTATTCTTACAAATCTTGCTCATTAATGTCCATGTTTTAAAAATGTTTTTAAGGAATTATTTATATGGACATTAAAGTTTTAAAATTAAAACTTTTTTAAATGTTTCAAATTGGTATGGGACACTTTGATTCAAAAATCTATTTTTAAACGTCTCCTTGAAAAATAGTCTGACTTTTAAATGTTTTTCAAGAAAAGGGGGATATTTTTCTCAAATAGTTTTGATGGTTATTTTCATCTATGTAAATATCATTTATTATTATCGATTGAGGTACAATACAATCTTCTATATTATATCAAATGAGTTATGTTTGACTGTGGATGTGCTATTTTTTATACCATTCATGGATTGTGGTTAAATTGTTGACATTTCGTATGCTAGTTTTAATACGAAAGTTTATGTTATGTTTAAACCTGTTCATATGAGAAATGCATTGGACTTAATAAGTGACGGGTGGAGCCCTCTATAGCTTCTCGATGCATCGGTAGGTCTCATGAGAGAAACTAGTGTCTTGGCATAAGGACTTGACAAAATCTTATTTGTAGTCTTGGAACGAGGCCTTGGCTATGTGGTTATGATAGTCTGGAATTATGCATTCCATCATTATGAAAGTGGTTATTGATATTTCATGTGATCATTATAATAGTATAATATCCATGTGAGTAAGTAAATGACATTATTTTATTTTATATTTTCCATTTTATGCTGAAGTTCAAGTTTAAAAGGCTTTCGTTTTAGTTATAAACCGCCTTAAGTGTTTATGCTTATCTATGAAAGCTTCTACTATAATGTTATCCTTACTGAGCATCTGAGCTCACCCCTTTCAATGTTTTATTTTCCCCAAGATTATGAAGAAGTAATTTATGAATGACCTGCAGGGATAGTATGAGGGGATATGAAGAAAAGTTGTTTTTTATGTAATGTAAAACTTTATGAATGTATCTAGTATTTTCAAGGCTACTAAACCAATCGGTCTTTCGAGATTTGATCTTTCTTGTGATCATGCCAATGTTATGTAATAATGCACTGACTCTGGTTAACTGGGATCAGGGTGTTACAATTAATACATAAAAGTGATAATTATTTAATTATTAATAATCAATATATAGTATATACATGAAAAAATTAATATTATTAAAATTTAAAAATAAAAAATTATACAAAAAATAATGATGTTATTACCCAAAACGTGATTTTTACAATGAATTCATAGTAAATATATAATAAATAATAATAATTAAAAAATCTATGTTAATATAAAATTAATTATGGTTGTAAATAATATATATAATAAACTAATATTTATTATAGAGTTGGTTTTGTTGCGTATGAAGGAAGTCGAGACATTATGTAAGTGATTTCCACCTCACTTTTATTTTCTATGAGTCCCAATAAATATCCACCACATGTTTCTTATATATAGTATATATAATAAAAATGAATACATGTTATGATTATTTTATTTAATATTATGTGTATTTATATATACCTTTTAGTTTCTCTATCTCTTGCAGTTTTGGGTTCAAGAGTTAAAAAATCGACAAGGTGTTTGTGTATCAATTTTTCTTCTTTGGGAAATAAGTTATATTATGAAACAATATTCATCCATGAGTAATGTATAAAAACACTGTTACAAGTTAAATCTTCAATATATTTACTTTAATGATATCATAATATTCCTTTAATATTATTATTTCCTGTTTATTACAATTCAATGATACTAAACTCAGAAGAGTTTTACCAAACAATCCAATCATTTATTGTTATTGTTTATGATTACTCTTACAATAACTAAATATTATGATATATCACTCATTAAAATATTTATTAAATTATCCTATGATTATTTCTATAGAATACTTGTTTTAGATTCATTTTCCTCTCTTTATGTACTCATGTTTGGAGAGGTAAATTTTAAGAAAATTTGTTTTTATTTCTCTCTTCATTTGAAAAAATATTATTCTTCCAAAACTATTTTTTTAAGTAAAAAATAATTTTATAATTATTAAAATGATTTATTTAAGACATTTTAAAAAATAGTTTACACATTATATAAAGAAATTTGACGGATTATTCATGTTGTCTTCAAATAATGTCTATTTCTGTTATATCAATAATTCGAAAGCGATGTTTTTTTTCACTATTACTATAGGAACAAATATCCTTCCTCCATAGCAATTATTTTATTTAAATATTCCTTTATAGGTTTTCACGTTTATATTCAATTGAATTTATATTAAAAAATTAGTTTAAAAAAAAAATCAATGTGTAAAGGATATATTCCTCAAGAAATGTTTTCAGTGATTGATTAAATATTCCTCTATATGATTCAATGTTTATTTTAAAAGAAAGGTATTTCAATAATTTTGAAATAATTTATAGTTTAAAAAAATATAGAAAATTTAATTTTCTCAAGAAATTTTCCTTGTTATATTTCAAAATCACTCTATTTCTAATATGAAATCCTTTGATGTAACTTACGCTTTACTGGGGACATAATCCAAGGGCACGAGTCTTCGTCTTTCCTTGAATGAGTTATTTTATGATGATAATATTTTTATGAAACTTGTAAAATATTCATGGTTTATTTTATGAAGAAATGATCATGAAACCAATTTATTTTACATGGGTTCTTATAAGATGAAGGTTTTTAGGAAACCATTTCATTACAAGGGTTATCATATGATGACTGTTCTATGATCTTATAGAAATCATATTTTTGGATTTTGTGAAGGGTGATTCCTATATATCCATCTGACACATTGGGTAATGAATAATTCATTGTGAGTTCAAAGGTTACATAGGTGACTGTCCAATCCATGAAATAATATAGTGCGTGGGTGGTCTTCCCAAGTCCCAAATAAGAGAGGACTCCAATGGTTGTCTGAAGCACAAATAAATAGGGTACACATGAGGTTGTACCAATCCAAAAATAAGAGGGTATATTGGAGATTATCCCATTCTGGAAATAAGAGGGTATATAATAGGTTATCCAAAGCCAGAAAAAAGAGGTTTCACAAAAGTTTGTCCCAATCCTGAATCAAGTGGTATAAGGGAGGTTATCCCAATATCAAAACAAGAGGGTACATGGGAGGTTGTACCAAAACAAAAAAAGGATAAATCAGATGTCATCCCATGACCGAAGTTTGTTCATAGTTATTAACTGAATCCTAACATGTTTTCAATGTATTGATTGATATCCTCGAAATAAGTTTTTTTATTCTTATGTTTATTCCACAGTTCTTTGTCATATGTAGTTCTCATTATCTCATAGATCATGTTCTTTGATTTCCTTATGATCCATGTCTTATGAACTGGAAATATTTATTCCATGCCTATGATTATAATCTCTGATTTTCAGGGTATGGTATTCAAATGGTATGACCATGTTCTCATACATTAATGATCATATTTTGAGTATGTATCTCCCTTTCCTACCCCTACTCTATATCGGATCCCACAATTTGTTATGTTTCCTTTCTCTAGGTTATGAATAAGGGTTTTAAGTGGGATTACTAAATACTGAGATCATTATCAGTGACATTGAATAAATTTCATTATTTAAGAAAATTGAGTTCCAATTGTTCAAATGAAATAAAATATTATCATCCAAATATGTGTGTTTGTGAATGGTACTAATTAATCATATAAAATGATATAAAATTCATGAAAAATATGATTTATTTACTATAACACTAATAATTGGTCTCCCTATTTCTGATAGGTGTTTTGGAAATGCCTGATGGGGTCAACTAGGCTATTGTCTTCTCCATTTTCCCTTTTCATGACAACAACAACTTCTACTATGGCGTGACTAAATTCCAATTACAATTTTGGAATATTTATCTCCTAATGGAATTCATGAATCTAAAATATCTTTCTCCTTTCCTATGGCCTATATAATTACAAAAAATACACACACAATTTATCTTAGTGCTTCCTCAAACTCAAAATTCCATCCTCCATGGAAAGGTTCAAAACCAATACCCATTTAATAAGATCCATGCCATGGTCATATTTTCATCAGCATGATAACCTCACAATAACATTAATTTTCAATTTCCACCTCACAAAAGGCCTCAACAATGGAATGACCAACAATATCTATGGCATGGTCCATGTAATGGGGGATAAACTCCATCATTTTTCATTCAACTTCTTTATATTGATGTTGTTGTTTAAGAGCATAAATTTTTAAACACCAGATCAAATATAAATTGTGGATTTCATATGCTTCTAGATAGCATATGGAACATAATATAAGATTCTAACAAATTCATGATCATTTAGCATACCATCTCTTCTTTTGGTTCCAAATGTAATCCAACACTGTTGATAACCATTGAAAATAAGTCCAAAACCACCAAATTTAAAATAATTAAATATTAGTGTCTATATTAATTTATGAATATTTAATAAATCAATAAAATAGATTTCATATTTTTTTTTGAAATCATAATTTATACCATTCATAAATTCGTTTTTGAAAATTTGATAAATTATTTAAATAAAATATAATAAAATATATTTAATTTAATAAATACATTTATATAAATATGAAATCTTTGTTATCCAATAATAAAAGTGTTCATAAAATATCACAAAATTTGAATTTGAAGGAGTTTGTATTAAATCCATATTAATAATTATATCAAATAATAATATTGGAATAAAATTAATTGTGCATGTTCATCTATGCAAAATTTCAATGTGTTTTTAATTAATTTATGAATTGTTCATATATTTTTAATCCTAATCTTGGATATATCAATTATTAATTTATTTGTTTATTTTTGTGTTATTCATGAATATAATTTTTATATTATGAGTTGTGATGTATGATTTTTTAAAACTGTTAAACTGTTGTTATTTTTTCATATATTCATTATGGGGTTTATATACTTTGTAATATAAATGATTAAGTTTTATTATACATTTAATTTGGACTATTATTAGGTTCTGAATCTAAACAATTTAGTTTATTACATTTTTATACATATTAGTATTATTATATTGATATAATTAGAAATATCTCTTATGATGTATCGTTGGGTAAATGAGATTTAAGTCGACTTTCTCATGGTCCAAGAATATTGTTCCTTTTCTTTTGAAATAGGGGTTAAATACCCATCACTCTACGACTAATCTTATTCAGATTATTGATTCCATATAATTTCCTGAAATTTCAAAAAAAAATCATGTAACTTATGGATGGGATCCATTTGAATATGTAAAAATACAGATGGATTTTAATTCATGTTAGTAACATAATTTTTTAGTAGTGTCAATATTTCCTTATTAATATGGATTAAACATATTGGTTTGGTAGATGGAATATAATTCCGACTAAGTCATTATAATCATGAATATCTGTAAAGGGATAAAATGAGAAAATATGGTGATATTAAATACATTTAAAAATAATAAGTGTTATATTCCTTAAAAATATACACTTTTAATGACCCTGATCACCAAAATGGTTAGGATATGCCAAAAGTAGGTTCCCATGGGTCATCTTTTGTAAGGTAATAAAGTAGTGAAGTAACCCTAACCATTAGTTTCCCTATTTTTCATAGATACACTCGGTTATACATTGTTGGGAAATGATAAATGTTGGGATTATTGAGGAATATAGATGATATATATTATGGATTATGAAATGATTTATCTATTAATATATCAAAGTGTTAGATATGACATAACTAACATGATTATATAAAATATAGATTCATGAATTATTTATATTATTAAACATGTATAAGTCATGTTTAAATATGAATCATTTCCAACTAATAGATCTGATGAATTGAAAAAAATATGTTACCATTTGAAAGGGAGAATATTTAATAAATTTTTTTAATATATGTCTATAAAACATGATACAAATATAAAAAATTTATAATTGTCAATAAAAATCATCATTTCATTATAAAACATGACTGATAGATAAATCTCAAAGAAATAAATATAATGCCTGTGACATCTTAGTTTGAAACCGAAAATTATGAATAAATCTTAGGTTAGAAGTGAAAATTCTATGTGTTTTGATAAATGACTTCTTTAGTATGAAACAGTAATATACATTTAATAAGTGAGTATATAATCTTCTATGAAGCAAAGTATGATTTTGATAAGGATTTAAAGTCATTAAATGCAAGATGAACTATGTAAATTTAGTGGCTAGTCATATACAAATTATAATTGAGTGTTAATGACATGTAGTAACTAGTTATATCCTGTATGGAATGTTTTTGATTTTTAATTCATTATAATGTCATTGATAATATTATAGAAATCAGTTCAGTAAAAGTTTAACAAGTTCACTCAATGTTTTGAGGTTTAATGAGAATAATATGATATGTCTAGGATCTGGTGTCATGTAGAAAGTACTAAAGGGTAATGGATTAATCTAGTAAATGAATATTGGATTTTTCAAATGGTCAAACATTGTCCCTGAATCCTTAAGATATAATTAATGATAATGGGAATTATTTCCATATAATTCAATTTTACACGATAACTAAAGGGGTTTGAAAAACTCTAGAGATATTCTGTGTCATGTATTAATGTCATAGATATTAGTTCTTATATTTGATGTGTATATGGTACCAAATGAATACCTTACAATTTTAGTTAATATAATGTATTTCAAATTCAATGAAAAATTATATAGAGCTTATCATTTTCATTTAAATAATGAGGATTTTTTTATCAAATCATGTTTTGTAAGCAATGGAGTGATTAACTGTTAGATGGATCTATGTTAAATGTGTTATAGTCATCACAATCTCTAATATGATAAGGGGATTTGTTTTTAAACAACCAATTTTATAAACAACATGAGATGATGGATTTAATACAAATTTATTAATATTCATCATATTCAAAAACATGTTATGAAATGAATATAAGTATAAGAGTACGTTTATCTATTATAAGAGAGTTTATCCAAAATATTCATTTAAATAAATGGGTTGGAGTTCCCCCACCAATTTGTGGAAAATTTTAAAGAGTGATGTAATATTTTCATCAGATTAATCGAAAAAATAGAATACCACATATGATATGGATGTATATGTTCATTTATTAAATATTCCCATTAATAGAAATATGTTTTATTAAACACACTTATGTATTTTTGACATAACATAATATAATGAAGTCACTATAATTTATTAGAGGTTAGTACAAGTATGTTTGGGCACAACGAAGTTCATGTGAAATAATTAAAATATTCTACTATTCAATATTCAAATTGAATTTCATTTAATACTGTATTTTATTTTAGGATATAACAGTAAAGAGACATTTAAATGGATTCATTTAGTTATTGTAATGAGGTGAATATGAATTTATATCATTAAGGAGTTTTTGATTTCCTAGTAAACAAATAGTGTGAATACTCGGATTATTTTCTGAATTGATTTCAAATAAATTTTTATGGAGTATTTCTAATAAGTATGTTGATAGTGAACATTAAAATAGTTTTATGTAAACATCAAGGAGTTATTAACATCTTAAAATATGATTGTGTTATGTAAATGAGACAGAATACCTATTAAAATAGGTAAACAATAGGAATATGATTCAAAAGTCTCACCATTTTTCAAATTGGATTTATTTATAAATGATACCAATTAATGAGATAGTAGGAATATTTACCAAATTGAAAAAATAGTTGTGGTAGGAATTTCATTGAGAAGCAATGTGGTTAATGAAGCCTAATAAGTGTCACAAACAGAAGGTTGATACAACAGTCTACCATATATGATATTATTAGGTAGGCGCACCTATGGTTTTTTGGAGTATTCATAACGAAGATCAAGCATATTAAATGTTCTATGTTGAACAAAAAGAAAATGTCAACATTATCATTCTTTCACTTTTCCTATATAACAATATATATTTTCATGTGAAATTATAATTGAACTATAAATGGATGATGTGGAGTTATCCCTAACTGATTTTCATCATAGAGTATTATAGGTTTTTAGATATTCATCTCTTATCATGAGTATTATTATTTTATTATGAAACTAAATACGTTCATGAGGCACAAAACGGGGTTTTTGTACTGGATCACCACTAGCAATATACCACATAGAGTTTCATATACTATGTATTAGGCATACTATATTTCTAGGCATCAAATTTAATTTATTTAAATAAGGTTGGTTATGTATCTATAATTATAATGTTCATACTTTGTTATCATTATTGTGCAAAACATGAGTCTTGTCTAAAAAGGGTTTGGTTAAGTGTATTTTGGATCATGTTGTTGTTTGGAGCATAACCAAGATCTGATTTTTCTTCCTGTATGATGAGTAATAAATCTGGTTCCCCAATTGAGATAGATTAAAGAAGTGTATTACCATACATAGATAGAACTAATAATATGAATATCTATTTTGGTGAGGGAAATGTGATGTGAACATAATTTATGATGAATGAAATGTGATATATTTATTGAACTAGTTAATATATACTCTGATAATTGATAATTGGTGACAAGGTAAATGCTATTTCATTTCATCAATAATGGTGAATACATTGAGAGTGGGGGATGATATAATTCCACAGGATTTTCAATTTAATATATCTAAAAATACGTGTTTAATAGTTTTCAAAGCACATAAAACTTACCAAAAAAATCATAGATCATTATATATACATTATAACATATTCATTATGGTTTTATGAATAAATAGATGTAACCACTTTATGGAATTTATTGAGAAATAAATATTAAGTTCACATTATTGGTAAAAGTGTATTTTTTTCCAAAATTACCATTTTATCCACTTTATTTTAATAAAAAATTTATATTTTTTATATGAATAATATATATTTTTATATGGATAATACATGAACTCTAATATTTTTGTACATAAAATAAAATAATAACCAGAAGGGAAAAATACTTTGAAATGTTATTTTCAAATAAAAACAACATTCATTATATATATGTGTTTTTATTTAATAGTCAAATCACTGAAATTCAAAATTTTAATTTAAATATTTTTTATTTATTATAAATATATTAACTTAGTATTATTTTTTGTAATTTATCTAAAATAATTGGAATTTAGGTAAATCGGTAAAAATATAGATTTTTCTATAAAAATAACTTTTGTGGTAATATAATAATGATAGTGCCTAAGAGTTTTTAAACAAATTATACATAATATATATATATATATATATATAAGTAAAATAAATTATTTAAAATTAATATTATGTATTTATAAAAACATCGGTATATCATTTTGGAAACATAATTAAAATTTTTTTCAACTGATTTTATTCACTAATAATAAAAATAAATCATCAACACTTATAGAAATTAAATCAATAAAAATGGATTTAAATTATTAAATTAGTGTGATCATATTATAAAATTAGATCAATTTCAGTTTTGGGTATAAAATATGATAACTATGATTATAGTTAATGGCCATGATAGTGGTAAAATTTTTATTTCCACTAAATCATTTTTTTTTGAAACAAATTTGATTAATATATTTTAAATGATATATATAATATTAATTTTCAAAAAATATATATTTATCTTAAAACAAATTTTATTGGTAACCAATTACAAATATGATTAAGATCAAATAATTGATAAAACACAAATTTCCAACAAGAAAAACTATATATATATATATAATTTTTTAATTTAATAGTAACTTTTATATTTTATAGATAATATTAGATTATATTGAGGGTATATTTTGGTTAAATAATAAAAAATCTGTAATAGGGGTTAGATTATATTTTTAAATAAAATATAATCTACTTAGTTATAAACATGTTACCACGGTAAAAATATAAAATGCAAAATGTTAATACCTATATTAAATGCCTTTAAACTTGAATAAATATTGTATTAAAAATTATAAATGATATATTATTAATCAAATATCACTATAAAACTTATTATTATTAAAATTAGGGTATATTTAACAATGAATAATGTAATTGTTTCTTGTAAGGATAATGGGTATTGACAAAACTGCATGTTTCTTTACTTATAAATAAGGGATCACTTCCTGCCCCCATGTCCACAATATTCAATTGAATTTACCCTTAAAATTTTGATACTATATTTATTTTATATAATTAATTTACTAAAAAATAAGCCTTTTATCTCTATATTATAGCCTAAGACCTTTATTTCCAGGGAGATAACTAAGTGAAGATTCAGTCTCTAATACATGTGTTGCCTACTTTTTAATATTCTCATATTAATATTACTCTTCCAAAACATCCAAATGCATATCAATAAAATAAAATAAAATAAAATATTATTCTAATATTTTACTGCATTAATGTATCAACAATTATTAGTTTTTCTCCTTCCACTATGGAAACCAAATTTTTTGTTAGTGTGTGTGTGTGCGGACTACCACTTCAACGATGCAACGATTTCATTTTTAATTACATACACTCATGGATTTTTTAAATTATATCAATTATGAATTAATTTTATATAAAAAAAAATATTATAATGATATTTCTATTTATCATGTAATTTATTTCACCATCATTTAATTTTTAATGGAAACATTAAATGTGTGTATGTAAGGACTACCACCTCCATAGGCAATGAGATATATTTGTTATCACCACACGTAATGGATGGATTTGAAAACATATTTAACATAAAAGAAATGTTTACAAAACATTTTAAGTATTATATATTCTATAAAACTATTTTATGACACCTTCTATCATGGTAAACATATACAAGGAGTTACAGGAAAATTTAATGAATAATCTAAGGTAATCTACATAGTAGAGAAATATATATAACAAATTAATAGCATAGGAGCATTAATAGTCAATATAAAATAATAATTTTCTATATAAAGTATATAATAATCATATTTTTTTTATTCAAGGATTTAGGTGCATGCGTAGAATTAATTTGGAATAAGGTAAGTGTTTATATCTCTATCACACTTCATTGAGTCTTTCTTTCATAAAATAAATGAATCTTCATTCATATGTTGTAACAAAAACCCCCTATACTTATAATATCATAAATTATGGTTGATCATGGAAAACTCACTACCTATAATTCTATTACCTACTTTGGTATATATTTGACATCTTCAATGAAATATAAGTTGTTTTTCATTACACAATATCCTTTATTGAGTGATATTATTTCCCCTTGAGTTTCATCATTACTTATTTCATAATGAAACAACCAAATGGTTCGGTTTTTTTATTCATTCACCTAGATCTCATTCCTAAATTTTCTTGAAGTAGAAATGAATGTTCTTGTCCTATATTTATTTGTTAAAACATGAACTTAAATAATTATTTAATTATTTATTATATTGATAATCCTTATTATATAGATATAGTTTATTATTTTAGAAAATGTTATGAAACCAACTTCTTTATCTGGAGTTTTTTCCTTATTTTACATTATGTATGGTTTATTCATTAGGTTCTATACATAAGCGTGTAAATAATATGATTTAATTGGAGGAAAAATAATTATATATCCTTACAATGAATTTATTAATTATTTATATCTCATTATATGATATGTAAAAGACGTGGTAGTGAACCCAATCTATCATGGGATGTATTCCTTTATATTTAATAGATTGGGGAGTAAACAAAATCCCCAATGGGGCATTGTCCACTATGTTTATTAGAATTGAGAGTGAACCCAATCCACTATGGTAAAATGAAAACTATTTTTATTAGATTGGGGAGTGAACCCAATCCACCATGGTACTTTTTTCCATTGGTTGTGGGAGTGGAGTGTGAACCCAATCTACCATGGAAGTTTGTCCACTGAGATAGTATTGGAAATAATCATTGACTTATGGTTGTGATTCCCTATATTATATTGTTTCAAAATATTTATTATTATATTATCTTATGATATCACATCCATATTCCCTATTTCCATGATTATATCAAACTTTTATGTCATGGTACATGTTTTTTATTTTTATTATTCATGTCCTTCATGATTTATAGAAAACCCTTATTTTACATGCTATTTTAAAAATAAATTTATCCATTCACTTATTTTATAATTTTCTTTTGATCTAACCCTCGATGACATGTTTATAATTTTTCCCTTACTATAAATTTCCCCTCACCCCTTTTTATGCTTCCCTTCACTAGGATATAAAGATAACTACCACTTTTCATAAGTCTATAATGGATTATAGAAGAGATTTATTATGTATAAAAGTTAAAATGTTTTATAATATAATTTTCATTTGTAACATTTACTCAATGTAACGTAACATAAAGGTTCTCTAAGTAATGTGATACTATTGTGATTTGTAATTTTTAATTAACGGAAAATTTGTAAAATAAATATATGTTTATATTAGAATTCCACAGTTTGCATAAAAGGTACTTTTAGTTTTTTTAGATGATTAGTGTAGTTATTTGGAGGTAAAGGATAAGAGAAATTTAGTTAAAAACATATGTATATGTATAACGGTTAAGGGTAATTATAGGGAAAATTCCTTAAGATTTGTAAAATTTTAGATTTTGTTGTTTCAAAAAAAAATCCCTATTAGTATAGTAGAAAGTGTATGTGCATGTGGAACATATGAACCTTGGGAAAATCAACCCTTGAAATTCTAGTTAATCAATGACGGGATTTTCACTCTTGTGCATAATGAGAGGGCATTAGATTATAAACATCGATAGAAACTCTTGGGGAATATTCCTGGTTAATAAAATTCTATTTCATTACCATTATTTTCTATTTATTATGTAAATGATTTATGTTATTTATTACGAATGTACCCAACAAAATTAAACCATGATTGAAGAAATAGTGATTTAGGTTGAACTAAAAGCAACTGTGAGGGTTTCCAAGAGTAATGCATTTTTAGATTGAATACAATAGGGTTGTTTATGATAATTCTCTTTTAATATTAATATTGATCACTCACAATTACAACATTTTTTACTAATTCTTGGAACTAGGAAGGACCATGTTAATAAGGAACATTATGGGAAATGAAATACATTTCTTAATGGAAAAAATGGTATAGAATATTCTGTGGAAAATATTGTGGTTATGGTAAAACTACTATATCATGTATTGTTTAATAATATATGTTATTATATACATCAAAACACACCAAATTATGTAAGGATAAAGTCTCATTGATGTTGTTTTAAAAATGATGATAAAGGGATGAATGTTAAATTTCCATTGTGTAAACAATTATAGAAGAGACATGTAGGGGGATGTCTAAAAGGGTGTGGAAGATATTTTATCTATGAAAAGGGGAACATTGGGAAATAATACAATAAGTAAAAAATGATGATATATATCAACATTATGGATTAAAATAATGTTCTTCTTAAGAAACCACTAGGAGTTCAACGTTTTAGATGTGAGGTGTTATGGAACAATGAAAACCAGTGCACTAATCCAAGTGATTAATATAAAAATAGACACCAAAAATCTCCTAAATAATGTGGCAATAAAATCTTTTATAAAGACAACTATTAATGTGTATAATTATAACTACATGGTTCTAGGTATTTTTATTCATTCCTCTAGATTTACAGATGTCTTATTCCATGTATCTTTTATAAAACTATATGTTATTGTAATGAAAATACTTTTTAGAACCCTATTATATCCAAGGTATGTGAATATCCTTCATGTAATATGTGATTATAATTAAATCAATTATTTTTATACTTATTTTATATAAATAAATTTTGATTTTGGAAGTTGATATTTTTCATTAAATTGTGGAAAATTTATGTTTTGGGATAAGGAAATAGTATTCCATATTATACTATTATAATATATCAATGACTGAATTAATCTTAAAAACCATTATAAAAAATAATATAATTTTGGTTTTTATGAATAATAATAGACACCTGGCTCAAATGGTTTTATAAAAACATAATATTATGATTATGCATATTTAGAGGAAAAATTTATGATCATGAATTTTTAAAGTTGATATATCTGTAGAAATTTTATCCTGATTCATTTATATGTTATAATTACACTTATATATTTCCATTATTTTGTTATAATTATAAATTTTAGGAAATAATTTATTTATGTGGTGAATAATGGAACAACTTATGATTTTAAATTATATTTCCATTTAAAAAGTAATTTATTCAATTATGTGCTTCTCACACAACATCAAATCAGAAAAACCAAGGGAAATTATATAACCATTATAATGATCCCATTAATTAGGAAGGTATAAATATTGATAAAAAATATATTAAATATATCTAAAAATAATGATTACTATTTTTAGTGTAGCGAGTTAACTACTAATATCACTTTATGGTTAAAAATGTGTTTTTTATGAATTTTTATTTTTTATATAAATTATATTATGGATCTATGAAATTATATTATTGGTATTAATAATATATATTCTTATATGAAAATTTTAGTAATACTAATTTTATTAGTAATTGATGTAAAATAAAAACAATAATGCTTAATACATTGAACAATAATTTTCCTGTAAAAATAGTTTTTCATTATAAATTTATGTTTTTAATAAAATGTTAAATTATCAATTTTAATATTTTCAATTTAAAAAAATTGAAATAATTTTTTAATTTATCATATCGTTATTGTCATAATATTTTTTTTATTTTTCAAAAATAGTTTTTTTGGGTGAATACTAAGAAATACATATTTTACAAAAAATAACAAATTTTTGGACATTATCAAAAAAAGGATTGCCTTAAATGTATTTTGGAATATTTTTATGAAAAATATATATATTAATAAGAAAAATAAATCATTTAATAATATTTTTCTGTTATTATAAAACCAATGTATATAATTATTGGAAACATTAGTAATATTTTATTAAAAAAACTATTTTCATCTAAATATATAAACAAATATTATTCATAAAATCAAGAAATTAAATCTATCAAAATTGACTTCAAATATTAGGTCAATAATATCATAATATTAATACTGGTAAATTTAAATTTTTTGTATAAAATTATGACTACTGAGATTTAATTTAATGACTTTGACTGTGGTAAACCGTTATTTTCAGAAAAATAATTTATTCATATTTTGTTATTTTTTATCTAATAAATTAAACTAATATATTGTTTGTGAATAATATAATAATATTTTCAAAATAATATACTATTATATTAACAAACATTTATTTTTTAACCAATACTAAACAAGATTAGTTACACATAACAATTAAAAATCCATTTTTCTACAAAACTAATATTTTTCTATATATATAATGTTTTAATTTAAATGTTAATTTTCACTATATAAGAAATAAAACTAGATTAAAATTTGATTAAAATTAGGTGAAATATATCAGAAATATTATATATATGCTTCCTTATATTTCTAAATAAAATATAAATTATATTGTTTATGATTCCTTATCAAGGTAAAAATAATAATATTTAAATGAGGGAACTTGTAGTAAATGATTTGAAACATGTTTATAACATGTGTGGAAAATATTTTTTCTTGATTTAATAAACCAATATCACTCCAAAATCCAATATCAAAAACATTTAGTGGCATCGACTAAGAAATAATGTTATAATATCATGGAAGGTTAATGGGTATTCCCAAAAGTTCTTCCATAGTTACACTTACCTTTTAAATTTCCCTTCAAAATATACCAAAACTACCTCGAATAGAAGTATTTTTCTAAACTATCAGTTCCTAATATCTATAATCCATCATATGTTCTTCATTATGGAGGATATATCTTAGATAACATTGAGTATACACTACAAGTATTACTTAAATTTTAATCATTAAATATTATTATTCCTCTACCATATCTCATATATCCAAACCAATGTAATAGAATATGTATATTAATTGTACATCTATTTTATTTTATAGATTGAATATTCGTTAAGTATTCCTATCCATCCACTAAAAAAAATAGTGTCATTAGGGCATGTGGCAGACTACCACATTTATGAAGAGATATCATCAATACTTCATTATATCCTCACATGGTTGGTTTTTTAGGATAGGATTTGTGAATATATGTTATATATATAATAGAACTATGATTATGAAATTTATAATTACCCTATACTTTTTTCCTTCTCCATCATTATGAAATTAAAATATTAATCATGTGTATATTCGAACTACCACCACCTTGAATAAGGAGTTTCATTTTTCCTCACCACCCACTGTGGATGGAATTAAAAAAATATTTAATATAAAAATAAGATTTCTATAAATCTGTTAATATTGTTTATAATTAGAAATTATTTTACAATGCCTTCTACCATGGTAAATATACATAAGGATTTATGGAAAAATTTACGGAAGAACCTCATGCAACTGATCTATGATAGAAAAATATATAATTTATAATTAAAATTTAATATGAAATAGTACATATAAAATTAAATATAGAAGAATATGGTTCCTAATAATTCATCTAATAATTTTTTTTAAATATTGATCAAGTTAGGGTCCTTCTCCGAACGACTCTGGAATATGGTAAGGGTTTCCACCTTAATCAACATTTATTGTGTCATGCATTGATATTATTAATCAATGTTAATTTTTATGGGGTATCTACATTCCTGTTGAATTATAATATAAAAATTTATATTTTATAATTTAAACATAACTTACCTTAATACTCTACATTTTTTTGGGCTCTAATTGTTGTATTCCCCAATATATAAGGGTTTTTATAACATAATATACATTTTTGAGTTATAAGGTTCCCCTATGAGTTTTATCTTTCATTTTATATGGGATGACCTATATATATATATAAGGGTGACCCTTTTGATTAAATTATTCTTTATTGATTATTTCCAATCATTCTAGAAATTTCAAATATGTTAATAACAATTTGCATCTTCTTAAATTATGGTTCCCCCACCTAATCCATAATTTCTCTTCCTTCCAATGTTCTCCTTTTAATTTTGAATGTAATTATGTCTTATATCATAATTAAATTCCTATTTACCTTATCATATTTTCAAAAGAATATTTTATTATCCTTTTTATTATATGGTCATTCAAATAATAGTGATTTTAAACATAAAATGGGAACCATATGATTTCTTATTTTAGGGAAAGTGTCAGCTCGATATTGTTTTCTTCACCGTGAATAGATTATGAGAACCCACATTATTTTTATAGAAATACATCATTGTTTAATTATGGTTTAATGGAAAATTTTATGTATAGTTATTTAAATTATCCATTTCTTATTTTATAAATAATAACTATTGTTGCTGAAATATGAATTCCACAAAACAATTTGAGTAAGACATGGCCAGTTTGGAGTGAATCTCAGACAAAAAGGGAAAAAATCCTTTTAAGGAATCTATTTCTTGAAGCTAAAATCATTCTCTAATGACCAATGCTCATAAATCTCCCATGTCATGCATTTAAATCATGAAAATTCAATAGTTTGATGTTAAAATTCTGCATAGAATTTTTCGGAGTCACAGACCACATCACAAATGTGTGAGTAGTTGACAGTGTCTTCACATTTCCCACATAGATTCACCCAATCGTGAACCAAATATTTCTTCACGAAACACATACAATATTTGAATAACCCTTTTACTATAAATACCACCCCTCATGACAGTATTTTTATGGTTACACTACCTTTAAATTTCTAAATTTCTCCCAATTTGAGAACCTCATGATCATCATGAACCAAATAGAAATGGATCACCCAAGTTGCCTAGGCTTCATAAAACCTCGTTCTATGTGTTCATAAGATACTTATTTCTAGGGTCAGATTCCTTTCATGAATTATTACACCCTTTTCAATGGATGTTGTTCCAATGGGGTACTTGAGAATTTACAAAGCATTATCCCTACACGAAGAAATTATTTTCTACACAAGCACATCAACATGGGGTTAGGTTAGCATGTTTCATTAAGCATACTACTTCGTGAAGACATTGACCTCTATGAAGCTCATGAGATTCATGATTCCCCGATATGAATGACTATACGCTTCATGAAAATCCTCTCTTGGCCCTCTCCATGTTGTCTCCAATCTACTTACACTCCTTTATAAAGGGTGAGGGCTCAAGGCTCCCCCATCCATCCAGGACCAGTCTAGTTGCAACTCTCAAGTCCCCATGTGACATGTTCCACTCTCTCCTATGTATGAAAACTTTAATATGAGTGTCACCTGATACCATTAGAAACCATTTTATTCAAATAATAGTTACCTTAACTCTTATATCTTTCTAGAATATGGACTATAACCTTGACCTCATGATTGGCCACTCCACCATGATATTGCCAAAGCCATGCCCAGCACATAGGAGCATGAGCATTGGCCACTTAAGACCTGGGGGAAAGGAGTGAGTCCAACCACATCTATTATACATGACTTAAATATTCCTAGATCCTTTCCCAAGTCATATGACAATAATATACATGACAACATCCCGAGGACGTTACATAAAACTGTTTCCTTTCCCAGGCATCATGCACATGATGCCCTATATACTATTTACATAGTATTACCCCACCTCATACCTTGTGTGTTAATAATGTGATTCCCCATGTATCATGACGATGGTATTTCACCCTCTCTTCTATTACAGAGCGCATACTTTCAATATTGGGCAACTTCCATGCGTAAACCCCACTTACCATATTCCATGTGCAGAAGATACTACATGTATGACTCACATAGATTGATATCCACTAGGAATCCCTATGGGAGTAAGATCTATTATTTCCCATGGGAGGTGAAAGTATTCATATATTCACCTAACCACGCTATTAAGAGATATATCATCATATGTGACTATCACTGTTACCAAAATAATAGTGGATATAGGTGCCCGAGCTCTCCCTCTCTTATTTTCTATAGGCTTCAGCAACCATCGACTAGTGGAAAGAGTTGATTGTGTGATCTTCAGACCAACTACATCATCTTGTTTATCACACATAGTGTGACTCATGTGGGTATCGAAATTAGTGGTGATAATTAAATCCACATGATACCAAACCATCAAAGGGACTCCTATTTTTTGTAGGCCCCATCCATGTCCAAATGGTCCACCTCGATAGGTGTAAGATCCAGCATTCCAAACAATGTGAGAATTGATTCACATCTAACCGGAATATTTAGGGAGCTTCATTGAGGTCCAATCCCAACATAAAAACCTACCCAAATGTTATCGAGTCCACAATTCATAGTAATATCATTCCCATCACCCAAGAAACCATGTATCCTCAAGGTCCCGTAGGCATCTCAATGCATAAACACCACCACAAATCCCACCGAGAGAAATACTATTGAAAAGGAAATATTTTAAATTTAATCCCCACACCATACCTGATCAATGATCCATTTGAGACATAATCATCCGTATCTTATGATGTTAAACTACTTGGATCAATAATATCACACAACTTTGAAATGGTTTATCAAACTACATGGATTTTTTCTCTATCCTCTAAATACGGTATATATAACACCACCCTTAGGATCAATCCCCACCAATGGTTTTCATAGGTACATCATTCAAGGGATGAACCTCCCTAATCAACATCATATGGAATTAGATCAAACTATACTAGTTTTGTCTCCATGGGGTGGTAGATCAATCCATTATGGGTTAACCTCCATGGGGAATTCATATTTATCAGTAAAACATTCAGGTGTGACTTCTTCCAACATAGGGAAACACCTCCAAGATCCACACCAAGGGTAATTCTGATTAATCTCATCCTAAATCCAAATGTTATTTAACTATTTATATGTATTGACTCAACCATGCGTTCTAATCTGTCTCCAAAAGATGTAGTATTTTGGATAGTCCAAAACATGTACTCCATGCTAAACGTACGGTGCTTGAGGTAAAAATCCTTAGAGGAATAATTCCCTTAGAATTTATACCTTCTAATTGAAATTGGATTCATTAGGTTCTACACCTATGATTCCTCTGTGAGAATCAATACCAAGTGGAAGAATTTAGGTTACCAATGTTCCCAACATGAAGATATTTTAACAATGCCCAATGTGAATAATCTTCTCACCAATGATTATTTCCCTATAAAAATAGAATGTATGTATTAATGTAATTTAATTAATATAATCCCTCAAAGAGATTACATGATGAATGAATTTCAATAACATGACATAATTTTATGAGGCTGAAATTGACTAGGTGATGAGTTCTAAGGATAAATCCACGAGAAGATGAACTGACATCCCATCATCATGTTTGATCAAATAGAAGACATTTCCATTGAATGTGATGGTATCCACCCACATTTGGAATGATTTTTTTTATGTGAAAAAATAATCCAGTGCATGTAACCTTGATAAGACAATTTGGTATTCCCTTGTGATGGTGTCAGAAATAGTAATGTTGAACCAAAATTGAAACTTTTATCCTTAACATGGGGACTAGTAGCATTATAAACATCACTATAATAGCTTGTCACTTCATCCAAATACCCTTTTAAATTACCCGCCATGAAAATTGTGGTCCAAGTATGGATGTCGCAAGCAATGGGCCAGTCAGATGTTGGGAATCCTTGATCTATAACATTTTCAGTGTGGATCTCTATCTCTCAATTTTCGGAAGACTAGAAATTGTTTTGAATCGATATTTATAGATATGTATTGATGGATGAGTCAAACTTCTTTATGGGACACCATACATGATAAATCAACCACAAAATGCTCACAGGTTTAGATTCAGGAGAATTGTTAATGCAGAAATCTCATATGGCGCCACCCTCACAACGACTCCCACCTTAACCTCAACAAATATGCAACCAAACCACTTATCACCATTAAAATTTCTTCCTATACGGGTGTTGTATACCATTATATATTGGTTTTTGTAGGTGTTGGTTATTCACAAACGGGACATGTCCCTCTAGGGCCTAAACGCCTTAGTACCCCTCTGATATTGCCACCCTCATGGGTCGTGCTAAAAGAAACCACTCCCAATTCAAATAATGAATAGCTTTGGGTGACTCTTCTCAAAGTGATCCTAGGACTCGGTACCCTAAACTGAGGATGTGGTGCATTCTTGGTTCACCCTAGACACAAATACTACCTGGGAGTTACCATGGATGGCTCACATAAGGCTTCTTTGATGAGAACAACGAATGTTCCCTCAGGCCATAGTGTGGGTGGACCTTACCCTTGCTTCACCAGCATAGAACAGAACTCCCCAATGGCTACATCAGGGGTAGTCCCAAAAGAATGACTGAGAAGGGGTATTAACTTCCACAGCTCCATTGGCTCCTCCCACCACATGTTCATTCCTCCATATCCATGTGATAGATGAGCTAGGTTCCATCATTTCTTAGTTGGGATCAAGACCATAGCCATCCTATATGTAGGATGTGTTGACACTTCCAATCACATGGGACCCCAACAACCATTATGATAATATATTTGACAATAACATGTACTGTGTTGGTCATATATACATCCTCATGAACCCAATACGAGGTCCTCCCTACTCCCACAATCAGCGTGAAGGTCCTCCACTTATTGTCATCAAACCAAGAAGAGGTCATCCCCACTCCAGCACCAATAAAATGGATTGTTCTCCTCACATCATATATAAATAGTAAGGATTTCACCCCCATGCTATCAACACTAGATAGCAAGGATTTACTTATCCTTGTGCATCCAATAAGTGTGGAGCTTATCCCTACTCCTTCAATAGTAAAATGAAAGTCCTACCCCTGTTTCCGAAAATCAAATTATATGTCCTATCTGTACTCTCAAAAATAATTATTGAGCTATTCTCTGTATTCCCACTCCTCAACATGAAGGATCTCTCCATGTCCATCTCCACCGGCATTAAGGCCCTCCTCATGCTCCAACCAACCAGTGTGGTCATCCTCCCCATTCTATTACCACCTATCAACATGGAGGTCCACCCATTATAATTTCTAATCAATGTGGAGGTACTCCAAACATCTATACGAACTGTTTTAGGGGTCATACCAATGTTGAATACATACCCTTCACTAAATATCCAACCTTGGGAATAAGTTAGATCAACATCCTCTTAAGGTAAAATATTGGGAAGTGAAAATATGTCATCAACCTCAAGGATAATTCACAATCTAATGAAATAGATAACTCATTATTGGGGCTTCTTCCAAACTACCATAGCCTAGGGTAGGAGCACAACTTGTGAATTTTCCCATATCGGATCATGAAATCAAAAATTTGCCTAAATCCCTCTGCATGTACATATAGGTGGAAGAATTTATTTCTCCCATCAAGGAGCTCACAGTTTGTCAATCCACATCACTTATAATTTCCCATGTCTCTAACTATACATTATACATTGGAAAGATGATGGAGATTAAGATGAAACCATAGGGTGAGCACATAGGTGAGCCACAGATGTGTGTTGTTTCCATTGAACATGAAGCTGTGGTAATAACAATTCCCTATAAGGACATGATGATTCAATTAGTGACGCCTCCAATGGATAAACCAGGGTTAAATGAACAGGTTACTCACTCAGTGGCTCCTCTTCCACCAAATTAGTAGTCTCAATGATCCACATCGGCGCCACCACTTATCTCTCGATCTATGCCAAATAATGCTTGGGCCGACTAAGGGCATGGCCTTACCTCTGATAAAGTGATCCTATGGTAGACTCTGGATTTTGTTCAGTTTGAAGTGGTGTTCATCCAAATTAAACAGACATCTTGAACATCTCAAAGTCCCTATGTCCATGCCAGGACACCTACTTCCCCCATACCATCTGGGTGATGCTTCCCTGCCTCCATCGTTGTTAGTTGATCTATCCATGAAGCTAGGGTAACCTCGACCGTATCAATCGGTAGTGTGAAAAGGTTGAGTCGGCATTGTTCCAAGTGGCTCATCACCCTGGATATACTGAGTACCTCCAGACCCTCCAAACGATTTGTGCCAAGATCTTACCAATTCTCTATAGAGTCATGGAAGAGGCATCTCTTCATGTGACGATTAGGGGATGAGTATGGTACACTAGACTACACAATAGACATGTCTTATGAAATCCATATCTTCAAATTGATATCATAGATTTACCCTTGAGTATAGTTACAATAAAATGGTTGTTCATTATTTTTCAAATGCTAAGGAATCCATCATAGGGTATGATGATTCAAATTCGTCTCCTAGGGACGCACATCACCAAGATGAACCCTATACATGTTTCCTCACCTGACAGAAGAAGAAGGTTCTTGGACTTGAGGATCCCTCTGAGAAATTTCATTCCAGTTGGTACATTAACAAGAATAAATTTCATATCAATTCTGATTGTCCATTCAAACTAGTGAACATAGTACCAAATATTGAGGGAGAGCCCATGGTGGCTACCTTGGTCCAGTAGCTTTCAAAATAGAAGAGGATCACTAAATAGCATATTACTGAGTGGGATCAATACTGTAGAACCACCAGAAGTGCTCTTATTTCTCCTGCAATAATGCCTCATTTTCTTCTTGGAAATGTTATCCTAGTCAAGGCTGATAATCCTGCATATCCAGATGGAGTTGATGTAGGGGTTTATGGAAATAGGCCATGTTATGCATCACAAAAACCTCCCAAGAATCATGATAATCTTCCTTATGAACTATATTAATCTACTCCACAAGTCTATTAGCCTAATTTATATGTTTATGATCCAGTCAATGCATTATTGGTTTTAAATCCCCATCCAATTTGAGATCAAAAACCAGAAACATTGATAGTATCTCTCACCGCTCGCCTTGAGGCCCTAAATACGAGATAGGTGGAATCCCCATATAATAAAAATTCATACCTGGCTTGGGTTGATAATAAGAGAAAACAACCAAATTATAGATTCCCAATATTCCCTCTATTATGAAATCTATTAGACCTAATACAACATTTTGACAACATTATATCAAGGTTCGGGCCCATGTTATGAACCCCAAAAGAGAAAGATTCCATTATGCTCTTGTGCTTCATCCAGACATTTTAAGGGATGGAATTCATTTTGTATAGCCATGTACCTATAGGATTCATCACTGGTTATTAATAAATTAATAAGAAATTACTCTACTAGTTATAATCCACCACATACAAGACATGACTTATAGATCTCTTCATATGAATGAAAAATCCTAATGAGTGAGACACAGATTTATTTATAGGTTGAAAGGCCTCATTTATCCACTCAACATGAAAGTAACTCAAGTGAAGATATTGATGATGTGAATAGTAACTATTAAGACTAATGTGGTCCCTATCATTATCTCTCATAACACCGCATTTGAATTTTTGGTCCATTTCCCAATAATGTCTCGCCTAGTGATGTAGATTCATCATGCTCATACTCACCTAAAAATGAATCGATAGGCACCACCTATCAATGAATAACAACATAGATAAGAAAATGAGGCTCTAAACCCTAGTCAAACTCCATACCCTCATAAGGGATTAGCATATAGTGTTCCCTTCCCAGACAGAAGGAATTAAACCTATACTTTAAAATAAGCATAGGTTTTGGGATATCTCCATAGGTACATGTTGTATAATGTTCAAAATACACCATAGTACAAGAGTCCCCATGAAGTGTGTAAAGACCCACCAATTCTCATTGTCTTGTAAGCTCAATGAGTCATTACGTGGCCTTAAGCGACATCACCAAGGCGCCAAAGGCTGGAAATAAATGCCAAAGGGTTTAAAAATACGTGGGGGAAGATTTATCCTTTAACTGAAAACAACCAACAAACCAAGAAAACCAGATAAACAACTCTAAGAAACCAATATAGGATGCAAGATTTAGATACAAAACAACTCATCCATTATTTTCATAGTAACCCACCCAAGTGCAACAATCGAGTACAAAACCAAATCTGAGTAAAAAGTGGAAAGACACCTACAAGACATCAAGACGACAAGAAAACTTCATGCTCCACAAGCTCTAAGCTCCAAACTCACGAACCAGCCCCAGAGTCACGATGAAGTGCTATAAATGTTTGACACATTACCTTTTCCAACATCCTGGTATATGACATCTGCAAAAGCACCATCGTGCCGAAGGAGGGGGTGAGTAACGAAACTCAGTAGGTTTTACCGTAGGACTTCCCAACCCATGCCTCTAGGATAAAACATGTAAGAAGATTTATATAAAACAATTTATATAATACAATTCCAAAAATAGTTCATCATATAACATGTTCCATGTCAATAACATTTTCCAACAAAACCCATCTTTCTCCAGAAATGAAACCAAGAAAATTTCAAAATATCATTTGAATTTCAATTTGGCACATTCGTTCTATTTCACCGATCCACACAACCTACCATGCATGCAACCGGGACATCCCTATACTCGCGGGTGGTGAGTTAACCTTCCACTAAGCCGTCACTTAGTGGACTACCTTGACGGGGGTACTTCACGACCTTATCCTTCCCATCCTATTGATGGGGTGAGTTATCTCCCTTATCCCTCCCATCCTTTTGATGGAGGGTACTTCTCGCCCTTATCCATACCAATGCATTTGAACAAACACCACGACCCATGAAATCCATCCCAAAACCAAGTGTGTTCAAAACCATTCAATAAAGCATCACCCTTTTATTGAAAACCATTTCATTCACTCAGCAAGACCATAGCCAATTTAAAATCTCCATTTTAAATTTAATTCAACAACCACATTCCAAAAACACACAAATTTCATTACCCATTTACTAAAAAGGGGTTTCAACCATTCTTTCATAACAGATAAAAAAACCATTTCAATCAAGGAAAATAATTTGAAACTATTCCTTCAAGTTATATGAACGAGGAATCGATAATGAAG
The DNA here is from genome assembly GCA_963277665.1 of Viscum album. Classification (NCBI taxonomy): domain Eukaryota; kingdom Viridiplantae; phylum Streptophyta; class Magnoliopsida; order Santalales; family Viscaceae; genus Viscum; species Viscum album. The sequence continues at coordinate 1,470,514,953 of OY728151.1, forward strand.
CCACCTACCTCAATAAATTGGGTGAAACCAAACCACCGACGAAGAACGCTCAAGAACACCGAGTCAAAACTCCAAAAAACCTCCTTAGATCTCTTCTCCTAACACAAAAAGACCAATTCTTGTCATATTTGGAATCGAAACACTTATATCTACCCATAATGGGCGTAGATATATGAAAACGAGAGAAGAGGATAAGTAGATGTAAATAGATCTATGAAACCGTTCAAGAACGATAACATACCTTAAGAATCCGTCTTCGATTCACCAAGAAAAGCCTTTAGATCGCCTCCGGAATGCTATGGAGATGTTTTCCAACATTCAAGTGAGATTAATCCCAAGTTAGGGCCTCTTAGGAGAATTAAAAAAGGAAATTAATGGAAAAACGAGTTAGATCCACAATTTTAGGATCTAATTATAAGTGACCGCACTGTTAGTTCACACGATTTGACAAATTGTGCGCTAACCGTGCGTTAACTTCTGCCTCAACAATCCTTCATGCACGGCATAATCGCACTGTTTCCCTTAACTGTGTGCTGACCATACCGAAGCCACTGCCTCCCCAGTAAGACATGCACGGTTTGGCTGCATGGTTTGAAAAACTGTGCGCTGCCCTTGCGCCTTCCCCCTTTTCTTCAAACTTTACTCTATGGTCTCCTGATTCCCCCATATGTCACCCATAACTTTTAGAACCAAGAAAAGAAACAAGTAAGGGTTTCATACCAGAATCCGGGGGTACTGCATTCTCCACAACATTGGACTTTCCGTCCCCAGAAAGTAGAAAATCATTGCTTGAACGAAAGAGTTCTAGACACTACTCCTTTATTTCGTTCACGCATTCCCAAGTCTCTTCCTGAGTCTAACCATGTTTCCACAAAACCCACAATAGGCCAATTATTTTTCCACAAAAGACTTCATCCTGCCTATCCATAATCAGCACTAGGATATGTACCAACGAAGCATCTGGCTCTAGGTCAACATGATCCCATCTGATCACATGGTCAGGATCAGGCTGATGCTTCTTCAACTGAGATACATGGAACACATTTTTCACAACACTGAACCGTGGTGGTAATTCCAACCGATACACCACCTCTCCAACCGATTCTAGTATCTAAAAAGGACCTATATATCGAGGGGATAACATACCCTACTTCCTGAAATGAAGATTTCCAAGTCTTGGAGAGATCCACGAGAAGGCATGATCACCCACAACGAATGACAACGATCTTTGACGGTGATCTGAATAAGATTTTTGACGACTATGATCCGTCTCCATCCTCTTTCTAATAATCTGAATATTCTCCGTTGTTTCATGGACACGGATCAGCCCAAATAGTGAAGTTTCACTAGTTTCCACCTAGCATAGATGAGAATGACATGGACTTCCATACAATGCTCCAAACTGTGCCATGCGTATCGAGGATTGATAACTATCAATGTATGAGAACTCCAATATGGGTATATGATCCTCCAATGAGCCACAAAAGTCTATTACACAAGCCCACAACATTTCTTCCAACGTTTTATCATCAGCACAAATTGCCCATCTGTCTGAGGATGATACATCGTACTCATCGTCAACTGAGTCCCCAGGGCATGCTGTAATGATTTCTAGAAACAAGCTGTGAACCTCAGATCTCTATCTGAGGTGATAGACACTGGTACCCCATGCCTCTTTACCAATTATCATATATATATATTGTTGACTGATCTTCCACCATATGAGTTTCACGAATCGGGATGAAATGGGCAGACTTGGTTAGACGATCCACTATCACTTAGATGGCATCATGATTCCTGACCGTTCTTGGAAGACCTTTTAGAAAACATATTGCTATCTGCTCCCATTTCCACACTGGGATAAGTAATGACTGTAACATAACAACAGGTCTCTGATGCTATGCTTTAACCTGCTGACAAGTTATGCATCAGATGACGAACTCAGCCACCTTCCTTTTCATGAAACTCAGCCAAAACTGCGTCTTTAGCGCCTTATACATCTTCTATGTACCTGGATGTACATCCCATATCGAATGGAGGTTACCATGTAAGAGTTGTTCCTAACAATCCATAGGTACAAACATCTGATCTCCGAAACACAAAACTAGACTTCAATCTAACTTCCATCCCTCAATGGTCTCCCCACCATTGAGTTTTGAACTCATTGCAACACATTCTAAATAGGATGTTTGTGCCTTGTTTAATATCTCCACCAAATCAGGAACAAGTGTAGCTGAGAGGGAAACAACAACATCACCTCGATTTTCACATTCCACATGCATGTCGGCTATGACCGACATCAACTGTCATTCATCTGAAGCTTCATTTTCCAACTGAGCATATGACTTCTTGCTTAATGAATCGGCCACTGAATTTCCCTTACCTGGTGTATACAGTAAGTCATAGTCCAAAATTTTAAGAAACTCCATCCTTCTCCTCTACCTCAAATTCAAATATAGCTGTGAGAAAATGTGTTTCAGGATTTTGGGATCCGTAAGCACAATAAATTTCTAAGCAATGAGATAATGTCTCCATGTTTTCAAAGCATGGACGAATGCAGCTAACTCCAAATTATGTGTTGGATAATTTTTCTCATGCACTCTCAGCTTCCTTGACCCATAAGAAAAAAAATGGTCTCCTTTCATGAGAACACAACCCAACCATATTCCCGAAGCATCACAATACACCCCGTAACCATGCCCTGATTCTGGCTAGATTAAGATAGGTGCTGATGTAAGGCAAACATTCATATGTGGAAAAGATCTCTGACATTCTTACATCCATTGGAATGCACTGTTCTTATTTCTCAATGTATTCATAGGCGAAGCTATTCGTGATATGTCATGGACAAAGCATCAGTAATAACTAGCTAAACCAAGAAAACTTCTTATTTCAAAGATATTCTTTAGCGGTTGCCAAAAAATAACAGCTTCTATCTTTTTTGGATCCACTGAAACACCATTCTCAAAAACGACATGGCCCAGAAAACGTACCTCTTGTATCCAAAAATCGAACTTTGATAATTTGGCATACAATTGATGGTTCCCCATGATTTTAAACACTATCGCTAAGTTTTGGTCATGCTCAGCCATGGTTCTTGAATACACAAATATATCATCAAAAAACACTACAACAAAAAAATCCAGATATTGTTGAAATATCCGATTCATTAAAGCCATGAAGACCGCTGGTGCATTCGTTAGACCAAAAGGCATGACTACATATTCGTAGTGGACATATCTACTTCTGAAGACCGTCTTCAGAATATTCTCCTTCCGAACTCGCAACTGGTGATATCCTGACTGCAAGTAAATTTTGGAGAACCACTGAGCTCTTGTTAATTGATCAAACAGCTCATCAACGCGTGGAAGTGGATATCTATTCTTTATCGTAACATGTTAAGTTTATGATAATACACACATAGCCTCAATGTTCAATATGCTTTCTTTTCAAACAAAACTGGTGCTACCCACGGAGACACGATTGGATGAATGAAACCATAGTTTTAAAGTTCTTCCAACTATATATTAAATTCCATTAACACAGTTGGTGCCATAATATAAAATGGAAGTTAGATGGGACTGGTCCATAGAAGGTGATCAATCGTAAACTCCACTTCTCTTACAGGTGGTAATCTTGAAAAGTTTTTAGGAAAAACATCACGAAACAAATCCACCAAAGATGGAAAAATATTTTCCCCGACCTCTTCTGATGATGCAAAAGTCAATGCTACAAATTGGTAAGAGATTGTTCCCACCGTTGGTGTCATCAAGCTCTTTGCGCCTTTCTTTACTATCATCTCTCCTCTAATGAGAAGCTCTATGCCATCCTAAGTCGGGAAACTAATCGTTCTCCTATAACAGTTGATGTAAGCCTTAAACATTGTAAACCAATCCATACCCATGACTATATCATAGACATCCATATCCTACATGGAGAAGTCACATTTCAGCTCAACTTCATCAATTGTTATAGCACATTCTATGCACACGATGGTTTGACATTATATTTCACAAATAGGACATTTCAGTTCTAAGACAGAAGGCCTCATTTCCAGTTTTATGTTCAGCAAATCAACAATACACCAAGCAAGAGTGGAATGTGAAGCTTCAGTATCAAACAACACTTGCGTAAGGGCAGAATTCATTACCCGTTACTAAAAAGGGGTTTCAACCATTATTTCATAACAGATTAAAAAAACCATTTCAATTAAGGAAAACAATTTGAAACTAAGCCTTCTTGTTCTAAGAAAGAGGAATCGAGGGTGAATCCACCTACCTCAACAAATTGGAAGAAACCAGACCACAAACGAAGAACGCTCAATAATACTAGGTCAAAACTCCAAAATACACTCATAAGATCTCTTCTACTAACACAACCAAGACCAAATCCTTTCATATGTGGAATCCACACACTTAGATCTACCCATAAAGGGCATAGATCTAGGAAAACGAGTGAAGAGGAGAATTAGATCTAAGTAGAACTATGAAATTGATCAAGAATGATAAAATTCCATAAGAATCTGGCTTTGATTCTCTAAGAGAATCCTTCGAATAGCCTCCGGAATGCTAGGGAGAAGTTTTCCAACCTTCAAGGGAGTGTAATCTCGAGTTGGGGCCCTTAGAAGCATTATACAAGGCAATTAAAGGAAAAACTATTTAGATCCACAATTTTAGAATCTAATTTTAAGTGACTGCATGGTTATTCTGCACAATTTGACAAACTGTGCGCTAATCGTGCGTTAGCATCTGCCTCAGCCATCTTTCATGCACGACCTCATCGCACGGTTTCCCTTAACCATGTGACAACCGTGTGAAAGCCACTGCCTCCCCTGTCAGAAACGTACGGTTTGGCCGCACGGTTTGACAAACCGTTCGCCACCCATGAAACTTCCCCCTTTGCTTCAAACATCACTCTAGTGTCTCCCGATTCTCCCATATGTCAAACATAACTTTTAGAACCATGATAAGCATCAAGTAAGGGTTACATACCAAAAACCGTGGTTACTACAAAGTGGAACATACTATCTACCCTGATCAATACAGTTACTCCATGATCCTTCATCATACCATCAAAGACTACAATGTTTTAACTGATTGGCTCCTAGAACAAGTCGATAATGGTCTAGTCTATTTTGACAATGTCCTGGTATAGGGTCCACACACCATTGTTGATCCCAATAGTTACAATCAAGTTTTAGGTGAATGGTAGTATGTATCCAACCATGGGACTCAAAAGTATGTTTACTTGTTTGATTTCAAGGTAGTGTCACACACTGATGGTGTCATTCACTCAATCTTCGATATCCCTGAACCTCATGAAGTCTCCATGACTTCCCTTATTGACACCTATGCATCTTTATCATAGCCTAAAAAATATCATTAGGGTTTCCACCAATGTTTAATGGGAAACTAATTTCACCCAATAGTTCAAAATATGTAACTAACCCTTGAATATTTCACGACTTTTTATTTGGGAATATCTTCTATAGTCTACCCAATATTTGAAAACCCCACTTATAATGATGATTGTGGGTTTGCCTCATTGAATTTCGTTGAGTTGGTAGACCACATAACACATCCTGTTGACGAATAGTTCCCTTCGAACCCCTTGAATGCCTTATATTATCCTTGTCAATGGGTAGGTCATGGACATGAAAAAAACTACATGTAACACCCCATGATTTTATAGTAATTTATATTCATTAAATTCAATAGCTTGTGCTACACGCAACACCGAGTTTGAGCGCACCACGACTATCCAAACTAGTCATTCAAAAGCGATTATCAATATTATTAAGTAAATTTTGATATTTTTATAATCCTTATAATTTTATTATCAATATTATTAGTTTCCTAGACATAATAACAAAAAAAATTCATTTTCGTTTCAGATAAAAAAGTTTTTTTTAAATCAATCTTTACCACCTTTTAATGAGGAACCCCTTTTAAATCACATAATTGAAAAAAATTTATATTAAATTTGACAATAAAAATCCTTCTTTAGAATCGGGAAATAATAATTTAATTTTAGTAAAGTTTTGGTGTTTTTCTGATAACTTTAATATTTGGGTGAATAGTGAAAATACTATATTTTAAATGAAAACATCTATTTTAATCAAAATAATTTTGTAGTGTTAAATTATAAATTTTGATGGTTTTTAATTATAAATAGATTATATTTTTACTATTTAATCCAATTTTATTTATTGTAAATAATTTCACTTTGAAAATGAACATAAACAAGTATCAATCTTCTTTTCGTTATTATTTTATAAAAAAACGCTTTTTGGTTTTGACAACGGGAAGTAATTTTAAATTAATAAATGGAAATTCAATGTTTTAAATTTTTTTAAATATATATAATTTTTTAATTCAGAATATCAAAATTATAATGGGGTGAAATTTTGGAAATTGTTCTGAAAACATTCATTAGTTGATGAATAGTGAAAAACGATGAGTTATTGGTTAAAACCGACTATTTATTTATATAATTATTTATTTTATTTAAATTTATTTTATGTCAAAGTAGATACATAATACCTATATATGTTCAATATAATTTATTAGAGTCATTTTATAATAAAATAAGAATTATAAAATTTTATTGAACTTGTTACCGTCTTTTACCCACCTACTTCGAGCATTTGCAAATTTGCTTAAAACATAATTTTACTGCTTATGTGAGTGGAATTTAAAAAATACAAAAGTCGCAGTTGATATCAGTAAGAAATTTTTTTTTCAATAAGATGAAAATACTTTTTTGTGAATAGTAACTTTTAACTTTTATTTACCACAGTTAAAAATAAATAGGGTAATTAAAGGTAAAAATGATATCTTAATTACACCAAAACATGTCATAATTATATTGGATAAGTGTTATTCGTCCAAAAACAACCTTAGGAATTTAATATGACACTTTATATCCACTTGAATTTGAATAGGATATTTATTATTATTTTATTTAAAGAAGAGTTAAATAAATGTTTAATAAATTAACCATTTTTCATATGAGGTTATACATAAGATAAATTCGACTATAAATATTCACTTGAAATCTAAGCATATTTAATACATAAGGATATTTTATTTATAATTTTTAGACATTTAATAATTTAATTTTTTTATGACACAATGATGACGCAGAAATTACCTTAATAATAAAATATTAAAATAATTGATATTATAAATTTACAAATAAATGTAATTTGTGACTTTTAATAAGTTACACTAATTTTTGAGGTTAATATGACATGTTATGGTTGGTTAAATATATTTATTTCTAATTAATAATGTTTTTAGGACTATAAAAAAAATTAATTATTAAATAATATCAAAATTGACAAAAATGAGTTTTTAAAACAAAATCAATATTATTGGTTCATATAATAATACTAAAAATCTATGGTCTTCCAAAAGACTTATAAAATGAAAGGTATATCATTAATTAACCACTTGGGGTTCCCTTGGAAGTTTATCATATGTTCATCAACCATATAATATAAAAATACAAAGAGACATGGTAAATGTCAAACATTTTAACTAAGAGTTAAATATAAAAGATAAAGTTAATATAGTGACCCAAATCTGTCGAAACGATATTTTTTGAGTTGTTTTAGATCCATACACACCATATACATTAAATAAATCATTTTGGATCCATTAGAACCGAAAATGATCTTATTATAAAATAATATTTCAATCTTTTCCTAAGGTGCCCCACACTCCTCTTATAAAATTGCACGACATATTCTCTCAAATTCACATCTTAAAATCCGTTATTGTAACATCCCAGGTAAATAAAGAATAAATAATTTTCATATTTATTAATATTTATGAATTAAATATTAATTTTATTTTAAAGGGGTTGCTATATTCGATAGCGTACCCGATACGCAACGATGAGTTTCTTTGAAACTTGCATAGCACACTAGTAATAATATAATATTATTTTAAATGTTAGTTAACAAGTAGCCGTTGTACTGGCGGGAATGGATAGAAATAACAAAAATATGATTAGATATGTTTTTAAATGTTTATACATTTACCCAATAAAAGATAAAAGCTTAAAATACGGATAGAGTTCAATTTTACGGGCATATATACTCTAATTTTCACTAAAGGTTCACTTATCACCTTTTAATGGTGAAACGTCATTAAATATAGTTTTGATCACACTTATACTTTATTTTGGACCAAATATAACTCTTATTAAGAATCGGGACATCAAATTTTACTTTGTGTAATTTTTTGGTACATTTCTGATAAAGTTCATTTTTTTATGAATAGTGTAAAATGTTGTATTTTAATTCAAAACCTCTTTTTAATCTAATTTATTTATATGATTAGATTATTATTTTAATTGGTTTTAAAGTAAAATTAGAAAATATTTTTACCAGTTAATCCAATGGTGGTCATTGGAATCAATTTCACTTTGAAATTGGACTTAAACTGGTGTCAATCTTTTGATACTTATTGTTTCACAAAAACACGCTATTTGTCATGACAGCGGGAATTAATTATTAAATTAATTAATGTGACTTATATGTTTTGAATTTTGTAAAATAGACTTCATTTTTGAATTCGGAATATCAAATATAGCTTAGGGTGAATTTTTGGTAATTTTCTGAAAAACTTCAATTTTTGATGAATAGTGAAACCACAAAGTTGTAATCAAGAAAACTGATTTTTCAGTTAGTTGAAAGTTTACCACTAATGTGTATTGAATTTTGAAAATCCGACATACATGGTTTTCATTAAGAAGTAAAATGTTGTTCAATGAGATTAAAATAATTTTTTGGTGAATAGTAACTTTTTTTCATTAATCGCGATTAGAGGTAATTAGTGTAGTTTAATGTAAAAATGGTATTATAAGAATGTGAAAACACCATGAAAATTTTCCTACACCTATTGGGTGAGTCGTGGCCGACCAAGACAAACCATGGGCCAACTTGGGGACCCCATGGAGCCACTTTAGTTGGAATTTGACATTAATATATTTTTATTTAATGTTAAAGTGAAAATGACACTAACATAAATTGTTTTACTAAAATAATTTTTGAGTTGGGATATACAAGTCCAAATTTTGATAATAAATAGTCATTGGAAAGCTAAAAAGATTTCCTACATCATAGTATTTTTTGTATAATTTTAGACATTAAATAAATTAAATTATATATGACATAATAATGATGCAGCGATGACATCATTATTTGACGATTTAAATAAAATGGAAAGATAATGTAAAATATATGAACTCCACATGTCCAAAGCCAATTGGATGAGTGGATTTCGAACCCTTATCACCTTATCCACTAATTATATCAATGTGGGACCTTTTAAAACCGAAATACATTTTCAAATAAAGTAATATTTCTTTACTTTCCAAAAGTGCCCCTCCTCTCCTCTTATAAAAGGCCCCCACCTCTACCCCATTTCACACACTTCTCAAGCCTTTGTCTCGTCCAACCCCTCCACAATTACTCTATCCACATCCCTCTCCTAATCCTAGAGGATTACCTTTGGGCATAATCCTTTCAAAGGAAGCCTTTAGGCTCAAATCAAAAAGGAGTTACACTTTTAAAGGTAATTCATTCTCTCTTGTTCATTTGTTTTATTTTGCTTCTCCAACCCTCTAAACTCTGTTTATTTTCTTCTTTTGTAACAACACCAGTATATTCAATATACTAGGATGTTGTTATAATATTTATTTGAGCTACACTCTCACACAACTACATCAAATGGTTAAAGAACATACAGTTTCCGTGGATGGAAAAATTCCGCCTCCCGAAACGATGATTGTTCAATACTCATTTAACACCTTCAAGGGTGGCCATTATGATGTCAATATTTTTATATATGATATATAATATGTTTATTTTTTCTTTAAGCTTATGTATTTTTCATTTTTGGCATACATTTATGGTTTCCATTATGGGTAAACACGATATCTTCATTTAAGGAAGTGCGGACTACCGCCCCCTAAAAGTGATGTGATTCGTTAATGCCATATGTGGGACGTGTAAAGGATGGATTTAAAGTTATTATATATGATGTTATACTGGAATTATAATATACCTCTATATAATTATTATTTCTTTCCATTAAAGTATGAGATAGAAATTAAAGTAGCGTTCATGCGTACGTACGGCTTACCGTCTCCATGAACGGTGCAGTTCATTTCTTATCCCCAAATGTGATGTACTATTAAAAGTACATGTATATAATGGATATATATAATTAATGATATATCTAAGTGATGAATATAATTCTGGAATTAAAATATACATACCTCTCATTTAGTTTTAATTCCACTAATATGACAAAGAAATGAAAGTAGCGTTCATGCGTACGTACGACTTACCGTCTCCATGAACGGTGCATTTCATTTCTTAACTCTAAATGATTATGTAATATTATAAATACATGTATATTCTGGATATATATGATATATATTATATCCAAATTGGGAATTTCATTCTGGATATAAAGAACTTTTGACCACATGAACAACATGTAATTGTAAGAAGTCAACTTTCGACTTAAGAACCAAATATTGACAAAACAAACATTATTGACTTAAATGGTTATATAATGTTTATAACATGGAAATAAGTGATATAAAAAGAATAATGAACTTTAAAAAGGTTCTTAATCAAGTATAAATTAACTCAAGTTTATTATTCAGGACGTTAAAGAACGATCGAGTCAAGTCGGACCCAAGGTAAGGGACTTCGTCTCAATCTCCTTTCATTGAGGCATATTTCGTTTTATACAAAACTTTCTTTTATACGGTGTATAAACGCTTTGAATTTTACTTTTATAAAAAAGGAATCTTTTTCTACGAAGCGTTTTACTAAACGAAAAAAATTATGTTTTTTTTAACGTACGCGGTGACAAAGACTTTTTCCGCCGCCGCGAGTATTATTTTGGTCTTTGGCTTCCTCAACAAGCCGTAATGTTTTTAGAATAAAATAAATACCATATACTCTTTTATGTATTTTGGTATTGAAAATGGTTTTGATAAAGGATTCTATTATGTCAATATATTTATGATATATTGTGATTGAATTGTGGAAATGTTATCATTCCTTTATATTGGTTTTATGTTTTATGATTTTATATTGGTACTTGGACATTTTAACGGGTGGTTACGTTATAAACCATATGACGGGTGGTGCCGTGAATACCAGGACGGGTGGTTACGTTATAACCTCCAATGCATTGGTTATGGAAGTCGGCCGTATGGCTATTCCATTAAGTATGTATGGAAATTGGTCGTATGGCTATTCCATTAAGTGATATGTGTGGAAGTCAACCGTATGGTTATTCCACTTAAGTATGTTTATGTCACAAGTTATCTTTATATATTCTATGTGTTCTTTATGTGGGTTTTATGGTAATACTTTGGTTACAAAAAGGTAAGTAATGATACTATATTCAGTGAAGAGTTTTTTCTACTTCATGAAGGTGATGGTATTACTTTGATATAGTATACATGGTTTACTTGTTGTTTAAAAAACTAACAGTTTTCATTCTCTTTGTATCCCTTACTGAGCTTTTTATGCTCACCCCAAGTTTTTCGAAATGTTTTTCACAGGACTTAAAGTGGAATAAGGTCAAGGATGGGATCAAGGGAATGTCATGCTATCTAAAACATGGAATCTAGACATCTTTCTTTTTAAGAGTTTTTATTTTATGGAGACTTAGTAGAAGTGTCTACTTTGTAATCTTTTAAGATGTAATAGTTATGTTCTAATTCTCTAAAACTCTAAACCTGAAAAGATCCTCAATGTGAATTATTCATTTAATTCAATATTAAGTAAGGTTTAAGGCTGGTTCCTTATAGTTGGTATCAGAGGTAGGTTTAGACAACTTTAGGAGTTAGAAAAGTGTTAAATTATAATATGATTGAAATGATATAGCATTTACGGATTACCATGTTGCTTCGCCTAAGATATTTCTGTGTTCAGAATGGTTTTCCGCAGAGGAAACAAAGCAGCTATGTTGGGACGACATCAGGAGAAAGATAAATTTCCAAATCAGCAACCTGAGATGGTCGGAATCGGAACTGAACAGTTTGTTGCAGTGATGGCACAGTTGACTCAGGCTATAAATGGTGGTGGTATCCATGCATGAGATCAGCCAGATCAACCGCAGAGGAACATGTCAGTGGTGGAACATTTCATGAGGCAACATCCCCCATCATTCAGAGGATCATCTGACCCTGTTCTAACTGAAGGGTGGATTAAAGCACTGGAGAAGATTTTTGATGTCATGGGGTGTTCAGAACATCAAAAGTTTAGTCTTGCTGTTTACCATTTTGAAGGTGAAGCTGATCAGTGGTGGTCTATGGTGAAAAATATAAGGGATAGTGATGAGATTGAGGATCTTCACTGGGACGAATTCAAAGGTATGTTTCTGGAGAAATATTTTCCTAAGGTGGTTCGTCTTAGGATGGAAAAGAAGTTCCTAGAATTGAGGCAGGAGGATGATTCAGTGGCTGCTTATGAAGAAAAGTTCACTCGATTGGAAAGGTATGCTCCAAACTTCATATGTGATCTTGATAGTAAAATAAACCGTTTTTACTCAGGGTTAAAGCCAAAGTATCGAAGGGCTTTAGCTTCTCGTGAGTTCAAAAGTTATGAAAAACTTGTTCGATGTGCGGAGAAGGTGGAAATGGAGTTTGTCGATGATCAGGTGTTCTATGACAAACAACAGAATAAGAGGTCTAGTTGGCAGGCAAAGGGGAAGAATTCATCAAAGAAGCAAGGAGGTAAGAAAACCAAATATCCATCCTGTGATAAGTGTGGTAAAATGCATCCTGGAGAATGTTTATCCAAGTCTGGTAAGTGCTTTCGGTGTGGTAAGTCTGGTCATATTGCTCGTAAATGTAAGGAAGATGATCAAAAAGGAAATGAAAAGCCAATGGTAAGATGTTTTAAGTGTAATGAAATGGGTCATTATGCAAACGAGTGTCCAACAAAGAACTCAACTGGGGGAATGCAGCTAGACTACAAGTAGAAAGGGGTTGTAAAATCCTTTGCAACAACTTCAGCATATGTTGGGCCATCGAATGAAGTGGTATCATCTCTAGAAAGCTCAGTTTTTTTCGAAGATTGACTTGAGTTCGGGGTAACAACAGTTGAAAGTAAAAGAAGAAGACGTTCCGAAGACTGTGTTCAATACTAGATATGGCCATTATGAATTTGTAGTTATGCCTTTTGGGTTAACCAATGCACCTGCTATATTCATGGACCTTATGAATAAAATTTTCCATGAGTTCTTGGATAAGTTTGTGTTTTTGTTTTGAGGTTTGTAAAGAGGTTATGTGTGCCTTGTGATTCACAGTTGAAGAATGAGTTGTTTTTTTTTCATCCTGGCAGTACTAAGATGTAAAGAGGTCTGCGGGAGTATTACTGGTGGGATGGAATGAAAAGAGACATTTCTGATTTTATTGTGATGTGTTTGACATGTCAACAGGTTAAAGCAGAGCATCAGTTACCGAAAGGGATGCTTCAGCCTTTACCAGTGCCAGAGTGGAAATGAGAAAACATATCCATGGACTTTGTTGTGGGATTACCGAGGAAATCTCGAGGTAATAATGCAATCTGGGTTATTATTGATCGCTTGACCAAATCTGCTCATTTCCTTTCTATACGAGATACTTTCTCTCTTGATCAACTTTCCCGTCTGTATCTTAAAGAGATAGTCAGGTTACATGGAGTTCCTCTCTCCATTGTATCGGTTCATGATCCCAGGTTTACTTTTAAATTTTGGAAAAGCCTTCAGAAGTCGTTGGGTACTTAATTAAATTTTAGTACAGCTTTTCATCCTCAATCAGATGGGCAGTCAGAACGAACGATCCAGACATTGGAGTATATGCTACGAGCTTGTTCTATGGATTATCAGGGAAGTTGGGACCAACATCTTTTTTTGGTTGAATTTTCTTATAATAACAGTTTTCATTCCAGTATACAGATGGAACCATTTGAGGCATTATATGGGAAGCGGTGTCGAACTCCAGCATTTTGGAATGAAGTGGGTGAAAGGAAGTTGATGGGACTAGAATTGGTAGAAGAGATGGCAGAAAAAGTTCAGTTGATTCAGAAGCACATGAGAATAGCTCAGAGAAGGCAGAAGAGTTATGCAGATAACCGGAGGAAGGATCTATCTTTCGAGGTAGGTGATCATGTTTTTTCTCAAGGTTTCTCCTTGGAAAAGTGTGATGAGATTTGGTAAGAAAGGAAAGCTGAGTCCAAGGTTTATTGGACCATACGAAATTCTGGAAAGAGTTGGATCAGCTGCATACCGAGTGGCTTTACCTCCGAGTTTATCTCAGGTACACAATGTTTTTCATGTTTCAATGTTGAGAAAGTATATGCCAGATCCATCTCATGTTTTGGGTCCAGAGGTAGTTTAGCTGGAAGAGAACCTATCTTATGAGGAACAACTGGTCCAGATTCTTGACCATAGGGAGCAAGTGTTACGGAATAAGGTGATTCATCAGGTAATGGTTTTGAGGAAAACCCATGTGATTTAATAGGCAATGTGGGAATCTGAAAATGCTATGAGGGATAAATACCCCCACTTATTTTGATAAGTGAATAAAATTGCGAGGATGAAATTCCCAAAAGGGGGGAAGGATGTAACATCCCAGGTAAATAAAGAATAAATAATTTTCATATTTATTAATATTTACGAATTAAATATTAATTTTATTTTAAAGTGGTTGCTATGTTCGATAGTGTACCCGATACGCAACGATGAGTTTCTTTGAAACTTACGTAGCACACTAGTAATAAAATAATATTATTTTAAATGTTAGTTAACAAGTAGCCGTTGTACTGGAGGGAATGGATAGAAATAACTAAAATATGATTAGATATGTTTTTAAATGTTTATAAATTTACCCAATAAAATATAAAAGCTTAAAATACAGAAAGAGTTCAATTTTACGGGCATATATACTCTAATTTTCACTAAAGGTTCACTTATCACCTTTTAATGGTGACTGTCATTAAATATAGTTTTTATCACTCTTATACTTTATTTTGGACCAAATATAACTCTTATTAATAATCGGGACATCAAATTTTACTTTGTGTAATTTTTTGGTACATTTCTGATAAAGTTCATTTTTTTATGAATAGTGTAAAATGTTGTTTTTTAATTCAAAACCTCTTTTTAATATAATTTATTTATATGATTAGATTATTATTTTAATTGGTTTTAAAGTGAAATTAGAAAATATTTTTACCAGTTAATCCAATTGTGGTCATTGGAATCAATTTCACTTTGAAATTGGACATAAACTGGTGTCAATCTTTTGATACTTATTGTTTTACAAAAACACGCTATTTGTCTTGACAGCGGGAATTAATTATTAAATTAATTAATGTGACTTATATGATTTGAATTTTGTAAAATAGGCTTCATTTTTGCATTCGGAATATCAAATATAGCTTAGGGTGAATTTTTGGTAATTTTCTGAAAAACTTCAATTTTTGATGAATAGTGAAACCACTAAGTGGTAATCAAGCAAACTGATTTTTCAGTTAAATGAAAGTTTACCACTAATGTGTATTGAATTTTGATAATCTGACATACATGGTTGTCATTAAGAAGTAAAATGTTGTTCAATGAGATTAAAATAATTTTTTGGTGAATAGTAACTTTTTTTCATTAATCGCGATTAGAGGTAATTAGTGTAGTTTAAGGTACAAATGGTATTATAAGAATGTGAAAACACCATGAAACTTGTCCTACACCTATTGGGTGAGTCATGGCCGACCAAGATAAGCCATGGGCCAACTTTGGGACCCCATGGAGCCTCTTTAGTTGGAAGTTGACATTAATATATTTTTATTTAATGTTAAAGTGAAAATGACACTAACATAAATTGTTTTACTAAAATAATTTTTGAGTGGGGTTATACAAGTCCAAATTTTGATTATAAATAGTCATTGGAAATCTAAAAAGATTTCGTACATCATAGTATTTTTTTTATAATTTTTAGACATTAAATAAATTAAATTATATATGACATAGTAATGATGCAGTGATGACATCATTATTTGACGATTTAAATAAAATGGAAAGATAATGTAAAATCTATGAACTACACATGTCCAAATCAAATTGGATGAGTGTATTTAGAACCCTTATCACCTTATCCACGAATTATATCAATGTGGGACCTTTTAAAACATAAATACATTTTTAAATAAAGTAATATTTCTTTACTTTCCAAAAGTGCCCCTCCTCTCCTCTTATAAAGGGCCCCCACCTCTACCCCATTTCACACACTTCTCAAGCCTTTGGCTCGGCCACACCCTGCCCAATTACTCTCTCCACATCCCTCTCCTCATCCTATAGTATTCCCTTTGGGCAGAATCCTTTCAAAGGAAGACTTTAGGCTCAAATCAAAAAAGAGTTACACTTTTAAAGGTAATTCATTCTCTCTTGTTCATTTGTTTTATTTTGCTTCTCCAACCCTCTAAACTCTTTTTATTTGCTTCTTTTGTAACAAAACCTGTATCTTCAATATACTAGGATGTTGTTATAATATTTATTTGAGCTACACTCTCACATAACTACATCAAATGGTTAAAGAACATACGGTTTCCGTGGATGGGAAAATTCTGCCTCCCGAAACGATGATTGTTCAATACTCATTTAACACCTTCAAGGGTGGCCATTATGATGTCACTATTTTTATATATGATATATAATATGTTTATTTTTTTCTTTAAGCTTCTGTATTTTTCATTTTTGGCATACATTTATAGTTTCCATTATGGGTAAACATGATATCTTCATTTAAGGAAGTGCGGACTACCGCCCCCTAAAAGTGATGTGATTCGTTAATGCCATATGTGGGACGTGTAAAGGATGGATTTAAAGTTATTATATATGATGTTATACTGGAATTTTAATATACCTCTATATCATTATTATTTCTTTCCATTAAAGTATGAGATAGAAATGAAAGTAGCGTTCATGCGTACGTACGGCTTACCGTCTCCATGAACGGTGCATTTCATTTCTTATCCCCAAATGTGATGTACTATTAAAAGTACATGTATATAATGGATATATATAATTAATGATATATCTAAGTGATGAATATAATTCTGGAATTAAAATATACATACCTATCATCTAGTTTTAATTCCACTAATATGACAAAGAAATGAAAGTAGTGTTCATGCGTACGTACGGCTTACCGTCTCCATGAACGGTGCATTTCATTTCTTACCTCTAAATGATTATGTAATATTATAAATACATGTATATACTGGATATATATGATATATATTATATCCAAATCGGGAATTTCATTCTGGATATAAAGAACTTTTGACCACATGAACAACATGTAATTGTAAGAAGTCAACTTTCGACTTAAGAACCAAATATTGACAAAACAAACATTATTAACTTAAATGGTTACATAATGTTTATAACATGGCAATAAGTGATATAAAAAGAATAATGAACTTTAAAAAGGTTCTTAATCAAGTATAAATTTACTCAAGTTTATTATTCAGGACGTTAAAGAACGATCGAGTCAAGTCGGACCCAAGGTAAGGGACTTCGTCTCAATATCCTTTCATTGAGGCATATTTCGTTTTATACACAACTTTCTTTTATACGGTGTATAAACCCTTTGACTTTTACTTTTATACAAAAGGAATCTTTTTCTACGAAGCGTTTTACTAAACGAAAAAAAGGAATTTTTTTTAACGTACGCGGTGACAACGACTTTTTCCGCCGCCGCGAGTATTATTTTGGTCTTTGGCTTCCTCAACAAGCCGTAATGTTTTTAGAATAAAATAAATACCATATACTCTTTTATGTATTTTGGTATTGAAAATGGTTTTGATAAAGGATTCTATTATGTCAATATATTTATGATATATTGTGATTGAATTGTGGAAATGTTATCATTCCTTTATATTGGTTTTATGTTTTATGATTTTATATTGGTACTTGGACATTTTAACGGGTGGTTACGTTATAAACCATATGACGGGTGGTGCCGTGAATACCAGGACGGGTGGTTACGTTATAACCTCCAATGCATTGGGTATGGAAGTCAGCCGTATGGATATTCCATTAAGTATGTATGGAAATTGGCCGTATGGCTATTCCATTAAGTGATATGTGTGGAAGTCAACCGTATGGTTATTCCACATAAGTATGTTTATGTCCCAAGTTACCTTTATATATTCTATGTGTTCTTTATATGGGTTTTATGGTAATAATTTGGTTACAAAAAGGTAAGTAATGATACTTTATTCAGTGAAGAGTTTTTACTACTTCAGGAAGGTGAAGGTATTACTTTGATATAGTATACATGGTTTACTTGATTTTTGAACAACTAACAGTTTTCATTCTCTTTGTATCCCTTACTGGGCTTTTTATGCTCACCCCAAGTTTTTCGAAATGTTTTTCACAGGACTTAAAGTGGAATAAGGTCAAGTATGGGATCAAGGGAATGTCATGCTATCTAAAACATGGAATCTAGACATCTTTCTTTTTACGAGTTTTTATTTTATGGAGACTTAGTTTAAGTGTCTACTTTGTAATCTTTTAAGATGTAATAGTTATGTTCTAATTCTCTAAAACTCTAAACCTGAAAAGATCCTCAATGTGAATTATTCATTTAATTCAATATTAAGTAAGGTTTAAGGATGGGGCCTTATAGTTATGCTAGTCCAAAACCTGCCAAAATAATATCTCAAGATCCCCCTATTCCTCCTAGAAGCCTTACCGTGGGAATAACACACTTCATGAAGTCCATTTGGTACAATCCAAAGGAAGTTAACCAAATTAAAGGTAACGCTTTCCCTTAAATTCGTTTGTTTTATTTAGTTATATTTTACTTCTCCATCCCCTAAACACATTTTATAATGTTATTTTATAAAAACAAAAGTATCCACAACATACTAGGATGTTGTTTTGATAAGGATTCAAACTAAATTTACACACACTTTAATCTAATGGGTTAAAAACATACTATTTCTATGGATGGAAAACTAACGCCTCACAAAATGATGATTGATCGATTATATCCTACTACTTCTCATGGTGGCCATTAAGAATGAACTGTATTAATATATGATATATATATATATATATAATTTTTATGTTTTCTTTATGCTTCTAAATTTTTCATTTATATCCTTATTTTATGGTTTCCATTATGGGTAAAATGCGATAATTTCATTTGAGGAAATGTGGACTTCCACCCCGTCAAAATGATATGACTCGTTAATGCCATATGCGAGATGTATAATAGAAGGATGTAATGATATTTTATATGTTATTATACTATTATTATAATATACCTATGTAAAATTATATTTTAATTCCATTAAAATACAAAATTGAAATGGAAGTAGTGTTCATACGTACGTACGACTTACCGTCTCCATGAACAGTACATTTCATTTCATATCTTCAAATGTTATGTACTATTATAAATATATATATATATATATACACTAGATATAATATATATATATATATATGATATCTAAATCATGTATATCATTCTGGATATAATGTATTTTGAACACATGGAAAAATTTTAATTATAACAATCTAATTTTTTAATCATGTTCTGAACATCGATAAAATATCCAATATGAACTCAAAAAATTAACTAATTTTTATAGAAAGGTAATAAGTGATAAAAAAGAAATAATAAAATTTAAAAATTTTCTTAATCAATTATAAATTAACTTATCATTAATATTTAGGAAGAACAAGGAATATACAAGACAAGTCAGACTTGAGGTAAGGGGTTTCTTATCTCACTTTTATTTGTGTGAGATTTCCATTGTTCGCCACTTATTTATTGCATGGGGTTCATTGTGTACATCCAATTGACATATATTATCATTATTATTTTTATATTAAGGGTAATATGGAATTAATTTGGTGGTTATTAAATTTTGGTTATACGACATGAATAATTACAACGAAGTAAGCATTTTTCAACTCACTTTTTATTCCCGTTAGATTCATGCTATATTGGACACTATTTCCTTTTGTGTGGAATATGTACTGTCCATGATTTTATTCTTGGTGTAATATAATTTAATTTATCAGTATTTACATCTTCATTGTATGATCATTATTTTAGGGATTGTATGTTTCATAAGTTACCAAATCGATAAGGGAATTTCAAATTTCAATTTCCACTCAGTGGGCTTTAAGAATAATTCATTGATTATTTTAATCTAAAGTTATGTGTGGAATAATATTTATTAATTATGTACTAATTTACAATCCCCTTTGTGTGGATATACTATTGATACACATAATCACTCCCTTGAAAATTTCCCATGTCATTGATATAAACAGGAACATAACTGAATTTCCATTCATTTAGTTAAGCATCCAAGTCATTTGTATTGTTTTTACAAAAATATGTGTGAATGTACTCTAAATGATTTAAAATGAATAACCAATCATATTGACTGTATTTATATTTTTCACACATATTTATGTCATTGATTTATTCTTTAACTTAGGATACTGTATTTATAAGGAATTTCATCTCAATTTACATTCCTCTGAGTTTTCTTTGATGATTATTCACCGGTTCACTTTTGTATGGTAAATATACTATCCATTGAAATAGTATATAATGAAATATTCCATTCTCAAGATATTATAATGTTTTTATTACCTCAATTATTTTTATTCAAGTGTCTCTCATTTGGTTAGGAACTCTAACTAAAATATCATTTTAAATGTTTTAAAACTTTATTCTTATAAATCGTTGTCATTAATGACCATTTTTTAAAAATTTTTTAAAAGATTTATATATATTGAAATCAATGATATAAAATTAAAATTCCTTTTAAAAGTTTCAAATTTGTATGGGACTCTTTGATTCGAAAATATATTTTTAAACCGGTTCTTGACAAACAGTTTCACTTTTAAATGTTTTCAAGAAATAGGTGGATATTTCTCTCAAATAGTTTTGATGAGTAACTTCATCTGTGTCAAAATCATTCATTATTATCGATTGATGTTGATTTATTACAATTAAATCATCCATATTGTACTTAATGAGTTCTGTTTTAATATGTATGTGTTATTTTTATACCATTCATGGCTTATGGATAACATGTTGACATTTTGTATGCTAGTTTTAATATGAATGTTTATTTTATGTTTAAACATTTTCATATGAGGATTTCATTGGACATATTTAGTGACTGGTGGATCCCGCTATAGATCCTCGATGCATCGGTAAATCTCATGAGACAAACTAGTGTCTTGGCACAAGGCCTTGACAAAATCTTGTTTTTAGTCCTGGCACAAGGCTTTGACTATGTGGGTTTGTTGTCCAGGATTATGCATTCCATCATTATGGGATTAGATATTGAAATTTGATGTGGTTATTCAACTAGTAGAATACCCATGACTATGTTTCATTATGGAATTATTTACTCATCTCATATTCCTACCATAAAGTGCACATGTTTATTATTTGTAAATTCATGTGTTTTCAATTATTCACCCTGCCTAATGTTTATTTTATCTTTTGTTTCATTTCTTACTCATAATGAGAATTTGAGCCCAACCCTTTCTCATGTTTCATTTTCTCAGGATATGAAGAATTTAGTTAAGAGTGACTTGTCGGAATTATCTTGGAATCTTGGATGATTCTAATGGAATAAATCAGTGTTGTTTTTCTTTTCAGGTTGTATTGTTGATCTTATGTATGTATCTTTTTTCCAAGACTACAAAATTGATTTTTCCTTCAGGACATGATTCCTTGTAATCATGCCAATGTATTAAAATAATGCACTAGCTCCTGGATTCTGGGGTCAGGGCATCATAGTTGTTTCCAGAGGAATTTTAGTACAAACATTGGAAACATGATTTAGATAAACTCTGATTAGAGCACATAACCCTAATATAGAATTTGTGGAATAGTATATAAGAAGTTCCTAGAATCTTGGTAAGGTAGTGATTTTGTGTATTTTCCAAGCAATAAATCCTTGTCTGTATATGAGCATGTAGGGGCGGCTATGTAACAAATGTACCTTGGAGTGAGAACTCTGACAAGGAATTTCAGGCTTTTCATGCGGTATCCTGGTGCATGGAAATGGGCCATGCTGCATTATTGGTTTTGACACTCCCGGGGGATATGCATTGGATAATTCACATTATCATTTCAAACTGATTTGAAGGATTTCAATATAAGATGAGAATAAAAGAACTTGGATAATACTAGGGTGTTTTCGATTGAAATTTAGGTGTGATGATATTTTTAAAATAATTTTATATCTATTCTTACTCACACAATTCTTTCTGGTTTTAGTTAATGGATCGATTCCAAAGAAGCCATAGTAACATTGAACATGATGTACAAGGTGGGAAAAGTGGTAGAAATAGGAAATGAAATGGAATTTTGATAGGCGTAAAATTTATTGTCTTCATGCTGAACTATTTTTCCAAAAATATGATCAAGGAAATATATATTAACCAACCCCTGGCCTCAAAAAATAAGAGAATGGTAGTGAATGATAAGAGATCCATCAGTGGAGACCATGGAGAGAAGAATTCTCAATTTCCATTATGGAAAAAATGAGGAAGGAGACACCTAGGAAATTGTCTCAGTGGAAAAAAGAAATGATTTATGTGTTGGAAAGAAGGGAATAATGTAAATAATTTCCAAAAAGAATGATGAGTAATATGGAACAAAATAAAAATGATCCAATGAATCCAATTACGGTGATTTTTCATAAATGTAAGAGACGATGGCATTACCCAAGTCAATACCCTATTCTATAGGAGAACCTCCTAGTCAAGGAAGACCCTATGTGCAAATAAATGGATGGTGAAATGTTTAAAGGCATTAGTACTCTTTGATGATTATATTACTTTGGAATACTTTTCTCTTGTATGTGTAACCTTGCATTTTTTTATGAGAAAATTCTATTCAAGTAATAATTAATTTTTTTTGGGAATATAGTTATAAATAACCATTTGGGTTTCTATGACTCTTGAATTTGAGCCAATTACTGGTTATTAATTTTTGGGTTGAAAATGCAAGTGATGAGTTAGCAATGGTGGTTAAATTATGTTATGATTCTTTTGAGGAATTTATATCCATTAGGGAATTTTATAAAAAATAGTTTTTGAAATATAAAAACACCCAGACCGAGTGACAACCCGTCACATAGGACAATGCTACGAGACTCAAACCCACAACCAAAGTGCGAAATGGATTTATCGCCTACCACTTGACTACGTGAAGTAGCTGGTCAATAAGACTAATTCTTATTAAGTTAAATGATTTTATGGATGAAGAATATATTGAATTTGGGAACATAGGATTTATCCTTAGTATAGGAAAATGATTTCTTGATTAAGTGATAATTGTTATTTGGGATGGTATTTTCTCTTTTGGTAACACTATATGCATAAGGAAAATAGATTACTATGGGATTTCATTAGAGGAGTAATTGTGGGTTTTTATCTATGTTTTAATTGTGTATTTATCACGATTTTGGTTATTTATTGAAATTATTAACCAATCATAGAGAATATGTGATTAGGTTAATTACATTTGAGTTTTGACTTTAATAGTAGTCGATGTTATTTGGAGGAACAATTTAAAGTGGAGGACTACGTAAGAAAATTATTCCGCTTTTTGGGATTCAATATTACTTTGAATTATATTGAAATATTTTATGGAAAAATTTTATTGGATGGTATTTATTGAACATTGGGTATTGTTGGTTTAATTTAAGAAATAATATTAGTATTTCTTTCTCGAAAAGATTATCCTTTTTGGGGATCTTCTAATCATGTACTAACCATTTTTGTTTTGGTTAATCTCTAAATACATGGTAAATATATATTTAATCCTTGATGGCTCATGTGATCCTCTAGGAGTTGATTCTAGTACTTCATGTGTGACCAAGTCATCTTGAATACAAATCATTTGGAAAAATATATTAGTTAGTTGTAGGAAATTATAAAAGAATAAAACAATACTTAAAAAGTAAGTATATCTCTTTATGTTATTAGTCAATATCATAAATAAGTTCTCCAAAAATATAAAATATAACTTAAAACAAAAAAATGATGTTTGTTTACTTTTCCTAATGGGAAACTAATGACCATTTATCACATCACATGATTGTGGTTTTCTTGTTTTCAACTGTGTCCTGATCATGTTTTCTGTCACTCTCCATCAGTACCTAACACTTAGTTTATCTTTCATATCCATGTTTCCCTACATGGAATCCATGTTTGGGTTATCTCGCGTGACCTTTGTACTTCTCTTTATTTTTTAAATGTGATAGTTTTATAAACTCTTGTTCTGATGCAGAACTTTCAATGAAGTTCCCATGCCAAATTTTAAAATTTTGGGGATGAATATTCAAAAAGAGGGGAAGAATTTAACACACGAAGATTTCATTGTAAGTTAATTTCTTTAAATTAAATAGCTTGCACAACACGGAACATTGAGTTCAAGCACCCCACGACTTACCAAACAAGTCGTTCAAAACCAGTTATGTATAGAATCAACAAAAATTTGATCTTTATATAATCCTTATAATTTTAGAATCCATATTTAGAGTTTCCTAGACATAATAATTTTTTTTTTGATAAAAGTAGTAAAATTTTAGAATGCAATTTTACCACATTTAAATGGTGAACCCTTTTTAAATAAAATTTTTTGAACTTTTATATATTTAATTTGACAATATAAACTCTTTTTTTAGAATTGGAACATAAGAAATTATTTTCAATAAATTTTTTGTGTTTTTCTGATATCTTTTATATTTTGGTGAATAGTAAAAAATACTATATTTTATCTGAAAACAAATTTTTTATTCAAAAAAATTTGTTGTATTAAATAATAAATTTTAATGGTTTTCAAGTATAAATAGATTATATTTTTTTCATTTAATCCAATGTTTTTCATTGGAAATAATTTAACTTTGAAATCGAACACAAATAAGTATCAATCTTTTGTTAGTTAATATTTCTTAAAAACACAGTTTTTGGATTTGATAATGAGAATGAATTTTAAATTAATAAATACAACATCTATGTTTTTAATTTGTTAAAATATAATTTATTTCTGAATTAAAAATATACAAAATAATCTTAGGGTGAAATTTTGGTATGTTTCTGAAAACATTCAATTTTTGATGAATTTTGAAAAACACTGAGTTATTTGTTAAAACCAACTTTTAATTTAAATAATTAATTATTTTATTTACATTTATTTTAGGAAAAAATATATACATAATACCTATATATGTTTAATGTAATTTATTGGAGTAATTTTATAATAAAATCATATGTATAAAATTTTATTGAACTTTTTACAGTCTTTTACCCACCTCTTAGGAGCATTCACAAATTCACATAAAACCAAATTTTACAACTTCTGTGAGAGGGAATTTAAAAAATCCGAGACACATGGTTTATATTAGTAAAAAAATGTGCTTCAATAATATTAAAAAATCATTGGTGAATAGTTATTTATTTCTTTTATTTACCACTATTAAAAGTAAATAGGGTAATTAAATGTATGAAATATATCATAATTACCCCAAAACATGTCTTAATTCTATTGGATAAGTGTAATTCGACCCCAAAAAACCATATTAATAAAATATGATACTTTAGATCCACTTGTATAAGATTAGGACATTTATAATTATTTTATTTACAAAATTGTTAAAAGAGTTAAAATCAATGTTTAATAACAAAACCATTTTTAATATTGGGTTTACAAAAGATAAATTCGACTATACATATTCACTAGAAGTATAAAAATTTATCGTACATAATTATATTTTATTTATAATTTGTATACATTAAAAAATTTAATTTATTTATGATACAATGATGATGTAGTAATTACCTTAATAATAAAATATTAAAATAATTGATACTATAAATATCCAAATTAATATAAATTGAGACTTTTAATAGATTAAAAAAATGTATACATTAATATAATAGGTTATGGTTTATTAAATGAATTTATTTCGATGTGATAATGTTGTTAGGACTTTAACAAAAATCAATTATTAAATAATGTCAAAATTGACATAAACGAGTTTTTAAAACAAAAACAATATTATTTGTTGATATAACAATCCTAAATATCTAAGGTTCTTCCAAAAGAAATATATAATGACATGTGAATCATTAATTGACCACTTGGGGTTCACTTGGATGTTTATAGTAAATTTATTAACCATACAATATATAAATATAGAAAGTCATGGTAAATGTCAACCTATTTAACTAAGACATAAATACAGAAGATAAAGTTAATATTGCGATAAAAACCTTTATAAAACCAATTTTTGGAGTTTTTTTCAACCCATCCCTACCTTATCCTTTAAATAATGTATTTTGGATCCATTAGAAAACATAATGGATTTTATTATGAAATAATATTTCAATCTTTTCCTAAGGTGTCCCTCACTCCACTTATAAAAGGGCACTTCCCCTTCTCCCAATTTCACAACTTCAACGCCATTAGGCTCATCCAACCCCTACCAAAATAATTTCTCAAGATACCCCTTTTCATCCTAGAAGCCTTACCATTAGTATAAGGCACTTCAAGAAATCCTTTTGGTTCAAACCAAATGAAGTTACCCAAATTAATGGTAACACTTTCTCTTAAATTCTTTTGGTTTATTTTGTTTTATTTTACCTCTCCAACCCCCTAAAGACTTTTTATTAGTTTATTATATAACAAAACCAGTATCATAAATATACTAGGATGTTTTTATGATATATATTAGAACTACACTTACACACACCTCTTTCTAATGGGTGGAAAAAATATAGTTTCTATGGATAGTAAACTAACGCCTCATGGAACGATGATAGTTCGATTATCTCCTACTGCCTCTAATGGTGGCCATTAAGATGGAATTTTATTTATATATGATATATATATATATATATATTAGGATTTGTTATTTTCAATTTATATCATTATTTTATGTCTTCCATTTTGGGTAAAATGCGATAATTTCATTTGAGGATGTGCGGACTACCGCCCCCTAAAAATGATATGACTCGTTAATGCATTTTTTGTGACATATAAAGGATTAAATTAATGAAATTAATGATATAATATATTATATTATAATTTAATTATAATATATTTATGAATCATTATGTTTTAATTCCATTAACATTCAAAATTTAAATGAATGTAGCGTTTATGTGTACGTACGGCTTACCATCTCCATGAACGGTACATTTCATTTTTTAACTCCAAATTTTATGTACTATTATAAATAGATATGTTTATATATATATACTATTAATATATAATAGATATGATATCTAAATCATATATATCATTTTGGATATAATGTAATTTTTACCAGATGGAAAAATTGTAATTATAACAAGTTCATTTTTGACTCATGTTCTGAACATCTATAAAATATCCAATATGAACTCAAATAATTAACTAATTGTTTTACCAAGGTAATAAGTGATAAAAAAGGAATAATAAACTTGATAAATTTTCATAATCATGTAGAAATTAACTTATGTTTATTATTCTAGAAGTACAAGGATCATACAAGACAAGTCAGACTTGAGATAAGGGGTTTCTTATCTCACTTTTATTTCTGTGAGATTTACATTGTTCGCCACTTATTGATTGCATGTGGTGGATTGGGTACTGTCATTTGAAATATATTATCATGATTCTATTTATATTCATGGTATTCTGTGATTCATTTGGTGGTTATTAACTTTTTGTCATATGACTCGATTGATTACAACGAAGTAAGCAATTTTCATCTCACTTTTTTATTCCCATGAGATTCATGCTATATTGGAAAACATTTCCTTTTATGTGGACTATGTACTATAAATTATTTTATTCTTGTTGTAATATACTTTAATTTATTGTTATTTACATCTTTATTGTATGATACTTCTTTCATGGGTTGTATGTTTCATAAGTTACCAAATCGGTAAGGGAATTTCAAATTTCAATTTAAACATAGTGGTGTTTATGCATACTTCATTGATTATTTTAGACCAATATTATGTGTGAAATCCATATATATTATTTATGTAGTAATTTACACTCCCCTATGCGTGGATATACTTTTGATACACATAATCACTCCATTGGAAATTTCTCATGTCATTGATATAAACATGATCTAAACTCAATTTCCATTCATTCAGTTAAACATCCAAGTCATTGGTATTGTTTTTTCAAGAATATGTGTGAATGTACTCGGATTGATTTACACTAAATATCCAATCATATTTAGTTTATTTATATTTTTCACACATATTAATGTCATTTATTTATCCTTTACATAATGATACTGTCTTTATAAGGTATTTCATCTCAATTTACATTCCTTTGAGACTTCTTTGAGGATTATGCGCCAATTAAATTTCATATGGTGTATATACTATCCTTTGACATAGTATATAATGAAAAAAATTTATTCTCATGATATTATAATCTTTCTATTACCTCAATTATTTGAACTCTAGAGTCTCTCATTTTGTTAGGAACTCTAACTAAAATATCATTTTAAATGTTTTAAAAATTAATTCTTCTAAATCATTCTCATTAATGTCATGTTTTCAAAATGGTTTAAAAGATTTATTTATATGGACAATAATTTTTTAATATTTAAATTACTTTTAAATGTTTCAATGTGGTATGGGACATTTTGATTCCAAAATATATTTTTAAATGGCTTCTTGATAAATAGTGTGGCTTTTAAATGTTTTAAAGAAAAAGTGGATATTTCTCTCAAATAGATTTTATTGTGAACATAATATATTTCAATGTCCTTCATTATTCTTGATTGAGGTTGATTTATTTTAATTCAATATTCTATATTGTATTGAATGAGTTATGTTTTACTGTTGTTGTGTTATATTTATACCATTCATGGTTTATAGATATTGTATTGAAATTTTATATGCTAGTTTTTATACGAATGTTTATGTTATGATTAAAACTTTTAATATGAGGAATGAATTAGACTTAGAAAGAGATGGGTGGAGCCCAATATAGCTCCTCGATGCATCGGTAGGTCTCATGAGACAAACTATTGTCTTGGCATAAGGCCTTGAAAAAATAATATTTTTAGTCATGGCACGAGGCCTTGACTATGTGGTTATGATGTAATTCATTATGAATTCAATCATTGTGAGATTATATATTGGAATTTCATGTGGATATTCTACTAGTAGAATACCCATGACTATGTCTTATATTGGCATTATTTACTCCTCTCATATTCCTACCATAATGTTTTCATTTTTTTAGTTGTAATGTCATTTGTTTTCAATTATTCCCCATAATAATGTTTATGTTATCTTCCGTTGTATTTATTATTCATACGGAGCAGTTGAGATCACCATTTTCTCATGTTTCATTTTCCCAGTATATGAAGAAGTTAGTTAAGAGTGACTTGCAGGAAAAATCATGGAAGCATGGATGTTTCCAATGGAATAAATTGGTGTTGTTTTTATTTTCAAGATGTGGTGTTGAACTTATGTATGTATCATGTTTCCAATAATACTAAAATGATCAGTCCTTTCAAACTTTATTCCTTGTAATCATTCCAATTTAATAAAATAATGCACCGACTCCTGGATTCTGGGGTCGGGGCGTTAAACTACAGTACTCAGGCTTCTGCCTCAAACCAAGCCATGTATTCTACTAAGACTTTGAATAAGGTCTTACATAGATTCACGTAGGGGAAATCCTCTAATAATTATATTTCATAATCAACACTAGATCCATATATGATAAATAACCAATCAGAGTAGTTGTGACTGGACAATAATTTTTTGCGTGTAGCAATGTTCATGCCTCATCCAATAGATAGTCGGCCTATAGTGCTTTTGGGTGAGTTAGTGGATGAAAATAAAGAAATTTACAATATTACTTAGAATCTACGGGTACAACCCTCTGTTCATATCATACCACATGGAATGGAGAGACCCCCTTGGTATAGAAATGTGTATCTCGTGTAGAAGTAATGTGTGATAAAGCACTTATCTAGCATACTAATAGGACTCTCAACCATTGAGACCCTCTTCTTGTCTAAAGAAGTATGTGAGGCCCTTATAGATGACTTGAAAATCCTCTCCAATATGAAGAATAAGTAGTATCTATAGAGGCCTTGCATGTAGAGGAGGCTGGGTAGGATGAATTCCCTGCCATTATCTCTTTCTATTGAGAAGTTGACAGATCCCTCAAAAAGGGGCAAATCAGCCCATTGTACATCATAAGATAGTTCAATGGAATAGAAATCCACAATTTCCTGGTGGATACAGGTTCTGGGATTAACATCGTGTCAACCCATATGGTCTTCAATTAAGGGCTAATTGAACAAGCCATAATTCTATCTAACATGATGATTTGGGGTTATAATAGTACTGAGCAAGAACTGTGCTGTAGAAACGGTTTGATGAACTAGTTAAGAGGCTTGAAAGAAAGTTCATAACTCATGGTAGCCTCCCAAAATATCTCCAACAATACATTTATGTGTAGGAATTTTCTTCACATACATGTTGAAGTTCCCTCCTCATACAATAGACGCCCCATGTATTCCCACAATGGCCGAGTAGGTATGATTCAATATGATTCATACCCCTTTGAATCTTGAGAACACTAGTATATAAATGAATAATATTACAATATAGTGGTGAATAATGTTTAGAACAATGAGGTTTAGCACACAACCATTAAATCCAACCCATGGACGGCCCTGAACAATGCATTCAACCTCATGATTCATTGCTTGGAGGCCATGATGCTGAATTTTGGATGTTTTCATTGTGATCTCTGATAAAATACATTTAAAATTTACTAAAATAGTATTTTATATGGATTTACACTTAATAATATGTGGGATATTCTCAGGTGATACTAAAATCCATTACCCCTATAAATTACTGAATATTTCACCCATTTGATACCATTTCACGGTACTCCCATATTTTCTACAGAGTATGCTTGGGTCACCAGAAGCTGACCCACCACCATTTATGTGACATCAAGTGTGTTCCCCATGGTTGAATTCCTAATGGAATTATCTCAAAGGCCTTTTCCCCTTATTTTAGTACAATATGAGTTCCACCGTGAGGATTCAATTTCTTCACATGATGGCACTTGTGTTCCCCCTGAATCAATAGTCCTGGGTGAATCTCCTACTGATTCTCCTTCCTCAAATGGTGAGGATTATTTGGAATATTCTTCTTCCACCTTCTAATATCCTATATCCACCACCATCGATGAGTTGATATTGGTGATCTATGATACTGATGAAAATCCAAGGAGAATGATGGTCAATGCATTCATTCCTCTAGAGGAGAAGAAGAAATATGTGTCGTTCATGAAGAAACATCATGAGGTATTTTCTTAGAGTAATGATGAGATTCTTGGACAAGTTCTTGATCATACATTCTTCCAAACTGGGCTCCCGATGAGTCATCACAGGTTCATGCAGGATCCTAGGAAAATGTACCTTTATCATAGTGTAATGGTTGAGGCTGATGTTGATAATATTATGAAAGAATGATTTTTCAGGGAAACCAAGTACCCCAAACGGATTGCTAATATCATTTCATTACGGAAGAATAATGGAATGATCAGATACTTTATTGAATTTTGAGAACTTAGATGATGTTTTCCAAAAATATGATTGCCCTATTATAATGAAAGAGCAATTTATTTATGATATACATTGGTTATAATCTCTCTCCATAATTGATGGATACTCCGAGTACAAATTGATCTTGGTGGCCCCCACAGATGAAGAGTGTACTACCATCCGGGAACCCCAAGGGATCATATATTATCTGGTGATTCCATTTGGCCTGAAGAATGCAATAGCGATTTATCAATGGGACATGCATGAAATATTGAAAGAAAACATTCAGAATCTATCGTAATTATACTTGGATTATTTGGTGGTCAAATACCGCCAATGTCTGGACAATCTCAGAGATATTGAGAAAGTGTTCGACTTCCTTCGCACCTGATATTGGAAGATGAACCCCTTGATGTGTGACATTATTGTTACATCTTGGATGTTTCTCAGCATCATTTTCAGATATAGAGTCATTGAAATAAACCCTAATAAGTTCAAATCCATCATTCAGATGCCTCCCTTGAGCAACCATTGGATGATTAAGGAGCTTTATGGTAACTTAGTCAACATATGCTAATTCGCCAAAAATCTGACTGATAATTGTGATCATTTTTCAATGATCTTAATTAATGGTACCATATACCATTGGGATGAGTTATTTAATCCTTCCTTTTATAAAATATCATTTCCTAACATTTTATAAACAAAAGTTATTTTAATGTTTAGTGTATTGTAATAAAAGAACACAATACATGAAAACATAAAAAATTCTTATATTCTGCATGAATGGATTTTTCAATGATCTTACTACGTAAATTTATTGAATATCATAACCTAGGGACATACATAAATGGAAAGGGTGAGCATAAGGCCCAGTAAGGGAAAACAAGTGAAATAGATTACAAGTGATCTTGTGAAATATTTTCATGAACTTGAGGAATCTCATTATAGAATGAAAAAGATAACATAAGGAATATAATAAATAAAATATCATGAGTTATAAAATGTAAATGTTTCTAAAACATTTACTTTAGAAATTATCAATCGTAACACCATGGTTTGTCATCGAGGAGTTATAAAAATTATCAAGGATACTCACCGAGGTTTCGTAAAACATTTCATCTCTAGAAATGAAATTATTTACCTTATGAATTGGAGAGATATTAGGGAAAACTACTAATGTGTATTAAATTTCAAGAGATTAACCTAGATAATAATTTAAATTATCATAAATAACCCATTTAGAATAAAATTGATTTGTTTCATATCATATTCTTGGAATTTTTTAGATGTTTTTTAAGACATGTTCATTATGCCATTTTAAAACCCACAGAATAGGAATTCTAGTTTAATATTTGATAATACTAGAATAAATTAGATAATATTTTGACATATATGTGAAAAAACCTAGTGAATAATCTTGTTTGGATTTTAAAAAAATAAAATAATATATTTTCATGTAAAATATATTGTTATTTTGAGAAGCAAAATCCGAAGTATAATTGGTATGAAACATGGTTTTAGAAAACATAAAAAATGTAGGGGAAAGTGTCCTCCCATTCATAAAAGACTCTTATTATATTATATAGATAGGTTAAAATTGATAGAATAATATTTTATGGACATTTAGAAGTCATACCATGTAGTAATGAAACATTAATGGAAAAGAGAATTCGAGATTTCCCTTATCTCGAAGTGTAACTCCTAAAACATGAGGATTATGAGCTAATGGGATTAAGAACACCTTTGGAGGACTCCAAGGAAGGTAAAAATTCCATATATTAACGGATAATGATTTATTAATTAAATATAATGTACAAATGTGTGAGTTTGTGAAAAATATTGAGGGTGTTTTTTATTAATTTTCATAGACACCATAGAAGTGGTAGTTGAAAATATCATGGAATTTCCCATTGTATTGGCCACATAGGGAACCAATTTATTAATTTAATCCATAACAGTTGGCCGTAATTTTATCTAAATCATTATATCATTAATGATTTCATTAAACATATTGAAATACTCAAACTATATTTTTAATATTCCTGAAAAACTTAAGTAATTTATAAAATTTCCATAAATTTAATGACATAATATCAACATAATTATTACAAAAATTGAATTTATTTTATCACAATAATTACTTAAACTTGATAAATTTTACTTTTATCTATAAAAATAATTATTTATTAAAAATAATGGTGTACAATAAATTCATAGTAAAATTCCTTGTAGAGATTACGATACTTGTAAAAAATATAATTATTCTATAATTTTTAATTAAAAATGAGTGATTTTAAATCACTATTTATTTTTAATAAACATTATTAATAAGGACATTGTTTAATATAATAATTTATATCTTTCTGAAAAGAATATTTTTACTGAGAAATTAATTTATCAAATTCCGTCTCAATTTTTAAGAAAAAATATTCTTAAAACTGAAATGATGAAGTAACAATTTTAACTAAACAAAGGAATTAAATTTTAAATAAAAAGGGCCTTAGCACATAACCCCTTATAAAACAGACATGCGATAGAAGGGTATGGTGTGCGATGGTGGTAGACTCATGGGATATCACAAATAACATTTCCATATTGTTAATGTCCACAATCATGAACTTCTCCCAAAGGAAATTTCATTCAACCTTAACCTGTTGATGATTTAATTTGTCTTGGTCATGAAAAATTCAAAAGATGATGCCTCCCTCTCATGTTTTGACAAATGTTCATTGTATGGAATGAAATTAGTGGATGAATCCATCAAATATTCTTTCTTTACATAAATAAAAATAATTAGTTATATATATAATGTTAAAATTGTTATTAAGAGTATTGCTTCCATTTTTCATATTGAACAATGGTCAGAATTGACCAACAGTCATATAATGGTCAAAACCCAAATCTCACATTTCAATTATATTCTCTTCATTATTAATGTGATATAGTTTTGTTGTGTACAAAACCATATAAAAAAAATTTAGGTATCATTTATCTTTCAAAAAGTTCATGTCATTACATTCTTCCCCTTTACAATTTTTTTCCAATAAATTCCAACTTGGTCCCTTTATTGAGAAACGGTTTCGGTAGATGTGCCTCATTTTTTCCTCTGGTTCCTAGATTTCATATTAAAATATGTTGTTCCTCCATAATTAATTAATGATGTGGGTAGTGATGTTGTGTATAATCTTATCTCTACAGTCCAACATCACTACTTGCTACTCCTCATAAAAGAGATCAGGTTCTTGTTCTACCACCTCATGATTTAGTATATTTGAAGGGACATGAATGTACATCCATAAGAGATAGAAATGTAATATATCATGAACATGGGATAGATTTAGAGGTAGTGCATGGTGATTGGAAATTTCTCTTATGAAATCAAAGATTTCATATGGGCTAATATACTAGGCGTTTAACATCCCTTTCTTGCTATATCTCATGACTCTATTCGAAGTTGAAATTCAAAGAAGAGATTTTCACCATCCTTACACTTCAATTCCCAATAAAGGTTTTTAGCAAAGCTCTTTTTCCAACTCAAATTATCTTTAATGTGTTTTTATATGTAATGAAAATTTTCTATCATATCTTTCATAAGATTAGGCCTAAGAAGCATTCTCTCACTAGGTTCTTCACAACTAGTAGGTGTTATACATCACTTTCTGTATAAAGATTCATAGGGGGATAGTTAAACACTCGAATGGAAGCTATTTTGGTTTTATTTCTGAACGAATGTAACGTTTTGATCCCATACACAATTAAATTACAATGAGAATGTTCTCAACTATCCTAAAATCTTGGAATAGTCATTTCATATTGGCCATTAGTTTATGGGTGATAAGTTTTAATAATAATCAATTTCATATTCAAATCATGTTAAATACTTTTCTAGAATTTTGATGTGATCCCGATATCACAATCTGAAATAATAGATTGTGGAATTCCATGTAGGCTTAACACATAATTTTTGAAATTCATGGAGAGTTTATCAAGATAAAAATATTCTTGAATGGATATGTAATGGGAAGTCTTGGTGAGACAGTCCACTATAACCTATATTGCATTTTTTTCATTTGTATTTTCATGGGATACCCGTGAAAACGTCCATAGTGATAGTATCCTAATTCAATTCTAGTGTGGGTAGGGGTTGTAATACTCCTTTAGGAAGTTCTCGTTATTCAATCAATTATTAACACACCATGTACCTTCTAGAGTAGTCATCAATCTCCATTTTCATGTTATCCCACCAATAATGAACATGGTGGTCCTTATACATTATTTCTCTTCCAGGAAGTATAAAGAATGTAGATCTATGTGTTTCATCAATCAACTCTATATTTATTTCATGAATAGAAGTAACAAAAAGCCATGTATAAAATTTCATTACACCTTATTGATCAAAATTGATCTCAGTAAAATTCTCAACCTTCACAACCTCTATCTCCATCTAAAATAAAGGATCATATCATTGATATTTCATGACCTTCTTTAGTATTGACAGTTGTAAAATAATTTGGGATAGGGCTGAAGAGTTCCCTTCCCATAGGATTCCCATGTCCAATTTTACGGGGACATTGATCAAATTATCACCTTGAATCCTCTTCATTTATAGCACAATTGGGTCATTACTACCTAATTCATCATCTATTTATTTTCACTTCCAGGATGATAATTCATTGAATAATCATAGCCTTTAAGCGGTTCCAACCATATCCTATATCTAAGGTTCAATTCCATTTCCCTAAAAATATAAATCTGAATTTTATGGTGTATGTATATATCACATTTCTCCCCATAGATATAGTGTCTACAATAATCATAGAAAAATAACCATATCTATCCACAGATCATGCATTGTAAAATCATGTTCATGAGAAATTAACTGTCCAGATGCATAAGAAATAGCATTTTCATTTTTCATGAGGATGCACCAAAGTCATTTATGAGTTTCATTGCTCTAAATAAAAAATCATTATCTGTTCAAGGGTAGAGTTAAAATCGGTGTTGTAACTAATATCCTCTTCAGCTTTGGAATAAATACCTCATAATTATTTATCTATATGAAATTGACCCCTTTTCAAGTTAACTTTGTTTGTAGATTAGAAATTCCTAAAAATGTTTTCACAAACCTCATATAATATCCTAGTAAATGAAGGAAACTAAAAGTATCCATAATCATTGTAGGATGAGTACACACCTCCAAAACACTTTTCTAGGCAGGGTCAACTAAGATTCCTTCATTGGTTATGATGTTCCCCAAGAAAGAGAATTATTGTAACCAAAATTCACATTTTTTGGACATTCCAAATTCCATATCCTTCCTTAGAGCGGGCAATAAAACCCTTAGATGATCCCCACTCCCCTATTATAATATATCATCATATCATCAATAAAAAATAAAACAACATTATTAAGGTTGTCCTTAAATAATCTATTCATCAAATCCATAAAAAAGTTGGTTCATTAGTCAAGATGAATGGCATAAAAACAAACTCACAGTTCCCATATCCTCATTGAAAGGAATTATTTGTATTATCTTCTTTCCTCACCATCAATTAATGATAAACAAATATAATATCAATATTGGGAAGAATTAAGCCCCATGAAGATGTTCAAATAAATAATCTTCTCATTGAAGAGGTTACTACTTATTCACAGTGATATCGTTATATTCCCTATAATAAATGTATAACCACATTGATCCGTCCCTACATTTCAAAAATAAATAGTTTCTCCCCAATGAGAAACACTTGTCTAGATAAACCCTTTATCTAAAAAATATTGGATTTGTTTCTTTAATATTTCAAGGTCCACAATTTCCATTATATACAGGTTTTTTATATTGTCTTGGAAATAGGCATGAGCTAAATGGATAACTGTACATCACATTCTGGGGGAGGTTTTGGAAAATCATCAGGAAATACACTGATATATTCTGGATCTATTGGTACATTCTATATTAATATTATTTCATTATCTTCTTCCTCTTCACATATCATTTATATAAATGTGGATAATGTAGGTTCTTCTAGAAAGTATTAGAAAAGATATCTCTCCATTGAAAACAATTTTTGGTTTTCTACTCATGACTACTACGATTTACATGCTTTTGTAGTTGATCTTATCATTATACATTGAGAGACAATCCATTCATAGTAAATGTAGAATTCCCACATGGGAATGAATCTATGATTTTCTCCCATATTATGCTCCCCAAATGAAATACCATAGTTTATATATGTTGTTGATTCAGGGATAATCCCTCCATGATTCTTGATTGATAACTCTACTTATAGTGTTTTATGTATGGATTCATTATTCAATGTATACATGGAGGAAATAAAAGAATGCATAGAACCAGAATCATACAATGTACTTGCTAAATTTGGGCTTATAACGAGAGTACGTTCCACCACATCATTTAGGTCCTCAAATTCATACATAATGATAGAAAAATCACAACATTTATCCTTTATCTTATGTGGCGGTTGATAGTGATTCCCCTCTACTACCCTCATATTTAGAAATTTAATGGAAATTTTTCCATTATTCTACCTCTTATAGCATTGGAATTCAGTCTAGGCCTGCACGGTATTCCCTTTGTCGTTGGCGTTGAGAAGTTGATCCTTCACCTCACTATGATAGTTTTGAGAAATATGGCCATCTCTTCCACACATGTAGAACTTCATTCTATTGAGAATGAAATTCCATGAATTCTTCTTCCCATATTTGTTTCATGTGTAATGTTTAAATTTCATTCCTCCTCTTCCTTGATCAATTTTCCTTCCCATGATTGGCTCCAAATATTGACTCTTCTCATTCGATCTATGGTACTACTTCATCTCTCCAAATTATAATTATACTTTCATCGCACTCCTCGCGATGTCCTCATAGTTTTCATAATCACAGTTTTCAAGATTCTGTTGTACATGGGGTGTTATTTGAATAAATAATCTATCGACCTTTACAATTGGATCCATGAAAAAACTAGAGGTATAGAGGGATAGTCTTGTGAATTTCATCTCATTTCTTTATACTTATTGATTATCCATTTTCTTTATCTCTATTAATTCCATCTCCATTTTAGTTCTCATTTAATATGGGAAATATTTTTTTGAAAAGTGTTCCCTTGATATTGTCCCACTCCATATAT
Source organism: Viscum album (assembly GCA_963277665.1). NCBI lineage: Eukaryota > Viridiplantae > Streptophyta > Magnoliopsida > Santalales > Viscaceae > Viscum > Viscum album. Next base: position 1,470,553,781 of record OY728151.1, read on the forward strand.
CCAATCTCCTCTCTTGGATTTTTATTCTGGATCTGGGTCCACCACTAATCAGATTACCCCACAATGTGGAAAACATCAAATGTGACATTCTCTTGTTCTATACAACATAGTATATAAAAGATCATTTTGATAGAGCTTATCTACAATACAAAAATCAATGTGTCTATTGTTCCACTGAATGATGGTGGTCATTGAAGTAAAATGGACTAAAGAGAATGTTGTTCCCCTCATGGAGAATCCATCAACTTGGCATGATTCAAGTTATTTCCCGTTGCTCAAGTCAGTTGATTCATCATTCTCATGAAGGATTATTTTCCACCTTCCACCGGAAGGCTATCTGTTCCTAGTCTGATGAACTCACCATTTACACAGTTTCTCAAATTTCTTTCCATTTTATAAAAGAAGACAACCATAGTGATAAATTTGTTTAATTTAATAATTTTATAATTCTAAAGGAATTTCATGTCACAAAACATCATTCTTAAATATGATATTATTTTAACAACAATTAAATTTTCTATAAATCATTCATAATTTTTCATAAAGAACTTGTTATTAACCAAACATATATCCCAAGACTATAAAACTATGAGGGAAGTAAGGACCATTATCATGAACTAGTTCCTGTTCAATTCTTGGTCAATGTGTTGTTTTCAGGTCTTACCCCAAGAAATTTATGTTCCAAATCAACACTTAATTTTTTATTTCGAGGGAGGAATTTAATTTTCCATAAACCACATACAAATATTTCACCACATTACTAGTAATTTATTCATCATTCAACATTTTATCTAGGGTTCTTCCTAATATTTTCAAATACTAATTTCTATAAACAACTAAATAGAACATTGATACTAAATATGGTAGTAAGGCCTCGACCTGGAAGCCGCTAAACCGTTGATCCGAACCAGTTCTCCCCAAGGCCTCAAGCATGCCTCCCTGTACGCCAGAGGCTTCTGACTAGCAGTGAGGGCCTAGGATGTCATAGTGGAGAGACTATTACCTCATACAAGAGTAAAAAAAATAGCAGAAATAACTATGTATCAGACACACCAGAAATAAACAGAGTGCAGAAGCAATAAAAAAATTGAAATAAAACAAGATGTAATAGTAAAATGTTGTAAAAGCCCAAACAGCTATGAAAAACAAAACAACACTAGTCACCCACCGGTCTGACCATACAGATACAAGTACAAGAGAAACTGAAAGTAAAAGTATATGGATCTACTACTAAGTATGAACCAAACCAAGTACCTGATCTCCAGACACTGTCAAACCGCTACAGCCCGATCAGTAGAACCACTCGAGCCACTCCGCTTGATCATGCATCACTGGTCCTTATCCATATCCACCATGAAACTCATGCTCAACCTGAAAAGCTGACATAAGGTCTACACGTACACCAAGGTGAACATGCAAGGGGGATAAATAAACTCAGTAGGGCACCCCGACAAGAAACATATAACTGTGCTGATAATAGTGTATGCAACAACAATGTGCTCAGCCTATCTGGAACACAACAATATGATGTAAACCAAACGTGAAACAACAGTTGAACTCATGGTATGTAATCCCTATCAACTGTTAAAGTGCCACCATGGTTGTCTATATCTCTATAAATACACATGTATAGTCCCATACCTATACACATATACATAAATATGAATATTCATGATTAAGTGATTCAGATAACAAGAAAACAAATCAGCAGTCGATCATTGGAACTATATGCCCGATCTCTGAGACATCATGTGCAATGGAATTGAGCTGGACTTCATGCCACTGAAGCCGTGTATCATTAAGTCGATCTCTGGGTCTGTAATCCCATCGACATATACCTTCTTCAGCCAATGCCGTAAATATATCTCTTATCCAGTTAACCAAAAACAATTAACTAGTTCTATATATTTCAATTTTGAGTTTCTCCAAGACTCGGCCTTGATCAACCATCTCCTATACCAAAGACACAACATAAACCACAACAAGCTATCAAAAAGTCATAGATAAAAAAATTCCAAGCATGTGATTTATCTTGGTAGGTTCAACAAAAGAAATCACCATAGTGAATATACAGAGTAACCACTGTCCTCAGACACGTTAATCCTTTCCCTCAGGAGAACAGAAACAAAACCCTAATTTGACTACCCTTAGGCATAAAGAATAATGCCCTTAGGCATAAGAGTTATTTCCATCTTGCACAGAAGATACTACCCTTAGTCATGAGAAAAATTACCCTCACTCTAAACAACAATGCCCTCAGGCTAAACAAACACTACCCTCAGGCATGAGAAACATTTCCCTCAGGCTAAACAAACACTACCCTCAGGCTAAATAAAATACTTTCCTTAGGTATTCCCTAGGAAATCAAGTAACCGGGCCATGACCAAAATAAAAACAAGAATTTATACATACTTTATCTCAATCAATTTCAATGCATAGTATAATCATGGCATACCCACGGGTATCCTGGAAAAATGGCTAAACAGATAATGCACCCCTAGGGTGGTCCTAGATCCAAGCAGTGATCCAATACAGTAGATTAAACTTATCATTAGATTATATGCACAATAATAAATATCTATTCAGCAAAGGCCTCAGACATACGACACCCCAAACATGGTCTCGTAGCACAACGGTACACAAAATCACATAGTAGTTGGAAAAAAACATGAGACCTCCCACTACTCAGGCACACAAGGAAAAGTAGAAATCCCAATAAACAAGAAGACGCCTAACGTCTGGCTCGACAACCACTAACCAAGAAGTGCCTCTGGTTACTACTACGACATCAACAACCTAATTCAGATATAAACAAACAAGTGAGGGTCGTTGAACGCCCAACCCAACACTAAAAACATATCCCCACAAAATTAATAGTTTGGAATAGGTTCTCGATGACACCCAAACACCTTCTCTACCCAAATCCGATGTATGAATTCAGGTCGGTCAATCAACGGGCACCCTCTAGTCCCACATGTAAAACACCAAGGAGTCATCCTACACGGGATCCTCCAGATAACTAGATTGAAGGAATCCTACATGGGGTCCTTAGAAAAGAGGAATCTTACATGGGATCCTCTATTTAAGAACAAAAGAGGAAACCCATAACATCGGTCCTCTAAATGAAAACATGAGAATGTTCATACAAGGACTCCCTAGTTCTGCACCCAAGCAAGGCATCCCTCTGGAGACCCTTGGAAGCATCCGGTCACACAGCCTCTCAGGCCCGAAGGTCACGTCTCACAAGGGTAAATTCCTCTAAAGAAAAGGTTATGGGAGATATATCATAGCTCCTCTCATATTAAAGTTCTCGAAAAATTTGGTCTAAACACCCAACTTAGCAACCTCGTCATGTCTCACCCTCAGGAGATGATTGGGATCGATAACTGGAGGAAGAACCCATCCATTTAGATAAAACCCCCCAAAACCCATTTAAATTACCTCTCAATGTCTAAAGGATTCCACCATCGTGATCTATGTGGAAAAATTATCAGAATATACTACTCACATGCCCAATTCTGACTTCCAGAGCATAAGATATCCCAAAAATACCAAACCGAAGTAGTACATGGCTAGAGTGCATGGCCAGAACCCATTGGGCCTACCTGTGTAATAGTACATGGCATGTACTTTACTTTACACGTATTTAACTATTCAAAAAAAGTTACAACATGTCCGTTTTCTCCGGAACACATGCCCATGTACCACTACACGACGTGTACATTACGGTAAATGGCGTGTACTTCAAAAAAACCACAAAAACCGTGTTCGATTTCACACGACTGGTCACTTGGACACCACTACATGGTGTGTGCTCAAAGTACATAGTGTGTACTTAAAAAAACTTCATCTTCCCAAAATGGGGAGAACACACGGTGTGTGCCCCTAGAACACTTGCCTTGTATACTGGGTTTTCCAACGAGAAATCCCTAAAAACAACCGTTTCTCCCTTTTTTGTCCCCGACACAACAGATCGAGCCCCATGGGAATACAAGAAAGCAATATAAGGCTTTAAAAAATTAAAAAAACTGGTTTAAATGGGATCTATGGTAAAAACATAAATTTACATACCTTTTGGCGGAAATCGCCGATGCCTCGGTTGATTTCACGGTCCACAGATGTTGCACGCTGACTCAGCGCATCAGGGGCTTCGAATCAGTATCCATGTAACAGCCAAAGATTTTATGAAAAATATTTTTTTTAATTTCACTAATGTCTTGTGTTGTACGCTTCACTAAAAGGAGCTTGCACAACACACATCCTTGACTTGCCTTGCATTACACGCAATCACAACCTTCCTCGATAGCTTGCGTCGTACGCAATACCGAGTTTCACTAAACAACAATATGCTATTAAAACTAGCCGTTATGAATAGTAATAACCACTTTTTGAAATTTTATAAATTTTATTTTTGAAAAAGGACTTCATTTTTGGACTCAGAATATCGAAATTAGCCTAGGGTGAAATTTTGATATTTTTCTGAAAACATTCAATTTTTGATGAATAGTGAAACCACTAAGTGGTAGGTTAAAAACTGAATTTTGCATAAAACTTAATTTTAACGCTTCTGTGAATGGAATTTCAAAAATCCGACAGACACGGTTGATATCAGTAAACTAAATGTGGTTCAATGAGATAAAAATAATTTTTTGGTGAATAGTAACTTTTTACTATTTTTACCGCGGTTAATAGTAAATAGGGTAACTAAGGGTAAATATGATATTAATATTACCCTAACACATGTCCTAATTCTATTGGACAAGTGTAATTCGACCAAAAACAAAAATAGGAATAAAATATGACCATTTAGGCCCACTTGGGTTAGATTAGGACATTTATTATTAATTTATTTAAAGAAGGGTTAAATAGTTGAAATCAAAGTTTAATAAGTAAATCATTTTTAATATGGGGTTATACATAAGATAAATTCGACTATAAATATTAATTAGAAAGCTAAAAAGATTTCCTACATAATAATATTTTATTTATAATTTTTAGACTTTAAATAATTTAATTTATTTATGACACAATGATGATGCAGTAATTATCATATTAATGAAATATTGACATAATTGATGTTATAAACACCAAAATAAATGTAATTTGAGACTTTTTATGAATTCCACTAATTTTCTAGGTTACTATGATATATTAGTGTTGATTTAATCAAATTGGTTCGAACATATAATTTTGTTATGACTTTCACAAAAATCATATATCAAATAGTGTCAAAATTGACACAAAATAGTTTTTAAATCAAATATTATATTATTAATTGTTATTTTATTCCTCAAAATCTAAGGTTCGGCCAAATTACTTAGATAAGGATATATTTATTAATAATAAACAATTTGGGGTTCGTTTGGCATGTTATAGTAAGTGTATTAACCATATAGTGAAAGAAAACAAAAAGACACGGTAAAAGTTAAATTATTTAACTTAGAGTTAAATCTAATTGATAAGGTTAAAATAATACCCTAAACTTGTCTAAATCTTATTGGTTGATAAGATTTCGACCCATCCCAACTTTAGCTTAGAAATAAGACCCTTTGGAACCATTATAAACCTATTTTGACATTAATATAAAATAATATTTTGAGGTATTCCTAAGGTGCCCCTCTCCTCACTTATAAAAGGACACCTCCTCCCCCTCCTCCCCACACCAATTTGAGCACTCAAGCTCGGCCAACCCCTGCCAAAATATCTTCTCCACTTCCCTTGCAACATCCTAGAGGTTTTGGTCATCCTCAAAGACCAATTTTAGTGCCCTAAGAGGAGGTCTCAAAGAGGCGCTTCAAAGAAGAGGTAATTACCGTTACCAATTCTTTCATCTTTATTTCTTCTTCCACTTCTTCTTCTTAGGTTGTTTCATTATAAAGTAATAACATCAGTATCACTCATATACTGATATGTTATTATAAGTATGAAAAAAACATATTTCACCATCTATCCATCCTACGGAAAAAAAGGAAATCACCGCGCGTGCGTACGTACGGAATACCGTCTCCACGCCGTGGGGTAATCTATTTTCCGCCACCACATTAATTGGATGGGTATAATGGTTTAATGGGTAACTACATATGATTATTATAAAGTGATATTGATACTGAAATAGTATACATACACTTCAACACAATTCCACGACCATGGGAACGATATCATCGCTCGTGCGTACGTACGGACTACCGTCTCCACGACGCGATGAGATTCATTATCAATGATTAACCATTCATGAATGATTATAAAGTATATATAATAAGTACTAATGAAATATATGACATAATAATTATACTGGATTTATGTAAATTTATATGTATTTCATCTACTTAATTCCATTCAATTCAATAAGGAAACGAAAACAGCGTTCATGCGTACGTACGGACTACCGTCTCCATGAACGGTGTATTTCTTTCCATTTACTGATTTATTATATATGTATATTCTGAATATATATATATAAATCATGTTTTATATTCTGTAATTAAGTAATAATGATCTAAGTAATCATATGAATAATTACAAGTTAAAAACACGAACGACAAATGAGACGATTTTACCCAAAACGCTTCTTTAACATAAATTTACAAAAGAACGGGTAATATAAAGTAATAAGTGGACCATATATGATATAATAACAATGAATATGATTCTGGAATAAGTCAATAACATGATTTAAATCATTATACAGGAGGTTCGGACAGTTACAAAGCAAGTCAGACCTAAGGTAAGGGAAATATCACAATCTCATTTTTATCCGAGATTGTTTATTCGTAAATATTTACTGGGGTGTATTTTATCATCCACATCCATGTTCCCTCAATATGTAATATTGCTTCCATCCACTTACAATGGTTTAAATCCAATTTTACCCTTCGGTGAGTTTTTAGTAAAGAATATGAAAGGAATCTTTTGTCGTTTTTCCGTACGAGGTACTTTTTAACTTTTCCGACAAAAGTACGAAGAATGTTTTTTTTTAAATTATACGTCATGAATGGATTTTTAAAAAAATATTTCCAAGAAGCTTCCTTTACAAGTTTTCAAGTTTATTTTTAATCAAATCCTTTTAGTTTATAATTGTATGACATATTAAGAAAAGAAAAGTGTTTTTGAAGAAGAAAAGATATTTTCCTCAAGAATGGAGTTGAAGTGTTTTATCAAAATTATTTTCCATCTAAGAAAATAAAGGGTTCTGTTTTTATCCCTATTATTACATTGATTTGATCATGTTGTGATGGAATTATTTTTATGAATTCCCTTATCTTATATGAATTGATTTATGATGTCGTGATGTTTCAAGAATCCCATTTTTGTTACATGTGTTATGGGATGATGTATGTTTTATGATTATGTGGCACACATAAGAAAGGATTCATTATAAGATGGGTGGGACCTATATCTCCCTTCAATGCATTGGGTAAAGATTTTTTATCTCATGAGATAGACAGGGCGGAACGGTAGGTTATACTGGTTCAGTGAAACTGGACTGAAACGAGGGTTACTCGATTCAGAAAGGGACTTTGTCCACTAAGATAGTCTTGGCAATGAGTCTTGACTAACAAGAAATTATTCTCTATGATTATGTGTGAATGCCACAAAGTTTCATGTTTTAGGTTATGATTATTGTGATTACATTTCACTACCATGATTTATCCCATGTTATGAAATTATGCTCTCTTTTGCAGGTTATGATTTCCAAAATGTTATGTTCTTATGAATACGATGTGATTGATATTTCATTTTTTACCCTTACTGAGCATTTGAGCTCACCCTTTTATGTTTTCTTTTCCCCAGGATATAAAGAAAGGTTTTAGGTAAAAAAAAGGAAGATCTTTATGGGAGATGTTGAAGATCTTTCACCACGATTAGAAGATTTTATTCCGAGTTTCCAAAGACACTAAACTATTACGATCCTTGTGTGTGTGTTTTTGTTATCTACTAAGTATTCCTCAAATGTAATGTAAGGTCAATGTATGTCAAGCTTCGGGTCTCTACAGTTGGTATCAGAGGAAAGGTTTAGTCAACCTTTGGAAACTAGGACGGGAAAACATTAGTGAGATCCCTAGAGATATTTCTAAGGTATGTCTAGGGATGTCCCTAAGGTTAAGTATACGTATAGGTTATAGTACTAGAATTACGCTAAAGATCATAGAATTTAACCTAAGTTGTTAGATATTAAGGGTACTCCCCATTTACTATGTTGTTTTCCTTAGCATTATTTTGCCTCTCACACTATTCTTTTTGGGTTTTAGAAAATGGCCGGAAACAAGATGATTCACGATAATGGAGGATATGATGGACAATGGAATGATATTATTTATGAGAAACCAAATGAAATGGGATTTGGAAGTCCAAACATAATTATTATTCCGAATCAGCAATCTCATAATATGATCAATAAAGTAAAATTTGGTAAGTTTCCTGACTCGGCTAATAAGAGAAAGATGGAGTTTCATGATCATAGAGGAAAGAAAGTTCAATTTCCCCTATGTAAATCATGTGGGAAGAGGCATCATGGAGAATGTTTCAAGGGAACTGGAAGATGCTTTGGGTGTGGAAAAGAAGGACACAAAGCAAGTAAGTGCAAAGGAAAAGGTTTAGTGAACACCATGTATGAGGATAATGGTATTGCTACGACATCAAAAATGGTTAAGTGTTTTAAATGTGGAATGTATGGGCATTATGAAAACCAATTCCCTAAGGGAAAGACTCATGAAGAGAATCAGTATGGTTGTATGGGTAGTATTTATGTGGATGATAATGAAGAGACTACAAATGATATGTGAGATGAAATAATTGTTGAAGCTCGGTTAATGGTTTAAGAATGTAGTGAAATGATTACATGTTTATCATGTGTAATGTTGTATAAGAAATCTCATGGTACTATGGAATAAAGAGACATCTAAGGATTGTTACATTGTTGTCTTTCCTTGAGTTTTAAAAGTGTTTTATTAATGTTACCAGTATCCATGAAAGGTTATTCAGATATTTTTGGAATGTAGATGATATGCGCATAATGAAGGGATAAGGAGAAAATTAAATGTTTAACAGTATTCATGAGCTCATGATTGATATAAGGACTAAGTGATATCATGGTTTGAGTATATAGAATTTTGAGGATTTTGGTATCTGGAAAGTGTTAACATTAAACTACATTCATGTTTTCCCTAAGGTATTCAAGAGAATACATGATTAAAGACTTTGAATGTTTGGAATGTAACCAACAAAACATATCTTATGATATATGGGGATCAACGATGGTGTTAAATCTTTGGTAATCGTTTTCACTATGTTATGAGAGTGGACTGCAGTATTAGGGATAAGCCTAAAGATTAGAATGGATTATGTTGGACATAAGTTAGTATTGTTTAATGATAGAAGTTTTTTTTCCGATGGGATGTTATAGTAATATAGTTTTAGAAAAAGGACAACCTGCAGAACGGGCGACAACCCATCGCGTCGGACAAGGCTATAGGAATCGAACCCACAACCGAAGTGCGACTGGCCTTTATCGCCTACCACTGGCCTACAGAGAGTCCCTATTTAGTAGAAACTAGTTTTATTATATTAAGCAGTATGATATATGAAGTATAAGTCCATTTTAGGAACCATATGTGATTAATCTCACTATAGATCAACTTATGTATATAATTTTTGCTAACCTTTTGTTTGAGACAGATGGAATGACCCGTCATTCTAACACATGATCTGCTAACACTTCACGAATAACAAATTCAACTTCATTTATTTAGGAGATGAAGTGGAAATTGTTCAAGGCACGAACAACAGTGAGATTGTACCAAAATAAAGTAAGTATTTATTCTAATTCCAATTTTCAACTTTAGGGAAATGATCTTGAAAACCAAAAATGTTGTCCTAGTGATCTTATACCTGATGAATCAGATGGTACCTTATATCATCACAAATCTATGGATTTGTGATTACTATCTTTTCCATAGCCATGTTCTCTACCACTCTTCATCAGAACATGATGGTTAGATTTCTCTTCCATATCCATATTTTTTCTTATGTGGAAACCCAACGATTCGTTTATTTGGGTAAACATTACATTTCATACTTTAGTTTTTAAAGCCACGTTTTGGTATTCCTTTTTACGATGTGGGTTTCTATTAAAGAAACTTTCGAATAGTAAACCATTTATAACCCCGACGAATTTCGAGGGCGAAATTCATTTTAAGGGGGGTAGAATGTAACAGCCCAAGATTTTATGAAAAATATATTTTTTTTAATTTCACTAATGTCTTGTTTTGTACGCTTCACCAAAAGGAGATTGCACAACACACATCCTTTACTTGCCTTGCATTACACGCAATCGCAACCTTCCTCGATAGCTTGCGTCGTACGCAATACAGAGTTTCATTAAACAACAATATGCTATTAAAACTAGCCGTTATGAATAGTAATAACCACTTTTTGAAATTTTATAAATTTTATTTTTCAAAATGGACTTCATTTTTGGACTCAGAATATCGAAATTAGCCTAGGGTGAAATTTTGATATTTTTCTGAAAACTTTCAATTTTTGATGAATAGTGAAACCACTAAGTGGTAGGTTAAAAACTGAATTTTGCATAAAACTTAATTTTACAGCTTCTGTGAATGGAATTTCAAAAATCCGACAGACACGGTTGATATCAGTAAGCTAAATGTGGTTCAATGAGATAAAAATAATTTTTTGGTGAATAGTAACTGTTTACTATTTTTACCGCGGTTAATAGTAAATAGGGTAAGTAAGGGTAAATATGATATTAATATTACCCTAAAACATGTCCTAATTCTATTGGACAAGTGTAATTCGACCAAAAACAAACTTATGAATAAAATATGACCATTTAGGCCCACTTTGGTTAGATTAGGACATTTATTATTAATTTATTTAAAGAAGGGTTAAAATAGTTAAAATCAAAGTTTAATAAGTAAATAATTTTTAATATGGGGTTATACATAAGATAAATTCGACTATAAATATTCATTAGAAAGATAAAAAGATTTCCTAAATAATGATATTTTATTTATAATTTTTAGACTTTAAATAATTTAATTTATTTATGACACAATGATGATGCAGTAATTATCTTATTAATGAAATATTGACATAATTGATGTTATAAACACCAAAATAAATGTAATTTGAGACTTTTTATGAATTCCACTAATTTTATAGGTTACTATGATATATTAGTGTTGATTTAAGAATTTTGGTTCGAACATATAATTCTGTTATGACTTTCGCAAAAATCATATATCAAATAGTGTCAAAATTGACACAAAATAGTTTTTAAATCAAATATTATATTATTAATTGTTATTTTATTCCTAAAAATCTAAGGTTCGTCCAAATGACTTATATAAGGATATATATATTAATAATAAACAATTTGGGGTTCGTTTGGCATGTTATAGTAAGTTTATTAACCATATAGTGAAAGAAAACAAAAAGACACGGTAAAAGTTAAATTATTTAACTTAGAGTTAAATCTAATTGATAAGGTTAAAATAATAACCTAAACTTGTCAAAATCTTATTGGTTGATAGGATTTCGACCCATCCCAACTTTAGCTTCTAAATAAGACCCTTTGGAACCATTATAAACCGATTTTGACATTAATATTAAATAATATTTTGAGGTATTCCTAAGGTGCCCCTCTCCTCCCGTATAAAAGGACACCTCCTCCCCCTCCTCCTCAAACCAATTTGAGCACTCAAGCTCGGCCAACCCCTGCCAAAATCTCTTATCCACTTCCCTAGCAACATCCTAGAGGTTTTGGTCTTCCTCAAAGACCAATTTTAGTGCCCTAAGAGGAGGTCTCAAAGAGGCGCTTCAAAGAAGAGGTAATTACCGTTACCAATTCTTTCATCTTTATTTCTTCTTCCACTTCTTCTTCTTAGGTTGTTTCATTATAAAGTAATAAAATCAGTATCACTCATATACTGATATGTTATTATAAGTATGAAACAACCATATTTCACCATCTATCCATCCTACGGAAAAAAAAGGAAATCACCGCGCGTGCGTACGTACGGAGTACCGTCTCCACGCCGTGGTGTAATATATTTTCCGCCACCACATTAATTGGATGGGTATAATGGTTTAATTAGTAACTACATATGATTATTATAAAGTGATATTGATACTGAAGTAGTATACATACACTTCAACACAATTCCACGACCATGGGAACGATATCATCGCTCGTGCGTACGTACGGACTACCGTCTCCACGACGTGATGAGATTCATTCTCAATGATTAACCATTCATGAATGATTATAAAGTATATATAATAAGTACTAATGAAATATATGACATAATAATTATACTGGATTTATGTAAATTTATATGTATGTCATCTACTTAATTCCATTCAATTCAATAAGGAAACGAAAACAGCGTTCATGCGTACGTACGGACTACCGTCTCCATGAACGGTGTATTTCTTTCCATTTACTGATTTATTATATATGTATATTCTGAATATATATATATATAAATCATGTTTTATATTCTGTAATTATGTAATAATGATCTAAGTAATCATATGAATAATTACAAGTTAAAAACATGAACGACAAATGAGACGATTTTACCCAAAACGCTTCTTTAACATAAATTTACAAAAGAACGGGTAATATAAAGTCATAAGTGGACCATATATGATATAATAACAATGAATATGATTCTGGAATAATTAAATAACATGATTTAAATCATTATACAGGAGGTTCGGACAGTTACAAAGCAAGTCGGACCTAAGGTAAGGGAAATATCACAATCTCATTTTTATCCGAGATTGTTTATTCGTAAGTATTTACTGGGGTGTATTTTATCATCCACATCCATGTTCCCTCAATATGTAATATTGTTTCCATCCACTTACAATGGTTTAAATCCAATTTTACCCTTCGGTGAGTTTTTAGTAAAGAATATGAAAGGAATCTTTTGTCGTTTTTCCGTACGAGGTACTTTTTAACTTTTCCGACAAAAGTACGAAGAATGTTTTTTTAACCTATACGACATGAATGGATTTTTAAAACAATATTTCCAAGAAGCTTACTTTACACGTTTTCAAGTTTATTTTTAATCAACTTCTTTTAGTTTATAATTGTATGACATATTAAGAAAAGAAAAGTGTTTTTGAAGAAGAAAGGATATTTTCCTCAAGAATGGAGTTCAAGTGTTTTATCAAAATTATTTTCCATCTAAGAAAATAAAGGGTTCTGTTTTTATCCCTATTATTACATTGATTTGATCATGTTGTGATGGAATTATTTTTATGAATTCCCTTATCTTAAATGAATTGATTTATGATGTCGTGATGTTTCAAGAATCCCATTTTTTTTACATGTGTTATGCGATGATGTATGTTTTATGATTATGTGGCACATATAAGAAAGGATTCATTATAAGATGGGTGTGACCTATATCTCCCTCCAATGCATTGGGTAAAGATTTTATATCTCATGAGATAGACATGGCTAGAACGGTAGGTTATACCGGTTCAGTGAAACAGGACTAAAACGAGGGTTACTCGATTCAGAAAGGGACTTTGTCCACTAAGATAGTCTTGGCAATGAGTCTTGACTAAAAAGAAATGATTCTCTATGATTATGTGTGAATGCCACAAAGTTTCATGTTTTAGGTTATGATTATTGTGATTACATTTCACTACCATGATTTATCCCATGTTATGAAATTATGCTCTCTTTTGCAGGTTATGATTTCCAAAATGTTATGTTCTTATGAATACGATGTGATTGATATTTCTTTTTTTTACCCTTACTGAGCATTTGAGCTCACCTTTTTATGTTTTCTTTTCCCAAGGATATAAAGAAAGGTTTTAGGTAAAAAAAAGGAAGATCTTTATGGGAGATGTTGAAGATCTTTCACCACGATTAGAAGATTTTATTCCGAGTTTCCAAAGACACTAAACTATTACGATCCTTGTGTGTGTGTTTTTGTTATGTACTAAGTATTCCGCAAATGTAATGTAAGGTCAATGTACGTCAAGATTCGGGTCTCTACAATCCATCTTACCTTATGTCTCTCCCTGTTTCTTGATCTCCAAAATCTCCCATGGGACATGGCCATGTAGGAGCACACATTGAGTGTTCACAAGGAGGATGAGGAATAGAGAATAAAGAGAAAAGGAAAGATGAAAAGAAGAGAACGAAAATGGGGCACAGGATGGCCCCAGCGCCCGACATGAGTTTATGCCTTCCCTAGGCTAAACTCCCAACTCTGGACTCAACAGCGTAGACCGAATCTCAATCTGAGGCTTCGTTTAAAATTTATTTACAAACTAACCTATTCAAATAATTTAATATTTAATTTATTGATATTAAATATTAAATATTCCTCCAAAATTAGAACCGCTCAAATTTCCACCAAACTCCTATCCTAGGGTAGAAACCCTATTCCAAGACCAACCGAGTTGTCAAGAAAAATTATCTGAGATCAGCTGGAAAGAAAAAATTTCCATTTTACCCCCCATGAGCATCCAACATCAAAAATTCAAATTTCTGCTCAAAACGACTATCTGAAAAAACACGGGTTCTTATAAACTCCCCACCATAAACCTTCTCGTCCTCGAGAAGTCCACTGAAGGAAGAAAAAACATGCTCCCAACCCGAGCATCTAAACAACCAAGATATATGGTCCATCTAATGACCATCCTTATAACATTAACCACCAACTTCTACACGGAGGATATTCAACTACGACCAAACTGGTACTCCCCACCATAAGAATACCCTTGTTGTCATATTAAAGAAAAATCTGAGCTCCAAAGATCCTGGAAAACACCTATATTTAACCAAAAAAAGTAAAACCACCGTCAAATGGAAAATGGTGCACTCCCCACCATATGAAATTCCTTACAATGCTCCTAGAGCACAACCACAACAAGGTACATCCTAACAGGTAAGAACATTAAGAAAGGAAAAAGAGCTCGATTTAAGGTCAATGATCTCTCAACATACTCAAGACAAATCAAGATAACACATGCTCATCTCTAATAGGAGTACACTAAGATTTCACTAAATGTGTGTCCATATCCCTCCAAGCCACGCTATCATCCTACCAAAACCTGACCAGGATTCAAACACAGGTCAACCATCCTCACACTGTCTTCCCAAGAACAAAATATTCATCAAACTACAAGGGTTCGAGTAAAAACAAAAACATAACCTACAAGGGCTCTGATCCACTCCGAGCACCCTTAGAAGGGACTACTCCCTGGAGTTCCCAACCCAAGAAGAAGAGAAACTAAACTGATGCTCATTGAATACTTATATACTACAATACCACAAGGAGTTCTAGTTCAGAAGAAAAACCTTGGTATCTATCAACATCATTCTCAATGATCTGACTAGATAACCACAGACCTGTGAAACAACACCCAATAAGGGTAGAACAAAAATGAATCATGTGCCACATAGACCAAATGGGGTCACTACATCACCAGTGCACAAGGAATCAGGCATCATCCTCGACAAAAATGCATCGACGTAGATCCATGTAACCTGAAATCACAGTGAAAAGTATGTGTAATTATACCAAAATGTCTCGGTCATCACCAAAAACACACACTAGCAGGCCTATATGATATGAATCCTACGTGCCTAGTATGATGCATGAGACACCTCTTTCCTTTTCCTTCCAAGAGTCAAAATCCATCCCTGGCATCATACCAATGTCCAAGAGCTAGAGATATATAAGAAATCAAAATACCACATAACATGTGAATCTCTCAAGGAGAAAATCATATACAACTGTAACATCACAAAATCAGAATAGCAATCCCAAACCCTGGCAACCAGGACTTCTTTCCAGAACAAGTGTTCTTGATGCACCAACCTGATATCCATCATAGGTTCTGACACATTCATAATAGTCCTGTCTAGCATATCCCAAATAGTAAATACCAGGAAAGTAAACTCCTCTGATACCACATTATAACATCCCGACCCGGAAGCAACTAAACCGGTGCTCTGAACCAGTTCGGCACAAGGCCTCAAGCGCACTTCCCTATATGCCAGAGGCTGCCGAATAGTAGTGAGGGCCAAGGATGTGACAGTGGGGAGACTATTCTCTCATACCAGAGTATGAAAATAACATAAATAACTAAGTATCATACACAACAGAAAGAAAATAGAGTGCAGAAGCAATATAAAAAATTAAATAGAACAATATGTAATAGTAAAATGCTATAAAATCTTGAATAGCTATAAAAAAACAACACTGGTCACCCACCTGTCTGACCGTAATGATACAAGTACAAATGAAACTGAAAGTAAAATTACAGGGCTCTACTACTAACTCTGAGCCAAACCATGTACCTGATTTCCAGACATTGTCGAACTGCTGCAACCCAATCAGTAGAACCAATCGAGAAACTTTGCTCGATCATGCATCACTGGGCATTATCCCTATCCACCATGAAACTCATGCTCAACCTGAAAATCAGACATAAGGTCTACACATCCACTGAGGTGCATGTGCGGAGGGGGGAAATAATCTCAGTAGGGAACCCTGACAAGCAACATATAACTGTGTTGTTAATAGTGTATGTAACAACAATATTCTTAGCCTAGCTGGAACACTACACAATGATGTAAACCAAGCATGCACCAATATTTGAACTCAAGGTATGTAATCCATATCAACTGTTCAAGTGCCACCATGGATTTCCATATATATATATATACATACACATTTATAGTCACCCCACTATGACATCCTAGGCCCTCGCAGCTAGTCAACAGCCTCTAGCGTACGAGGAGTCATTCTTGAGGCCTTGTGGAAAACCAATTCAGAGCACTAGTTTAGTGGATTCCGGATCAGGACGTTACAGTGCTCCCAACCGATTATCCACAAGGCCTCAAGCGCACCTCCCCGTACGACAGAGGCTTCCGACTAGCAGTGAGGGCCTAGGATGTGATAGTGGGGAGACTATGCCCTCGTACCAGAGTAAGAAAACAACCAAAATAACTAAATATCATACACAATGCAAAGAAAACAGACCATAAGAATCAATAAAAAAACTAAAATAGAACAATATGTAATAGTAAAATGCTGTAAAATCCCGAATAGCTATGAAAAAAACAACATTGGTAACCCACCGGGCCGACCATACAGATACAAGTAAAAAATAAACTGAAAGTAAAAGCAGATGGCTCTGCTACTAAATCTGAGCCAAACCACATACCCGATCTCCAGACATTGATGAACTTCTGTAGCCCAATTAGAAGAACCACTCGAGTAGCTCCTCTTGATCATGTAACACTGGGCCTTAGCCCTATCCACCATGAAACACATGCTCAACCTGAAAAGCAGACATATGGTCTACATTTACACAGAGGTGCATGTGCTGGGGTGAGAAATAATCTTAGTAGGGAACCCCGACTAGAAACCTATAACTGTGCTGCTAATAGGGTATGCAAAAACAACGTGCTCAGCCTAGCTGGATCACAACAATAGGATGTAAACCAAATGTGCAACCACAGTTGAACTCAAGGTATGTAATCCCTTTCAACAGGGCAAGTTCCACCATGGATGTCCACATCTATATATCTACACATGTATAGTCCCATACCTATACACATATAGATAAATATGAGTATGCAGTATTAAGTGATTCAAATAAAAAAACCACATCTAAAGTCGATCATTGGAACCTTTGGCCCGATCTTCTAGACATCTTGTGCATCACAATTGAGGTGGAAGTCATGCCACTCAAGTCGTGTATCATATAGTCGATCTCTGGGTCCGTAATCCCATCTATATATACATACTTTTTCCATTTCCGGAAATATACCTCTAAACACGTTAACCAAAAACAAGTAACCAGTTCCAAAAAATTCAATTCTGAGTTTCTCCGAGACTCACCCTCCACCGACCATGTCCTATACCAAAGGCATTTCAGAATCCACAACAGGATATCAACAAGTCAGAGATAAAACAATGACAATCATGGGACGTATCTTTGCAGGTTCAACAAAAGAAATCACCACAGTTAATATACAAAGTATCCACTATCCTCAGACACATGAATCCTTGCCCTCAGGAGAACAAAAACAAAACCCTCAGCTGACTGCCCTCAAGCATAATTAATTCTTCCCTCAGGCGTAAGATAAATTTTCCTCAGGCATAGTAGCTACTACCCTCAGGCATAACAATTGTTTCCCTTAGGATAAACAACACTTCCCTCAAGCTAAACAAGCATTGCCCTCATGCATGAGGAACACTGCCCATAGGATAAACAAACACTGCCCTCAGGATAAATAAAATACTGCCCTCAGTCATTCCATAGGAAATCAAGTAACCGGGACAAGCCCAACATACAAACAAGAATTTAGACAATCTTTCTCTAAAGCAATTTCATTGCATAGTATAATCATGGCATACACTCAGGTATCCTGGCCAAATGGCTATACAAAGGAACACACCCCCTGGGAGGTACTGGATCCAAGAATTGATCTCAAACAGCAGATTAAACTTATCATTATATTATCTACACAATTCTAAATATCTTTTCAAAAAAGGCCTCAGCAATACGACACACCAAACATGGGCTCGTAGCACAATAGTACAAAAAATCACACAGTAGTAGGAAATAAACACCAGACCACCTAATAATCTGGCACACATGGCAATGTAGGAATCCCAATATACAATAAGATGCCTCGTGTCAGGCTCAACAGCCACCAACAAATAAGTTCCTCTGGTAACTACTACAACATCAACTAACCATGTTAGATACAAACAAACAAGTGAGGCTGACCGAACACCCAAACCAACACTAAAAACATAACCCCACAAAATTTCTAGTTTGGAACAGTTTCTAAATGATGCCCGAACACCTTCTATACCCAAACCCGACATAACAACTCAGGTCAGTCAAACAACGGGCACCTGCCGGGTCCCACAAGTCAAACACCAAGGATTCATCCTACTCAGGATCCTCCAGATAACTAGAGTGAAGGAATTCTACATAGGATCCTTAGAAAAGTGGAAGCCTATATGGGATCCTCGAATAGAGAATAAAAGAGACAACCCATAACAGGGGACCTCTCAATGAAAACATAAGAGGGTTCCTACAAGGACTCCCTAGTTCAGTACACAAGCAAGGCATCCCTCATGGGACCCTTAAGAACATCCTGTCTCACAACCTCTCAGGCTAGAAGGGAACGTCTCACAAGGGGAACGTCCTCTAAAGAAAAATTTATGGGAGATTGCTCATTGATGATCTCATATTAATGGTCTCAAAAAAGATGGTCTGGACAACCAACCTTGCAACCTCGCCAAGTCTCACCCTCAGGTGAAGACTAGGCTCGATAACTGGAGGAATACCCCCTCCATTTAGATAGGAACCCCCAAAGACCCATTTATAAGACCTATAAATGTACAAAGGATTCCACTATCATGATCTACATGGAAAAATACTTTTAATCGAATACTCACATGCCCAATTCTGACTTCTAGAGAATAAGATATCCCAAAAATATCAAACTGAAGTAGTACATGGCCAGAGTACATGGCCAGAACCCATTTGGCATGCTTGTGAAATAGTAAACGGCATGTACATTTCTTTAAACAGAGTGTACTTTTCACAAAAAGTTACTTCGTGTCCATTTTCACCCGAACACATGCCCATGTACCGCTACACGGCTTGTACTTTAATTTACACGATAGGTACTTCAAAAAACCCACTAAAACCGTGTTCGATTTCACACGGCCGTTCACATGACCACCACTACACGGTGTGTTCTCAATGTACACGGTGTGTTCTTAAAAAAATTCATCTTTCTTGAACTAGAAGAACACAGTGTGTGTTCCCTTGGAACACAGGCTGTGTATAGTAGGTTTTCCGATGGGAAATCCCTAAAAACGCTAGTTTCGCCCATTTTCTCCCCCGAAACAACAGATCGAGCCCCATGTGCATTCAAGAAAACAATATAAGCATTTAAAAAAAATTAAAACTACTTGTTTAAAGGGGATCTATGGAGAAAAAATAAATGACCCTACCTTTTGGTGGAAACCGCCAAACCTTGGTTGATTTCACGATCCACAGATGCCGCACGCCGACTCAGCGCGTCGAGGGCTTCTAATCGGTACCCATCTTGCCTTCTGTCTCTACCTCTTTCTCGATATCCAAAATCTCCCATGGGACATGGGAAAGGAGGAGCAGACATGGAGCATGCCGAATGAGGAGGAGGAAGATAGAAGAAAGAGAGAATTAAAGAATAAATGAAGCGGATGAAAAAGGGGCACCGGCCGACCCTGGTGCCCGACATGAGTTTATGCATTCCCTAGGCTAAACTCCCCATTTCCGAATCAACGGTGCAAAAATAATCTCAATAAAATGCTCCATTTAAAATTTATATACAAATGAACCTACATGAATAATTTAATATTTAATTTAATAATATTATATATTAAATACTCCGGCAAAATTCGAACAAATCATATTTCCACCAAACTCTTATCGTAGGGTAAACACCCTATTCCAGGACCAACAGAGTTGTCAGAAAAACATTCTAAGATTATCTAGTAGGGTTAAATGACCATTTTACCCCGAACGAGCATCCAACAGCAAAAATTCAAATTTCTGCTCAAAACCACTTTCCGAAAAAAACACGGGTTCATACACTGGAATCCTTCCTTTTCTGTAATATAACTTTTCATTACATTTTACAAATAGAGGATCATTTAATGTTTAATTTCAAGGAAAATAGGTACATAAGACATGAAAATGGAAAACATTATTCTATTCCAATTGATTGTCTTTATAGAGTTTCATCCGAAGTAAATTTATTACATCTCATAACTTAGGGACATACTTCAAATGAATGGGTGAGCATGAGGCCCATTAAGGGAATACCAGTGAAACAATTTATAGGTAATCTTGAGAAAAATTTACTAGAACATGAGAAATATAATTATTTCCGGAAAAAGATAACATGAATAATATCATAAATAAAATAGAATGATTTATAACAAGAAAATGTGGAAAAAAGTGTACTTTATAAATTTTTAAACATATCAATATGTTTTTTCACTACGTTTTAAAAAAATTAATGTTATTCACCGAGGAATTTTAAAATATTTCATCTCTAGAGATTAAATGATTTACCCAATACAATGAATCTCTATCAAGAAGCAACCATAATATGTTTTAAATTTCATGTTATCCAAATTGATCATAATAAAAAATATCATAAATATTCCATGGAGAATAAACTATATAAGTTCAATATCATAATCATGGCATTTCAAGAAGTTCTTAAAGACATGTTCATTGTGTATTTTTAAATTCCACAGAAAAGGAAGGTAAGTTTACAATATGTTAATTCTAGGATAAAGTTTATTATTTTTAAATATATGTTAAAAACCCTATATAAGAAATATTTTTGGGTAATCAAATAGATAATAAAATAATTTCTTGTATAAAATAGAGATGTTGCGAAGTAAAATCGATAGCATAATGGGTATGAAACATGGTTTTAGATAACATAAAAAATATATCTGACAGGGGTATCCCATTAAAAAACTAATTTTAATATATTATATGGATATAATAAATTTTATATAAGAACATGGTCTAGTGATTTGAAATATATTCAACATAATAAGAGAACTTGAATGGAAAACAGAAGTTGATATTTCCCTCACCTAGAAGTGTAACTCCAAAAAATCGAACACTGGGACCTTGGGGGCTGGAGGACACCATGAGAGGACTCCTTAAGAGGTAAAACTACCATATATTCGTGTAGGATGATTTTCTAATAAAATATATTCTTGAAATTGGTGGGTACTTATAGAAAATTGGTGGGAGTTCTTTTATTTATATGGACACCTCAGTAGTGGTATTTGTAGAACCATGTGCTTTCCCAATTAAATTTTCCCATGCTATTGGACACATTGGATAGCCATTTTGTTAATTTAATAAATAATAGTTGACAAAAATTTTATCATACTCATTACATAATTAACTATGTCATTAAATTAAAAGAAAAAAACGACATGTATTTTCACAATTCACAAAAAACTAATGTATTTTATTATATTCTCATAACTTAATTATAACCCAATGTGGATGTTCTGATTTCAAAACTGAATTTTTATATATCATAATAATCCTCTAAATATGAAAAAAGTTACTCACAAATAGAAAATAATTATTTATTAAAAATAATATCAAAGATCAAATGTATATTAAAATGAATAGTAAAAGTTCAATACTTGAAAAAAAAATATTCTATCATTTTTTATTAAAAGGAGTGTTTATATAACATGTTTTAATTTTAATAAACATTATTAATAATGCCTTAGTGTAATATAATAATTTATATCTTTCTAAAAAGTACAATTTCTCTGAAAAAATCTTCTTATCAAATACCATCTCAATTTTAATAAAAAACTATACTTAAAACAGAAATGAAGAAATAAAAATTTTATTAAAACAAAGAGAGTATATTTTAAATAACTAGTGACTCAAAACATAACCCATTATATCCCCTATATATGACCTATGAGTCATGATGCTATAGATAATGCTGTATCTTCTACATTGAAAAACAAATGCATGAAAACTCTTCTTAATCTGGGAGTATTCGGACTCTATGTCGAGGAGTATGTGATAGAGATAATATAAATTATTTTCTCTTCTATTATTGTTCATATAGGTGACAAGGGCACTAAGGGATCATTCTAGGGAAATCAAATTGAGGACCTGATCCCTCTTGTAGATGGGTGTAATTAGAACTATAAGTTTCAGTAGATATTTTTTTGACTTCCTTGGAGGTAGTCTAACACTCCTCATGTAACAACACAATCTCTTTGAATGATAAATGTTTCATGAAATTGTGTGTTTATTATTTTTTACACAATGAAACTATATCCATTTAATAACAACATTATTAAAATTGAAATGTGACAATAGCGTTTCGACCATTATATGACTGTTGGTCAATATGACAGTTTGAAACAATAATTTTATTTAAATTCTAACATTATTAATAGAAATGTTAATGGTTAACTAATGAAAAAAGAATATTTTGTGACCTCATCCCATATGTTCATTCCATAGAAATCCCATTTTTCAGAACATGGGATGTAGGTAGTGCCTTGGGGCATCGCTCCAGACTAATCCCAAGTTGAGCTTCATCATGTTATGCTTGAACGAAATCGCATTTGTGAAATTTTCAAGTTAGATGAAATTACAAATCGGGTGATTTTATCTGAGCTTCCCCAAGAGTCCATCACCATCACACACCTTACCCAATAGATATTCTCCAATGTCGATCCACTAATGTATATCCTGAATCGCTCGATGTTGATAGAATGATTCGTACGATGGGAATTGAACCTTCAATAGTTCGACATCAGTGATTTCCTATAAAAAGATATCTATATTTAGTTGATGGATAACATCATATCCACTCATCCAGGTCACAAATAATTACATTGAAATGATAAGTTCCAAAAATAGACAATCCCATTAGTTGATCAGACGATACCCTATTGGGTGATGCACTTCATAGATGATTCCTATAGCCCAACATGTACAATGATTGAAAATCCCATGCTCAAAAGAGTAGTCATGGGGATTGACTTCCTCACTTTGATATAGGTTTTTCTAACATTTTATTTTATGATATCATAATTTTTCACAAAACAATGAGGTAGAGTATTAGGAACTCCTTATTAGTATCATGATATCCCTCTATGTTGATGTTCTATGCTGGCATATAAATGGGGATTCAGGGATAGAAATACAAAATACTAATGTTGACTAAATCATTAGGAAAAGAAATATTTTACCCCAAAAATTGCACACTGACTAGATAATTGCCCAATTAACTTCTTGGCTTGATTTTACTCATGAACACTAGTCAAATAATGATCTCTCTAATGTCCTGGGATGTCTAACATCATATATTGGGATTCAAGAAATTCTGATATATTCATTCATGTGGTGCATCAGAGATTCATCTCTTTCATCATTCCTAATTATGATTATGGGAAGTAGGTAAACTAGATGACCATTGGTGCTTCCACTTGAGGACCCCCAGGTTCTCCGGAAGCATACGAAAACCTTGATTGGAAAAAAAATCATTGGTTATTGAAGTGCACTGTGTTGCATTTGTTGTCAATGAGGCATGATGTTGTCAAGGAATGAATGGATGAATGTCAAGGAGTTTCAATATGTTAATGAAAAAGGATGTGATCGTGATGGTGATGAATGGAGAATGGCCATGGAACTAAGATGCATGTCACTTAGGAGATTCACTTAGTGACATTGTAGGAAATGGTTGAAACATTCTCATACAATATCAGACGATTGTAGAACTGATCTTAATGTTTCAATACTTGTATCAAGATGATACTAAGTTAAACCACTTGAATAATGGATGATGATGGAGCATCATCATTACATCAGACGATTGATGAGATGATCTTAAAGTTCCAAGAACTTGTATCAACTGGATACAATGTCACAACAATATCAGAAGACCATGCATTGTCTTAACAATGCATGAGGAGATGAGGAGAACCATCCACAAATCCTAAGTGGATGAAGTGGTGCTAATGAAGTCCATGCACTATCACTTAGTGCATGTGAATTTGAAGATGTTCCAATTTGATCTCTGATTGGATCAATGAAGAACATTGAAGAATTATGTGATTCAGGAGCTTCGGTTGATGAAGAACCTTCTACAAATGTCTCATAAGTCTAGAATACATGATTGAAAGGAGTTGAGGATGTTTGTGTGGAAGAAGAATGAAGAAGATATGGAATGAATGGCTTAGAAGAAGAAGAAGTGGAATTTGGCATTTACACTTGGTTACTTTGTTTGTATACAAAGTAATTAGTGTTTTCTCAAGCAAAAACGAAGCCACCAATGGCTAGCCTTAAGGTTCAACCCCAAGAAACTTGTGGAACTCGAGGTCTCCACGCCTAAGGGGGATCCCATGGGGCCAGCCCGAGAGAGGCCGGGGCCATGTATAAGCACGGAGGCCATACGGGGGATGAAGCCCGCACAACGTGAGCGCGAGGAGTGCGCCCGCGTGTGCATAGAGGGCGCCAGTGGCGCGCCCGAGTAGCAGGGGTGGGCGCAAGAGCGCGCCCGCAGAGAGAACACGATGCAGGGCGGCACCGTGGAGGTTGGAAGTTCAATTGAGCCGGCTGGGGGAGCGCATCTTTGATAAACTATGGAAAAACCGGACTTCGTTTCGATGTGGGACGCGGGATTTTTCCGCAGAGCTGATCCTGGCCGCACGATTAATCACGCGCCAGATCTCGGCCGCACATCTAATCCGCCGCGGCCCGTTCAGATCCAGGCCGTTGAAGATTATTTGATCGCCTGATCCGATGGCTCCCCGTCCGTCATCAACCTCGAGCTCGCCCAAAGGCCACCCACGACGTCGCCTGAACCAGAGGCCATCCGACCACCTGATTTTTAGTTTCCGGCCACCTCGGACGAAGCTAAAGGCTCCATCCGGCTCGTCTGTCCCAAACGAACACATCCATGCAAGAAAGAAGCACGCATGCATAGTAGTGAGGAATTTCGGCTGAGGCCGAGGCATGCGAAGCTGCCGGAGGCCTTGTGTGGTTTATGCTTTGCATGGATTATCCTTAACCGAAGGCCATGCATGAATTCTATGTCGCATGAACGTAGAGGAAAATAAAGGAAGAAGTCCACGTGAAACAGAAAATAAAAAACGTGATTTGCAGATCGTGTTTAAAGATTTACAAAGAACCAAAAATCTCGGTGGTTCAAGATTTATCTCACGCGGAAGATTTGGCATCCCTCTGCCTATATAAAGAGAGGTCGAGCCCTCGAGGAGGTTTGCTGAAAAACTTAAGAGGTCCCGCGAAGCCTTTGTGCAACGTGTAGTCATCCCTGCGCGCATCACTTGCGCGGCAGAAGCCCGAAGCTCCCATTAGCTCCGTAAGGATCCTTTCGCACACCCCTTGCATGAAAGAAGAAAGGGAGAAGTCCCCTGCGCACACCCCTTGCACGACAGGAAGGAGCCGAGCCGCATACTTGCGCGCTCGAGTCTCTTGCCACCCTCTCTGCCCGCACACTTGCGTGGCAGGAGGAAGGAGCCCGCGGTGTTGCACCTTGCACACTTGCGTGGCGGTTGAGAAGAGGAGGAGGCCCTTGCACCTCACACCTTGCATTCTTACTACACCAAGACCCTATGCGGCAGTGGGTTGCATACCTTGTGTGTGTGTGCTAAAGTGGTGAAGAAGACCTGAGGCTTGGTTGTGTGTTGAAGTGAAAGAACACACTTAAACCGTGTGTGTGAAAGGAGGAGAGGAAGACCACACTTAAGTTGTATATGTGCTTAACAAACAAAGAAGAGGCCAAGATAATGTATGTGAAAAAGTGAAACAAGTGTGTGCAATGAGACAGGAAGGCCGAACCTAGTGTGTGCACTAAATGTGTAAACACTTTGAAGAAGAAGAAGATATCCACACAAAGAAGAACACACATTTATGTGTGTAAGAAAATTGAATTAAGTGTGTGAAGTTCAATGAAGGTGTGTGATTAAAGAGACTACACCCTTTGTGGGTTTATTGCACCGAGAAGAAGAAGGGGAGTGCATGATTACATGCATGCACATGCACACGTGAACAAAGCTAAATCAGGCTGTGTGCAATTGAGAAGTCCAAGACCAGAAGATCTTGAAGAATCTGAGTTTCCATGCATTCAGTACTTGAAGTTGAATTGATGTGAGACTGGACCAAACTGAAGTTAAAGATATCAGTTGTCTGAGTATTCCGTAGTTGAAGAGAGAATCCAGGTCATCCTTAGAAGAAGGTGATAAAGCCCGTGCAAGACGAGAATACCTGATCAACTCAAGTGATCAGAAGTGAAGAGAAAGGCCAGTAGCCTTTATCCCAGGCTGTTGAGGATACTTGAAGAACTTAAAGTGAAGAAGAGCTACTCGTGTGACTCAAGCAGCCAGGAGAAGCCCCCTGTGAGACTCAGGGTGGAAGAAGTCTTCAGTGGGATTCTGGAGCAGGCCAGTGGGACTCTGGTAACACTGTGGGACGCAGTATAAAGACCATCCTGTGGGACTCAGGAGAGATACAGTGGGACTCTGTATCGACCATTGTAATACTAACAGATTATAATGGGAGAAACCATGTTGGGGCGTATAACCAACTTGGCAAGGACGTAGGCCTTTGGTGTCGAACCTTATAAATCCTTGTGTCCTGTGCCTTTACATTTACTGCATCACTCGAGGAAAGGCTGAGAGATACAAGAAGAGTGGATCGAGGCCTTAACAAGCCATAGAGGTTTAATTGATAAAGAATCAATTAGTAAAAAGTTTTAAAGGATCACTGATTCACCCCCTCCCCCTCTCAGTGATCACCCTGATCTGGGCACTTCAATTGGTATCAGAGGGTGGTTACCTCTAAAAGGTCCAATAGAGTCTATATGGAGTGCAGATTTGAGGAATTGAAAGAACAGCCTCAAATGGAGATATCTTCCAAGACTCTGAAAAACAGAATGAAGAAACAGGCAAAGAATATGAGGAAGAAGGTTGTTGCAATCAGAGAAAGTCCTTTTATGGAAAGAAATGTGAAAGTCACATCAGATGACAATTCCTTTTATCATTCTTCTGATGAAGCCTGCTCTAGCTGTGATGAAGATGGATGAAACAATTATCTTCTAAATGCAATCAAATATCTTCAAAAGACAGTCCCCATGGAAGTGGCAATGTGTATAGGTACAGGCATCCTTGATCTTCAAGAAGAAAAATTACAGCTAGAAGATGAATCCAATTCTCTGGAAGTCCAATTGGAAAAAAGGTTTTGCATAACCAACACACTCGGAATGTTGGTGAATGCCAAGGATGAAACGGTTTACCTTTGCAATGAAAGATATGAATACACTACTGAAGAATTGCAAAGAAGCCTTTCTGAGAAAGAATTCTTTATGACAATGGTTAAATAAGTTTTTCATGCACTGCAAAAGAGGCACAAAGTTTCAATGATTGTCAGAGATGCTCAATTTGAAGACAAAGTCAAAATGGTGAAGGAACTTGACAACTCATTGAATGAAATAAAGAAGGTGCATGATGATCATATGGAACAGCCGAAACAGAATTGGTAAGGTAGGCGAAGATTGGTTGAGGATGAGAATAACTCCCTCAACATGAAATGCTTTGAACTGGAGGTGATATTGAAAAATCTGCAATCACCAAAAGCTGATGCCTCCCAGTCAGCTGAAAGAAGAAATGTTGCTACTCAAGTGAACTTTGAGAAGGATGATTCTAAAATAAATACATCCTCTAATGAAAGGGAAACATCTTCTAAAAAGAAGGTACCATCCATACCATCTTGTACTCATGCTTCTAATTGTATTTCAAGAAATAGTGCAGGATGGAAGAGCCACTCCAAACATGTATGGATGAAGACAATGAAGAAAGAGAGCTCTCCTGAAACAACACAGCAAGTTAAGAAAAATACCCAACAATCAGAAGGACTGAAGAGGTCAAGATTTGTGGGTCAGTGTTGGTGTTGTAATAAGTATGGGCACTGTGCAAAAGATTTCTGGTACAATCCACTGAATATAAAAGCACAAAGGAAGCCCGTGCCATGGGGGAGCAAGCCAGAGGAAAAGAAGAAACATCCACAGGTCTAGAGACATCTGTTTACTGCTAACAGATTTGGATTTCTTGATAACATCTGGGATGTGTGCAAAAGTGGTCAAATAGATACATGTCAATCTTCAACTGTATCCAGAGCTCAAAAGAAGAAAAGATCACAGAACCTGGCTCAGAAATAATCCTTGGGATGCAAACAAAATAAAGGTGACAATGCTCCCATGAAGATGTTGAAAAAGGAAGAGAAGTCCTTGGATTCTAAGTCCAAGAAGGGTGATGCATCCAGAAGGACCACCAAGAAAACATGCTTCTACGGTGGAAAGAATGGTCATACCATGGATCTTTGTGAACAAGCCATGGAACTGAATAGAAGCAGACTGGACTCAAAAAGACAATCAATCTAGAAGAATCAGAAGGGATTTATTGAAAACAAGTTGCCTAATAAAGGTAGCTTGAAACCATCAAAATAACCATGTGGAACTTCCAGAACTGAGGCCACACTTCCAAGTGACTTACTTGTCATATGGCCAAATCAGTTGCAACTTGCCAGAGAACTACAAAGAGCTGAAGATAAAGTTCTGGCAATTGCTAAGGCAAAAGGGAAGAAGAAGATTTCACATGAAGATCAAGTTCTGTGTGTGAGGTGCAATCAAGCTGGACATACTAGTGATAAATGCATGATATTCATTCCAGCTCAGAAGGGATTATTCAAAAGAATGATGATTGCACCAGGAGACTCTAGTGTTCAGAAGGCACCTAGAAATAGAGGAGTCACACACAAAGAAGTTAAAGAGGTGTTGAGATCCACACCAGCACAAACATCATTGAAGATCAAATGTGCAAGTTTGAAGAATGGTGAAAATGGGACATCTCGGTTGAGAGAATCTTCTAAACTTGTTGTTCACATTGATGAACCAAGGAGGTTCCATCTTATTCCCCAATCACTTGTATATACATGTGCTAACATTGCAGGGAATTGAAGATGATGATCATTCTCAGCTGGAGGATGGTTTTGGAAAGAATGGAGTGCACCCCTTGAGGGGGAGCCAATATGTAGAAGATGGGATTCTGAGATTTAATACCATCTTGAGAAAAGTGAAGGTATTACAATCATACTTTCATCCCTTGTTTCTTAATTGTATTCATCATGACAATTAAGGGGGAGTATTTATTGAAGACAAATGGTTGAAAGGGGGAGATTTATTTTTGCACTGAACTTTCTAATGAGTTTTTTGGAGTATGTGCAGGATTTAGCAATTCATTGATATATCTGAAAAATTTCAAACCCCTGAAGCATGATCTCACATGTACAGTGAATGTTGGACATCATTGATAATCTTGGTTACATCACTCTTGTTTTCTACACCGGGTTAGCCCACGTAGACTTAGAGTTGATCTACTAAAGGTTCTTTGCTAAAGAGAACATGTGACATCATCCCTCTCTTAGTGATTTTGAAGAAAATTCTTTTCAAAGGGAGGAAGAGATTTTTGAAAGTGAACCACACCACATCTTTGCATTTGATTTCCAATAAGGGGAAGAAAATATTGGCACACATATTGACCCATTCATATGTGCCCTAGTGTATTGCCAACAAATACAAAGGGGGAGATTGAAGGGCACTGTGTTGCATTTGTTGTCAATGAGGCATGATGTTGTCAAGGAATGAATGGATGGATGTCAAGGAGTTTCAATATGTGAATGACAAAGGATGTGATGGTGATGGTGATGAATGGAGAATGGCCATGGAACTACGATGCATGTCACTTAGGAGATTCACTTAGTGACATTGGAGGAAATGGTTGAAACATTATCATACAATATCAGACGATTGTAGAACTGATATTAATGTTTCAATACTTGTATCAGGATGATACTAAGTTACACCACTTGAAGAATGGATGATGATGGAGCATCATCATTAAATCAGACGATTGATGAGATGATCCTAAAGATCCAAGAACTTGTATCAACTGGATACAATGTCACAACAATATCAGAAGACCATGCATTGTCTTAACAATGCATGAGGAGATGAGGAGAACCATCCACAACTCCTAAGTGGATGAAGTGGTGCTAATGAATTCCATGCACTATCACTTAGTGCATGTGAATTTTAAGATGTTACAATTTGATCCTTGATTGGATCAATGAAGAACATTGAAGAATTATGTGATTCAGGATCTTCGGTTGATGAAGAACCTTCTAAAAATGTCTCATAAGTCTAGAATACATGATTGAAAGGTGTTGAGGAAGTTTGTGGAAGAAAAATGATGAAGAAAAGGGAAGAATAGATTAGAAGAAGAAGAAGTGGCATTTGGAATTTACACTTGGTTACTTTGTTTGTATACAAAGTACTTAGTGTTTTATCAATCAAAAACGAAGCCACCAAGGGCCAGCCTTAAGGTTCAACCCCAAGGAACTTGTGGGACTTGATGTCGCCACGCCCAAGGGGGATCCCATGGGGCCAGCCCGAGAGAGGTCGGGGCCGTGTATAAGCCCAGAGGCCACGCGGTGGATGAAGCCCGTGCAGCGTGAGGGCGAGGAGCGCGCCCGCGTGTGCATAGTGGGCGCCAGTGGCGCGCCTGAGTAGCAGGGGTGGGCGCAAGAGCGTGCCCGCAGAGAGAACATGGTGCGGGGCGACACCGTGGAGGTTGGAAGTTCAATTGAGCCGGCTGGGGGAGCGCATCTTTGATAAACTACGGAAAAACCGGCCTTCGTTTCGATGTTGGACGCGGGATTTTGCTTCAGAGCGGATCCTGGCCGCACGATTGATCGCGCGCCAGATCTCGGCCACACATCTAATCCGCCGCGGCCCGTTCAGATCCAGGCCGTTGAAGATTATTTGATCGTCTGATCCGACAGCTCCCCGTCCGTCTTCAACCTCGAGCTCGCCCAAAGGCCACCCGCAACGTCGACTGAACCAGAGGCCATCCGACCACCTGATTTTGAGTTTCTGGCCACCTCCGACAAAGCTAAAGGCTCCATCCGGCTCGTCTGTCTCTAAAAAACACATCCATGCAAGATAGAAGCACGCATGCATAGTAGTGAGGAATTTTGGCTGAGGCCGAGGAATGTGATCCTGCCGGAGGCCTTGTGTGGTTTATGCTTTGCATGGATTATCCTTAACCGAAGGCCATGCATGCGTTCTATGTCGCATGCACG
The DNA here is from genome assembly GCA_963277665.1 of Viscum album. Classification (NCBI taxonomy): domain Eukaryota; kingdom Viridiplantae; phylum Streptophyta; class Magnoliopsida; order Santalales; family Viscaceae; genus Viscum; species Viscum album. Next base: position 1,470,585,587 of record OY728151.1, read on the forward strand.
TAGAGGAAAATAAAGGAAGATGTCCGCGTGAAACAGAAAAGAAAAAACGTGATTTGCGGATCGTGTTTAAAGATTTTCAAAGAACCAAAAATCTCGGTGGTTCAAGATTTATCTCACGAGAAAGATTTGGTATCCCTCTGCCTATATAAAGAGAGGTCGAGCCCTTGAGGAGGTTTGCTGAAAAACATAAGAGATCCCGCGAAGCCTTTGTGCAACGTGAAGTCATCCCAACGCGCATCACTCACGCGACAGAAGCCCGGAGCTCCCATTAGCTCCATAAGGATCCTTTCGCGCACCCCTTGCGCGAAAGAAGAAAGGGAGTAGTCCCCTGCGCGCACCCCTTGCGCGACAGGAAGGAGTCGAGCCGCATAATTGCGCGCTCGAGTCTCTTGCCACCCTCTCTGCCCGCACACTTGCGTGGCAGGAGGAAGGTGCCCGCGATGTTGCACCTTGCACACTTGCGCGACGGTTGAGAAGAGGAGGAGGCCCTTGCACCTCACACCTTGCGTTCTTGCTACACCAAGACCCTACGCGGAAGTGGGTTTCATACCTTGTGTGTGTGTGCTAATGTGGGGAAGAAGACCTGAGGCTTGGTTGTGTGTGGAAGTGAAAGAACACACTTAAACCGTGTGTGTGCATGGAGGAGAGGAAGACCACACTTAAGTTGTGTGTGTGCTTAACAAACAAAGAAGAGGCCAAGATCATGTATGTGAAAAAGTGAAACAAGTGTTTGCAAAGAGACAAGAAGGCCGAACCTAGTGTGTGCACTAAAAGTGTAAACACTTTGAAGAAGAAGAAGATATCCACACAAAGAAGAACACACATTTATATGTGTATGAAAATTTAATTAAGTGTGTGAAGTTCAAAGAAGGTGTGTGCTTAAAGAGACTACACCCTTTGTGGGTTTATTGCACCGAGAAGAAGAAGGGGAGTGCATGCTTACATGCATGCACGTGCACACGTGAACAAAGCTAAATCAGGTTGTGTCTAATTGTGAAGTCCAAGACCAGAAGATCTTGAAGAATCAGAGTTTCCATTCATTCAGTGCATGAAGTTGATTTGATGTGAGACTGGACCATACTGAAGTTAAAGATACCAGTTGTCTGAGTATTCAATAGTTGAAGAGAGAAGCCAGGTCATCCTTAGAAGAAGGTGATAAAGCCTGAGCAAGATGATAAGACCTGATCAACTCAAGTGATCAGAAGTGAAGAGCAAGGCCAGCAGCCTTTATCCCAGGCTGTTGAGGATACTTGAAGAACTTAAAGTAAAGAAGAGCTACTCGTGTGACTCGAGGAGCCAGGAGAAGCCCCCTGTGAGACTCAGGGTGGAAGAAGTCTTCAGTAGGATTCTGGAGCAGGCCAGTGGGACTCTGGTAACACTATGGGATGCAGTATAAAGACCCTCCTGTGGGACTCAGGAGAGATACAATGAGACTCTATATCGACCATTGTAATACTAACAGATTATAATGGGAGAAACCATGTTGGGGCCTATAACCAACATGGCAAGGACGTAGTCCTTTGGTGCCGATCCTTGTAAATCCTTGTGTCCTGTGTCTTTACATTTACTGCATCACTCGAGGAAAGGCTGAGAGATACAAGAAGAGTGGATCGAGGCCTTAACAAGCCATTGGGGTTTAATAGATAAAGAATCAATTAATAAAAAGTTTTAAAGGATCACTGATTCACCCCCTCCCTCTCTCAGTGATCACACTGATCTGGGCACTTCAATTATCTCCATTGTGTCTTTCGCTGGCTAAATCGAACTGAGCATGATTGAATACATCGGTGTGCAGTGCAGTTTAACCTCTATAATGTCCCTAACCATGAATAAACTCTTTTATGACAATGCTTTGAGGGAATTATCCTTTTTTGCATCCATTTAGAGGTGATTACCCTGGTTATGTAGTAAGTTCTTGTCAGGTCTGATGACATCCATCAGGTAAGGATGAATCTATCCCATCATATTTGAAGGTTGGGCTACATCTGGACAACCATGGTCCATGATGGCGTCATGTATTCCAAGAGATTTCCTGCATCTCAGATTGATTCAACTCGATATATTTACTACTAGAGCCCATACACACTGCAAAGTATTCTTGGCCCTTTATAGTATGGAGACCAAATTTTGTGGGACCCTATCGTCCAATGATGTATCACTAGTGTCGATACATTTTGACTATGATATAATTATTTTCCAAATGTGTTTAAGTGATTCCCTTCATGGAAATCATGTCATGATCCATGAAGGAATTCATGAGATCCCACATCATCCATAGACGAGTGGTTCCTCACACCATTCTCATCGACAATGATACCAGCTTCTAGGCTGTTAAATTGAAGAGGTTATTCACTATGTACAATATCATGTCCATCCATACTTCCAACTATAATTTGGTAGAAAATGGATAGATCTAGGAATTCAATAACACCCTACCTAACATTCTATAGAAGATGGTTATCCAAAACAATAGAAGTTGGCCGAAAAATCTCCCCAATGCCCAATGGTCCTCTTAGATGATGATTTGGTATTCTACCCAGGTGACTCTATAATCCCTAGTGTATGTAATATAAGCATTCATTTCCATTGAGGATCATTTTCCATAACTTCAAACAGTTGTCCATAACAAGCAGGAACTATAAAAAGAAGAAGAAGTCCACCTTTCTAAACTAGAATCCCTTGACGAGAATAGGCTCCATGACTTGCACAATCTAGAAAGGTATAATAGAAAATATTGAGAGCATTCAATAAAAAGGTTCACCTATGCTCCATCCTCCAGGGTGGCATGGTACTGTCTCATAGAATGATGATGATACCCATCAATAAGACAGCAAAGATAGAGCCCCAGTGGGAAGGAAATTACATAATTCCGAAGGTATATTACAATTACTACTAAAATAAATCATTTTAACACACTAGTAGGAGGGAATTATCTGCAATTATAATTTATACTATTTTAAAGTATTATCATTAATGTCACTTGTAAAAAAGTACTAATAAATTCCCCCTTTAACAATGCTAAAAATAATTGATAAAAGGGATATTTTTTTCCAAAACACCCAATATCTACACTCCCCATCCACCCCTCCCCTTATCTGTGCTCCCCCCATTATTATTGCTTTAGATAATCGCAACCTCTTACACTACCCCCGCCTCATGTTATTGTCAACCTTGATACCTCTAGCTTATACAACAACGCCTTTTCCACTCCCATATATTGTTTTGTTTTATATTTCATGATATATCTTTATATTTTAATATATATTGTTACATTTTTGTATCCATATATATATATATATATACATTCATGTATATTTTTATGTATATTTTGTATATATATTTTTAAATTCATATATGAAATATGTTTCTGCGTTTTTATGTGTGTAATAATAAATACATACAAACATTCATATATCATTTTTATATGTGTGAATCTATAAATATAATAATACATCTTTATATATATATATATATTATAATTTATAATTTATATACATATATTATAATATTTAAATAAAAATATATCAATTTTATAAAATAGACACATGCACATAAATATACATATATATATATATATTATATTAACTTTATAGGTATACAAATAATCAAAAAAAATTAATTTAAATGAAAGGGAGATTATTTTTTACATATATTAGTTTAATTTATTTCAAAATATAATTTATATGTAAATATGTTTAATTAGTTATGTATGAAACTAAATTTTTATGTGTGAATATATAAAAAATATGTATATATTTTTATATATTTAATAATAAATAATATTTAAATATAAAATATGATTAAATTTCTTCTCCATATATAAATATGAATGTAATCCCTGAGAATAAATTTCATACCCCCAAAAAAGGGAAAACATTCCCCCTTAAACGTGGATGAAAATCTATCGAATGATAAAAAAATTCGGTAACCTAATTTAAAACTCAGATTGGGGGAATTATAATCCATTTCTAAACTAGAAAAATAGATACATTGGTTCCCCATAGTCAACAAAGAATATATCACATCATATGTGTCAATTTTATATGTTGTTGAGGCCAAACAGACACCCGAATCGAAAGTTACAGTTGATTGATGTTCGACATATGTTCTCAACTTATTTTAGATCTTTTGTTAATTTATTGATTTTTATCTTAAATTTTTATTAAATACTAACTATATAAATATAACAATTAAATTATTATATAAAATATTTTTCCATTGTTTTATATTCCATTTTCACTATATTTCTTATATATTTTGAGTAAATTCCTTTTAACCATTATCTAAAGAATATTAATAAAATACATATTATATTTATATCAATATAAATTTATTTTTATATTTATAAAATAATTTTAATGAAATATTGTTTCGAAATATAACCTTTATCACTGCTTTTTTACATTCACTGATAAAGGGGGGGGGGACTTTATCATTGTTTTTTTATAAACAATGATAATGGGGACTATTTAACAGTCATTTTTTAATGATATTAAATTCCCCCTTTGACAAATCTGACAAACACTATTAAATACCACTTTAAATATTTCATGTTATATGGTTGAAAAAGGGGGTTTTTACCATCATTTTAGTTATCATAGTTAAACAACTAGCACATGAAAAAACCCCATTTTGCAGTAGTGAATGGAGTCTACTAGTTATGTTATATGAGAGGATAGAATATAATCCCTCCCAAAACATCCAAGTCACTCATGCACCACATTACCTGAAGGGAGAATTATGTCCAAACTCTTTGACCAAAAATAGATACTTGAAGTCCCAACATCATGACTTACGATTGGGTTTGGTTCTCCTTAAGAATGTGTCATGCGACATGGGACTCCTTGTACCTCATTCACATCAGATTATTATTAATCTACCACGCATATCTATTTTGGTTCATATGAACCTTTCGAAGGTCTTGGCTCTATTACCCTATACTAGAATCCCACTTCCCATGCAAAAAATGTTAAACTATGCAATTTCTCCTAATTAAATTACATTAATGTAAGAGTTGAAGTACCATAATTATTACTCAAAAAATTATGTAGCTCAAATAAAGAATTTTTAATGTGGAAATAGGCTTCTTGGGCCCTCATTCATGTCGGTTTTCTCACTCTATCACTCAACACATGTCTTTTTTTAAATACCCCTACCCAAGATCAAAACTCTATAGTGTTAAACTATGTTCCCAATGTCCAGTAAATATGACTCTAAACTATATGTGAGTCCTTATCAGGAATGCATTGTGTGGTGTTGATTTTCCTTAGACCTCATTCATGAAGGGGTTTTCATGACACAATACAACACATAACATATTTAGGAGCCTCACCTTGTGGTCCAAACACTATAAACGTAAACAAATATACTAATTGGTCCAAGATATAAGACCTAAAACTAATAGCCATGCTATGGTACATGTGACCTGATCATAAACAATCTATAGAACCTCTAAATATTATGATCTTAAAATATTTCCAATACCAATAGTCTGAGTTGTATTACATTTAATTATGAAGCCTGACATCCCAAACAGACAATGTTAAACTGCGATACTTCCCAATACATAATTGACATTCCTATATATAAGGGATTATTTTTATCCAGTTTTACATCATGATTATTGGATTGAAAGTACATGATAGACAAATAACCTTACTTCATGTCCCAGACATGGGATGCCTCATGATAAACGTGGGATAACTAATACTCCCTCGTCAAGAGGATCATTGAATATACATTAGTCGCTTCCCATACTGTATTTTATAAAAACATGTGGCTTAATTCCTATCCTACTGGGATACATAGAAACACCCAAACTTTTCATCTATGGGACTAGCTAAAATTTCAACAAATGTTTGGCTGACTACCCCAATTTAAATTCTGTGATCCCTTTGTTCTCCATTCACATTTGGTATTTACTCCGTACTCACCACATAGGTGTTCTTAAGGATAAAATATTTACAAACAACATGATGTTTAACAGTTTTCTCATGTTTTATTAGTCTAATAATTATGACCTTAAACTATGTTTTTTATGGAACCTAATACTTGTACAGTGCAAGGAATCCTTTATCTCATTCACATGAAATTTTACCTCTCGAACACCATAGAAGAATCCTTAAATCGAACACCTCCAATAGTCAATTCATCAAGAATTTAAACTGATTTCCCATGGTCTGAACTGTATGACCTAAAGCTGTGTACAATCATCTTTAGGATTAATTCATGTGGTTTGGGGCCTTCGTGGATCATTCAAGGATGGTTTTAATAATCTCACTACGAAAACCTCCTTGTATACCCTTCTTCAAATAGTCCAGACCGTTTGACCTTAAACTATGTGTATTCACCTCCAAAACAATGTATTGTTTGATTCCTATCATCATGGGGTACATTGTGATGACTAGATATTCTATCTATGGGCTAAGCGTTAGATTCAACATAAAACCATCCATTATTTGTGGCGCAATCATCTCAAAATTTCCAAAAATCCAACTTCTAAGTATAATCTCCATTCCAATACCTTAACCCATCTGGGAGTTGGGATGAACATACAAATCGATACCTGGAAATATGATCCTTATTAAACGAGGATAAACTACAGGATTACCATGTATAAATTAACGATGCCACATGTCGATGTATCAGAGGGTCTAAAAACCTTTCCTGAAGGGAATACCCATATCATCATCGTACCTCATCACAGACGTGTATCAATATAGCATGAGGTTTATCGAAGATTGGTGTGTAAAAGGGTCCCTTAGACCCCCCTCCATTCATATACATTTATCAGAATTTTTTCAACACATGCCTCTTTCTAGGCACACATGTGCCTCTTGTGGTCCAATCAACATTACCTGAATATTTTTTAAACCTGCCCCTTACATTACACATGTAACACTAACCTTACCCACCATCATTCACTATGGAATAATGCAATGTTGTGCCACATTAAAATCATTATTTAACACCTTGGTATGATCAATATGACCTTAAACTATAATCGGAGACTAATTCCAATGTCATGACTGTAACTTTGATTTGATTTGTCTCAAAGGGTGTTTTATATAGCATCATGTGGCCTCCTATGTACCATAAATCATGATAGGTAAAAATTCATTGATTTCACATGTATCCCATAAAGACACCACTGATTTTTAGTTCATGAAACATGACATTATACTATATTCTATTGCCCATGCCATTTGACCTTGAACTCTATGAAACATTCCAATCACATGATATTAAACTATGATATGCATCCTAACTAGATGACGTTAAATAGTTTCATGCATCACCCTCACCATATGACATTAAATGATGTACCTATCATTAATTACCATACAACATTTAGCATCTTTTATTTCATCATCACTACACGATGAAAAACTACAAGGCATCCAAGGACCACTGCTGGTAGGTCCTCTGTTATGGTATTAGTCATCTACTATATAATTCAAAAATATTAGTTGTTCATCATCATATGAGATGAAACTCCCTTGGAAGATGAGTTATTCTTTATTTCATACTGATACACCAAAAATAATTTAAATTAATCCAAAGTGGTTTAATTATGAGAGTGTGGGAATATGATCAAACATTTCACCACATCATTTTGATGCTTTTTTGCCACTTATTTGGATTCCAACCCTCTTCCAGGTCTGGAGAAATCCCCAAAAGGAATGGTGTCTATACAAGTCCTACTTACCAACCTTTTCCAATGACCAGAATGACATTATACAACATCTATTATAGGTTCAATGGTTAAAAAATTATCCTTAGTTGACCATCAGTTATTTTCCCCATTATCATCAATGTGATATGGATACTATGTTTTGAACATGGTCAATATTTATCCTATTTCATGATGCTACACCTATTGTGTTCTATATATTAGGCATACATATTTAAACACCCCACTCCCAATTTTTAGGTATAATTAAACACCCATAGAGTTACCTTGTCGGTTCCCTAGAGAAAATCGTAAAAGAAAGTTGAGTTTTCAAAGGGCCTCGTTCTACAGCCCCAAACTCTCTCATCCTGAACACTATAATTGTTCAATCAACAATAGATGACCCTGAGTGTTCGCTGATTATATAACATTCTCATATGAATGAGAAATCACATGGTTGTACCTTTTTCTCACAATGATCATGTTTAATATATTATTAGGGATCAATTGTTCATTGCTTCAAAATATATGATTTCAATGTGATAATAAACAATATAAATGTTTCTGAGCATGCAAGAATCAATGAAACGAATGTTTTTTAAAGGTCCATCCACATATTGAAGCCTCTTTTTTCTCTATATACATTTAGATATTGACTCTATAAATTGTGTTTTGGAAATCATACTCTATTTTCATGGTGGCCTCCAGGGTCTGTTACTAAATCACTAGATCATACATCTCCTCATTCTCATTGGAGTTGATGTCTATAATTCAAATCCACTATTGGTTGTGCTCATCACAATAGTCAACAAATTATTCCTTAGTATTGGCCTCCTTGGCCTCATCATCTACTAGATAATATGCATTATATTAATAACTTCTTCATGAGAAGAAGTGCCTAACACATTGTCCTATTCCGGCCCTTTTAGATGGGAAATCTCTTCCTCAGATGTCTGATGCTCATGAGATCCCTCATATTTATGATTCTTCTAGGATTTTTCAAGAGCCATACATTCATCATGTCCAAACGCAATGTAGAAGTGTCAGGCCAGCTTTTAGGGGATGATGGATTCTAACTCACCAGTCCCCAAGCTGACCAAAATTTAATGGAGAGATCCGAACTTGTTTGGAAGATCACTTATCTGGGCTTCAGAGATGAAGTTATGAACATTCCTCTACACCTTGTATAGGATAAGCCAGTTATCCTTGGAAATTTGAAGGCCAGAATCCATAAAATATTCTTATAGAATAGTATCATAATGAGGTAATATTGCATATATATCATCAGTTAGCTCTTCCTTGGGTAGGTGTTTAGGCATGAGTACTGAGAGGACTACACTTGGGAATATATTTAATTGTCCTCTTCACTATTAAAAGAAACCTCCACTACACCTTCTGGAACTGCTAAGGTGGAGTCCATAATCGCACCATCCTTCTCTGCTCATGTTGGTGGGAAAACCCTAACTTTAGCTCTTGTGGCAGCCCACAGTTTCAATTTCGGATGATATACACCCAATGTAGTCACCCTAGTCACCTCAAACCTTGGACACCATCATCACTTCCCCCATCACAATTTCAAAATTTTTAGTCAATTATGGTGGCACCTCCAAGTTTATATTATCCACCACAACACCTTCATATAGCCCTATAATAGGTCCCACATTATTCCCCTCCACTAAGGGAGAAATATCAGAAATCCCCACTGAAGGAACTTCAACTATTAGCATATCCACCATTTCATCCTAGCCATCTACACTGGGAGAGAATGATCCCCCATCACCACCTCAGCCTTCAGATCTGGTGATGAATTTTTTGGTGCTAGTGGTTATGTCATGATCTTCATGTACCCTCTAGGTAAGATCCAATCCATGTTTAATGCCTCAGTAGGGGTATTGATGGCTATTCACTCATATCCACAACATTATGAAGGGTCCCACACTCACCCCTTTATGGGTTGAGTTTCCCTCACACTCTGAATAAGGCCTATCCTGAAATTCACCTTATTCAGTGCTCACCAGTTACTTCATAAGTAAATGTAGGATTGACCAATGATATTGAGGATTGATTTGTCTTTAAAAGGATGAAATGATGAGTGGTTTTACCTAGTCGACAATAGAACACATATCCCTTATAATATCATGTAGGAATCACTCCCCCATGAGTATTTCGATTCTTCATCATCTGTTATGCTTGTATCCACATGACATGCGAAGGTAGATGGAGGGAAGTACATTCCCATCATCATCTTAAATTGATAGATAGACGGATATTTGGTGCCTCATGAGTAAATTATGTCCTCCAATTCTTCCATATATTGAATCACTACAGTGTGGGCAGCATAAGACATTGCCCAGAATGGCCCGGTAAAGTGAGGAATATCCCATCAGAGATGATAAAGTGCCACAAACCAAAAGTAGTGGCGTTCTTCTTGTGAATACCCTAATCCTCCTAGGAATTTTGATATATGGAATCTTTGGGAACATCTGGGTGAAAAATTCACTCATTGGGCCCTAGAACGTGCTTCCTTGGGATTTCCCCCCTTGGATCCCACATTCATTCCTTGAAAACCTACCCAAGTGAATCGAGCATGGTGTTTTTCCACTCCCTACTACTCCTCCCTATATAGGACTACAAACTACTGGACTGACTAATACTACCCAGGACACAAGGTAAGCCCTACCACCATGACATTCACAAACCATCACATGGCCCGAGCTCCATGTATGATGGTCCACACCTTCATTGGCTCAGATCTCCTGTTTCATCAGCATGTCCCCATGAAATGAACTAAACCAACATTGTGTATACTCATGAATAAGACCATATCCAGTAGTGGGTGGTGGTAGCTCATTCCGTATCATTCCATCATCACCCGTAAAAACATGATGAATATTCCTATTCAATGAATGGTGGCACTCACGATTCAACTTTTATTACAATTTCAGTTTTAGCCTCTTCATGCTCCTCAACTGTCTTACAAACTGTTGTGGATTATATAGTTTTCTAATCATCTCATAGCCGAATTTTTCTATTATTACCCCACCTGAGAGACCAAGAATTAAAATCTTCATTCCACAGTCTCTGTCAGTACCCACCACCATTGGTACGGGGAATGGATGAAATGTGACGTTCTCTTCCAAATAATCCTTCTATATCACTTCCTCGAGATCTAACATGAATTGGATGTATCCAAGGATATTCAATATCACCAATTAATATATTGTTATGGGAGTGCAAATGGGGACAATGGACTCATATCCTGCCATGTGTGTAGCCACATGCATATAAAGGTGATGGAATATCACACACAACCACAATGGAATCTTCCTTTAAATTATGTGGCGAAGTACCTAGTAAAATTTAACCATCATCAGGATAGATACATTCATTCACTTCATCGTCACCAACATTGTAGTTATTATTAAAGAGATTAGCCACACCACTATGTGTGCATACCTTAATGGGAATATCCAAACATTGATGAGCACTAAGATAAATCGTGATAAGCTAATCCTAGGTTGAGCCTCTGTCTTGACATTATATCCCCATAGATGATGCTAGATAACTTCAAGGATCCTCCAATATCATCCCTCCATTCTCCATTAGTACCCTTTGGTACATGTATGTAGCCTCATCAGTACATTCCCTATTGGCTACCATTCATAAACATGATCTACCATTGGCCATTTAAAAAATTATCAAAACAATAAATAAAATGGATAATTTGAGTCCCTTGCTTCTCTTCAGGGGTTCCCTACACCAGATCTAACGGTGTCATTATCAATGTCAATATCTGCAATTGATCCCCCCCATACATTCTTTTGGTAAGGATCTCATCATACATCACCCCAGGATCTATATCCCAATGATTTGGTGAAGGTCCCAATCACGGGCGCCAACCTCTCTTGGATGAAAATGGAATGTGTTTGTCATTATTACGCATATAGTCAGTATATCAGCCATGAATTCCTGAGGAAGGATGTTTTAGAACTATAAATACCATGTTTCATTATAAATTACTGTCCACATTAGCTTTTCCTCAAACTGAGGACATGTTGTGCATTCCAAGTAGGCTCATGCCCCCTCATCAGTGAAGTTTCCCCCTTGGAATAGTTCTCAGTCATTGTTACATCTATTTTATGGATCCACCTTACATTCTTTGAGAATAATAATTTACTACATTGGGGGAGCCACATCTTCAAGCGTCCCCACATTAATAATTTTTATGTCGATATTTAGGTATTCCATTGCAATTAGCACATTTTCCTTCTAGATATGGCTTGAATCAGGTCTGTGCCACAAGTACTTCCCCAGTGTGCCTCTAAACCAGTAAGATGGATCATATTTACTCACCAATAGAATTGAGACATCATCTATTTGTATGATACCATAGAGTGAAATCCTATTTCCTAGAGGATATTCCTATTAGACCACTATTAGTATTTAGATAAATGACTAGTTATTAGAGGCTCTTTGGACACACTCCATGATCATAATTATACCCTCCATACCATCCCTCTTTGTAGTATCCATGTTGGAACCTTGATCATTCACGAATTCAAGGAATATATCATTCTATGAGTCTAGTTCTCAAATATCATTCATAGATTTCTATTATTGTTCTATAGATGGAGGTCTCTAATAAAATATGTAGTTGGATGTACCTAGTTCACTACGAAGCATTCATGGAGCAAGGGTCTAGATGTTTGGTTTTCTAAGAAATGTTCATGGGGCATAGTTTGCAGAGACCGTGAGTTTCATGAAAAGAGAAATGTTTTCCCTTTTCACGATGTCCGATGACTTTAAGGGGCCCCCATGGCTAGTTTTATGTTTATTTTGGTTTAGAGCTTCTTGATTGACCTCATACAAGCAATCATTACACCTGGTCTCTGAGATATCATCTCAGAAATTCTATTCATGAGTGAGCTGTGTGAAAAAGAGTTGATTGTAAAAAATTTTGTGACTATCCATCTGAATCTGATCCACCTTTCATTTTTATCTCACATTATCATGGTGTGGTTTTATTTCATTTAAATATGGCTGCCGTTGGATTAGTTGAGAGAGAGTTGGATAGTTTGAAGCGAATCAAATAAAAAATGGACAAAGATACCATTAACGACTCTATTTTGTGAATCTCTTATCCTTTAGAAATGGACAAAGATCATCAAGATCCTTAACCACATGTTTCCTTCAAGAACACATCAATGATTGATGGTGATATTCCATGCAGTGAGTTTTAGAGTCATGGAGGACTTTGTGAATATGTGAATCTTTGATGGTGTCTTTGCATGTCTTATAGAGATGCACTCAATCTTGAAGACCATGAATTAATCATAAAATGCATACAAGATCCGTGAAACCCATTACCAATAAATATCTCATTTTTCAATCTTTTTAGGATGATTGACCAACTATTCAGCTTCCAAAGCACTCATAATTTTTGAACCATATGAACATCATGAACCAAAATGAAGTGGATCACCCAAGGTTTCTAAGCTTAATGAATACAGTTTTCATGTGTTAATAAGAACCTCTACCCTAGTGGTAGATTCCATACATGAATTTGTATACCCCTAATGACGAAATAAGGACATATGTGACAATTAAAGATTTTTTAATCCTTCATACTTCGTGAAGATCACATTTTTAAAACTACAACATCACCCTATGGCGGGGCCACCCTAATTAATAAGGCCTACTCCTTCGTGAAGCCCCCGACATCTATGAATGTGATGAAATTTGAGGATCACCTCTATAAAAGTCACTATGCTTCAAAAATCTCCTCTATGTGGTGAATCCCTGGTTCATCTTTTCTGCTGAAACTACATTATGAAGGTTTAATGCCTAGAACTCCCATGACCTTCGAGGTTCAGTCTAGTTGCACCTAATGTCTCCGTTGGACTTATTCCACCCTCTATTATGTGCACTCACTCCACTCTAAGTGTGGACCATGCATACCACCTACCATTTTCTTATTATTATTAGTAAAGTAACCACTATTTCTTCAAAACATATTTACTATAATATAGACCTTTTAATTGACCACTCCTTTGTGGTGGTTCAAAATCCTTGCCCCACCCAAAGACGCATGATCTATGGTCATGTATGCCTAGGTGGTATAGTGTTGGTCCACCTGAGTCGGAGCTTCATTGCATAAAACTACCTATCTCTCTATCCTAGTAGTATAAAATTAAACTACATGACAAAATTCTCTTCACATGTTGTAAAATTGTAGCCTTATCCTACACTTTAATGATGTGATACCCTATGTAAGATTGAGATGGGATGTCCCCAACTCCTACCTCATGTGATTAGAATGGTATTACCAATGTATGATCATTAGGGGAAGTCACCCTATATCCCACTGTGGGGAGCATAACATCCATACCGGGAAGCTTTCATGTGTAATCCACACTTATCGTGTTCCAGATGAACATGATGATCCATTAATATTGGAAATAGATTGAGATTATCCAGGAATACCACTATTAGTAAGCCCCAGTCACTCCTAGGGGTCATGAAACTCTTTATTCATTTATCCTCCTATTTGGTGTAATCCTCAACCATGTCAAAATTCACCTCCTCCATAGGTGTAATCCCCAATCATTTTGTACTAATTTGGCTTTAATTCCTAAATAATATGAATTTTTATATAATCTCAATAATTTTCAAAACAAACATCCAAATACACCCAAATGTTCTTGCGGACACTTCCCTAGTCAGATCATTCCCCCCACCTTGGAGGCCAGGTCTCCTCCATGTCCCTCAAGAATCTCAATGTGTAATCCCCACACTAACTCTAAACAAGATCAATCCTCTTAAAAAGGAATTATTTCATGCTTATTACCCTCACCATCCCTCGTTAAATCTTATTTCTTAACATGAAAATCTTTACCGTATAATGTGAAACAACATGGATTAGTCATGTTATATGACATTAAACTATGGCATTGAACTATGTGGGTTTCAGTCATATCATATAAACATAGTAAATTTGATTCCTCATGGAGGTTCAATCCCATAAAATGGTAAGAATATTTCTTTCCTACTAGGTATGTACCTCCTTTATATAAATCATGATTAGTTATATCCAACCATCCTAGTTCTACTCCAATGGGGTGTTAGATCCAACCACCCATGTTTCATATCTTAGGGGTGTTCCTATCAACTGGTAAATTATTTAGGTGTGAAATAATTACTTTTAGGGAAACTACTCTTTGATATACCCCTATGGGAATTCTGATCAACCTCATCCAATGTCAATAAGATGTTAAAATCATTCCCCGATCCCTCTCAATTCAGCATTCTAGTCCATCTCCATAAGATGTAGAACTTGTGAAAAACATTCACACGTTATCCATAATAAACATGGGATATATGAGGGGATAAGACATGTAGGAATCACTACCCTAGAAATTATACCTCTTGATCAACATAAGATTCCTTGGGTTCCATGCCTATGATTCCTCTATGAGATTCCCTTCCAAGAGGAATAATATAGGTGACCAATGATCCCAACATTTAGACATGCCAGTGATGCCCATCCTCACCACTCTCCAAACTAATGGTTGATTCCATATCAGGACAAAAATAATGTCCATTCATAATAAGTGTCCTTAATCTGTGTCTATAAAGATATGGCATTTGGAATGAGTTACACAAACATGAGTTAACTCTATGAGGGACACCAATACTTGGATATGACATCCAAGGAGGTATCCCTGGAAGGAAGAACTAGAATTCCATCATCCTGTATAGATCAAGGAGAATACATGTATATTGAAAGTGATGAAATTAACCCACCTTTTAATAGATTTAATTTGGGGAAACAATGAATCCAGTGTGCACAACCATGTATATACATGTAGTCCAGACCTATAGAAAGTAATGGAAACAACTGCCCAATTTGTCTGTTGTTAAATAATGATATCTCGTATCATTTTCATGAATTTATCTAAATTGAAACTTTGTTTTCAATACCGTTGTTTATTTATTAAAATATAAATTTGAAAATTTATTTATTTCCTTATCCTTATGGGAATACTAAAAATAAACAATCCATTTATTCTTTGAAACAATATTACGATACCAACTTCTTTTTATTGGTTTTATCATGATCATGGTACTCTTGGATTATGTATGGTTTCTTTTAATCATGTCAAATACTTATATATATATATATAATATAAAGTGATTGGTAGGACCCTAATTATATAGTGCTACATTGAATTGGGTAACGATTTATTTCTCATGTGATGCTATGTATGAAATTGGGGAAGGAACCCAGTCTATTTTGCGACATTGCACACTATGATTATGAGATTGGGGGAGAATCCAATACACCATAAAATTACTCCAATATGATTGTGAGAATGGGGAGTGATCCCAATAAACCTTGTGACTTTTCTCACAATGTTTATCAAAATAGGGAGTGAACCCAATAAAAATGTTATGTTTTCCACTATGACAGTCTTTGTGGTGAGCCATAACATACTCTTATGATATCATGTTTAATGTTGTTTCCACTTATTTATGTTTCGATGATTTTATGATATCATTTACTTATACCATTATTTCATACTTATCTTACACTCTTATGTCATCGTATTTTTTTATTTTGATATTACATGTCCTTTGATCATTACATATAGAAAAATATTATTTTTCCATGTTATTTTGATAAGAATTTTCACAATGCCCTTGTTTTCTCATATGATTTTGATATAACCCTTGATGAAATGTTGATAATTTTTTCCGTACTGAGAATATTAGCTCAATATTTTCTTATTTTTTCCTACCCCAAATTATAAATAATGATATAACTTATGACAATTCTATTTTGGGTTCTAGAATAGTTCAATTATATTGAAATTTTCACATGTTTTGTAAAATAATTTTCTTATGTTTCTGGTCCTCATAAACAACAAACCAATAGCTTCTCAAACCAAGTACATATTATTTTGAGATTTAATGTTTAAATTATGAAAATTATTTAAAGAACACCATCATTAATAACAAAATATATGAAATACTAATGTAACAAATAGTTACATAATTAATTTATATGGTTCTCTCAAACTAGAATTATATAATGATCATATAATAATTATGTGTCTATGTACTAGAATCTCTATGTGCATTGACTTTTTCATTAAATTTATTATTGTTTCACTTACCGTCTAGGTTTATATCAATTAAAGAAATGATAAATAATTGTTATCAATCAACAATGGATGTAACTTCTTCTCTATGAAAATTTATTTCAATATCCCTGAACCAATTATAAGATTACACAATCAAGGGTGTATCAATAAACTCTACGTTCATTAATCTGATAAAAATCATGATCAGGAAAGGAAAGAAACTTATTGATTGACGTTATTTTCTTTTTAAAATTTACAAAACTAATATAGAATACCGCATTTTAGATTCCTCAAAACTGAATATATATACATGTTCGAGATATTTTTTTCATTTCATTGAAGAGTCTCTATAATTTTTAAAGAATATATAGTTTAAACATTTAAATAAAATTTAATTTACACCAATTAAGATGTTAAAGATAATCCAATAACATTATCTTAAATGAATCCTTATTAATCAATTGAAATAACATATTTCATACCATGAGGTTAGGATACCTAAATACACAAATTTGTTGATTTGAGTTCTTCACGATGTGAGAATCACTATCACAGTGTGATCCCAATTCCATTATAAAACATTGAATCAAAAATCCATACTCCAAAGGAACCTCCATGGTGTGTCTTCCATCATAATGGTGAGATCCATGTAAAAAACCCAATCCATAAAATGTAGAAGAATATCTAATTAAAACTCTCTAAAGACCATGGTGTGATACTTCAAGTCTTCTCAATATTCTACCCTCTTGTGGCATGATTTAAAACTTCATAGCATGACTCCTCTATATTGGTAAAAACGTGGAAATCTATCAAAACCACTTCAATATATTTCTATACACCCCATATCAAGACTTCTTCTTTAATATTGTTCTCACATTGGAAATAATGGAAATCTTCTTATGCATTATACCATGTAAACACTATGTATTATCTAGATATTGTTATATATCATGCTGATATTAACATTCATGGAATTAACCTTGGTCTTCCACCATGACTTGTTAGAAAATTATTCAAATAGATTATGTATTGCATTGCGTGTTTTTTCCTTATATTCATATTCTTTAAGATATTCTATGTGAAATACCATACATATTGTACTTTTTCATTCTCAAATTAATCTGTGACATCATTCATGCCATGAAACCGGCTTCCATCATTTGAAAAATTAAATAATTTCAAAAAGAAAAGATCAAAACATTCATATGTTCCAATTAAAAGTGTGAATAAATCCTCTTTTTTAAAACACAAAAAATAGGATATAAAAAATATCATCACCATGACATGACAAATGATTTCATTATATGATTTCCTTCTTATAGACATAACTTCTAAAACATATTTTAGATCCATAGAAAAACACCCTCAACCCTGTTATTGAATTTCAATGATAAATTGGATGTTCTTTCAAAAAAATGTCAATAAACACAACCTAATAATTCCATAAGGTTTTTTTCTAAAAACATTTCCCGTTGGGTTCGTTGAAGAATCTTAGAAAACATATTTAATGCATCCTCACATTAAAACATTATCGCTATCCAAAAAATACTATGAAATTCCATTCATTATGATATTGAACCATGATTTTATAATCATCAACTTTGATCTAAAATGAAGCATGATAATTGATATAAATTGGATTAAAATTAATAATTCCTCATGAAAAAAATATATTGTATTTCATACACCTTAATACTTATAAAAATGATATTCTCTCTAAATAAAAATTAAATCAATCTCCCAATTTCATAATTTATAGTATTGAATCACCCCCAATATTTCAAAAGATCGAACATTCACATCAATATTCATCTCTAATAAAAAATAACACCACCCAATATATTCATTGATAGCCTCTCATTTATTATCAATGGATTAATGGAGAACATCTCTAAAATATCACAACCGAGGGTAAGAAATTTATGTAATTATTTGAAGAGAATCACCATAACTTATTATAAATAGAAAATTATATATGTGACTGGAGATCCCTTTTTAAAACCATCATGTTGGATGGAAATAGTTAGGCTCCATGGGACAACCAATTCCTTTCTAAATCATTATTGGTTAGTGTCCTTATCAGGATTTAAACAACCACATTTTGTGTCAAAATGTAATCAAACTTTACTAACCCTTATTCCACCTTCTACCCAAGGAAATGAAACTTTATCTAAATATTATTTACCCATGAGTTATAGGCATTGTTTTTTATAATATTAATTACACTCTAGTTACAACACATGAAAACCATAAAATATTTCCCATAAAATACAACATCCTCATGTTATTGTTTCATCTATAACAATTAATTACAACCTTGAATGGTTATAATATACATAGCTTCAACTATGATTTGGGAAACATTAGATTACTTCCATCTCAAAAAAAAAACATAAACACACCAACAAGATTGTACGCACCGTCCATTTTTAACTTGATATCATCTATAGAACTAGCATATTCTATATATTTTTATCATCGTAACTTGTTTTTTGGTGTTTTATGATAACAGAGTCCAAAATCCATAATGATTTTGAAATATTGAAGAATCATATTCCCTACTAAAATGTGTCTTTCCATGGTAAAACTTTTTTATCATATGTAATAAAGAGTGGAAAAAACAATGTTGTCCCATGTCATTGTTATGTATAATAGGCGTCCAATGATATGCCCGTATTTTATTACATCGACCTTCTTTCCATGAATATCTCATTACAACTTCATTTGAGTTTCCACTAAAATTGTCATATTCATATAATCAAACATTAAAAACTACTTTAAAATGTATTTTCTATATTTTTTTAGGAATAAATATTCCATATTATAATTAAGATACCTATAATCCAAGGAAAATGTATACTCTCCAATTGAGGGTGTCACCAATTCACAACCCATGCATTATGAAAATATACTGTATTATGGTTCATCTAATCGTATAAAAATTATATCATTCAGATAAATGATAATCAACATCCTTTTATCATTTAATTTTTTGATATAGATATAGTGTTAAATCTTACCTCTCTTGAATCCAACAATTTCTCAATTATTGATGAATCCTTGAATATCATGATCTAGGTTCTTCATTAAATCTATATAATTCCTTCCTCAAAACAACATACATTACTCTAACCATAATATACAAGTAAACCATATTATTTCAAAATGTACTATTCTTCCTCATGAACGTCCTTAAGGAAAGTGGATTTTGCATACATTAGGTACACCTTGAAATTTCATTGCACCAAAATTATTGAGAATCATAGAATAGTTTCTCACCAGACTATAGGGGTATGTTTTTTAAAAAAATTACATCCATTTTATTTTGGAATATCCTTTTCAAACTAGACATGTCTTATTCCAAGTCAAATTATCATATTATTTGTGATTCTTATGGAAGACCCACATAGATTCGATGAATTTTTTTATTTTGGTCCTTTAGAAAATTTCAATTATTTAATTACTCTCAATTTGGTATAGAAATTACTGTATCAATTTGATAAAATTGTCATATTTTGAATCCTCTTAAACCAAGTTAGGATCTACTTAAGATAATAGAGAAGTATAATATACAAACTTCTTCCACCATATTTTCACCAGACTTCTTTGATCACTAATGATATTTCCATTATTGATTTTATCCCTATTACAAACCTTATTTACAGCTGCTGAACATAATTTTATTTCCCCATAATTAGTTTATACAATTTACATTTACTTATTACCCTTCTAATCACCATAGTATAACAACATCAACATCAATTTCCTTGGAAATTTCATCATTGTTTTACAATGATAAATACACACTTAATTAAGAATTCATCTCATTTTCCATTATATCATCATCATGACATTAAATGGGGGTATCAATGAGTTTTTCAAAGCTTTTTCAATACATTATTTCTTATGGGTATCCAAGATAAATTAAATCAACCCATGGAGCCTCAAAATTATGTCTTTTATGTACATAGAATAAACACTTCTAAAAATATGAATGTATTTTATTGTTCGATTGTTACCATTGAACATGTCATAAGGCTTCTTCTCAAAATATAAACATAGAAACCGCTACTAGAGATATAGAATGAATTATCCACTAATACCTTCCAATAGATCATCTCTAGATCTTTTTTGATGAGAATCATGAGGTATATGTTTTTGTTAGTTTAATTTTACTCTCAAGAACATAATTCTATTTAGGATTCCACATCACTGAAACCCGGTGCCTTATCCAATCCATCCAAAATTACTAAATTTTATTAATAAATGGGAAAAAGCACAAACAAGTCATGGAGGGCGGAAATAATGAAGAACAAGAGCATCCTCCCATACAAGATTAACACACCCTAGGGGTGGGGAATTGGTAGTAGTGAAAATACTAAATGATTGAGAAGGTGTGGCATAGGAAGCTGGGAAATCCACAAACATATTTCCATCCCACCATCTATGAGATAAAACCATGTTTTTAGAGAGGATATATTTTCATCTACGAACCAAAAATATTATATCCCTCGTGGAAGTAATCCTCTCTTTGATGGATTTTCACAGACCTATGGAATCTGTCTCCACCCCTCTCAATAGAGAACCGTGATAAATACACATCTCAAGCCCCTTGATAATGGAAAAAAACTTCAGAAATAAGTGAATCACCCTTCCTAAACAAAGAACTAAAATCAAACAAGGACAGACCCATCTGGGTTCTGAACAACCCATCGCCCCCTAATAATACCATCGATACAATACCCATCAAAATTAAAATTGATGTCGTGAGCATTATTGGACCAAAAAACCCACTTACCTTGTGACTAAAGGAATAAAAACACTCATCCTTGACCAAAATGTGTGAGGGAGAGATATTCAGCACTAACAAAGTGTTGTTAAAGGGGGTCATTAAAAGAGATTTTTAACATTGTTAAATGGGATCTTTAACAACACTGAAAAACACTGTAAATTGGGGCCCTTATTCAGTGATTTTTTAAAGGCAATGATAATTGTCCACCCTTTATTAGTTATTGTAAAAAATCACAATTAATAGGGGTTTTATAGTATCTCTTGTAAAAAAGCCCTGATAAAAGAGGGATTATTAGTGCATTTTTAGAAGACAGAATAAATCCCCCGGCCTTATTTGTTATTTTTTACTTGCACTGAAAACTGTATACTTCAAAAAAAAATTATTAAATATAATATATTATTATAAATATATGTTTATATTGATATAAATATAATATATATATTTTAAAATGTGTATTAGATAAGGTAAATATGCATTTACACATAATATATATGACATCTAGTGATAAAGACATATAAAATAATCAAAAAATATTATTAATCATTAATATTCTTACTATTACCAAGTAATAGTGATTTAATATCAAATTGAAGATAATGAAATCAAAAAATTAATAAATGAACTATAATAATTTCCTAACGTAACTCGAACTTCAAACGACTATAAATTTTGATCTGAGTGTCTATTTGAGCTCTACGACATATTAGATCAAATATTTTGAGATAATATACACCCTTGATGGCACATGTAAACCTATGTCACATATTTTAAATCCAAAAAAGGCCCCAAAGGCCTCCAAAACTGATTTTTAGATGGTGGACCCCAATTGTTTATCATTTTATGTATTTTAAGCATTGTTTAAGGCGGTATTAGCCCTTTTGTAGTGGTGAGTGAATTTATTCCCATGGATTACATTCATATTGATATTAAGGATTATGAAATTTAATATTTTTTTGCAAAATAATTTTATTTATAATTAAATATCACAATTTTTCATATATTTACTTATAATAAATAACTCATATAAATATATATATCAACATTTTACATAAAAATTTAAATTAATATATATATATATATATATATATATTCTGAAAAATTAATTAATATAATATCTACCAATGTTTTATATTATAAAAATATATTTATAATGATTATATATATACATATATGTGTGTATTAATAAATAGATATATATTTATATTATATTCTAGTATATGTAAATGAATATAATATATAATATATTAAAATAAATATCTATCACATAAACTCATGTATTGTATAAATGTATTTAAAAAGGATTTTGTAAATATATATAAATATAAATATATATATATATATATATATATATTCAAATTTCATTAAAATTTAAAAAAAACATGGTGTAGTGGTAAAGGAGTTCCAAAATCCAAAGAGAGGTGCAGGTTTTCAATAATAGTTGGCACACATGAGTTAGGGAATTTTCAAACAGTTGAAAAAAGAGGTGTTTAGGTGTAAATCAGTAATAAAGGTGGGTAGACCACTATTGAATGTGTTGTAAAATTGCTGATAAAGGGGGGTTGGGCTCTAGAGCTCTAAAAAATATAATTTACCCCCACCCCCTATAATTTTGTTTCCTTTAACAACACTTTTTAGCACTAATAAATGTTTTGGTATTTTAACTACACTATCATTATCAGTGCATTCCTAGCACTGATAAAATCCATTTCGAGCACTGTTAAATGCCAGTATTATAGTAGGGATATTACGTTAAATAATTATTAGTTAATTGTATTACATTATAAGTTTATAATTTTAAATTTTTTTATCTATGTATCTTCTCCATTATTATTTAATAATATGTATTAGAGTTCATTAATTCTGATTTATGATAGATCACCATCATCCATCCCTTCGTGATGTAATTTTTAATGAATGACACATATACAATTTTTCTATCCATATATTTTGGTGATATTTGTCAACATGCAACAAATTACACAAACTCAATGTAATGTCATTGATTTATTATCCTTCATCTTGTAAGTTTTATGAAATGATTTTCTATTTATAAAAATTATGAAACATCAGAGTGTGATCACATCATTGTTTTGGTATATCATATGATCCATAATTATTCACTAAATATTCCTAGTAATTTTGGATCAATTGACCAATCATTCTATGACATTTTGTTTCTTCTTCCTTAGATAGAAAATAAATTCATTCTTCTTGATGAAAAAGGTTGAAATTCCCATTTGGGTAATTAAAATTGATCATAAATAAACCATATCTTCTTTTGATAATGAAATCATTTTTTTTAAATTGACATAGTTCCCCAAGTCAGATAGTAGGATTGTAGTTATAATATTATAACCAAGCCCTTCACCCACTAAGACATTCATGAGACTCATGTATCTACCTATGATTTTCCCTTTTTTAATCCATTATCATATAAAACTACATAATTATTAAATTTAATATAACCTTCTTTGTCATACATGGTCCCTATAACAAATTTTTTTTCATAATATTGGATGATCATACACTATCATTGATCTACACAATATATTGATCCCTTACCTTAAATCATATTTTCATGAAATTCATAATATCACCTTTTTTATTATTACATTATTTCATGTTCTTCACTTCCTATAGTAGTGAATGAGTTTTTCCACATTCAGTGCAATTAAACCATCCTCACCTTATAAGAATACAAATTTTTTATGAGATTTTATCTCAATAGATAATGATTCAAGCAATACAGATATCATTTTTCTAGATCCCCTTTGGCACATCGCCTTTTATCTTTTATGACAAGTTCATGGATTTTGTACATAACCTTCACCCAAAAACCATTATTAATTAAAAACATACCTCGTGTAGCAATGTTTTCTTGCCTATTTTTATTATTATTACTTATTTATAAGAAATTATCCTATAGTACAGACATACTATCTATAACCCATTTTCCCAAAAAAATAGATTCATTGTTTATTATTATGTGTATTTTTTTCTCTGCCTGTATATTTTTTCTGCTTTGGGCTATCAATATCAACTTTCTTCTATGGCATGTGTATATACTTTTTGAATCAAACTCCTCTAATTTTTTTCTTGTGATCAGGAACCTCAATATATTTCCTTTTTATTTTTGAAATGATATACTTGTGGTAAATTGTATAATTTTTCAATTGAATCGTCAAGTTCACATTTAGCTACTTTAGTAGCCAATACAATCGATCGTCTCAATGAAATATAGAGACATTGATTTCTATCTTGAACATTAATATTTTTGTCACACATTCATACCTTTTCATTTTAGATCCTTGAGCATTATGATAAGATATTTCAAAGAGTCAGTCACACCATTAATAATCTCATTGCAGTCTTCTATTTTATTTTTTTTCACAATTTAATACTTAGTTTTTTTAGGATTCTCATATTTTTTTCACTCGATTTGATCCTTAAACATGGATATTTGTTCTTTATAATTTTGTATATAATGTTTAATATCACATACTACACAATGGGAATTTGTAGTTTTAATCCTTAAAGAATCAATTTCATCTAATGAAGCTTGTTGTTAAAACATGATATATACTTATCCATAAACATTAATTATTTCATCATCATTTTCCCATAATATTGTTCAATATCTTAAAACCATGATGAATTCCTCATTGGTATCCTTTTAAAACTAAATTTATTCCACATTCTATTATTATATGATAACATATTCTTTCCAAATAATTTTATTATTTTTCAAATAATTTTTTTTGTGAACTCCTCTTTCCTTTTATATC
Source organism: Viscum album (assembly GCA_963277665.1). Classification (NCBI taxonomy): domain Eukaryota; kingdom Viridiplantae; phylum Streptophyta; class Magnoliopsida; order Santalales; family Viscaceae; genus Viscum; species Viscum album. Next base: position 1,470,610,979 of record OY728151.1, read on the forward strand.
CTTAGATGAATTATTCAGGTGTATTTTATCTTAACTAATTTTTAGAATTTATTTAAGAACCTTACAAGTTGATGTTTGAATTTTCCAGACTAAAATCAAGAAGGAGAAAGAATGTGTTTGAAATTTCCATTTTCGCATTCATGATTTCAGTAAAGGAGAGATATCTCCTCATAATATTCTCTATCTTTGGGATCATCCTCCAATGTGATTTTATTTATACAATTGAATGGAATTTGTAAATAATTCAACTTTTCCATGAACTCCATGTCATTATTTATCATTTCATATGAATAAAAGGTTTAGGGTAAACTATCAAATGTCACAATATTTGAATATCTGTGTTTGGGAATAAAGACGTTCAGGTTGAAATTTTGTGTTAGTATTATTAGGATTTTATTTATGATTTTGATAACATTTAGGTTTTCTATTCTTTAATGAATTTACTTCGAACTAATGTTCACCTGACCAAATAATTTATTAACAAACTCATCTATTTGCATCGTAAAATCCGTACACATGTTCCATATAACTTATAACTAAGCTTCACATTCCATGAATTCCACATCATATATATTGGGATGTTTTTGACACATGAAATGTGCGTATTTACATATCATCATTTTCTTTTATTTTACATTAGACATGGATCCTACTATCAGTTTGTCCCCTTTGGTATTGAAATCAAGCTACCTTCGGTAGTATCATGATAATGATATGATATCCATGCTATCCAAGATCCCATACATAAAATTTGGGTAGAAATCCATTCTCAAATATAAATTATAATATTGAATCGGATTCTTATAGAAATGGGAATTATTACCATTGAATATTATAATTACCTTTTGGTTAATAATAATTTCCCAATTATTAAAATGATAATACTCCACTAAGAACCTTTGGTTATGATACCACTTTTCTATCCCAAGAGTGGAAAATAATCTAATATTGGTTTTTGTAAATCATTTTATATCTATCTCATTAATTGATTGTCCACAACACTCTATTTTAATGGTTAACAAAAACACCTCTCTTACGATGGATATGAATCTATAAAGAAAAAATAGGGGCATTGATAATTTTACATGGCTCACCAAAACAAGCATAATCCAATGAGAATACAATAATGATGAGCTAATATACAAAAATTTATTACAGAACTACTTCTTTTTTTAAATTTATTATGGCTTCACTGACTATCAAAATTTACAATAATTGGAAAATAGAAAAAAAATATATTTCCAACCACTCCAAAAAACGACGTCTCCATCAGGTATATTTTTTATAACTCCACAAACCAAGAATAATATTATACCATTAATCGTGTATTGATCAACATCAAATGCATCAATGCGATGAACTCTGTGAACCTCTAGTGAGGTTGCCATTGGGATACCACTTATTTTATACTCTAACATCCCATAATTTATTTAAAATCCCTCTTCTTAATTTCTAAATAACTAGTTATGTTAATATATTAAAGCTATTTTAATTATTTAATCAATTAAAAATACTTATCTCTAATCTATAAAGAATTTCATTTTTGGCTAGTTAAGTAATCATTAATTCACCCATACTAATAATGAAAAATTTAACATATTACCTTAAACAAAAGATTTAAAGTGGATAATTGAAACCATTGATTTCCTTCTTGAGTGATATTATAATTTAATATAGAAATCTTCATACACATTCATGACCCCCTATTATTAAGTGAACATTTCATGGGATGACAAAGGGAAAATATTGATAATGGTGACTGAGGCCTGCCTTCAATAGGTAATATATTGCGGACAAGAGCCAAGGGTATTTCATAAACACAATTGGGACGTATTAACCTATTCGAAGATTATGAGAAATGAGAGAGATAATAAAAATACAAAATAAATGATTCTCAAAGTAATTTAAATATCCTAATGTGTGCATGTAATGTCACTAAAACTGAACAACTATAAGAAACATGAAGTTACAAAAGAAAAGTAAGTAGAGACCTCAAAGTCTATACAACTACAAAAAAAACTATAGAAGAAATAAATGATCAACCCATTCACCATCCAACTCCAGCTGACATGAAATATAGTTTTTATATATTTTTTGTGATAATAACAGGAATAAATAGTAGTATCTTCCACAAATCCTATACCATAAAAGATAAACAAAAGTAATCAAAATGTGAGTAAATACATATTGAAACTAACGGGTCACTTAAACATGTTCTCTATGTTTTCATCCTCACAAAGTCTCACTCACCATGTATCATGTGAATTTAATAATATAATAACCATAATGTTATCAAATGAAGGTAACCCACTACAACTTCTCTACTATTATTTCTATATTCTTTAAGATCGTACATCCTAATCCATATCTCGTCAAATAAATAATATTTTCCACATATAAATGGATTACTATAACATATTAGGTATCTTATTATTGACCTCATCTCACCATCATCACCAAATCTCTATATAGAAACAAAATATTTCATTGGATCCACCATAACACAATGTTTTTTCTTATTAAAAAATCCATCATAGCCTATAAACCTATAACCATTCTTATGATACTATGTATAAAGATAAACATGTGTAAAATGACTACAAAAAATAATATCCATATACAAATTTATAAGGTAAAGCATACCACACTGCATACCAATGAATTATACTATAATGAGAAGAGGGAGGGAAAAATATTGGGTAGTTGGCCATCCATTCGTCTCCAACATGGATGCTGGGGAATCACCCTCCCATAGTTCATTGGGTGTATGTAACACCCCGATATTTTATGAATAATATTATTTTTAATTTCATTAATGTCTTATGTTGTACACTACACCAAAAGGAGCTTGCACAATTGGAATCCATGACTTTACTTGCATTACACCCAATCACGACCTTCCACGATAGCGTGTGTAGTACACAATACCGAGTTTCACTAAACGAGATATTATTATAATATTATTATAAACTATCCGTTATGAATAATAATAAATTTTTTTTGAAATTTTATTGATTTTATCTTTCAAAATGGACTTCATTTTTGGATTCAGAATATCAAAATTAGCTTAGGGTGAAATTTTGGTACTTTTCAGATAACATTCATATTCTTATAAATAGTGAAAATTACTAAATTTTAATTAAAAAAAACTTTTTTAATCGAAATAATTAATAGTGATAAATTATTAATTTGAGTGGTTTTTAAGCATATTTAGATTATATTTTTACAATTTAATACAATTTTCGTCATTGGATTTAATTTCACATTTAAACCAGAATACGCTATTTGTTTTCACGATGAGAATTAATTTTTAAATTATTTAATGCAACTGATATATTTTGAATTTGGTAAAATATACATCATTTTTGAATTCATAATACCAAATATAGCTTAGGCCAAATTTTTGGTATTTTTCTGGAAACTTAAATTTTCTTGATGAATAGTGAAACCACTAAGTGGTAGTTAAAAAACAGAATTTTTCATAAAACTTAATTTTACCGCTTCTGTGAATGAAATTTCAAAAATCCAAGAGACACGATTAATATCAAGGACTAAAATCTGGTTCAATGAGATGAAAATAGTTTTTGGTGAATAGTAACTTTTTACTTTTTTTTACCATAGTAAAAAGTAAATAGGGTAATTAAGGCTAAATATGATATTATTATTACCCTAACACATCTCCTAATTCTATTAAATAAATTTAATTCAGAAAAAAACAACCTTAGGAATATAATATGACCATTTAGGCCCACTAGGAATAGATCAGGACATTCATTATTAATTTATTTAAAGAAGGGTTAAAATAGTTAAAATCAATGTTTAATAACTAAATTATTTTTAATATAGGGTTATACATAAGATAAATTCGACTATAAATATTCATTATGAAGCTAAAAAGATTTCCTACATAATTGTATTTTATTTGTAATTTTTAGACTTAAAATAAGTTAATTCATTTATGACACAATGATGAGGCATTAATTATCTTATTAATGAAATATTGACATAATTGATGTTATAAATATCCAAATACATGTAATTTGAGACTTTTTAACAATTACAATAATTTTCTATGTCAATATGACATGATAGTATTTATTTAATTAATTTTTTTAGAACTAATCATTCTGTTATGATTTTCACAAAAATCAATTACCAAATAGTTTCTAAATTGACATAAAATAGTTTTTAGAACAAATATTATATTATTAATTGTTATTATATTCTTAAAAATATAAGGTTCGGCCAAGATACTTATATCATGATATTTGTATCATTAATGGAACACTTGGGGGTCGCTTCGATGTATATGGTATGTTTATTAACAATATAATATAAAAATACAAAGTGACATTGGAAATGTCAATCTAATTAACTAAAAGTTAAAACTAAAAGATAATGTTAATATAATGACCTAAACTTGTATAAATTCTATTGGAAGAGAGGATTTAGACCCATCCCAACCTTAGCTTTGAAATATATCAATTTGGAGCTATTAAAAACCGAATATGACTTTATAATAAAATAATATTTTTAGTTATTCCAAAGGCGCCCCTCTCCTCCATTATAAAAGGGAACCTCCTCCCTCTCTTCCTCACACCATTTTGAGCCTTCATGCTCGGCCAACCAATGAAAAATTATCTTCTACACTTCCCTAGAGTCATCCTAGAGGTCCTGGTATTCTTCAAAGACCAATTTTAGTGCTCTAAGAGGAGGTTTCAAAGAGGCGCTTCAAAGAAGAGGTAATGTCCGTTACCAATTCTTTCAACTTTATTTCTTCTTCAACTTCTTCTTATTAGGTTGTTTCATTATGAATTAATAAAATAATCTTCACTCATATACTGATATGTTATTATAAGTATTAAACAACGCTATTTAACTATCTATCCATCCTATGGAAAATGAAATCAACTCGCGTGCATACGTACGGAATACCGTCTCCACGTCGTGGTGTAATCTATTTTCCACCACCACCTTACTTGGATGGGAATAATGGTGTAAATAATAACTATATATGATTATTGTAAAGTGATATTGATTCTGTAATATTATACATACACTCCAATTAAATTCCACGATCATGGGAATGATATCATCGCTCGTGCGTACGTACTGAATACCGTCTCCACGACGTGATGAGATTCATTCTGAATGATTAACCATTCATAAATGATTATAAAGTATACATAATAAGTAATCATGAAATATATGACATAATAATGATACTGTATTTTATATATAAATATATATATGTATTTCATCCAATTAATTCCATTCAATTCAATGAGGAAACGAAAACAACGTTCATGCGTACGTATGACCTACCGTCTCCATGAACGGTGTATTTCATTCCTTTTATCGATCTATTATATATATGTATGTTCTGAATATGTATTATATATAAATCATGTTTTACATTATGGATGTAAGTAATCATGATCTATGTAATCATATGAATAATTACAAGTTAAAACACGAACGACAAATGAAACGATTTTACCCAAAACGCTACTTTAACATGAATTTACAAAAGAACAGGTATTGTAAAGTCATAAGTGAACAATATATGATATAATAACAATTAATATGATTCTGTAATAAGTCAATAACATTATTTAAATAATTATACAGGAGTTTCGGACACTTACTATGAAAATCGAACCTAAGGTAAGGGATAATTTTGCAAATCTCATTTTTATCTGAGATTGCTTATTCGTAAGTATTTACTGGGGTTATTTATATAATCCATGTCTATGTCTTATAAAAGAGTTTTCATGTATGTTTAAAGAACTTTTTACCTATTTTTTACCTTTACTTCATGGTATGTAAGGAATCTTTCTTTTTTTAGGTTACGATGTAATTTTTGACTTTTCAGGAAAAAGTACAAGAATAATGTTGTTTTTAATTTATACGGAACGAACAGATTTTTACGGTTTTATAAAGCTTGATTTTCATGAAGCTTCATCAAAAATATTTCAAGAATATTTTCAAGAAAATCCATTTATTTTAAAAATTCATGACATTTTGTGAAAATAAAATGATTTTGAAGAAGAAATGATATTTTCCTCAAGAATTCATTTCAAGTGTTTTATAAAAACAATTTTTCATCTAAGCTGAAATTATTTCATATGTGTATGTTTCAAGTATAATGTCTCTATGATTTACATGGTTTCACTTTCCTTATTATGAAATGATATCCATTTATTTTATATGGATTATGTAATGATGGGATGATGTTTATGAAACCCATTTTATTTATTGGGTTATTATGAATGATGTATGTACATTTTGTGGAACAAGTAAAAATGATTTTATTATGAGATGGGTGGGACCTATATCTCCCTCCAATGTATTGGGTAACGATTTATATCTCATGAGATAGACATGGCTGGAACGGTAAGTTAATCCAGTTCAGTATTACAGGACTGGAACGAGGAGTGAAATCGATTCAGAAAGGGACATTGACCACTAAGATGGTCTTGGCAGCAATGCCTTGGCTACTATGGAAATCATTACATGTTCATAATATATTACACAATTACATGTTTTATTTCCATGCTTTTTTATCATGATTTATGTTCCATTATGATTTATTCCTTATGTACTTACATGTTTTAAGTGGTTGCTCAAAATTTTGATGTTTAAACATTATGTACATGTTTTTAAGTTCAAATGTATATGGTTTGTTTTTTTATCCATGATTACCCTTAATGAGCATTTGATCTCACCCTTTTTATGTTTTATTTTCCCCCAGGAATAAAATAAGGGTTTTAGGTAAGGAAACAAAAAGTGGAAGATCTTTATGGTACATGTTAAAGATCTTTCACCACGATTGGATGATTACGTTCAATGTTTCCAAAGACACTAAACTATTACGGTCCTCGTGTTTATGTTTTTGTTATGTATTATGTATTCTGCAAAAGTAATGTAGTTTCTATGTATGTAAAGCTTCGGGTCTCTACAGTTGGTATAAAAGGAATGGTTTAGTCAACCTTTGGAAGCTAGGATTCGAAAACATTAGTGAGATCCCTATAGATATTTATAAGGTATGTCAAGGGATGTCCCTAAGGATTAGTATACGTATAGGATATAGTCCTAGAACTACGGTAACGATCTTAGAATTTAACCTAAGATGTTAGATATTGAATATACTCTCCCTTTATTATGATTTTTGCCTCTCACACTATTCTTTTGGGGTTTTAGAGAATGGTTGGAAACAAGAAGATTAACGATTTTGGAGGATATGACAGACAATGGAATGATATTATTCATGAGAAACCAAATGAAATTGGATTTGGAAGTCCAAGCATCGTTATTATGACTAATCAGCAATCTCATAAGATGATCAATAATCTCAACCTTGGTAAGTTTCCCGACTCAGATAATAAGAGAAAGATGGAGTTTCATGATGATCATAGAGGAAATAAAGTTCAATTTCCATCATGTAAATCATTTGGGAAGAGGCATTAGGGAGATTATTTCAAAGGAACTGGAAGATGCGTTGGGTGTGGAAAAGAAGGACACAAAGCCAGTAAGTACAAAGGAAAAGGTTCAGTTCACACCATGAACAAGGATAACGGTATTTCTACGACATCAACAATGATTAGATGTTTTAAATGTGGAATGTACGAGCATTATGGAAACCAATTCCCTAAGGGAAAATCTCATGAGGAGAATCATCATGGTCATATGGGTAGTATTTATTTGGATGATGATGAGGAAACTACAAATGACATATGAGCTGAAAGAAGTGTTGATGCTCAGTCAGTTGTTTTAGTAGGTAGTGGAACGATTGTATGGTTATCGAGAGTTATTTTGTATAGTTAATGGTACTATGGAATAAAGAATCATATAAAGATTATTACACTATTGTTTTCCCTAAAGTATTTGAAAGTATATGTTGAATGGTACCAGTAACCTTGGAAGGTTATTCAGATATTTTTGGAAAGTAGATCATATGCACATAATGAAGGAATAAGTAGATAATGATATGTTTGATTGTATTCATGAGCTCATGATTGATATAAGGACTAAGTGATATCATGGTTTGAGTATATAGAATTTTGAGGATTTTGGTATGTGGAAAGGGTTAACTTGTAACTGCATTCTTGTTTTCACTAAGCTTCAATGGGTTATCATTTTTCATGAGAATACATGATTAAGGCCTTCGACTATTTGGAATGTGACCAACACGACATATCTCATGATATATGTAGATCAATGATGGTATTAACATGCTTGTTATATAAACTCTTTTGTAATCGTTTTCACTATAATATGAGAGTGGACTACAATATTATGGATAAGACTAAAGATTGAAATGGATGATGTTGGACATAAGTTAGTATTGTTTAAGGATAGATGTTTTTTCGATATTATTGATGGGATGCTATATTAATGTAGTTTTAGAAAAAGTACAACCTGTAGGACAGGCGACAGCCCATCGCGTCAGACACGGCTGTGGGAATCGAACAGACAACTGAAGTGCGATTGGATCTTATCACCTACCATTGGCCTATAAGAAGTCCATGTTTAGTAGAAACTAGTTTTATTATATTAAGCAGTATGATATATGAAGTATAAGTCCATTTTAGGAACCATATAAGATTAATCTCACTATAGATGGAATTATGTATTTTCTGATAACTTTTCTAACCTTTTGTTTGAGACATATGGAATGACCCATCATTCTATCACATGATCTGCTAATACATCACGAATGACAAATTCCACTTCATTTCTTTAAGATATGAAGTGGAAATTGTCCAAAGAATGACCAACGGTGAGATTGCACCAAAATCACGAAAGTATTTCTTCTAATTCCAATTTCATCAACTTTAGGGAAATGATCTTGAAAACAAAAAATGTTGTCCTAGTGCTCTTATATCTGATGATTCAGATGGTACCTTAGATCATCACAAATATATGGATTGGTGATTGATGGCCTTTTCATAGCCATGTTCTCTACCACTCTCCATCATAACTTGATGGTTATATTTTTCTTCCATATCCATATTTTCATCTATGTTCTCCTACATGGAAATCCAGTGATGAGTTAATTTGGGTAACTGTTATGTTTCATACATTAGTTTTTAAAGCCAAGTTTTGGTATTCCTTTTTACGATGTGGGATTATATTAAATAAACCTTCGAGTAGTAAACCATTTATAACCCCGACGAATTATGAGGGCAAAATTCATTTTAAGGGGGATAGAATGTAACACCCCGAGATTTTATGAAAAATATTCTTTTTAATTTCATTAATGTCTTGTGTTTTACACCACACCAGATGGAGCTTTCCCAACACGCATCCTTGAATTTCCTTGCATTACACTCAATCATGACCTTCCTCGATATCGTGTGTAGTACGCAATACCAAGTTTCACTAAACGAGATATTATTATAATATTATTATGAACTAGCCGTTATAAATAGTAATACCCAATTTTTGAAATTTAATAGATTTAATCATTCAAAAGGGACTTCATTTTTGGATTCGGAATATCGAAATTACCTTAGGGTAAATTTTTTGTACTTTTCGGATAAATTTCATATTCTGATGAATAGTGAAATTTACTAAATTTTAATTGAAAACTACTTTTTTAATAGAAATAATTAATAGCGATAAATTATTAATTTGAGTGGTTTTAAAGCATATTTAGTATATATTTTTACAATTTAATACAATTTTGTTCATTAGATGTAATTTCACATTTAAACCAGACATAAACAAGTGTCAATCTTTTGATAGTTATTATCTCTTAAGAACATGCTATTTGTTTTGACGACGGGAATTAATTTTTAAATTAGTTAATGCAACTGATATGTTTTGAATTTGGTAAAATAGACATCATTTTTTAATTCATAATATCAAATATAGCTTAGGCCTAATTTTTGGTATTTTTCTGGAAACATCCATTTTTTTTGATGAATAGTGAAACAACTAAGTGGTAGTGAAAAAAACTGAATTTTTCATAAAACATAATTTTACCATTTCTGTGAGTGGAATTTCTAAAATCCAAGAGACACGGTTAATATCAATGTCTAAAATGTGGTTCAATGAGATGAAAATAATTTTTGGTGAATAGTAACTTTTTACTTTTTTTACCACGGTTAAAAGTCAATAGTGTAATTAAGGGTAAATATGATATTATTATTACCCTAACACATGTCCTAATTCTATTGAATACGTGTAATTCGGAAAAAAACAACCTTTGGAATAAAATATGACCATTTAGGCCCACTTAGATTAGATTAGGACATTCATTATTAATTTATTTAAAGAGGGGTTAAAATAGTTAAAATCAATGTTTAATAACTAAGTAATATTTAATATAGGGTTATACATAAGTTAATTCGACTATAAAAATTAATTAGAGTGAAAAAAATATTTTATACATAATGGTATTTTATTTTTAATTTTTAGATTTAAAATAATTTAATTTATTTATGACACAATGACGATGCAGTAATTATCTTATTAATGAAATATTGACATAATTGATGTTATAAATACCCAAATAAATGTAATTTGAGACTTTTTATGAATTAAAATAATTATCTATTTTAATATGACATGTTAGTATTGATTTAATTAACTTTTTTCGAAATAATCATTCTGTTATTATTTTCACAAAAATCAATTAACAAATAGTGACAAAATTGACATAAAATAGTTTTTAAAACAAATATTATATTATTAGTTGTTATTATATTCCTAAAAATATATGGTTCAGCCAAGATAATTATATCATGATAGGTGTATCATTAATGTACCACTTGTGGGTCTCTTGGATATATATGTTAGGTTTATTAACAATATAAAATAAAAATACGAAGTGACATGGTAATTGTCAATCTAATTAACTAAGAGTTAAAACTAACAGATAAGGTTAATATAATGACCTAAACTTGTCTAAATTCTATTGGATTAGATTATTTAGACCCATACCAACCTTATCTTCTAAATATATCAATTTGGAGCTATTAAAAATCGAATATGACTTTATAATAAAATAATATTTTTAGTTATTCCAACGGTGCCCCTCTCCTCCCTTATAAAAGGGCACCTCCTCCCTCTCTTCCTCACACCACTTTGAGCATTCAAGCTTGGCCAAACCCTACCAAATTCTCTTCTCCACTTCCATAGAATCATCCTAGAGGTCCTGGTTTCCTTCAAAGACTAATTGTATTTCCCTAAGAGGATGCCTCAAAGTGGCGTTTCAAAGAAGAGGTAATGTCCGTTACCAATTCTTTCAACTTTATTTCTTCTTCCACTTCTTCTTCTTAGGTTGTTTCATTATGAAGTAATATCATCAGTATCACTCACATATGGAAATGATATTATAAGTATGAAACAAACCTATTTCACCATATATCCATCCTACGGAAAATGATATCGCCGCGCGTGCATACGTACAGAATACCGTCTCCACGCCGTGGTGTAATCTATTTTCCACCACCAACTTACTTTGATGGGTATAATGGTGTAAATCATAACTATATATGATTATTGAAAAGTGATATTGATTCTTTAATAGTATACATACACTCCAATAAAATTACACGATCATGGGATCGATATCATCGCTCGTGCGTACGTACGGAATACCGTCTCCACGATGAGATGAGATTCATTCTCAATGATTAACCATTCATAAATGATTATAAAGTATATATAAGAATTAATAATGAAATATAAGACATAAAAATGATACTGGATTTATTTATATATATATATATATGTATGTCATCCAATTAATTCCATTCAATTCAATGAGGAAACGAAAACAACGTTCATGTGTACGTACGACCTACCGTCTCCATGAATGGTGTAGTTCTTTCCATATATCGATCTATTATATAAATGAATATTCTGAATATATATTATATATAAATCATGTTTTACATTATTTATGTAAGTAATCATGATCTATGTAATCATATGAATAATTACAAGTTAAAACACCAACGACAAATGAATCAATTTTACCCAAAACGCTACTTTATCATTAATTTACAAAAGAATGGGTAATATAAAGTCATAAGTGAACCATATATGAAATAATAACAAGGAATATGATTATTTAATAAGTCAATATCAGTATATAAATCATTATACAGGAGGATCAGACACTTACGAAGAAAATCGGACCTAAGGTAAGGGATAATTTTGCAAATCTCATTTTTATCCGAGATTTCTTATTCGTAAGTATTTACTGGGGTTATTTCTATCATCCATGTCCATTTTTTATAAAAGTTTTTTCATGTATCTTTAAAGTCCTTTTACCCATTATTTACTTTTACTACATGGTTTGTAAGGAATCTTTCTTTTGTTTACGTTATGATGTACTTTTTGACTTTTCCGGAAAAATTACGAGAAAAATGTTTTTTTATCTTATACGGCACGAACATATTTTTACGGTTTTATAAAGCTTGATTTTCATGAAGATTTCTCAAAAATATTTCATGACTACTTTCAAGAAAATCCTTTTCTATTAAAAATGCTTGAGATTTTGTGAAATGAAAATGATTTTGAAGAAGAAAGGATATTTTCCTCAAGAATTCATTTCAAGTGTTTTATCAAAACCATTTTTCATCTATGATGAAATTATTTCATATGTGTTTGTTTCATGTATAATGTCTCTATAATTAACATGGTCTCACTTTCCTTATTATGAAATTATATCCATTTATTTTATATGGATTATGTAATGATGGGATGATGTTTATGAAACCCATTTTATTTATTGGGTTATTATGAATCATGTATATATATTTTGTGGCACAAGTAAGAATGATTTAATTATGAGATGGGTGGGAACTATATCTCTCTCCAATGAATTGGGTAAAGATATTTATCTCATGAGATAGACATGGCTGGAATGGTTAGTTAATCCGGTTCAGTATTACAGGACTTGAACGAAGAGTGAACTCGATTCAGAAAGGGACTTTGTCCACTAAGATGGTCTTGGAAGCAGTGCCTTGGCTACAATAGAAATCATTACATGTTCATAATGGATGCCACAATTACATGTTTTATTCCCATGCTATGTTATCTTGATTTATGTTCCATTATTATCTATGCCTTATATACTTCCATGTCTTAAGTCGTTTCTCAAGATTTTGATGTTTAAACATTATGTTCATGTTTTTAAGTTCAAATGTATATGGTTTGTTTTATTTTATCCATGCTTACCCTTACTGAGAATTTCAGATCACCCTTTTTATGATTTATTTTCCCCCAGGATTAAAATAAAGGTTTTATGTAAGGAAACAAAAAGTGGAAGATCATTATGGGACATGTTTAAGATCTTTCACCACGATTAGAAGATTACGTTCCAAGTTTCCAAAGACACTAAACTATTATGGTCCTTGTTTGTTTGTTTTTGTTATGTATTATGTATTCTGCAAAAGTAATGTAATATCTATGTATGTCAAGCTTCGGGTCTCTACAATGTAATTGTACCCACCGACATGGGTGGGGTAGAGCATGAAATCACAAAAAGTAAAGAATATATATATATATATACTAACCACACTATGAAAAACTAACTAGCCTTTACCACAACTACAACTATCACCTCTCGGACCCCTTGATGTCACTACAAAATAAATAATATCTTATAATCACACAAAAATATCAAGTGGCTTTATATTATTTCAGAAAACTATCATATTGAATTAATGATCTGCCCAATTTCACACCATCCATCCTTAATCCAATTGATCCCAAATTTCCTCAATAATTATCATCATTTTGTATCCCATTAATAATCCGTACATTGGGTTAACAAAATTTAACATTCATTTCCATTCCATAATTCTATGTACACTAGGACTCATCGTAAGCGACTATAAAATATAGATAAACCAAGAATAACAAACTGAGACAAAAACTGGGAAATTTAATTCAAATAAGAAATAAACTAGACCATTTTTCCTCCTAAACTATTCATTAACAAGGAATAATAATAGATTTCATAAGAAAAGGGCATGCCTTAAATTCAACCCGCTCTATCAATCATAGATATATAAGAGACACAAGTTTTCATATGAACAAGAATTTGTTCATCTAAGGAAACAATTACATATAGAAACCTAGGAATACATATCCATATATTATGAAACCATCAACCATCCCTAGCTTACACCACACAACATAGAAACAATCCCCATCTAGTGTAATAAAAAATGGTATAAAGAAAATTAAAATCATCATAGAAATAAGGACCTAGAACCAAGGATTATATCCTTCAAATAAACATAGACTCTCCCTACCTCAAATAATTTTCGTTATCAAACAAAAAATTATTTACCATATTGAATTTTTGGATTCAGTTATAATATGTTACAACCATATACATCTTAATGAAAAACTATAAACAACTATGAAATTATTTATTCATGTATTAAGCAAAACTTCAAGTTTCATTAATTACCAATTGGATAGTAACAACTAAAAACACCTCTTCATTATTTATCTAATAAGAATTAATAGCTTCATGTTCATTATCCAATATTAAAACCAAAAAATATGATATACCGTAGTATTCATAAGAGATAACACATTATCTATCAAATAATGGGGAAAATAATTAACACGACATTAACATGTGTGATCACTACCCACCAAAACCAATTACTTATTTAATATATGTTAAGATTCATTAAGGTTAAATAAGTTATCTCCCAGTGAGATATAACATGATAAAATCATGATTACACTTAAAACCAAATAGAAATAATAAATCCCCTACCTCAAGGATTTTAACATTCCTCTATAAATAACATAAAAAACAAGTCATTGATCTCCTCTCCCACAAGGAATATATTTCCTCTATGGGTGTCACACCATGAACATGCCACCAAACATCAAAATAACTATATGAGAAAAAATTGATCAAATTACATAGCATGGAAATGAAACACATGAGGGAAAAGGATTATTGGATAGGAATCTTCAATACATGGTGGAAAAATCAACTTAGATCACCAAAGATCAATCTCTAAAAGGTGGGGTTAATTCAAATAAAAACGATTAAAAGTCCTTCAAGAAATATCTCTCAATCACATATAGTTTTATAGATATGTTCTGAGAAATAAAAGTTCAACGTGGGTTCAATAATGTTTTAGATGACTATAAATTACAATACCATGTCAAAAACTATAAACCATGACACAATGTTATTTACTTATTGTAACACAACAATATAGGGAAAGAGAACAACAAATAACATGTTTGTTCAAAGACACTTATGAGAAACCTGCATGGTTTATTGTGAAGATATTATAAATTAAGATTAGGAGCATGAGGGAATGTAAATAACTGTAATGTATGATTCTATTACACAAAGAGATGGCTATACGAAAAATCTGCTCCATGGCGTAGTGACACTAAAAAAGGAAGAAAACATCATACAAGCCTCTCTGTATTCTATGTAATTTCCAACCCCCATGACATAATGGTACTAAAATTATTCAAACCATACCAACCGCCCATCTCAATATTCTACACTAAAACATATAATCCACACACCAGCATTATGAACTCTAGGCTCTAGTACAAGCCTCCAAACTATAGGCTTTATATACAGCTACAATTTTATATGTACCCCCTCCCCACTCCTCTGTTCATTCTCTTGGAATTTCAAACAACTAAAAATACAAGGATTTTATCCCATATATATGATACCACTCAAGAAATTATCATCAATGGGAATTTAAAACCATTCCTCGAGATATGGGAGGGAGAAATGTCATCTAAATAACTACCCAATGAGATAACATTCAAGGACCTCACTATCAATGGAAAATAACTACCTCATATAAGGAATAAGTTAAAAATCTAGGAAAAACTCTCCAGGGAAATATAGATATAAAATAAGATAAAATCCAAAAATAATTCATCAAAGAAAAAATTCATCTCATAATCAAAATAACGGGCATCATCAACAAGAATATCTAAAAAAGAATAACTAAGTAATAAAACATAAAATTTTTATTGTGAATATATTAATAACATTCCTAGGTGATCCATTCCATGCTACCGAGTCACCATATGAATATAACAAAGGGAAAAACCTATGAAGAACATTATATTATAGGTATTGAATCTATATAGGTCACTCCTAAAATGTTTCATCCTTGTCAATGTCGACTTCTCCTCAACTGGTGATGTGAGAATCTTCATGGATATAAGGGAATTATTGTGGAACATGAAATACACCATGAATATTACTTATATATAGGGGATGTTCTAAATAATACATGATACCCCCAATATGAACTATAACCTTGAAAGGCCCCAAAAATGAGTAGAAATATAACTTCTATGGAAAGAAAATCTACCCAGAGTGAAAATTAACCTTCAAGAAAACATAATTTCTAATGTCAAACTCTAGAGGTATTATCTTATTGTTCGAATATGAATTATTATGATCATATTCTACCCTCATCCCCTCTTGAAACACCTGAACCATTTCTCTCATTTTTTTCACTAGTTCTGGAAAATTAATTTCATTTTATCTGACCCCAGTACAACACATTGGAAAATGGAAAGGTCATCCATAAAAATATTCAAATGTATCCATACAAATGGTCAAGTAAAATTTATTATGGTAAGAAAACTTAACGAATGGATGTTTATTCACAAAAACATCTACAAAATCATGAACAAAAGTGTCCCCCACTATTTAAGAGTCAGTATGGTCTTTTATATCTAAATATCATTATTCATATAAAAAGACATGCAAAGGAACAACTGAGATCTATTTTTTTAATAACTCTCCACATCCTAGAGGTGTAATGAGGACCATGATCAGGGATGACCATCATCAATACTCTATAATGTATCATATCCTCCACCTGGTAATTCCTTCATGAAATATCTAATGATCATGACTCCCTGATCACTAAGAAGTGATCCAATTTTTTCAAATAGTGTAATATAATCCATATAGCATAATTTACTCCATGATCTTGTGGAAAAAAAGTTAAACGTTTTTCAAAATGTCCATCCACATTCACTAGGGAACAACATATGACTGGAGAAAACCACACGGAACATGGTGTTCAGCCATCACCATTTGGTAAACTAAATATAAGGATATAAAAACTATAATTGAATGATTTAACATAGGATACTGAAGCTAACCTTTTATATAATGGTTTGTATTTTCCACACCAAGATGTACTGTTAAGGGTGAGATATGGAACTCCTGGACAACCACCTTAGACCTAAACTAAGGAATGAAAAGCCTACCATGGAACAACACCATGTTTTGAAAATCCTCATACCATACATTAGATGAATCATCATAGAAAAATATATCGCAAAAATTATATAGCTTGTAATACTGTAGTTCGGACTCCTCCACCTGATTCACTAAATATAACTACACTATCATTAAAAAAGGCATCTGCTGCCACCAGACTATACCATATCAAGATGCATCACATAGAGTTCTTCAATTTATCACCTAGAATCAATAAATTCATGCATAGTATCAGTAATGGAAATCATGTTTTTTATATCAACTAACAAATTAAAATTTATAATGGTAAAGGTATTCTCAATGACATAGTCGCAAGGATTATCATGTTTTCCATGGGTGCTCTATGAATCCACAAATATGTTGTGCAATCATCACCATCAATCCTACGTACTTTCATGGTGGGAGATCTATGAATCTATCCTCCATGAATCGAACCTATTTGAAAAATAATATATGAATGGACCACATGGAATAGAACATTTGTGAATGGATGTTAGGGAATGATCCTCCTAAAATGGGACCACCACAAAATATTTATGACAACCTTCCCTTAAAAGACCATAAATTTTGATTTTCATCTCTTTATAGGATCTACGAACACTCAAATAGAATTATGAGAAATGATATAAGATTTTTAATAAAGTCCATTGATATTTTGGTCCATTATTTGATTTTTATTTCCAATTCCAATTGTTAAATATTCCAATTTTTTTTGTTAATTAATAAGTTAATATTTATGTACAAGAGATGTCAGGTTGAGTTAATGTTTTGGTTTCATGTGACAATATAATTGTTTAATTAATGAATCATTTAGGACTTTTATAAAATATAAATCATTCACATTTATTTTAAAATATATTAAATAATAATACTAATCTATGGTGGACATTTATTTATTTATTAAATAATGGGTTCATGAAATATAGGGGTTCTTTTTATAACGTAAAAATGGATAAGGATCTTTTTATTGTTCATATTATCCTAAAAACTATATTAAATATAAAATTATGAAATTGATTTGGGAGAGATCAATTATTGTAATATAATCCAACACCAACATTATGTCTTTTAATTCTCCCCTAACCTAAGGGAGGAATAACCGTAATTCTTTTCTGTGATCGATATAAGACAATGCAACCAATCTAGACTCGTAGCGCTCACACACAACACATGTAGATTGATATTCAATGTTTTTGAGATTAATTTGGGGAAATCACATGATTCATAGATTTTTTAATCTTGTGGAAATGATGAAAAAAAGAAATTAGGAGGAATAGATCAGATAAAGTTCATTGTTTTTATACTATAAAAATTGTTTCAACTATGAAAGCGACCAATGATGCAAGGAAGAAAATGCATGTCAATCACTGGCCTGGGGACTCAACCCCATGACATTAAACCAAACCCCTCCCCACTCTTACCACTGTAGCTATGGGATGAATGATTTTGTACCATTAAATTTAATTATTCAAAAATTTACAAATCCAATTATTGGATTATGTCCTTGGATGAAAATATATTGTTGTTTTAAGTCAAATATGCATGAAAATTTTAAAATTGTCTCCTTAAAAACATGCATCCACTATGACTAGATCATATAATTGATATAATAGCTCTCAAGATAAATGTATAAATAATTATATATATGAATTTCTAAATTTTTTACTATTTTGTTCTCTTTCTTAAACAAATGATCCAATCTGTGCACACAGATACATATTTCATTTACCAACTCTTAGTAGATATAGATTTGATTATTTAGATATTTAATCCTTATCTGATGAATTAAAAAGATCAGTAGAATAATTTATTAGCTAATGTACATGTGGATTGAATCGATCTTGTTGAATGGATTCTACATTCATTTCTAGGACATACAACGCATATAGGGGCCAGAAGAGCGGTGCGGCCCCCCTGGCTCGGTTGCAAGTGGAACCTCCACCCTTTTAGTGGATACAAACATAGATCATTTTCTGATAGTGCCTTCATGTGAATACATGGAAGGAGACACTATGTTAGAATCATCTTCGTGGATTTGGGTCACATATGATCAAAACCATGGGTTGGTCGAATCATTTATTCTAATAAAATCAAAAATCCGAAGGCCATATCTTGATACTCCATACTACATTGTGTCATTTTAAAATACCATGCCTTATCACCATGATAATTTAATTAATGGATTTTATTCATTCCAAACATCCATGGAAAGATTTTCAATTTTTGGAATTCAATGGATATATCTATTATTTAGAGATAATATAAGAAAATGTTAAAGGGGTGTTCTTAGATCATATAATGCCCTGTTTAACACATATTTATAGTTGAATATTTACCAGGTCCCAAAACATGGAGGAAATATCTTTCTATAAAATTTATAATTAATTTAATTAAATATAATGAAATATTACCACATTCTTGAGTTCATTCTACATTAAATATATGGATCATTTGAAAAACCAATTTCAGTAATTATTCATTGCGTTTGTATAATCTAAATATAGTTTCCCTCTAGCGGCGATCCACACGTGATCTTATAATCTCTAGATAACAACGATGAATCAGTGGGTGCTACTGTATTCTATTGTTTGTCTAGCATTTTTCTTACATATCGCTCCACATATCTTCGGTTTCAATGTAGTTCTCTTGGTCTTCTAATTATTGAGAGGATGTGAGTGGGAAGAGAAACATTATTGGGAGGAATTCATTGTGCACAACAAATGTCAAATAACCCCTCTAAGAACTTTTTTGAAAAATAATTATATACCATGTTCATGGGTTTTAGTTATAGATAATTATAAAATTCACCATTAAAATGTTATAAACAAATTTATAATCCCATTTCTTGTATAAAAATCATATTAATATGTATTATATTGTTTTAAAATAGACACAATGATTAATATTATTTTATAAATGTTCAATTTAATATTTTTATCATACAGAAATTTGATCCATGTATCCTCTTCAGCATTTATAGACTACTTGAATCAATAATAAATAAAATATTTATTCATAAATGAAATAGTCTATTCAAAATATAATGACTAAATATTTATTAAATATTTAATAAACCAAATAAATAATCTATCGACATTCTACCGAATAAATATTTTTTTAATCATTATGATCAATTATCCTAAATAAATTTATTCTCCTCCCTTGAAAAAAATATTGAATATAAATATAATATTGAAATAAAATTTAATTGAGATCAATAGAAACACGTAATGTGAATATCTGTGATTATTTTTGGATAAAATTTGGTTTAATTGCTTAAATACTAATATTAATGACACGAAACTGGTCATGATGCCAGAATAAAGAAATTATTATCACAATGTAGGATACCACATATGAGCATTAACTATGAAATATAATCACTTTATCTGAATATCTCATCAAGAATGTTGCACACCTATGTTATCAACATATATGCATGATATGTCTTTCGTTGACTATATGAGTGAAACTTTTCCTTAAACCAAGACAAGGAAATTTAATGTGACATTTATATTTCAATATAAGGGTTGATATAGCAACATTCGTTAGTACGGATGTGTAAAATACTTCCTCAACTTATATATTAATAACATTTCATTTGTGACACAACTAATGTTCCGTACTTCCCATGAAGATATGACTTCATAGTTTTGGTTAGTAAATATAAGCGTGGGTTTAAGAAATTCATTAATAAAAATAACAAGTTTTGTTGTTCAATACACAAACAAAAAATATGAATATCCGATGACACTTAACCATGAGAAACTCTTGTTGGAAGTTCTTTTCTTGTACTCTTCCATCATAGGGAATACCATGTACAAATTTCCTTAACTGAAGCCTCATCCACTTATGAGTAAATGATCTTGAAAATTAACTTAATATATATTTCATCATAAAGTGTAATTTGACAGCAGAACTACTGTTCAGAATATTTTAAAGACATTTTAAGGTTCTCATTATAGAGATCTTATATGCACTATTCAATATGATAGATGATCTCGAATATTATTACATTAAATTCATGGAAAACAATGAACAATATGTATTAAGATGATTAATTAATATTAACTTATATTAATATACATGTTACCCAATGTAAAAGATATTGGATTTTTTGTCCTAGGACAAACAATTTTTTCATTGATTACATGTATATTAGATGTAAGGAATATTAATAAAACTGATTATTATTTATTTTTCGTTATTCTATATGAATCTAATGTAATAATTTCCACGAGTATAAATGATACTGATAATGAACTAGTAGTTACTCACAATGAATTTATCCTTGATGTTCAATAATTATATTCTTAAATAATATTCTATGGTTTGATAACATACTATAAGCATACATGCGGTGCATTGATTTTTTGATGTGTGTACTCATAAAAAGTGAAGGACTCTTCTCAGGAATTTCTTACATGATAATTTCTATCACGGGAGATTTTGAGCATACCCACCAGTATGAACTCCTCATATTTTGTTATCATTTAATATTTGTATATGTGATCATGTGTAAGGGTTCTTATAATTTATTATTATTATTAACTCATTTATAATACAAGTACTTAGTTGTATTTCATAAACCATAACGATAATTGTTTATGGTGAAGTTAGATATGTTGGATGCATCAAGAGTGGCATATCATTAATGAATAATCTGAGGAAGATATTTTCTCCTCCACCTTTATGGAATCTAATATTTCAACCCTTTGATTGGAAAAGAATCATCATATTAAATTCCTTGGTCATGGTATAATGATGTGTTTATTTCAGATTTTCAAAGAAAGACAAATCGATCATATAGGATGGTGACATGGATGTGAAGCCTTATTTATTAGATACTATGGCATAGATATTATATTAAATAGTGTAGCATTAATATGTGGTTTTCTAAATTGTGACATTACATTCTTTCTATTGGGTTACATTATATCATACTAGAAAGTAATCATGGAGTTTAGGAAAGACCTGATAATTCCAATGAGAATGAATCCTAGAGGGTCACCCTTTATTTTTTACTTTTATCTTGATTAAATTACATATTAAATTAATTAATATAATAATTTTTTTAAAAATATGAGGATTAATTTTATTCTTGTTAAATTGATCAAAAAATTTAAATAAATATTTATTTTTTGGATTGTAAATAAGATATTTATTTTTTATTGTATAATTTAATATATTTTTATTCGCTAAATTTTTAATAAAATATTCATTTATGAATATATTTTTTTGTGGTTGTTCAATAAATTTAAATTGATTTTGAATAGTCCAAGAATGAATCTGGTGAAGAATATCAATTAACAAGACCATTATATTATATTTTTTTTTATTGTGATAGTTGGCATATAACACAAAATAATAATAATATAATTATTATAATTTGGAATGAGGTTTATTAAAGGTAATACATATTATTTAATGGATGATATGTAATTAAAAAATATTTCAACATAAATGCGGGCTCTCTAAATAGTCGAAAATGTTCATTGTTTATGGAATTCAAATTTTGAGAATAGAAAATTATTGCGCACAATGATTTCTCTCACAACGACTACTTCTATCTACCTCTAACGAATAATAATCACAAGAATGATTTATTCAAGATTGAATAACAAGTGATCAAGAACAAACAATGCAAGACATTCAACTGGTCACACTGGGACCCGTAGATAAAGTGGTTTTGGTTGGAGATCATAGAAGCACATGTGGATCACTAATTAAGGAATTTTATCCATGGATCCTTACAGCATAATTAATATAATCTGAAAGGGTCCTTTCAGATGGCCACCATTCACCAATGATGAAAGATCAAAAACCCATGCAAGATTCTTTCACATTGTTTTTGGAATCTATTATTAAAAAAAATTAAGACATCACCCACCACCATACCCTTCCATGGTGCTTTGACCCATCAAGTGGTAGCATTTAAATTTACAATTATTTATTTTATTATTGATTGATGTGAAATTGTGGTATAATTTTTCATTTCATGGTATTTTTTCTTTATTATAATTTGAAATAATATGTTATTAAAATATTATTCATGTCTATTCATTGTTTTAGTTTCATAAAGGATTAAAAGAAAATGAGTAATTATCGGAGATTCCATTAGAAAGTGTCATATCCTTTACTACGAAAACTGGTTTACCCGACATGTAGCCATATCACATGACATATACACATGCCAATTGTATATAGATTCACATAGAAATTAATTACACATAGTGATTTTATTTCACGCCACGTGTTGGGTGGGCCAAACTGGCCCACGATTCGGTGATATGTGGCGTGTAGATAGCTTGTTCACGTTTTGTAGTCCGACCAAGTTAACACATTAGTGCCCCAAGACTATGACTCAAATATATGAAAACTGAGGTACATGGTGTGTATGTGGATATTCAGACCTTGTAGCCTCCCATTAATGGACAAAATTAAAATTACATTAATTTTGAAAATTGAAACATTAAAGCATTATTTTATTGATTGGAACGACATTGTGTGTATGACTAATTAATAATGGTTTTAAATAATTTTAAATGTTCAAACAATATTTGGCAGGTATTATGTCATTATTGGTTCTTCCATTTATTTTCCATTAGATCCATAAATGATGGGTATCTCCAATTAATATATGATGAATATTAAGATGATAAAGTATTAATTATTTTAAAATTTAATTAATTCTAGCATGTTTCTATTAACAATAAATGAACAAATAATGAAATTAAATCATGATGTTTACTTTTTCATATTTTTTGACTATAAGTCATATCATTAGTTTGACCAATACCTTTTTATATTTTGTAAGTTATATAATTTAATTTATTGCATATATTTTCAAATATTCGATTCTAAATTCAATGATTGCATGTGACTCATCCCACCCTCTGTTATTATGTATGAATTGCAAGTACTAGAATATTTATCTAATTGCCTTTATCAAATATTTTGGATCCCCTCACCTGCATGTGAGTAATAAATACTTCTAATTAATGGATAATCTCAAGGTGTGTGGAGGAGATTAAAGTTGGAACCATTATGATGCCAATATAGTTATACATAGATATACAATTAGAATATTGAAACTCATTACATAACCAACAAATGAATTTATTACCCAAGGTCATAAGATGAATTAATGTCTTCTCATTAAATCAATCATTATATATGATCATTATCTTCTCACTTATATTATTTATTAATTTTTATATATGCAGTATTTATATTATATTTTCATGACCACGGTATTATAAATGAATGAATCAATATACCATGATGGAAAATAAATACATAAATTTTGCATAATGTTTTTACCCAAAATGGTTAATTAATTAACTAATATCCACTTTATATTAAAAAGTCATTTTAAAGACACAAAAAATAAAAAATTTATGCATAAATTAGTTACAATCCCTCAATTAAATATTAATATAGACTATGACTTTAATTAACTGATTGTGAATGAAATCATAGAACAAAGTGTAGTTCATGGGAAAAATCTATACAATTACTTTTTTCAAGGAGTTATCATAAGTGTTTTGTGATGACATAACTGAACATGAATATAGTTTAATCGAAAAAGTATATTAAATACAAATTTTGAGGGAAGTGTTTTGGAAATAAACATTAAAATTTAGGTTATGTGAATCCACTCAATAGATGAAGGAGTTGTAAGTCCGCAGTTGGAAAAATCACATACCTAAACACATTATTGTGTCTTTCATGTAAAAATCCTGGATCATTAAGAAAATTAATGGCCATCATTTCCACAATAATGTTAATGAATCCGAACATTCCAAGTTCATTGGTGATGGATATTTGGACATGATAAAATAATGGGTGATATAATTGATATATTAAATTTATTATATGTCACTTAATTTTTAGTAAACAAATTTAATAATAATTTTCATCAATTAATTATTGAATAAAATTACAATACCAACACCCACACTATCCCTATGATCAATAATGAAGAAATATAACATCTTAACTTGTAGTAACATCAAGAAGTCGTTTAGAGGCCATCAGGTTTTGATATACAATGAAAGAAAATCATTTATACAAGAATCCTCAATGGTTTATTGTTCTCCTATAGTGGTTAGTGATGAAAAGTTCATTATCCAAGAAAAAAAATTCAGCAAAATTGTCAGAATTCAATGTTATATTATTTCATCAATGACTAATAAACTAATGTAGTCTCATAAAAACATGGATGTTTATAGAATGAATGATCAACTATATAGTCTTTATGATGTGAGAGCATCATAGGAATGGTTTGAGATTTACAAGGCACCATTTAAATGAAAACATGGAGGGGGTCCCTAGTTGTGCTTCCTATAGTATATATCATTAGATATATTTAGTGCTTAGTGGTTTTTGGTTTTAAACATCCTGAAAAATTGGGTACCAACATCATTCTGTCATCACACACTTAGTGTTTCTCTAGCTTTGTTGTGATTTTTAATAAAAACAACACTATGATGTCTCTGATTGAACTTCATACTAATTTTCTCCATGTAGATAATGTTAAAAATAATGAAAAACCTTCTGTTCTTATGCTGATGAAACAGAAAGGGCGTGTTAATAACTTTATTCCCAACAGATATTTCACACCCTTCCATTAAGAAGAGGATCAAGGGGTATGTAAGGGAACAAGATGTTTCCTATTTCACATGTGGAATGAAGGTCCATCAGAATAATATCTATACACATCCAAAGATACAAGGGGATGCATCAGGTTCAATTTTTTATCACGCCAACTGTAATTATTTTCTTCAAATTGGGTATTAGATACAACTTGTGGTGCTCACATATCAATTAAAATAAAAAACAAAATATATTCAAAAATATAGACCAAGAGGACGTAGATCTAAGATCAAACAATGAAGCTAAACTTGATTATGTAGCTATTGGGGACCACCACCTCACATTGTCGAATAGAATGATCTTAGTTTTGAATGGTTGTTATTATGTTTCATATATTACAAAAAACATTATATCTATATCCATAATTGATATATATGACTTTTTAAAAATTTTGATGTAAATGTTTCTTGTTATATAAGAAATTCATTTTTTATTGTCAGAAATATTAAAATAATTATCTTTATGTGTAATATTATAAAAACCAAATAATGAAAATTGATAATGAAGTTACTTCACATAACTCATACCACGCACAAAATTACATTCACTAGAAAGGTCATGTACTAGAAAATCACTTGACTAAATTACATAAAGAATAATATTTATATTATTTAAAAATAAAACTACTAGTAGTATGTCATGCCTTATTACAAGGGAAATGGACAAATCCCAATTCAGTGGGAAGGGTCATATGGACAACAAACTACATGAATCATTTAATATTGATGTGTGTGGGCCAATTCATATTGATGTTAGGGGTTGGTACTCATACATCATAACATTTACTGATAAATTTAGTAGATATGGTTATATATACTCAAGTAGGGATAAATTATATTCTTTTTATAAATTAAATAAATACAATAATGATGTTTAGAACCATCATTCTATGAAGATTAAAAATCTCCACTCCGACATAGTAGAAAAATCAAAATCACAAAATCAATGATTATTTAGGATATTTTGGAATTTTATCTCAACTCACAACTCCTTATATGCCACCGGGGAATTTTTTATGAGAATGTAGGAATGAATCCTTTTTGGACATGGTCATATCAATGATGAGTCTTGTGGGTCTTCCATTATCCTTTTTGGGATACTAGTTACAAATACCATCATATGTACTAAACCAAGTGAAAATTTTATAAACACGTGGTATAACGTACCAATTAAGGAATGGAATGAAACTCACATTGTCGTACTTAAATATACGGGGTTGTGAATAATTTTTATGACCTTTTCAGGTAAAAATATCTCACCCCATTGAGAAAAATGTATCTTTATCAGATATACCAATGAAAAAAGGGATACTATAAAAGCCATAAAGCAAAAAGGTTGTGGTTGGTAGATGTGAAAAATTTATTTGAGGTTGATTTTATCTCTAAATGAAATATTTGGTGCCAGATTGACTTCAATAAAGTATAGGCTCAATATACACAAGAGTTTTCATTTGAACAAATTATACAAAGCCCTGTAGAAGAAGAAATAGATTCAGAGACACAAGTACTACATAGGAGTTCTATAGAGTTTAGAAAAATTAAATTGTATGGTTTTCTAGCCACAAAGGATGGTGACTCGTCATTAATTGATAATAATGATCCTCTAACCTACAAAAAATTATAAGGTGGAACAGATGTTTCCATGTGGCAAGATAACTCGATTTCAGATATGGATTCCAAGAGGAAAAACAATGTACATATTTTTTAGACCCTCATGTAGATGTAACGCCTGTTTGTTGAAAATGGGTATTCATGATGACTCTAGGCATGGAAGGACTAGTCATTGCCTATTATGAACGAATTTTTGGAAAAAGGATTAAATAATTTCAAGTAGTTGACTATGGTGAAACATTTTCACCGTTTCAATGTTGAAATCCCGCGTAATTCTACATTCAATTGTAGATTTACATGATTATGAGATTTGTAAAATGGATTTCAAAACATTCTTCCTTAAAGGGAACCCTAAAAAAGATGTCTATATGAAACAACCCAAAGGCTTTCAGACTCCCAAAGATTCCATCAAGGTAAGAATGTTCTAAATATCTATTTATTGTTTAAATCAAGCATCCAGGTCCTGAAAAATTCATATTAATGAGGCCATAACAGAATTTAGTTTCATAAAAAACAACTTCGATCCATGTGTTTATAAGTGGTTTAGTGGAAGTGTAGTAATTTTCATCATAGTATTAATTGAGGACATTTACTAATTTGGAATGAATATAATGTCTTATAGTCCATTAAGGAGTGGTTTAATAAAAGCTTATAAATAAAAAAATTGGGTGAGGAAATAGATATTCTTGGGATCAAGATCCATCCTGACAAACCAAATATGTTTCTTAGCCAAAATAAAATTACATAAATTGAAAAGATACTGAAGTGATTCTGTATGGAACAATACAAAAGGGGATTTCTTCCAGTGTCACATGACATTCATATTTCTAGAAAAATGTTTCATTAAACACATGAGAAAATAAACCATATTAAAAGTAATATATATACATCAGATATTGGGTCAGTTCTGTTATTTAAGATATATACCAAGATAGATGTCTACTGCACCTTATGTGTCGTTGGAAGATATAAATCTGAATTATGTGATTTCTATTGGATATTAGTCAATAATATCCTTAAGTATGTCAGGTGTACTATGGATTTTTCCATAGTTTATGGAGGAGGTGGGGATTTAGTCATTATAGGTATTGAAAGTTCCAGTTTGAAAAATGACTAAGATGACATGATGTCACATGTTGGATACATATTCACTTCTATTGGAGGTGTTGTGTGCTAGAAGAGCTCAAATAAGGATATAATGGTATATTCTATTAATGATATTGAGTATATTATGTCTTATGAGGTAGATAACGAAGTATAATGGATGACCAACATCATCCAAGAGATTGAAATGGTACCTGGAAGTAACGATACTATCATTCTCTATTGTGATAATTCTATAGTAGTGGCTCTTGAAAAAAGTCATGGTCACATTACTAAATGATGTACATAATTTGTAAGTTTAATCACATCAGAGATTTCTCTCTGAGTGGTGATGTAATAGTGAGATGTATTTTCATAGAAGACATTGTGGAAGACCCCTTTACTAAAGCCTAAACTAAGAAAAACATGACTATCATGTTAGGTCTAGGAGACTAAAGGATGTAGTCATGTGTTTCTAGTCTAACTTGGAGTTTTATGGAGTTTGTGTAATATGACCAAATATTTTCACATTGATTTCATTTATATTAGATGTAATAAATATTTATTAAACTACTTATTACATATCATTAATTATACTCCATGACCCTAATTTAATAATTTCATAGAGTATAAGTCGTAGTGATAAGGTAATAACAGTTATCTATTATGATGAGAACCTCTATGTGTTATGAAGATATTCCTAAATTTTTTTCTGCGGTTGGATAACATAACATGATGGGACACAAAGTAAATAGACTATCATGTGGGATTACTAGTAAGAATATGAGGTTTTTCACATGAATATTACACGTGGTAATATCCAAGATGGGATATTATGTGAATAGACCCACCTGCTAGAATTCTTCATGTTTTGGTGATATGCCTATCTAAAAGAATGTGTGATGGTCCTTATAAAATTATGTTATTCCTAATTCATTTTTCAACTAATGTACATATGTTGTATTTTATAAACCATGATGATAACATTTCATTGTGATGTTGGATAGATCGGGTAAATCACCAATGATATTTCTTTAATGAATAAGTCACGAAAGTATGTGTCCCATCTATCTCTGTTGATTCTAATATCTTGTCCCTTTGATTGAAATAAAACATTCTCATTATGTTATAAGTCCATGGTTTAATGATGTTTTTGTTTCATAATGTAAAAAAGACATATAGAGCATATAGGATGGTGACATGGATGTGAAACTTACAGGATGATATATTGTTATAACAAGATTATATTGTATAATAATAATTCATATGTGGTTGTTGATATAATTTTCCTTACCTTGTATTCCTTGACCCATTACTAAATAACAATATTTGACTGTAAGAAATCCTATATAATGCCAACGAGAATGAATCCAAAAGGATCAGAAACTATGTGTTTATGTTGATCTATATTTAATTAAATTTGAGTTTAATTAATGGAATAAATATTATTCTCAAGTATTAGTAATAATCTTATTCCTGTTATATTGATAAAAAAAAATAAATTAATATTAATTCACAGACTAATGAATAAAAAATTAATTTTATTTGTCTTATATCTTAATTAAAACAATGTCACTAGATTGTGAATCAAATACTTAATTGGTTGTTCAATAAATTCTAGTGTAGTATGAATGGAACAATATTGAGTCTGGAATTAAATATTAATTAATAATACTGTTACATATATTTTTTATTAATGTTAGTGAACCCCATAAAATAATAATAACATGTTTATTATTATTTGGAATGTAGTTTATTAATGGTTATTATTGATATTTAAGATATGGTATGAAATAAAAAAATATTTTATCTTATGTCCTAACAATATAAATACACGACTACCTACATTGTGAATTGTATCCAAAAATTGAGAATATATAATTGGTGTGAATAGAAAATTCTCTCCCGACTCTTCCTTATCTCTCCCGCTCAAGAACGATAAGCACGACAAATATTTCATCAAGACTGAACATTGAGAAATCATGAAAAAACCACACAATACATTCGATTCAATGGACAAGAACCTATAGATCAAGTGGTGTTTCTTGAATATCATTGGATCATGTGTAGATCACCTCTATAGAGATAGTACCCTTTGATCCTCAAATCCCAATAAAGATAATACAAAGGGTCTTTTTGGATGATCAAAAATCACCAACGAAGAATGTTCATAATCCCATGAATTTATTTTTTCAAATAATAAATAAATTTAATATATATTTTACAATAAATATCCTTAATATGAGTTCCACACAATGATTATTAAAAGAAATTTTAATATATCACCCACTACTGAATGGTTCTACTACACTCAAAACCATCACAAATAGCTTCTGTATGGACACGAACTCCAAAAAATTTATTATATTGTTGAATGAAGAGCTTCATGAATCACAAATACTTTAGTAAATAGTTTCGATACTTATTCACATTGCGTATAAACTCTTCAAGAAGAGAAGTATTTTCACATTAGTTAAATATATTTTCATTATCATTTGTTATGGTTGTATTCAAAATGGATGGGTATCATGCTCAAAATATGTGAATAGTAGTATTCCTTATTGAATTTTGTAAAAATATAACATCATTTAGTGTATAAAAATTGGATGTAGACTTGTGTTTGTGAACAAAATAACATTTTCATGCCTCTATCATGATATGATTTTCATTATTCATCATAACAAGACTAAGATATTAGTGTGTCATGATATGAGACATATGAAGATTAAGAGAGAGTTTGTTCAAAAGTTTCATACCCTAATTCACCCCCACTCATAGTGTACTTATCCTATACATGGATAAATATGTTGTAAGAGAGTATGATGTTTGGTGTTCTTCTATTTCGGTTTTCATTGAAAAAGATAATAATTTATGGATTCATATATTTGATGGAAATAAATTTTAAAAAATGGAAGAACATATAAAACACTACTTCTGATCCATATAATTTTATTTTTACATAGCTAGAATCCACTGAATTTTTGTCAATATTGATTGAATACCTTTATAAGAGAGTGACCTTAATGAGTTTGATGTCAACACCCATGTAATCAATTCTCCAGTGGTATATTTTTCAAACCTAATCTATATTAAGGTGATGTATTGTAAATCCTCAAACACAAAATAGAATATGTTTCTCAATATTTATGAATTATAATACATGGTATGCGAAGATAGATATTATGTTACATGGAATAAGTAAGAGTACATGACGATATACCTGAATGAATTAGTTGATGTACTATTTTATTGGGTGAACAAGATTCTGGTGGACATGATTAGTTTTGGATAAAATACCGATGACATCATGAACATTATGAGAATTTTGAGAAGATGAACTCCTTAATTCAATCTAGAAGATTTAATAATTTTGTATAAGGATACAAATGTAATTATATTGGATATTCTACATATATATCTCATTTCACTTGTGACAAGGAAGAATTATAATGATATTTTCATAAAAGATAAGTATCCAGAAGTGTTTTTCCACACAATGAAGAATATTATAGTTGAAGTTGAACCAAAATAAATGGAGTATGATGATTTTATACGATTATTTTACCCAAATATAAAATGATAAAAAAATTTAATGTGAATATTTGACTCAAATGCTTTTGGAGTGGAAAGGTTGTGTACCTATTTACAAAGTATGCCATGAAATCTAGGATAGTAATGATTGAGATGAAATTCCCATGATGAAAAATTAAAATAATTTGAATGGTAAAAGTATTAGCAAGATTAATTTAATTATAATGAATAACATTGTTTGAAAATATAATAACAACTTGAACGAATCATATGTGAAGGAATTATGGATTTCAAAGACATTGAGGAGGAATATCATGATGCAATTGATGAATGGCCACAAGTAGATGAAGATAGTGATGGTGATGATGATGAAAAAGTTGAGTGGCTGTTAAACACTAATTATATCTATAATTTTAATTGGATAAAGTAAAATATTTTACATACAATAAAAATAAATCTAATTGTATTTTTTATGATTCCAAAATCTATATATAGAATCAAAATTAGGAGAATGATGAGTTCAAGGATGAAATTCTGAAAATGATTTAATTGAAGATCCAAATTGAATTAATATTCTATATCCTTGATATTTTGATCAGAAATATTAATGATTGATTCAAATACATCAAATATTTCAAAGAAGAAATCATTGGGCATTGATAGAAAATAAATTATTGGGAGAGTCTATTGACTCATAGTATGTCAGAAAAATTGATTTACATGTGATATAGATAATGTAAAAGATATGAATTGAGATCTAATTATTTATATAGAAGATTGACTTCAATAGAATAAGACACATAAGAAAGACCAAATTGGAGTAGTTCATGATAATAATAAAAAAGCATTTAGGATTGATACTAAACCGAAAGCAACCACTCTACAAAGGAAGACTGACTTCTGTGTCTCTAAAAAAATACTGAAAGATCAATAAATAAAACTATTTTAATAGAAAATAAGCATAATTACATAGAATAAAATGTTTTATTATATTTTGAATATGAGTAATAATTAAATCATGTGTTCCATAGAAAAGACATATTTGAGGGTATAAGGTAAATAAAGTCATGTAATAATACATTAATATTCTATGTATGATTTTGATGAAAAATAATTTTAGTGTAATGGAAATGGAAATATGTATATGTATATATCCTAAATGATTTAGAGGGATGTCACTATAGATTAACAAATTTGTTTTATATACCAGTTAAAATAACCATCATGTCAGATGAAAATGAAAAATCAATTTGCTGATTAAACGATTATGCTAGTGTATAGCATCTTGAGGAAGACAAATGTATTAATCACTATCATTTTTAAGGAAACATTTGTGTATCAAGCTATAAAGGGATGATAAGTTATCAACATTAGATATTTATTTGAAATAAAAAGATAATGCTACAATATTTATACATGATAGTGGATTTAATTCCCATATAATGATAAATGAGAATATTTACAAGATTATAAATAATTACAAGAAGTGTTCCATAAAATTTGGAAATGATAAAGGATTGGATGTTATTAGTAATATGAAATCCAAAATTTGGGGAAAATATATTACTCACATCGATTCCATGGTTTTTAAAGTCCTTGGTCAAAAAAATCAAGTGTATGTTTACTGTGTGACTTAGGGAAAGATATATGTTTCACAATAAATTCTCATATCATTAATGTAATATATAATTTAATTTCATCATAATGTAATAACACTAATAGGAATCAATACCTTGTCAGATGATAATAAGATATTTGATTTCTATACATGGAATAAGAAAACATATTTTGGTGTAAAAGGCATATCTATTGAGTCATAAATACATGGAATTACTTAGGAATAATTATGGGTAACATGATATCCCTAAACTATGACATGATCATGCTCTCATGTGTGATATTTTTAAAAAAGGTAAGCATGATCTAAATGCATACATAATGAGTGAATTGAATCCAATAAGGTTGTTATAATTGTTTCTTATTTATGTTGAAGGGAAATTATCTCTAATAGATGCCAATAAAATGAGTAAAATATTCTATTTGTCGATAATTATAGTATGATATAATAATAAATGGTTATCACCAATAATTTTGAGGTGTTTGATTTCATTTCATGTTATCAAAGAATGAGAGATAAAATTACTAGGTATAAAATTATGAAATTATAGATAGATAATGGCAACGAATTTACCAATATTCAAGTAGTTTAATATCAAGAAAAAAATGGGATGAGGTACAATATTTGAATTATGCGGACTCTATAGGAAAATATATTTTATTGAGAGGAGAATCTGTATTGGAAGCAATATGGCCTAAGAGATTCACATTGGGTAATATCGACCAAAGAGGTATTGGATGTAGTCCACCATGATATATGTCTACATTATCAATAGATATTTTTTTCCATGAGAATATAAGACATCGTACAGGTTGTGGTATGGGAAGAATCCAACGTTGATGTACGTTCAAATATTTAGAAGTATGTTATTAATTCTATGTAAAGAGAAATAATTTAAGTTTGAATATCATGGAGAGAAATTTTTTTCATATCTACTCATCAAAAATTAAGGCATAGTAAACAATTAATAATGTTTTTAAAATATTTTCATAAGAAAAGATATAATTATCGAGGAAATGTGATAAATACTAAAAAAGTGAGTTAATTAATGATGGTAATGATTAGGATTTGAGCTAATTCAGGGGAGTAGAAGGGACTGAGGTTCATTTTAATGAAGTAACTTATCATGAATCAGATGAAGTTAGGTTAGAATCTATATAGAAATTAAGATACATGGATAAAATAAATGACTAAAATGTCATCACTGATTGGACATATCTAATGTAGACAAAAATAGATATTTCTCGATAATAAAATCATTTCTTATCTAAGGTATATCCAATGAACATTAAATAGTGTTCTTAATATGGAAAAATGGTCAATGAAATGTGTGATGTTTTTAACAAAATTTTTATGAAATTAAAATGGGAGATTATTTCAAGGATAGTGGGAATGAATATTATTGGGACACTATGGGTTTTTCAAAACAATATTAATGAATATAGAATGGTTATTAAGAATAAGCCCTGACATGTGTGTAAGAGATAATTCCATATTTAATGTATTGTTGTAGATGAAACATATTCTATTACATATAAGGTGGTAAATAATTTGATTATTCCTGGCCCTAAAGGAGAAAAGGATGTTAAAGGTTTTCCATATAGATATAAAATAAACATTCCTAAATGCAGTACATGAATAATAGATGTACATTGAGAAGCCAGATGGTTTACTTCTTCATGAAGATGAGAATATAGATTATCGAACTAAGAAGAAACATTATGTCCTAAAGTTAGCAATAATATTATGGTATCTAAAACATGATCAATATATAAAAAATCATGGTTTTTAGTGTTTATGAGTTAATTATAGTATATATATCTAAATTTAATGTCATTAAGGTATTATGGTTCTCATATATTTTGATGATATAATCTTTGGTGGAATGTAAAAAGAAAAATGAAAACATTTTTCAAAATTATTATTGTGATTTTTTTAAAGGTCAATGATTGGTGAATTAGTGTTTTCCATGATTTGAATGTCATATAAAAAATCTATGATAAATTTATAAATCAATCTAAATATACAATAATTTTTATCGAAAGATTTTAAATGGACTATAACAACGTTATGAAAAGATCAGTGTCATCCTTGTTGATGTTTTCAAATGATAATTATGAAAAAAAAATTAATATCACTGATTATAGGTAGATCATTAAGAGATGGTTGTACATAATATTGGAAGGACTTGATAATATTTTTGAAATAATCCAAGACAAGTGGTACCAAATCAATCCCAAAAAAATCCATTTACATGTGAAAAAGAGGATATTACAACATATATATCAATAACATTCATTAACGTCCGATAATTTTTAGTTTAGTCAAAATTATTTCACATCATTATATTCCTTGGATATTTTAGGAATATATTTTTAGTAAACTAGGAATATCATTACATTACATATGTAATACATTCCTAAAATTTCTAAATTTTCCAAAAAAGGATTCTTATGACCATAGTCTTATTTCATTCATGGAACACATTCTTCGTTCAACTAAAATTTCCTTCATTCAATTATATAATTCAAATAGTTCATAATCGTCCTTAGGCCCTATGAAATAATATTTAAAACATAGAAGGAGAACCAGTAAGAAATATAAAAATAATGGAAAACAAATAGCCCTTTTAAAAACTAGAAAACCCAAACAATAGTTTTTATTTTTTCAAAGTAATATTTGAATGGTCCAACATATATCAAGAAATACCAGTTTTTTCCCAAAATACCCATAACTGCATTAAGGGGATATCTATAACTAGTTTTCACCATTAAAATAACAATCCAATTAATTACACATATATTTATTCAATATTAAATTACATAGTCAATATTCCTTGATAATAAACATTAATATCCAGAAAACTAGAATAAAAAATGTTAATGTTCTCCTCAGTCAATAAAATATAACTACCTGATCATATGCCATCCATCAAAATGAGGTGGATGTAATAATTTATATATCATCCCCAACGAGGAATAAAATACTTCAAATGGTGTTTATGAGATTAAAAAATACCAATATAAAATAATTTTAATTATTCTTTTAATACAGGGAAAAATATCCTTCTATTTTGAAGACATGTAAGAATTACGATAATAACGGGAAAAAGATCTTCGTTAAAAATAAATAAAAAAATATCATTAATATAGATAGTAAATAATTAATAGTAATACATGAAAAAATAGGCATTCAATAAATTTTAAAAACATTTTTTTTACATTAGTAAAAAGATAAAACTAACTCATACAATAAACATTAAAATGATTCCTTATAAAAAACATGGTAAATAAATAATAAATTTCTTACTAATTAACATAAAAAATATTTTAATCATAACTAATAACATTCTAGAGTCATTTTAAAGAACATGTACATTTAAAAAAGCTTATAAAACATTTAAAACAACATTTTAATGAAAAAACCCATTACCACTTGGCAACTTTTGAATCAAAATATAATTGAAGTAATGAAATTGAAAAGGAATAGTGAAATACTTAAATTTAAATAATATATTAATAATATAAATACATATGTAATTATATATAATAAAAAATGTAAACATGTGGGGAATATTTCATGATTCTTAGTGAAATTAAATTATGATGAGAAATTCCTTAGCTTGGATCTCACTCAAAAGATATGTTTTTTAAATGCTATATAATAAACTTATATAAATTTTTTACCTTAATATGAACCTTTTTAGGTTTATTTTTATATCATGATATTTTTTATTTAATTTTTTAACATGTATTATACAGTTACAAAGTCAATTATGTTTATGTCATATGTTTTAAGGATGTTCGATTTTTAATCACAAAACAACTTCATAATGTTGGTCATGGTCAAAGGGTTTATATTTCCATAATCTAATAAATATTTATAATGAATTTAATATATTTTTTACAAATTACATATAATTTTATAATCATCCATGAAAGGTGGAAATGAAAAATGAATCACTTCTCTTTGTGGATGTGGTGGACTACAGAAATGCACGAGCGACATTATCATATTAAAATAGATGAATGTGTAATAAAATAGGTAAAATATTATATTTAAATAATATTAATTATGTCAAAAATATCACATATATTCATTAAATCCATCATAATAACTATCCTTGTAAGGTAGTTATAAAAATAAAAAACACAACGCTTCAGGGATGTGGTAGTCCAGACTTATGTACGAGTGATGTTTTAATTTCCCATAGGATGGAAAAGGAGATGATAATGGTTTTGAAATAATCATAATATCATTTGAGAATATGAAATATAATTATCTTATCAAATCATCTTGGTTATAGAATATCTAAAGGTAGTGGATGAAAAAATTAACATGAAAACTCTCAATTAAGAGTTAAACCTCTTCTTTATAAACACTTATTTTACATAGACATCAAGCCTTGTAGTTTGGACATTAGAAGAACGAAGAATGGATGGATGGTATTTGAGGATATATTTTTAGAGGTAAATATTTTTATTGGTGTGAGGAAGAGATGATATGTGGTGTCCTTTTATTAGTGAGGTGGTTGGAAATCATGTAAATATGTGAAAATATTAATATAAAATATGTATCTTGTAGGATAAAAATTAGGTTGTGTAATGATCAATTACTAGATGTGGTGAATTGTAGGTTTTAAAAACATTCAATTTTAACCTTAAAAAAACTATGCTTAACAATGTTAAACAATATGAATTCACAATCCTATTTAGTTCTTACTAAATAAACCAACATTCCTCGTGTCGAATAATGTGAATCTAGTAAAGAAACTAATAGATGTTTAATTAAGTAATTATTTGACATTAATGAAAATAGAATATAATATTTCATATTTTTCATAAGAATAATAATGTCTTATAAAGTCACACATTATATTTGTAACTCAATTCCGAATAATACATGAACATGTTGTTAAACAAATAATATAAGTGTATTGAAATATTTTAACCCAAAGAGAAGTGTATCCACCAACCTTGGATAATGATCCCTTGATTAATTATTTCGATATAGTCTTTCATACCCACACATAGGTATGCCATCGTTACAAAAATTGAAATATGCCTTTTTTCCCTATAATCCATCGATCATTAAGGTGATGGGAAACCCATATCTTCCTCCTACTGGGTAGCCCATGATTATATATAGAAAAAATCAGAGTCACACTAGGAAGAAAAATGCTTGATGAAAATTTAAGTAAGTAGAAATTTTTTTTTCACAATATAAACTCTTCAAGGATTTAACATGAAGAAAATATGGTAGAGCTTTCATAGAGTTTCAATTCTCCCAAAAGATCAAAACAGCGATCACATTCAAATTATTGGGTATTTATAGGCATGATCTCCAATGGTAACATTCTTCTCCAATGGTCTTATTTCCAAAAAATTTTAGAGGTACCAATACTATTGAAACTCTTTCAACTGTCGAATTATAACAAATTGGACAAAATCCTTTTATTTAACAAGATATGATAAACAATGTGATGACATCGTTTTGAATAGAACAATATGAGAAACATTATCAAATTTTGTATTTGATAAAATTGAACGGTAAATTATGGAAATTAATTAACTGTAAGAAAAAATAATAAACAAATTTTGAATATATTAAATATCATTTTTGATATTTTATAGGAATTGTGGTAAGATTTTAGTGGAAATCAGAGTATGATTTCAGAAGAAATTAGAATTCAATTTTTGAGGAAATCATAATCTGATTTGAAAGAAATTGGAATCTGATTTCAGGATAAATGGAAATCATAAATCAAGGGAAATTTGATTTAAAAATAATTATTCAAATTAACATAATGAAATTTTTACTTATGTTGAATTTTTATTCTTGGTTTAGAAAACATTTGGTAAGGCCTTAAAGACTGGGATCAAGGTATATAATGTTCTAGAATATGACCATCCTTAGAGAAATAGAAACCATCTTTATGAACATGTTTTTGTGAATTTCAAAGCACAAAAGAATGAAAAAGTCATAAGGAAACTTTTGACACAAAAATCTCCTCCTCTTAGAAATAAAAACAAATTTTCTTATAAGAACATAAAGATCTATGAATAACTCCCCCTTACATTATGATATCCACCTATGTATTGTATTCTTTTTACTGAGTTTGTCAATCATTCATGAAGAATTTATTACCTCTTTATTTAATGATTTATAATTTAAGTTATCTCCCTTTTTCATAAACATCCTCCACATTAGTTTAAATTTTTTTTAAAGATTATTTTCTCTAACTTTTTTATTTTCAAAAATGATTGGGATGATATGTATATTCTACCTAAATGGTTAGGAATCATACAACACAGAAAAAATTATAAAAAAATTAATTAAGATATCAATGTGTAACAAAATTTTGTTACAACAAAAATATTGGGTGGAATTTTTCATCTTTTTCTTTTCTAGTATAATATTTTTCCTCAAGGACTTCAACTTATTCAACTCCTTAGGATCTTCTTGGTATGTGGAAAACATCCAATCATGATCCTGAGTTTTTGTTTCAAGATCTTTAATCCTCTTTTCATGTGACTTAATCACTTCTCCCTGAGACTTAACATTCATTTCCAACTTCTCCAAGATTTCATTATCTCATTTTTGATTGAGAGCTATGGAATTAATTTTTCCATTAAAATCATAAATTCATGTTGGTGGACATAAATCTATTCCATTAGACTATTTGAATAAAATGTTGATAGATTATTGAGTTTTTAATAGGACTTATTAGAAGAATCCTTGACTAAGTCACTAAATCCATCAACGCTATTGAGATCATTGATGATATATTTGGACCATCTGGTTATTAATTTTCTTTACATTCTTTGACCATCATAGTTTTTTAGGATGGTCTGGAAATCAGCTTCAAGTTTGATGAATTTCTCAATACGTTTTCTTCCTATCTTCTGATTAACTAATTCTTGAATCAGTTGCGACATTGAGTCTATGATGGGAAATAATGGAATAGACAATAAAAGATTCTTCAAGGATTGAACCAAAAAAATTCACCTATTGAAAGGGGGATTCAGAAACTGAAACATTTCTTAGCGAGGTAACTTCAACATGCTCATAATCATTCTTTTCTAATGTACCAGAAACATAATTATTTCATTATTCGACAATTTTTTGAGGTATATCATTATCCAGTTTCGTTCCATTGTCTTCCTTAGAGTATGTATTCCAAATTTTATGAGTTTCTTTCTCTCTATTAGAATTTTTCTCTATTATATCATTATCACCATAAAATTAGTTATCCTAATATTTTTCAACACCATTAAAAGCTTTTCATTCAATATATTTGCCCATATTTTCATCATTATCACTTTCATCATATATGGAAATTTTCTTAACTTCATCCTGAGCAACATCATTCTTCAAAAAAATAATTTCTTCCTAATTTATCTCGGGGGAGGTATATTGAATGTTTTTTATCGAGATATTGTTGTATTTATTTAAATTCATAGATTCTTCAATAATTAGTAACTAATATTAACTTTCCTATTCATTATTTATTTCCTTAAAATATTGTGATATTCTTTATCTATCGGAGGTGGAACTGAAATAACATACAATCCCTTATTTGATGTTGAAGTCTCAATTACCACGGTTTTATGTAGAACCTTGGGATCATGAATGAATGATTTTAGAACTTGAATTTGTTCATAGGATTCCTATATAAATTTACTTAGATTATCAATAATTTCAACTTCTGACATACTATTCATCTTCTTATTTTCTTTTCCTTCTTTCGTAGTCTCTTTAGTATCATAGATTTTTAAGGCCATTGCCTCAGCTGTATATATTCCAAAAATAGGATCTCATTTTTTTTTCAATTTTGTTCTCTCAACATTGTGAAAACATGATCTGATATGGTTTTATGATTCATAGATTTATGAAGTGATGATATAGGTTTAGGGGCTTGTGCTAGTTTCTTGAGCATATTCTTTTGGAGGTTCTAATTCATGAACATTTCATTTTTTGGCATTGGATTTGAACATTAAGTGACATTGTATTATTTTCCAA